>JADFDV010000072.1:7812171-8437171 GCA_019097775.1 Moniezia expansa
CAATAGTCAGAAACCTATTTTAGTCTTCCGTTAAAATAACAGCCCCAGAATAATAAAAAAATGACCTAAGTTGGTGCTTTCAAACATTAAATGGATGGAATAATGTTTATTGTTTCGACAATAGCACAACTCCCATCTGATAGATTTGTTGCTTATGGTGCGATTTTCAGGGGAACAATGAATAAATATGAGTGTAGGACACATAACGTAGGAGACTTACTGCTTGTTTGGGTTCAAAGGCAATTGTTTGTCTGTGAGTAAATTAAGGTCAATCAGACGTGAGGATTTTCATGAAATCCGGAAGTTTGTGGATCACAAAATGGGTATATGACGCGCGACATCCGCCATCCTTAACGTTTCCGGCGCAGCACTAGCCACACCACTTTGGTCAACATATGTACACATTTAAATAAAATGCACAAAATTTTTTATGCAACATCTGCAATAATATAAGCCTTGACGCCTGACAGAGGCACCAGTAAGTGGCCTCCGCGGCCAACCTTCGCTTTCTCCATGAAACTCGTTTTTGATAGGCACAAACTCCCTTCCAAAATCAAAGTAAACTATCTTGAAGGCTTGTTAAGTGTTACCTCTGATGCCATTGAATTATTGTATTCTACAAACAACTTTTAATTAAATAGTAGGAAAAAACATTTAAATTTAGCCATTCATTAGTTACAGATGGGTGATTTATCAGTACATGGAACCGCTTTAACCAGTCGGGAATTGTAGGCGTTGGTTTGATAAGATTTGCTGATTAGCTTTGGGAATTTACGCAATGAAACCGAATTGGTAACCCAAGCGATTAGGTACAAGTGTCCATATGTCTTATTATTTATAAAGGCCTCTTCAGAACCGCTTCCCCCTGCTCTCGAACCCTTTTTTTTATTTCCCCACAAGGGGTCTCAGTCATTAGAATTAACCGTGGAGTGCACTAGTGGTGTCCCAAAAATGTTTTAAGTTACAACGCATAGAAAGAAGGTAGGATTTAAATTTGACACCGATTTTACTTATAAGAAGTTAATAATAATTTCACCCACCTGCTGTATCGCTTCTCTATCAAACGGTTTTTGTGTTATCAACTTGAAGTAGAGTTCTTCGTTTGCTGAACGTGGCTCCTTTTCAATATGGTCCTCGAAAGAATTTGGTTCTGCGGCGTTTCCATTAATTGGGATCATCTTGAAGGCGTCATTGTCAGTTCGACAGATAACGTGACCCCATGGACCTGAATCCAGATCTTTCACTGTCACGAAAGCTATCAAGCTTCTTTCAACATTCTCCATTACTGTTCCGTGACTCTTTTGAAGAGTTGGGCCTCTATAAAATAGGTTTCCTTGCTGTTGTCCCCCCTGGGAAGTAAGGAAGTTGACGCCGATTTTCGGGGCCATATCGTTGACATCTAAAACCCTTACGGTCACAGTAGCTTCCGATGAGTGTCGTTTAGGAGAACCATTATCAGTAGCTATTATCCTCAGTGTGAAATCTCTACTTCGACGTACTGAAATCTCTGGTGAAGTACTCGCTATTTTTTCTATTCCCATGTCCAGATCTGGAGACTGGCGAATGAAGAGTTTTGCGAAGCCAGGGGTAATTGTTCGTACGTCGAAGTACTGGTGAACCATCTTCGCCTCCTCTGTCATGGGTGCCGGAAACTCGAACGATATCTGTTGCAAGAAAACAATTATGAGTTTTAAATTTAATAAATAAAACTGAAGTGCAGCCTTAGACTTCACTGACATAAGTATATCAAGACGGTAACGAAAAAAGAAACTTTATTTTAATATGCATTGAATCAAGAGCTTAGGCGAGGCAGAGGCTTTTGGACAGATACAGTGTACAAATTTTATTTTCAACTGAATTGCCTATGAAATGCAAATGTGAATGAGAAAGTGTCAGGAGTTATACGTGCGAAAGCATCTGTGTGACAGTTGTCAGTGTCATTAGCAACTTCAATGAATTTTTGCTTCGTCAGCTAAGGGAAATTTATTACTTGACAAGTTGGGATGTTTACTCATCCAATCTTCTTCGAGAAGGCGCTCCCATCTTCAGAATGTGTTTAATTTAAATGAATAGGGCAGCTCGGTTTTTTGAGATGACCAGATCTGCAGTGTTCTTAACTTCGGAAATAATGAGACATTTTCTTTTGATCAAAAAAGGTATATAAGTACGCATATTCGCTAATATTTTCTTCAAAGTTAGCGCCTATTTAACCATAGTATTCTACTAATTTCCATCTCGCTTAGTATCTCTAAAACTGCATTACAACATTGAGGAATTCACACACACACACACACACACACACACACACACACACAAGCGCTAATCAATCCTGCTAACAGCACAGACCTTCAAATACGTCAGAATTATGTAAACCTTCAAATGAGTTCGATTTCAGTGTGGTATCACTAGTTCAGTGTCACACAGTTGTTCACAACGGAAGGCTCGGTTGCCAACCTTCATGAGTTTTTAATTCTAAGTAATGCAATAATTGTGACCGCGTTTTCATCCATTCCTCAGGTTCTGAAGGCTCTTGAAACATTCGCGTGACAATCTGCAATGCATTATGGGGAAGGGTAAAATGCATTTACCAGTTTCGTGACTAAGTGCCCCAATGTTGGGCACTTATTAGAACAGAGAAGATGTCAATTATTTGGACGCAGTCATTGAAATATAAAAACCTTCAACCCTTACACATCAGAATAGGAAGAATTAACTTTCCATGCAATTTAACTTCAGAAAATTTAAAGGGTTTTCAGTCGCCCAGTGTTGTGAAATTTCCATTAAGAATGTGGATGAGTGACTTTGTTTCACTTAAAGCTTAGCCTTATGTAGACGGAATGAATTGAACTAATCAAAGGAAATGACACTAATATGTAATAAATTAAGGAGTTTCGCCTGACTAGGATTAGGCAGTCGAGTTTCTGCTACAAAAGCAATGAGTTTCGTAGGCTTACATTGTGAAATGCGTAAGCGCAAAAGAGTCAAACACTTGACATATGTCCATAGCTCTACTGCTCAGTTGCCAATATAACTATAGACTCTTACTATCTGTAATTTTTTGCAGGTTCAAAGAAGAGTAGCAAAGACAGGCTGATAGGACAATTAAGGATCATTTCTAACTGAAGATCATTCACCAATATAAGTTTTCAGTAGTCGGTAAAGTCCCTACATTCAACAAAACTGTCTATGTTTGATTAAAATCGTCAATCATTAGAAATCACCTTGAAGTAACAGAGTGGACTGCAAGTGATTTGCATGGTGAACAGTCAATCAAAATCGCTGCCTTGGAGAATCATCTGGCCAGGCAGCAAACTGAAAATCTGTCTATGACTGCTGCAATTTATCTCAGCTTTCATGGCCAAAGTCCAGTATTAAATTAAGGCTTTTCTAAAATCAGCTACTGTTAGGGAATACTGGAAAAGGACTGTTAAAAACCTAGAGAAAAGAAATGCAGACGTCAGTTTGATTATGACTGAAACGGTCGTAAATATTGCCAAGAGGTTATAACAAATAGTATTAAATTTGCATACTTATCCAACAAATACTTAACTCCTAATCCCTGTGACAGCTCCCACTAATTCCCGATTTCTTAAGAGGGAATTAAGAAAATCGAGATTTTAGTTTGAACTTAGCTATTATTTTTATTTATTCCATAAGTAAAATTATTTACTCCTGGATTTCTATGCCGCATACATCATGGACAAAATCATGGCAACACTCAGCGATTGGGACATGCCTGCCAATTTTGTATTTTAAATCCATTGTAGTCCCTGAACCAGCTGACAAACACACCTCCACCATGCGTCCAGAGTTGCCATCGGCAACCGTTGGATAATCTAATATGAGGTATGCTTTAGCCTTCTTGCTCGATAAGAAAAATACATTCTCTTGTTAGGTTTGCAACTATTTGCTGCCGAGTTAGTGGTAGTAGATGCTTGGTGACATCCGTAGACCCACAGATGGAACCCACCAAATATGAACTTTCAGCTTATTCCCCACTCCCGAAGTACCTTTCTCGTCTTCCACCTCTGATAACTTTCTCGAAGGACTTATTTTGCTATGCACCCAGGTTCTTGCTGTTTAAGTTTCACCCTAACGGCGCAGTCAAATTAGGAATTTTGGAAATCATATTTTATAGAACGAAGGTGATTAGTACAGCCGTCAAGGGTGGGAGAACGTTCTGACTCCTTTTTTTCCCTAAGTGGTACAACCTGCATCAAATTTAGGGTTTTTCAATAGACGGCACCTCCGTTCCACTACTTTTTCCCATCATTCGTCTTGGCTTAGAAAAAATTAAGATTCCTCCGAGATTCCAATTTCTACCTGCTAGTTGGGCAACCAATCATTCTACTGCTAATGCTGATATTCTATGGTCATTATGGACTCGATAGTGAGGTGAACAATTTTATCTTTTCTGAGAAAAATCCACCTCTAGCTTCTACGAAATTTCGGTCATATTGAATGAAAACTTCATGGCAAGTGTGCCTCTCGCAGTGACAGTCCCATTAATAGTCAAGTTGCAAAAAATAAATGAACTCGAGATAGCTCACCTGTCCATTTTGACCGCTGTCATGATCCTGCGCGTGCAAGTCTAGAAGAACGCTCCCGCGTGGTAAGGATTCATTTATAATGATAAAGTATTTTGACTGTGTAAATGTCGGAGCGTTGTCATTTTCATCCAGAACATCAACGTGGATTCGTAGACGGGAAGTGAGAGCACTTGGAAGCCCATTATCCATAGCACAGAGCATAAATTCGTATGATTTTACTTTTTCGTAATCCAAAGGCTGGGTCAATCGCAACCGAAGTGGATTACCATCAATGAGACCTTCTAGTTTAAAAGGGAAGGTCGTTAAATTTACAAGCTGAGCTCCATGATTCGGAAGAGTATGCTCTATCCAGTAAACAAGAGTCCCATTCGGCCCTGCATCAGGGTCACTAGCTGTGGGGAGATTGATTGTGGTCTCCCCAGGAACAATTGATGCTTCTCCAAGTTCTAGATTGATTCTAGTTTGAGGAAACATTGGGACATGATCGTTTATATCTGCGATTACAACGTTCACTGTCAGTAGAATTGGATCTTTTATACTTCCTTCGATCGATTCAGGTGTGTAGACAACTCGTAAAGTAAGTGTACAAGGGTTATCAGGGGCTTCAGGGCCGTAGATTTTTTCTGAAATTGATTGACTGGAGCCACTGTTTGTAGCCGAGAATGGGAACCTTATCTGGCCGGGCCCATTATTGTCTGGACAGAGAGCTTCCCTGTCGGGTTTTGACGTCACAATCAGATAACCAGTGGTAGTGTCAAAGGCGAAATGTTGGGGTCCTATGTCCTGCCAATTGGTTATCATCAGATTAACAGGGGATTTCTCTCTATGGGAGGGATATGCGCCAAACATTTGCAAAACATCTTCAGCCAATTTGCCCACGCGTGTTGCCCTTGGAACCTCCTCCTGGACAACGTAGGTTAGGGGCTGCAGAGCCTCACTCTCGGTAAATGCAGTAAGCAAATGGACCGCCACTAACATCCCGCACAAGAGTTTGAACAAAGGCTCCATTACTGAAAGAAATGTCCCTAAATAAGACATGCGCTGTAGTTAACTAAAGCGATTTCAATTACAAGTCTCATTAAAAACAGTTTTTCAGGTTGGAATCCTCCACTCCGAAACATAAAAAGTAGGCGATCACTAATCCAGCCTGGACTCTAGATTTTTTCCAATTTTCTTGAGGCGCTCATGGCTTACTCTCGCTTACTTTCTCACAATTAGATCCAATTATCTGATAAAGTTCTTGATGCAACTTTTGGGTTATTTTGAAATGATAATCTAAATATATCGGAAATGTGTCATTTACTTAAGCAAAGTAGTAGCGAAATTCTTCAGAACTTGTAAAAATCAGTTTATGCTCTGGATTGTCATGTCATTTAATCAAAAGTGGAGTGCAAGGATTAAAGTGATTGTCAGTAATGTGATGGTACGTTAAAATTGTAGTTGTGGAAGTAGAAAAGGACTTACCTGCGATGAGGAGCACAAGTGGCATGTGTTCGGGTCTTTCAGTCAGAGTAGCACACTCGTGCGGCCGTGCAAGCACGTGCGTGTGCGAGTGCGAGCGTGGTATTCATCGACGCGTGCACGACAAACCACTCTGGGCCTGTCTGTCCCACTACCCAACGGTCAGCGTGCGAGCCTGTCCGTAGTACCGTTCGACGAGTACGCACAGCAGGTGGCCCCGGCAACACGTGCACCCTATCCTCCTGCCCCACCCCACCCCACCCCAGCAGAGCCCCTACTTGCAAACGCACCCCCTCTATTCCTGCATTTGTCTTGCTAATTAGGCACGGATTTGTAAACATTAACGAGGTGAACACCGGGGCTGTGGATACAGAGAGCTTACTTCAGTCTACTGAAGGGCCACTAACGCATTAGCTATGCCGTCTCAACGAACTTCGAAAAAGTAGTTTGGACGTTGAGTCAATAATTAGCTTTTCTTGTGGCAGTGCAGGCTATGGAACGACTTTACCAGCCTTTTCATGCGGAGAACAGAGCCTGGCTGATAAGTTTCGGTGTGATTCTTGCGTAGTATATTTCAGCTGGACTTCGGACGAAGGCTTGAAATAACCGGCCATAATATCTGATCAACTAGTTTAGGTTATTCAAAGCAAATGCTTGTAAACGATAAGTCCGGTAAACTGATGGGTCAGCTGTAGAGATTCGACTGTGATTTCTCGTCTCCTACTTCTGTAAAGCAATTAGCCTATTCAACCTCACAGGATTCAAAGATTTCGATTGTATAAGGTGGAACCGATCAAAGTTCATAAGCAAATAAACCGCAGGCTACCCGACAACGGCCTTTCAACTGGTGATGAGGTATCCAGGTGCACTTCTAATTTAATCTACTGAAAAGTAGTTGCCACTTTACGCAACAACTTCGTTTTTTTACCATTTACCAAATTCCTTCGAATCGACTGATGCCTGGGAACTATTTTAGACTTCTAGTTCAGAGGTCTTTAGCTTGCGACTTACTTTGCAGTTGAAGACAAAGCTACACGTGAGTTCGCATGAATCGAAGGGAGCCTGTATAAATGTAGTTCTGATGTTAATTTCGTCCCCCGTTTTTCCATAAAGCTCATGCGTAAGCCCACTACTCTGGCTTTGAGACCGAAGTAATCCAAATTCACTACCTTTAAAAACGCCTTCGTTACTCAGGACTGAATGTCCATAGGATCTGCAGACTACCTTATTAATGGTATGAGGTAAGACACGGCGAAACCATTTCTATTCTGTTTTGATGGATGTCTATAGCGATAAATGCATGATACTTGCTCTCTACACTAAGTAAACATTTTAAATTGTTATACCGTCATCTACTCAAGTTGAAGACAAACTCTTAGAAGATGTTTAGAATTTAGCCATCGAGTCTGAAATCAGCACCGCACTAGCTCTTAAAGCCGTTCAAAACGTAACTGGAAAAATGATTCTATTCCGGGTAGCTCAACAGACATCAAGGCTGCTATTCTAGATATAACCTGTTTACTAAGTGATTTGGCTTCCCTGTTTCCCTAAAAATGATTTAAGCAGTGGATGCCGCTGACTAGCCAACTGCTGAAAACTCTCACGAGAAATATAGGATCAGTCGGTTGCGAGCTGAGTGAACACATTCCTAAACAATAACCCAAGATCCCTATGCAAAAGAGAGATAAAATTATCTCACCCTATGGTCCCCAATCCTACTCACAACCTCCTCATGGTTTCCACCGGTAACCCCATGGGCAACTCTGGGGCTAAGGCAAGGAGTGGCCGGATAGGGCTAAGCATCCACCGGACGTATAAAAGTTCATTATGCCAGCGGAAGTACAACCTCGTACAACCTGGTAAACAAGATATGACGTAAATACCTGGATTTATGGTCTCAAACTGGACTGTGGAAAGCGCGTGCATGTAGAAATGAATGGAATCTCCCCCAGAAAGTTGAAAAGTCTTCTGGAAGAGGTGAGAAGATTGCCTGCCCTTAACAGTGTCTAGGGCGGCTAGGTGCCACTACGAAGCAGAACTGAAATGGAACTGCTACCTGTACAACGAAACCTTGCCAGAGAAGTGACCAGGAAACCGAAGACGTTGATATATGCTTTTAGTGTTTTTTTGTGTTAACTGTTGTGTGCTATTTGTTGTAAAAGCCATTTGTACTTCTGTTGTACCCCCAATAAGTATTTGAGGCTTGCCCAAATGGGTGGGAAATAAATGAAAATCCCACCTTATGAGCTAACTCATACAAAGCTTAGAGCCTAAATTCAAAAGATTAGTGGCTGAATCTCTTCACTACCAGGTGGAGCAATCGCACAATTTTTTTTTTCTGTTAAAGAGTGGAATAAACGTAAACAGTACTTGACCAAGGACCTTACTATAATATAAGTTAGAGTAGATCGGACTTCCAACGCGCATCGGTTTATATTTGTTCTGCGGTTTTCAGATTATTTGTGGGGGCTTGCTTCAGTCTAGTTGAAGTCACTTCGATACCTTCTTGTTTTAGGCCTGGCTGACAGTATTTGTTTCAGTTTTGCATAAATTAGAGGCAGTACCTCACCTTTCAAGGCTGACTTTCGGATTGTTAAATCAGGATAGACGAAAGTGGGGAGCTGTCTAAAAACCAATATACTGAAGTGAAAATTAGATAATAATTTTATTTTCAATTTATTTAAACATTGAAATAATTCCATTTTAATTAAGAATAGGCTTGAAACTCCTCCGAAATGGGAGGAAAAAACCAACTCTTTTTTCAGTTCACTTCAATTTTATTTCAATTTACTTTTCAAAGTCTTGGTTATTTATGTGCGTTATTTTATTTTTGTCGAGTTTAAGCATGCTGCTCCTTGGAAAATACAGAAAAGCAGTGTTGGACAAAACTCAACCAACATGTTAGCTATTTTTCTGACTTGGCCAACCCAGAGAATTTCTGCAAGATTTGTCTTTCAGTTGGATGCTTTAGATTTAAACAATTTAAGTGCAGAATTTAACCTGGCAGGTATCAAATTTAATAGTACCAGCAGTTTGTACCTTTGTGATTTATTTTCATGGTCAAAATGGTAGCTTACAGGAGCAAAAAATTGAAAAGTAGAACAAACTAGGTTAAAATGTTTTTATCCATATCGCCTTACCTTCCCCTCTGAATTGATTGATACCATGAATACCACTGGATATCATTCATTTTCCACCTTTCTGGCTGAAGAATGCATGACAACCGTATAAGTTGCTTCTTAACCATCCCAGGAATTCGCTGACGTGGAGCAAATTTACCCGTGAAAACCGGAGAGTGGTTCCATTTCTTTGGAGTCATGTTCTTTATGCCAAGCAGATTGCATAATTTGGGTTCTTACGGAGGGCGTTTATCATTAAGATACACCTTTCTAAAGAAATGAAACAGATTTGAGGTTTTTCGCTCATATTTGTTTTCTTTCGAGCAGCGGTCAGCAAAAAAATAGAGACCCTCAAGTACTCAAGCCTCAGGGTCTTCGTGAATGTCATCCAGCTTTTGTAAAATCGCCCAGGTCATTCTTGAATCAGAGGACATGATATTTATAGAGGCATTTTAGCACAAAGACTTCAAAATTTGCGTTTAGTGGCTTTTCGAGCCCAGGCAGTGCTCTGACATGTCCGGTGTCAACTTGACGCATGGCTATGGGATTCATCAGGTAGAATCGTTTATCATAAAATAACATGGACTCCCAATTCTAGTGACGGTGTTAATGAAGATTAAAAATTCCCTTTTTTCGCCCTTAACGCAATACAACATACCACCCTCTTGGGCGTTGCCACTAAGTGCTCTACAAGGTTTTCTTCTCCACTTAAGAGTCATAACGGCAACATCAACCTGGTAAATTTAAATTTCATTTTCATCCGTTTTTCGCTGTTACCCCTCATTTCAAATGAAATGTCTACTCAGCTGCAGAAGAGTTAATTGCGCAAAATTTTCTCGAAATTTTCCTCTACAGCTGAAGAAGTGGGAGCGTCTAAAGGAAGAGTTCATAAACAAGTTTTCCACCACTTCATCACCCTTTGTAAGTAATATATATAAGATTAATCTCATCGATCCCTCATCTCACAGCATCTGCCTCTTTGGAAAGCCAGTGAACTAGAGGGATGGCCAAGCTAGCCAGAATAGGGCTGCTCGAAGACAATTCCGGTTGAATTACAGAAGGACAAGACACAATAGCAGAAGACAATGATTGGTAAAAAACATGATACCTACTTCCAGAAGGGGGTGCAATAAGCATTCTTTTGAAAATTACTTCGAAGGTTGGTAGCAACGACAGTTTTGGACCTGAAATTTCACATTCACTTTTAACTGACCGTTCTGATAAAATCTGGTGGCTACTGGAATAGGAAATTGTGGTTTTTGCCTTCTTTTGGATATCTAATGTGATAGCTAACAATAAACTGTACAAAACCTGTGTTGAATAGGCGTCAACAGTGACTGACATTCAGGAAAAGAAGGAGCTGGGAGGAATCAACGGATGAAATACACCCAAAGTCCATGAAATCAACCCCATTTAAATCCCCTTTCATATTCAGTGGATTTCCTTCCTTCCTTCAATTTTATCAACAGTGTGGATATATTTAGGTAGAATTATGTTTCTTAGAAGTTAGTATTCGCTGTCAAAAGCCCAAATAAATATCTGTTCACGTAGCAAGTCTGTTAATTTTGCTTGCATGAGGCCTTGGATCAATTTATCAACGAGTTCCTCACCGGACCGTCACCGATATAAGGTTGTATTACTGCTTTCGTGATAAATTCGGATTGTGAGAGACATGAGGTATTATCTAGAGAGCGATCGAATCCAGAGTCGATCTCCAAATATTTAGTCTGCACTTTGAATGGCTTTTTTGCGGTGGAAGTCCCTTCTTCTATTCCACAGAGCTTTATTTATTTGCTCCGCATTTAAGACTGCATTGAATACTGTATTAATGAAAGCGTCTTTGAAATCTTATTCTGAGTAGAAAGAAGTCTCTTGAACTCTTTGACAAGAGATTTCTCCTTTGGCTATATGCATAAAAACCGGTGTCATCAGTGTCAATGATGAATCCACTTATTCAGTGTCCATCGATGGGCAACGATGTGTCGGGCGCAAACGCACCAAAACTAACTTTATTCAAATGTTCTTAAAATGGTAAATTGACTCCTTCAAGGCAAACCTCAGATTAGCGGTGATCAAGAATTCAGTGTTAATAAATATTTTGCAGCAAATTCCGCTTTCCTAAGAGACGCAGCTGCTTTAGACAACCAGATTCCATCAAATGTTCTGATTGCAAATGCAAATAGGAGAAGTTGAAAACAACTTTCATTAATAACTAAAGTTTTCACTTTAAAAATAATGACTCCCACACTTGAATCTCTGATAGGTCAATTAATAAATAGATCATATCGGATAAAATTGGAGTAAGAGAGGTAGAAGATGACTCCGAGATGCGCAGTTGGAGAGTAAAAACCCCTATAAATTTTAACCACATCGCTTTAAATTGCTCGCACATTGATGCTACTGACTTCTGTCGGGGACCATGTGGCTTGCCGCACCCGTCCTCGTCGGCCTAGACACAACGAAGGTAGGATACCTTCATACTACTGTTGCGATGGTGAGTCATTCGCAATGGAAATACCGGTAGCCACGGTAAATACGCGCAAGTGGGGGTCAACCTTGATTGAATTTTATAGCTTTTTAGGACCCGGTCATCTAAATCCACCAAAACGGGTTTTTATTTCGTCTAATTATAAGCATACGTTTATGGTCTCTTAGATCGGTCGAGGATTCTAGTAACATCGTTTCCCTTTTTCAGCGTCTTAAAGTTGCACAGTGGCGATACGAGCTGTGAACAGGGAGTTTATTTCTTCCAAACTAGGAGGGTGTTTTGTGTATCCTGAAAATGAGCACTTATAATCAGACCGTACGACTGCCACTGTGAGCAGCGAAAATGAATGACGATGTATTTAGTATTTGACTGTGCTTACATTAGGGCCTGACCTTCTAGGCAAGCGCATAATATAAGCTGCCACAGATTATCTCCTATCGCGAATAATGTGTTTAGAAGCGCTTAATAGCTCCGTAGTGTTCCTCTCTCTCTTTAAAAAGAGCAGAATAAATCGCTTAGGCCTTTGAAATCGAGCCGTCGGAGCAGGCCACACAGGAATGGACATTCCAAAGATAACCATGGAATAAAATAGAGGGAAGGATATTGACCCGAGGGAAGGTTGAATATTAACACAAAACTTAGGTTAGTGCATATTTTAATTAAAAAGGGTAATTTCTGAAATGATGCTTGCTATATAGTAGATTTATGCCTGCATTTATAAAAATAATTTGCCAAGACTTTGCGAAATAAAGATTTCCTACAACTTGTGGTTCCTCTAATTGAAAATCCCCAGCCCGGTTAATGTTTTAATTATCGGCAGTAACAAGCCTGGTTACTGCTTGATACATTGAAGGTGCGCCGATGAATGTCATATCTCTACCATTTGTTGTCTCGGATGTGAATGTGGCCGCTTCATCACGTCTTATTATGTGTAGACTCGATTGCTTTCATAATTGGCAACCTATCTAAGGAATGAATCCAAAAAGCCCGAAAGTGAAAGAAACCACTTGTTTTTAGCCCGCTAATTTTATTACCAGCTAGCCGACCTTTTTTAAGCCTGCAGTAAATCTCAAAAAAACCCGAATTTTCTGCAATTAAATTTACCTCCATCCCCCCTTTTGATAGCGCTGACCTCGAAAGATTGGATTCATCAATGGGCCGAGCTAGCGCAGTCTGACGGGCAAACTAAAGTACATGAAATTTTGTGGTTAATAAGTTTCACAAGTTGGGATGAGATTAACTGGGTTAAATTTAAGACATGGTGACTAAAAACCTCACGTTAGATCTTATGGTAACAGGAGAAGTATCTATCTAGTAAGGCAGTGAGAATCACCCTGAAGCATGACCAGGTAGAGACCAGTCACCCTAACAGCAATTGCTGGATTTGAAAGATTCACGATGGTGCCAAAGAACTCCTGGAAATATAACTGTAAAAGGAGACATTGCATGGAATACTTTGTGCGAAACGCTAATAGCCATGTATGAAAGGATGATCTTGTGAACGACTTTCAAGAAATGAAACCCTTCGCAGAAGGTGGCTTTCTGGCCCACAAGGTCTAAGGGTGACCCAAAAGAAACCTTCATCTGCTTTTATTCAATTCTTTTACTAGAAGAATGGAAACTGACTGCCACTTAATAGCATCCGCTCTCTAAGGCAATCCATGGGTCAAAAAAGGTTAAATAAATAAAATCAAGTTAAACTGAGATCTCGTCAACTAGTTGAGATAATCCACTATCAGTTTCCAAATTTAAAACTATTAGATTTTCTCAATTGGGGTCAACAACACCAATCTTGGTTGTAGAAGAATGAATCCTGACTGGACAATAGTTTGTATAGAAGTGCCGTGATCAATCAAATTTTCTCTGAAAGTTCATTCTCAAGACCACACAAATTTATTATTAGAGCACCGACTGACAAACATTTTTATTGAGAAACTATGTTCTGCTCACACAGTTTATTTTTTCGATATTTTGAGAATGAGACCTACAGACATCACGGCTGTATGTGGGCTTTCGCAGTTGGTGGATTTCCAACTCTAAATACTTTAGTTCTGCCAATTTTTTCATCTTTTTCAGAGACAACTCTTTGTTTAATGTTTTCCAAGCAGGGCTCAATTATGTATATGCAAAGTCAATTTGAAACTAGTTACAACTCAATCGAATTCCAGGCAAAGAAGCGTCTTCAAGTTGTTGATACCTTTATTCAAAATTTTGGCCTTCATTGTGGAGTAATGGCGAATGGAAACAGGTCCTTCATCATGAGGCATAAGGTTTTGATTAAGAGAAAAGTTGTCTCATGATCGATCTTGGAAGTAGACTTTGTGAAATTCAAGCCGTGAAAAGGCAGTTAGAACATGTAAATAAGTTAGTGCTCTCGTAGAGAAATTTTGGAATGCCCTAGGCAGGGAACCCTTTTTAGGGGATGGTGCAACTGAAGTAAAGGGATAGTACGCATATGTGCGAACTTTTGTCGTGGCCACCATACATTCGACATGAAATGTCTCATTTAAAACTTGAGATCACTTATATACATTTATAAATCAGTCAAATACGGTGACATAAAGGTTAAAATTGTTTTAGAACGACCTGTTCAATGGCTAGGTCTAAACATTACATAACACTTATTAACAAATGTATTTTTGATATAGAGTTTGTTTACTATTTAACTAAGAATATATTCGCATCAAGTGCAGCTTTACAGCGCACTAAAATAATCTGACGAGATTCGGGAGACGTACATTTTGAAAAGTTGAAATTCTAAGCTAATACTCTTTCCAGTGGATCACGACAGACGCCAGTAGATAAATTACGGATATCAGACTTGCCATTAGCAAGACAAATCGTCCTGTGCTAGGTTTTCTGCATCAAAGTGAACTTGGATTGTAAAATGCATTAATCGAAGATATTCTGTTCAAAATGTGATCGATGTAACGTGTTAGGCGGAATCCTGACAGAAATATTTAGTTGAATAAATAAAGAAATACTTAGAGGAGTCTAGAAATGATAGCCTTTTCTTGTAAATGCCGTAAAATTGTTCTGTTTTCATATAAGAAAGTGAATTATGTGCGTCAGCTGTTAAGGAAAGGAAGAGTGAAAATGCAGCATCTTTCGAAATGCAAAATCATGCCCGTTGATCGTGGTACTCCACCTTCATGGATTACATTGGGCTTATTCTTAACGCGGTCTGACCTCAAAATCACCATTGGGGACTAAAATTCAGAAAAAGAAACTCTAGATACATCATTTGAGTCTCAATGGCTTTGCTGTTTTCTATTTATCCTTGTGGCTGTTCGCTTCAAGTGACCATTTTATTGCCGTTTTTATCAATGCTGTGACAGGTTCGGAAGTTGCGGATGTGTTCGTGATTCGACTCCTTGAGGACATAGTGGGATACGTTAAATAGAGATCTCTATTTGGTCCAATACCGCTAACCATGATCTGAAGCCGGTTTAATTGAAAGTTGCTGTCCGACTGTTGCGTAGCAAATCAACAAAATGGCGGCCACTCATCAGCCACTATTGTCTCCCAGCTCTCTTGAAAGTTGCTATCCCTCATAGTTGGTCTAGTATTCGATCCAAAGTGGATAAGTTAAGTTGATTTTGTGTCCCTTTTCTTCTTCGGCAAGAAATGGGATAGGATGAAATGTTATGGGATTCACGCCCCCTTTGACTGACCATTTCAGTAGATAGATTATCTTCATTACCTTAGGCAACTTTACAAAGTCCGGTCATTTATAATATTGCTGTGTTTACAGCAGCTTCAGAGAACTGACTGATTATGCCGTTGTCGTCACCAAGTTTCTTATCGCCACAAATCCCCAAAGAGATTGGTTTTATCCCACTGCATTAGGAGTTAAAGCACTGGTATTCACTTTTCTTTCTTACTCCAATTAATCCTTTGTTAACAATACAGTTTCTTTCATTTGGCTTCGGGTTAGATAAATAGTTTGTCTTGATGATGTGTTTATTCCATTTCAGTTATGGACTAATGCGTCTGCCAAAGCTTTTACCTCAATCTATAGTCTAGTTTGGTTCAAAACGTATCATATGAGGACAATTAGAATCTTCACTGAATGTAAAAAGTCAGTTCTTCTAGTCCATTCATCGAATGAGCCTACTATCTCTAAGAGCGTGAATCTAATAACTAATTCCATTCTCTGGTTTATATGTTCTCAAATTCCTTAAAGTTTCAAGGTAATTTACAACTGACTGTAAAAGAAGGTAGATTCTTTAATGCATGGAGGTCAAAATCCACTTTTGAAAATGGGGTGATTCGGGTCATTTTTAACACTCTTTGCCTCAGCATTGTAGAGTGCTCATTCCCAGCAATAAAACTGAGAGTGCATTCCAGTTACCTCTGGGACTTAACTTGGGTAAATATCTGGGATATTTAATGTTTGGTTTGCACAGCATAATAAAACATTGAGAACCGAGATATTTGTTGCTAGTTTTGATATAATCACCTCAGTTTATCGCTGGTGCAGCTATGTATTTGTAACTTGGTCAACTCGTACTAAGCGATTGAGTGAACGAATGAATATTTGAATGAGAGCTTATTAAAACCTGCGAACAACTGTAAACAGATAATAGCGGTAAAATAGCCCTTGAAAAGAGTCATCTGGATGAATGATTACGACCTTTGAGCAAATGACAAACACTTTTCCAAAATCCATTTGAAGAAACGGAGTCAAGGTCAGGGGGAACTTTATAGCTTCCATTCTAAAAGCGTAACCGAAATATCTTAGTCGACGATGTTTTCTAACACGGCCCGGGAAGGTCGCAAGTCCCTTTTCACCTGTTGCAATGATCCGAGTAGTGGTACTGTGTCGAAATATAGGAAAAATCATTCTACCATGTTCCTTGAAATAACTAAAAAGCGAATTGCGAATCATCAAGACTAGTTCTGTCCATTAATTGCGTTGACCATCCAAGCTGGTTGAAGTTATGTTTATGGTGAATTTAAAGGAGATGACTGTCGGAATGGCAGCGGTCTACTTTATAATCGCGATACGAAAAATGGGTTGCCTCTTATAGTTCCTTTCTTGTTCCCACAGAGCTTTTGGCATTTGTTTTGAAAATTTAAAAAAAAAGTTTTTGCATAATGACTGATTCGTCAAATTGTATCAGTTACTTAATCTAGTTGAAGTGTAATTTGGATAAATCCAAGCTTTAGAATTGATTGGCAAAGCCAAAAATTTTGAATTAATCGGTAAATCTGGATTGTGGGGACTTGACATTAATCTTATTCTTTAGATTTTGAATAAAAAGGATGTGGTTTAAGATTTGAAAGTAGTTAAAGTTGAGGCTAAATTGGGTGTCGATGGTCTCTTTAAGAATCACATTCAATGTGCTTTTTGTACGCGTTCTCCACCGTCTTCAACGCCGTCCCCTTTAAGAACAGTGGATTTCTATCGGTATTCGAGAAGCTGCTTAACCTGATGAAAAGTATAACCAACTACTGCGCGCAAATATGGTTTGTCCATCTTAACCAACGTTCCCACCTTTGGCGAGGGAAAGTGGATGTACAATCCGTGATGAGATCCGAGGAAAAACTTACTTTGGTATTTAGTGTAAAAACTCGATTTCCCTACATTTTCCAGACGTTCCCGTCTTAAGTAGCAACAATGAATACTTCCACACCCAGTCAGCACTCTATTAAATGTTATAACAGGTCTAGCAAACTTTATTGATACGCTAAGGTATTACATGAACTTATCATTCAAATCTACTTAAACCATACAACATTTACTAAGTTCCTTTTTTAGGTATTAACATTAGTTTCCCGCGTTTCAAATCTTTTTGGTTTAAGGGTATGTATGATCTCATTAATCACTAAAGAATCGCCTTTCTTAAAGAGCTTTCAGTCCTTAAATGTCAGTGAAATGGAGATAGGTAAAGTAGGTGAATATATTTTTTTGAATATTCCAATTAAAGGAATGCAAAATTTGGCATAAATCTTACATGCTTATCCAAGAGGAAGGGAGGGCTTATAAAGAGGGATAAAATTCATTTGCCCTGGTTACTTGACTGGTAATAAATTTAGCTGCAGCAGGGAAAGGATTCACCAAACAACGTTCTTATAAAAAATTCCATGATGGAAAACCTAATAACAATGGCAAACAGCATGTTGACAGAAGATCGTGAAATTGCAAAGCCACAATTTTATGGAATGTCGAATTTTTTTTAGGAAACTTGATCACTATGATCCAACGAAGTAGGCTTAGACTGCACTCTTTCTGGAAATAGACGAATCTTCTTGCATGAAGGCTGGTGAGAAGCACATTCATTAATCATTTTCTCACACCAAATGCTAGATTGTGATAAGTGCAAATCGGTGCAAAATAACTATTTAATAAAGAAGAATGATGCTATTAAGGGTTTTGTACTGTGAATACATTAATTCCGAGAAATGACCAGAGTCTATTAACTCGTAGAACAACATAAATATGTTCCGAAATTTTGAAAGTCTGATATGATTCAAAAGTTAACTTAGTTAATCAGAAGACTCAAAGCTGACGTACTGGATACATGACAGTCTCGAGACAGTCGACAGTATCACTGTCATGCGATAATAGCAGTCTCCCCGACGAATTATAGATAAAAGCTCTCATATTACGGTCAAATATCTGACTATTCCTACTAGATCGGCAGTTTTCATTCTGAGGAATATCAGAATCCAATTAGTTGAATAGGTGAGCGGGCCATCTATTCAACGCAATAGCAAAATTTGATGGCTACGCGTACCAAAAGCGAGGTCATAATGTGAACAAGGAGTGCCAATCATCTGACTTGATGCATGCCCGCTCTTTGATGCTGCTGTTTATTTCTGCCAAGAACTTTGAGTTAAAAGAACTTAATACAAAGGTCTACTCAGTGGAAAACTTGTTTCTGCGTCCTTGTTATAACAGGCTTAAAGGAACTAATCAAATTGGTGTGTATTTTCAAAGAGCGAAGAAAAGATGAAATCATTTGACTCTCCTCCTCCTCCTCCTCCTCCTCCTCAGTAGTAGCATTTTGCCCAAGCGATGTCTCCACTAGCCACAACAAGCTTCCAACAAATTAGTCCAATTCTTCGATGCGAGTGAATATGACATTCGCACCGCCTCCTATCTTATTCTTTGTTTCTTTCGATACAACTTAATGGACTTGTATACCCAGACCGCAAATATCTCCATTAGTTTGAACGGCAGTTTAACCCTCTCATTCGTACTCATGAATACCTATGAGAGGGTTGAGGCAAAAAAGACTGTTCGTTGCTCTATCGCAATGAGGTCAGGCAGAAATTGTTTTTTGAGCAACATGAAACAAGGAAGAAATGGGGAAGTCCAGGTCCTATGGACCAAATGCTCTGGCAGTAAATTCGTCGCTTTGAATAATCGGATCAAAAAGTTTTGGAAACATTAAAATAACTCTCAATTGTTTTCACATTCTTCTGAAAAGTGTATCTTCAGTTTATCTCGATTCTTTCCACGTTTCACAGAATAATGAGGACAAAAGTAAGTTATAAAAAGAAGAAATAATTCTTGAAACACAGTGTCTCGATAGACACAAATCTGTCTCTACCTATCCAGGCCAGCAGTCTTCTTACAATATATTATCTCACCTACGGTCTGGAGCCTCATTTGAAACCATATTTTTGAGAAAATATCTCGTAGGTCCTCCAGTTCCTATCTGAAGTACTCTTCAGTTTTTATTGCCTAGCCTGCAAACTCTGTGTGGTCTTAAACAATGCTCTTCCATATTCATCTACCTCTCGGGAATGAACCAAACACTGAAAACTGTTGGTCCCAGAGATGGACGGGCTGATTAACAGGAAGTAAGGCATGATTTTCCAACAGCTTGCTTTAATCAGATCAAATCACTTACAACCACAATAAGCCTTGTAAGAACCATTTGCCACGTTATTCATCTCAATAGATGAAATCCACCCTCACTTGTAGTTTGAAGATGCGAACTATTCAGTATCCACTAAAAGTCGTGCCGACTTTCAAACTTTGAGCAACTGATGCTGATCAGTGTGTAAAAATGATGTTAGTTTTATCCTTTTTTTTCAAAATCCGCCTTTCTGACGTCGTTCATATCAGAACTCAAGACTCTGGCGCGGTCGAATTCGAGCGTGTTTTATTGGAATTGACCTCCAAGCAATTTTATGTGAAATTCATTTCATTCAACTGAGGTCCTTCAAACATTTACACAAGATACAAATAGACGGCTTGAGCTTACACCTTCGATGCTCCATCAATCCATCTTAAAGAGTAGAAACGAAGCGTCTATTCAAAGGATACTCCAGCTCACCTAGGGTAAATCATTCATAGTTGGAATTTATCGCTGTGGATTGGTATAAATTGTGGCGCTGGGGGAGCGTTCTAGTGATTCTCAACTCTCAGCATCTTTAATCTTTTTTATAGACGATGGCAGAGCTTAGTGGTGGTGCTGCTCCTACTACCCGAACTCCTCATCTGGGGAGGTATTGCAGAGAATAAGTAGAACGTCAATGAATCCTGTTCTCTTCTTCTATCCCCCTTCTACCCTCATACCCCTCTCCTATCCTCTTTCCTAGGCTATTGCTTCACTTTGGCGTTCCCAACTGAGGCGATAATTGTGCGTCGGCTTCCATTAGTGAAATTATTTGCGGTGGAGGACTAGGCTTTAGTTGTGGGATTTTTCAACTCTCACTGGTGAAAAAAGGGGTTGACTCTGGGGACACGACACTTAAATTGATTAGCCAGTATTTTTAACTAACTATTCACTCAATTTAGCTTTTTAATTCGAATTAATGCCGAAGAAGCTAAGTATGGAAGAATGCAGCGTTCAGTCACGTAATATATCATTGAGGTATAGTTAACATGAAAGCCGAAAATACCCCCAGAATAGGTATCATGCCTAGTGACATAGGTTATCTACTCTTGAGGCACTAGAAATGGATTCCTGATCATGAAGGCATGAAGTTTTGAACTTTGGTTTTTGTGAATGATGGCAAGTACCATGACTGCTACATCATTATGGCATGCTAAAATTCTTTTGTCAGATTTATCCAAGTTAGACTTAATATTCAGTAGCAGCTTGTTAATGTTAGATGTTAGATCTAATATTAAAACCAAAATGTGATACGCAAAGAGGATTAAAGTATGAAAGAAACCAAGGAAAAGGTCATTTCCAGGACGCAGAATCCCCTGATAGCACTTGTCAGAATTTCTCTTATAGCATATGATCTCAGCGATCGTCCAAACTTCCAGCTAAAGCTCCATCAGTGAACTGCCATTGGGTTGCTTTATTCTCACCTAGTGACCTCTAGGGCTCCTCTCCATGAATGAGTGACTGAATGCCTTTTGAACCTTGGGGCAGTAAATTCAATCTTTCCCTCGGGCACATTCGGGGTGTTGCGGACTATGTGGTCATGAGTCTGGCTCGGCTATATTCGAATATTTCATTAAATGACCGATTAAAAGTGGTTGATAATTTCCGTCTCAGCTCAAGATCTCACTAACAATCAGGACCTATTCATTTGGAAGACTGCCATTTTTACCACAGGACCAAGAGCAATCAAATTTTGAAGTTTCTGTGATTGGGCAAAAGTCCCATTCTCACCAACGAAATCTAGCAATAAATCTCTGATTGTGACAACCAGATTTTCACACGCAACAGATCAAATCACACCAATCAATGTGTACAAATTTACTTAAAACAATTCTAGTGAGCTTGAATTAGCCAAAGAAATGAACTTATGATTTTCAGCGCTCTTCATTCTTCAGACAACACACAAATCACGCATTTCAAATCGCTTTGCTGACAATGAAGTCTGTTCCAGATCTCTTTAGGTCACAACAACCCCTCGTGAGCAACAAAGGTCAAGCAGTTGTCTGAAGATAAAGCTATTTATAAGTATAAGTCTTGTCAGATGGCGCTTGGGTTTGTCCTCGCTCCCGTTACACGTTAACTTTCTTCTTATGCCTTTCTTTCTCTATTGATGACTTGTGTGAAAGTTAGTATCATTTCGAACATTTACAATAGAATCGGTGAGAAGCAAGTCTGTATGAATGAGTCCATTTTGAAGGATTCTGTTAGTGTCTTGAGAGGAAGAACACAAGACTAGATAAAGAGGCAAATTTTAATGAACGCGAGACCTACTCAGTAGTGCTTTAGCCTCATTTGAGTCCTCAGCTACTGTCTTCTTTGAACGATCTCTTCGCCATGGATTCTTTTACACTATTTTGGACTAATATATATTGTAAATGAAAGATGTCTCCAAACAGTTTCTAATCTGCAGACCACGCAATCATTCCTTCCAAGCTCACTGGCCTAATCCGCATACCCAGGTGAAGGTCAGCTCCTAACCACTGAAAAGTGCATACCGCAACAAGCTGATAGCACATATTCTTGTTTTCAACCCAGAATATATGAGTTTGATCACAACATAGTCAATCCTATGTGCTTCTTTATCGATGTGCTGCAGTCTATTTATTTCATCCAAATTCAGTGAAAGCATGGTATTTTGAGTAGAAAATCAAACTCAACTACCCTAAAATCTCAAAGCTGTTTTTGCAGGTCATATCATATCATATATATATTATGATATATATATACATATATATATATATATATCATAATTTGCCCAAGGCTATTCCAAGATAGCCAAAAACGATTGGCTGTTTTGCATCAAATACTGTGAATTTCAGGCGGTAAACTCTACAAAAGTAATTCTAATAACTAAATCGGTTAAAATCGCAGTTATCTGGGTATTTGCTGGTTAACCGGGATGACTTTTTTATAAAATATTAAAAGGAGCTTAATTCATGATTTAATTTCCTTTGACTGCACTTCAGCCGAATATGAGGATAAAGTTACTTATTTTGATAAGAAGATACATTGTATCTAAAAGTACTGGCTTTTAAATTTAACGTTTAGAAAGGGCACATTCTCAGTAGGTGTACCTAAAGAATAGTTAGATGAACTTTGAGGATTAAGTGCCTTTTGTAACTGATTGGATGTGGATTAGACTCGGAAAAGGAGGAATAATGCCAACAAAGTGATCTAAACGCCTTTTAGACGGACTATCCGAAACATTACTTCTCACCACATATCCGCTCCACTAAAGACTTTATACCATGGTTTTAACTTAGGCAAGTACTTTTTGCCAACAGCAAAATGTATGAATCTGAACACCGTTTCGTCATTCAAAGAAAGCATTAACTCAGTGTCTCATTAATTGTACAGGAATTCAACATTTTACTATTTGAATTGCGACAATATAAAACATCCCTTTTCAATTTGCGTTTTAGAATCTATGATGTGTCTCCACTCAGGCTCACGAATGGTATTC
Organism: Moniezia expansa; assembly: GCA_019097775.1. NCBI lineage: Eukaryota > Metazoa > Platyhelminthes > Cestoda > Cyclophyllidea > Anoplocephalidae > Moniezia > Moniezia expansa. Next base: position 7,835,109 of record JADFDV010000072.1, read on the forward strand.
GTGTAATGCCACTTCAACCTACCAGCATTTGTTGCTCAGCTCAACTGAAGTAGTTCATTAGGTACATCTCGCTTTTTTTAATTCCATAAAATGCGATTCATTAAACGAAATTGGTTCTTAAATCGTAACCTTTGGACAAAATTAAACCACTTAAAGTTGATAAATACTCCCTTATCTAAAGGCTTCCTCTTTTTTCTCAGATAGGTTCTCTTTGTAAAACAGGAGGCTTGAGGACAGAATTTGTACACAAGTAATGGCTGTGATCGAACTATCCACACACCCTCTGCTTCATAAATGGAGGTGAAGTAGGTGGCTCTCTGTGAAAAAGATATCTGGGTGCACAAGCTAGATCAAGGTTTCGCCTGTATCCACTCTGAAAGGGCAGGACACTGGGAGTGATGATTCTTATGTGCAGTTTTGGCGCCATATTCCTTTTTTGCCCCATACTCCCCTTCTGAAATATTTGATAATTATCAACCTCCACCTACTCAATTATTTAAAAGCGTAGATCTCTTCTTAATACAGCTCTATGCAGTGGAGTTATACCACGATGGGGAATGAATTTCACCCCAGTACTTGTTTAGGCTGGTTAATTAATCCTTTTCTTAAAGGTCTGCCTCAGAAGTGGTCTTTAGTCACGAAAAGGAGGGCTTTATTCATGCCTCTATTCTAAAGCCCCTGCATATAAAGATGGTAGCTTCATCTGATTGATTCCCTGGAATGGAGTGTAATTAATCTTACTATATTCCCTCCCCTGCTATCTCCTACTGTTGCTGCTGCTGGTACGCAAGTTGTTTCTGTTATAAAGATCAGAATGAAATTTGCATTCCCCTCTGTGTGATTTTAGCAGAATGATGACTATCACCGGAATTTAAAAATGCCATATTTGAGCCTAAAAATTCCCCTTTCGGGATATGACTTGCTGATGGGCAAAGACCAAAAAGAAATGCAAATGGATAAAAGTCCATAAAATTCAAGGGAAATTTCAAGTTTAAGATACCTTTTTAAGGTGGATTTCAATTTTAAGAAGGATGACCGGTGAAATAAAGCTTTTTCTGTAAGATAAAGTTTGTTTGGACTAAGGAAGAAATGACATACTTTCCTCGTACATTCGCCTGGTTATTCAGGAGTTCATGTGGAAGTCTGCTCGAAAGTAATTCTGAAAAATGAAAGAAGAGTATTTTTGCTGAAATAGTTATGTGACCACAGGATGATGGATTTCAAAATTCTTCTATCTTGCCAGCAAATGATTGGTTACCTTCTGCTGCTCAACCAGCTGATACATTATGCCTCTCTGGCAATTTAGATGACTTCAAAGTTCTGGTGATTTGAATTTATCGATGAAAAACGTATGGAGGTTAGTCCATCCCCCGGTGTAGAGCTTTGAAACTATGTAGACTTCAAGAAAAGAACTTTTATCGCTACAATCACAACCACATCAAAGTAAATACATCGATATGAACAAAAAGAGGTTAGGAAAGGCATTATTTGTCTTTTCAAATGGAAAATTTATTCATGATCCACAAGTCAACTCAAAAATTTGAGTTGAACATAAATTGCCTAGACCAGAGTATCTAAACCCATTTGATGCTCCGCACAAATATCCAAAATTCAATCCCCTATTCAATTGCTTCACTCAACCTACATATCCTATAATTTAGGCCTTAACTTCGTTAATGCATTGAAACAAGATCTGAAGGTAATATAGGTGAAGCCTAGGGCTAGACGAAGGCTTCAGTCGTAGTCCTAAGCCAATAAGACTGTCTCTGACCCCTAAAGAACCAAAGCCTTCGACTTTTTTCCTTCTATTCCTTGATTCCTAAGCTCTTTGCTTTGTCATTTCAAGAAAAATCATCACTGTTATACCAGAAGACTAAACCTGCTTATCAGAAGAGGGAGCTTAAATCGTTTGCCTAATGTCCCCTTATCTGTTCCTGGAGCTTGAAATGAAGGTGAAATTATTGCTCTCTTTTCGAATTTAAATGATATTGAACGGCAGTACTCCCCTTGGTCCTTGCTTCTTAGCCATCTCACCTTTTATATCACAGGCGAAAATGAACTGCTGCCATTGACATACGCAAAGGAGAAGACTGAGGCAAAATATATTCACATGGCCATTTCCAGGTAGTTTTTCTATTAATGGATCTAGTATTACTTATTTAACCGCAATTTGCACTTGAAATCTGAAAGTAGGTATTTTTTAAATCTGAAAGTTGAATAGCTAATTTTTTTTCCACTTGGAGTCTCTTATTGTGTGTGGTTACGAGGGCAATTCAGTTAAACGCTTCTGGGATTCTGACTAGTTAACCTGGTTACCCCCAACCTCATCGCTACAGCGCAAATCCTATTGATAACTGAATGTCAGTCCCTGAAGAGTAAACACTAACCGGACAGCTGTCAACTTCGATTAAGCGAGCGATCTTCTGGAAACTTGGTTTTAGGTTCTCGTTTCTCTTCTTATTGAGAGAAATTAGAGCATAAACCGATGCGATAGACAAATCACATCCAGACTGAAGTAATTATTTCGAAACAGCTTCCCTTGCAACCTATTGGAGTATTTTGCGTGTCACTGGCGATGGAATGTTTTTTCCGCGTATCTTGTATTATTCAATAGTTCCTATCCCATATAGGTCTCAATATATGTTGCTTATGTATCCTCCTTCTCTCAAGTCCCTGGAGACTCCCTGTGCCCCTTGTGACCGCTTTATTTTATAAGAGCCGACACTCATTCCGCATCCAGAACTTCCCTTTTTTACTAAAATCAGCTGCAGGAACCTCCATTCTCTAGCGTTGGACTGCCCAATAATAGAGTAGGATTAAATGAAAACGTGAGGATCGTTTGCAGGCAGCCAAACCAGAGATCCCCTGCAGGATTTTCAAGAACCGCTACTTCAGAACCCCCAAATATCTTTAATCGAACTATTAGACAATAGCGCAAATAACTACTATGTAAGCCTGGGTCAGCCTGGGGATAACCATTCACTCATTCTGTTCTGTGCTGATCCAAATAAGTAATTATTGACAATATAATTTGACTAGCAATCATCTTTTCACCTCAGCCGCTAATTCGTCTGCTTTCGATGCATCATATTCGGTTTTCGAGAATAAGCAGTGGACTTAAACATCAGTCCGTTAATTTGAATGCCTACTTATAAATATCCAGTAGGTAAGTGTTCAGACAAATATTCCATGATGGGGGGAATTTGAAAGGGGATGGCGGAGCAGAACTTGAGTGTAGATGGGAGGTGCTGTGCGCATGCTTGTCAGTGATCATAAGCAAGATAATGTAATAATTTTTCATAGAGGTTCACTAATCAAATGTGGCGGAAACTAGAACGGAGTTTGAGGCAAGTAATTCTAAGGTGTGGGCTAGTTTGAGATAATGGTGAGAGAATGTATACAGACGATTTTCAGAACCTTTAAATATCGCGCTTAAAGGTCCAAGAAGAAGTGGGACTGGTACTTCTCCTTAAGGCTACTTTGTGAGTCGAGTGCTGGTGTTGTTGCTGCTGCTGATGTTGGAGATGGTAAGGTGTCGAAAATCCGTAAGCTCTGCGTTGACGTTCTGCCGCTTGAACTGCAGAGGTTACGTTTTGATTAGCGTCGCGGAGTTCCTGAAGCACTTCGTCCAGGCCCCGCATATTCATATTGACACGACCATTTGCTGATTGCTCCTCAGTCTCGTACACTCCAGACCCGAAGGAGAGTGATTTGGTAGGTGGAGTTTTGTGTGGACTTTTTGTCAGGCTTGCACCGAAATCTCTCTCGATGCTACCTTGAGATGATTCTTCTCTGTACGGGCGGTAAGAGCGCATGTTCGACGCTCCAGTCAGCCAACTGAATCGAGAGGAATCCGCTGAAAAGGCTAAATAAATGAAAATGTGATAGATCTCTTTGCTGTGCCAAGAATTTAGGGCCCGACATGTCTAAGAGCTGTCAAAGCGTTACCGAACGGATATCATAAGAAAACCACCCCAAAAAATGAACGGGCAAATAGTTCTCGATTAAAATTTCTTGGGGAAAAGCTAGTTTAATGAATATTTAAACCTACAATAAACGTTAATAGCACAACGTTCACGCAATGCGAAAGCTCCTAAGATTATAGTGAATCATATAGCGTGCATCGGCACACCCAACTATCAATTTCAATGCTTGTTGTACCAAACACACAAGTTGAATTCTAACAAAACCATCTACCATTTCCCACGTTTTAATCCACAACTAAGGTCATGAATATGATCAAGGCAATTATATTGAATCAAATACGAGGATTTGTTGGATAGCATTTGAAGCAAAAGTAGCTGAAAGAAAGGTGGACGAGTTGAGTGCAGTAATAATACTATTGTCTAATGTTCTTGACTTTTACTTAAGATGGGACTCGAGAATGCATTTACGAAAGCGAGCACAGTAGGTTTACATCCATCAAATAAAGTTTCAGCTTGATTTGCCCATCTCAAGGTTATTTGAATTCAAAAGTACCAAATTGAAATCAATCGATATTTAATCAACCGCTTTGTTGTGCAGGCACCTCTGTGATACCTCAAGATTAGCAGTATCATCGATTATTAGAAGCAGTGAATGGATAAGTTGAAAAATTAAATAGTAACCGAATCACAGGATTTTGATTAAAACTTCGTCTCCTAACAACGAAGGAATATTATAGAAGTTTGGACAAATAATCGCAATTTGTTGATACCCTGACAGATGGCTCAACCTGATTAAAGGGAGTGTTGTCAATGCCATAGAGGCAGTAAACCTCCTGACCTTATGCCACGTTAAATGGATTGATTTAACGTTACTACCCTACGTATAAGCGATACTAAAATTATGCACTTCGGACCTTCATCAAAGCAGCGCTCTTCGATAAATCTCGCAGTTTTCAATTTGGTCATCTTTGAAATAATTTGGTGTTCGTTGCCCTATCAAGAGCTACCAATAAGAAGGGAAAAAAGTAAGTGGCGGTTGCAATTCTGCTTTCCTCCCAACTCTGCCTCTTAAATCTGATACTAGTTCTGGTCTGTTCAACGCTAAATGATTCGATTCCACTGCATCATCGGGTTCTTTATGCCATCCATCGTGAACTGGTTTTCATTGAATGGCAGTCGTTCAAAAATATCCAAAGTCAGGTGCTTAGCAAAAAAAACCTATTCCAATAAGAAGAACTAAATTCGTACTATCAAGACCGTTAAGTCAACATAAACTACGTCATTTTGTTTTCTTTTCGGTTTCAACTAAGTATCTTCGTATTTATTCATGTAGTTTGTGTGAACTCGTTGTGCGAATTGGCATCTAAAGTCAAATCCGAATTTGAATTGACCTTCATTTTTCTGTTAGGGAGATTTGAATATTTAGAGAGGTCATCCTGATCGAAGGAATAATTATGCTCGCTTTGGATTGCCAGTTGACCTTTTTTTGTGTACCTATATACTAGAATCTCTCGGAAGCTCCGTCTGCCGTGGATGAGAGCCGTAAACTAAAACAGTTATTTCTCCATTCGGTAGCCGCACATGTTTGATCATGAAATTCGGCGCAGTAATGTTAATAATTTTGGACGATCTATCCTGTTAAACTATTTGTGAGAAGGCTTTTGGTTCTCTCAGAATTAAAAGGCCCACATTAGACCTATCAACCAAGCTAAACTGATTCCTACACATTGGAGAATGCTATTTATCTACTTTTGTCTCAGGGTTGAGTAAAAGCACTTTGAACTCCTTCTGACTGATGACTACCTATCATCATAAATCATCATTACCAATCACTGAATGGGCGCCTATGAGTTTCATACTTCAGTCATCTAATGTGTAAGCGTTCGGCACACTATATAATAGCTATCAAGTATATCACCTCCGACAAGAAATGAAGTCAGCTTAAAGGTTAGTTCGAGTAGCGCTTGACTGTTGGATAGGGGAAAAGTCTGTCCAGCATAGTCTTTAATGGCGACCTGGTCGGCAAAACTCAAGAGCTTCATGTTCAAGTCTCGATCACAGTTAAATAGCTACCATGGAACTCCGTTTCGATTTGGAAACGGATTCCATACTAATAAGAATAGCTTGATTAATTGATACATTTTCTAAGCACTACATGCCGTGAGGTTTTATAGAACAGAATAACATGAATCACACCGTTGGTCTCGATATTCACTACTTACAAATCACCATGAGTGAATAGGAGATGAGACCAAATACCAATGAAACTATTGCTTCTAACCCACATTAGCAAGGTATCTGTTTAGAGAAGAGCAATTGTGTGACCTACGTTGGCGATAGTGAGCCAAGTCGATATTCTTTGGAGGACAGTTAACGGGAGGCTTCAGTGCAACAGCCGGGGGAGGGTTTCCATTAATAGTGCTCCGAGTCTCCGTTTTCTCTTCTCTGGTACCTCCTCCCAAGTCACTTTTAGAGGCGATATTGCCGCTTTCATGGTGTTGCGACTGCAGAAGAGATGATGCCGGTGGAGGCGGTGCTGGTGGTAAATTCGTATCATCTAGACGTTTTTCATCGAGTCGTGGAGCTTTGAGGCTACTATCCAGACGCCAGCTATCTACTGTAGTCGTAGAAGTCATTGTCGAATTCGAGTTTGATGTGGTTGGACCACTAGGCTTCTCATCAGGTGTTTCGGATGAGGTTATGGGAACACTGTCGTACAGACAGGGCTGCTGAAGATTCCCATTCATTGGAGTATCCTTAAGATCTCTGGTTGGTGTTGATGATGTCGAATCGATGGACCTAAATATGCCATTGGTTTTTGCATCCTGAGTGGTCTAAGTAAGGAATATATTATCTGTAGTATATATACATATATATATATAACATCATTGATATTTTCATTAGTTTTTTTTAGTCACTAAGGAACTGACATAACAACTAACAATTTGGATAATTTGATTAAACAAAAACTAAGACAAAAACACCATCAAGGGCATTCGCATGACTACCTCAATCAGTCTAACGATCTTGAACCACATCTCTCTTCAAATGACTTCATAAAGTTTTCAAAAGTCATTTTTTAGCAATAAACAGCCGTTTCTCACATTATTTATATGAAAAGTTAAGAATTACGAATGTTGATATTTGATAAACTAATGAAAGCCACGCATATCAAAACCAACTCCAATCTTGAGGATTTAGAATATTACTTAATGCAAGCTTACAGCTTACCGCTTTCTCATGTGTTGCCAGGAACACCCCATTACTCTCCTCTACTGATTTATCCATTGCTTTCTGTGACGACGCCGTAGATTCTGTCTGCTGTACCTCTTCCATATGCGGAGAAATCTTGTCCAATGCTTCTTCAACTTGTCTTCTAGCGGGTTGAGATGAGGATCTCTTGAAGCTGCCCCCAGACCACCAATTACCGCCGCTTCCAATAGAGGCATTGGATCCTCGAGGGAACCCTTTTGGACTAGGACTTTTGTTGCCCACATTTCCGAGAGTTTTGGCAGTACCACCATCAAGAGAGAAATTTTTCGAGGGCACTGGTGGTGGAAGAAGACTAGCTGTACCAGAATCCCCAAGAAAAGTATGCTGTTGAAGCATCTGCTGCCGTGAAGCCTGTTCCTGACGAAGGCGTTGTTTAGCTTCAAGCGCTAGCTGACGGATCTGGGATACGATTGCATCCACTGGTTGACCATTGCTCGGTGAGCAGGTAAAGAAGAAGTGTCCATCACCCGTGGAACAACGTCGTCCCGCATCAACGCGAAGAACACCTCCTACCGCACCGAATCTGAAGTGAGATCAACCAGAGGTTTTATTTTCGAAAACTACGTCGACATCATTTGTTGAATCCTCAAAACTGAATCTTTTACAAGTATGGTGTTAAAGAATAAATGAGACTTTTCCGCAGCCGATTTCAAAACATTATTGCGGTGGGTACAGCAGGCACACTAGGCTTAAATTCGTCTTTTTTGGATGGATGGATGGATGGATGGATGGATGGATTTTGCGGCAAAAGAGTTACTGTAAGAGATTACGAACTGAATTTCAGTCAAGCAAAAGTATCTGTATACAGGTGAATAGATTTAACTCATTTTGGAACTGATAGCCGAGATTTCCTACGAGCATTATATAACTTTGTTGAGAGAGAAGTCGAATTTGAACGGTTTCACTGTCTCACAGATAGAGATAACTATCTATGGATGGAGTATCATTCATGAACACAAAGGTCTGCAAAGTCTCTTCTCTGGTACATAACACTGGTAACAAATCAGGGTAATCTTCCTCTCTCGGGCTTCAGTTTATCATAAACTGAGACTCGAACTGGTCATAATATCGATAGCGCCTGATTCTGCTCTCGATGGGTCATTTTATCAACCACTTAGGTTCAGCTTCCACGTTCACATAATCTCCAAAAGCTGCGAACCTTTCTCGAAACTGCGTTATCCTACATTAGGACTATATTATAGCAGTTCAGGTTGAAGGTGTAAATTGAAGACATCTAAAAGGTTCAGATTATATAGTAATTGTTTTTGTTATTATGACAAAGCTATCGCAAATCTATTCAATCCGACTATTCTCTTGAAAATAGAACTGATATCTTGGACATGCTACACAGGAATCGTAATCCATATACCTATGCAATTCAGATTTATTCCACAAAAGGGATATAAATAAAGAGTAATTTGGGTTCCTACCTGACCCTACTGATTGACACCCAGTTTCCGTTATTCCCGATGAGGAAAAGAGAGTCACGTTTTAGTTGCTCTTTTAACCAACTCAGGACCTTGTGGAACTGAAAAACTTGTTTACTTAGTGCATAAAGAAGTCTACACTCCGAGTCCGGTTATTGCTATTCCAGTATCTGACCATTCGGTTCTTTTCAGATTTAACTGAATTTCATGGAAGTACGACTTCCGGAACCTTTCTTATCCCAAATACTAAAAGTAATGGAGTTATTACATCAGATATAAAATTTTATTCGCGGAGAAATTTCTGGATTGCTGCTTGAAAAAGGGTGCTCACTATGGTTATTTGGGCTGCAATGACAAAGAGGCCTCGTAATTGTTCCTCCATTTTGTTGGTTGGCGATACTTGGATATGGACTTTGAGCGAGCCAACTCTCGCACAGATATGAGGTCACAATACCCACTTATCGGACACTCCGCCTAGTCATGCACCACTGCGCCTCCTTCTTAGGCCGTCCGATAAAGACCACCTCCTATTACGTGACCGGCTTCTTTTGTCTCAACACATTTCTAAAAACTCTCTGAGTCTGTATGGCTATAAGAAAGGGTTTAGTGGAATAGCCATTGCAACCACGCATAATCCACTAATTAGCCATATCCGTCTCTCATTTCACGCTTTATTCAAGATTAGTTAATTTTTTTAAATGCACATCTCGGTCACGTGTGCAAAAGAAGACCTTGAGGTTGGATTAACCTATGGTCATTATAGGTTAAAGTATCTGAAAGCCCTATTGAAATTATACTGCCAAATATAATATAATATAATATAATCCTAACACAAACACTGATTTATTACGGAAGATAAACTTCTTTATATTAAAATAGTTCAACGAAATGCAGTCGACACAAAAATCTGTCAAGACAATCAATTCTTTTTCGTGATTTCGGTGTAGAATTACCGATTAAGATCCAGTAAGAATTGTATTTTATTTGGATCAACCGAAATTAAAGCTCGCGTTTTAAATCAATTTTGATCTTGCCTAAATTTGAAGCTAGGCAAAATCAGGGTCAAGGAACTTTGACCAATTTGATATGGCAAAAGATTTCAAGGCAAAAAAGCATAGATTTTGAAATAAAAACCTGTAGATACCGTACTCTTCATTCATTCGGGCATTTATTTTTATGTAGTCTTGGAGAGATGGCTTTGACACTTCAATTGCGGTAAAAACTGACAAATGATTCGAAGATACCCTTGGCTAAATTTAGGTTAATACTACTGTTTTTTGAAGCACTTTAGTCGTTTCGATTATAAACCAATACATTTTAATCGGGTATTTAAATTTCGGTGCAAAACATTACCTTAATGTCGTTTTGGGTCTATTATCTGTGTTACACGAGTCGGAGAGCTAATGGAAAGTCATCGTTATTCTATCCAGTACTTGATAAAGTATTATTAGTTCCTATTACTGCCGAGTGGGTGGCTATAAATCACATCTTTATAAGATGGACATGGGTTAATTTCACGAGATCTCATCACCTTAAACTAAGATATCGGGTCTTGGCGATTTATATAACTATTTCCATTTAGAGGAAATTCTAAAGAACGAAACCTCTAGAACTTCTTTTCGAAAAAGCACCCCTTTATCCTTACTTTATTCATGATAGAACATGAAATTTCAACTCCCCTTGCTGCTCTTTCTGGTGTGTAAAGGTACCTTGATAAGAGGATAAAAGGCCTGAAAAAGTACGCTAGGGCGGCCATTGCACGCTTGTCTTTACCTGATCGTTAATCTGCAGCAATTCTATTGAAAATAGGATTTAGCGACGGCCCCTAACACTTTCATACTTCAGATGAACGCATGCCGTGTGGGTTAGATTTGGATTGGTCGATATGAGCGATGTGTGATTGCCAACTAGCCCGAGTGCTCATGGGGATATACAAGCAGAGTCTGACAGTTTACTCTGCATTTTTTTTTTGATATAGAGAGCGCCAGGTACCAACAGTGATGCAGGTTCAAGCCATGATTTTGCAGCTGTCGGTCAATTTTATTGTATTATGAGACCGTAAAGAGGAGAAAAGAGAAGGAAATCGGATTCAACCTCACGAAGCTAAGAATGTCAGCTGCATAGGCAAGCGATTTACTCGTCGATTTGTGCTTTAAGCCCAGCATAAATGGAGATTAATTAAGATGAAACTAATGAATGCGAGAAGAAGCACATTGCCGCTCCACGAATATCGACGTCTTGACCTTCAGAGTCAATGACGCTGTTAAGGGTAGTGAAAGTGAGCGATTGTACTAACCTCTCCGTGACCTCAAACGTCGATCGATGAATAAAATCATCACAGCCACTAGCCTAAGTTACTGATTTTATCCACAGAATTTTCAGTTCTTTGCAAATCGATTTACCAATCGATAAAACAATTAAAATGACAATTAAATATAAATATACGGAAAGATAGCTTGTAATATTCAAAAGAAAACAAGAAACTCTCCAAAATATCCAAAAGATTTAATCGGCAAAATGTCTTTCAAGCATTCATGTCATGCAAGCAAAAAAAATATATTATTAAAAATTAGAAAAAAAACAGAAACCCTGCTTTTCATAACTACTGTTTGGATTTTTTGTTGTCGCTTTATTCCCTGGGAACGTGTGGCTTGTCAATTATGCCATCCTACATGGGAGCAATAAAATGAGTTTTAATGCTTTCCATCCCATCAATAGAGTTGATTCTATGAAAGGTGAATGTAAAATGATCGATGTGGGTTCATTTACAGAAATAATTTGAAATGAACCCTGTTCCGTTGTCATGAAATGATACAATCAGGACCGGCGTGCAGGCAGGAAAAAGATGAATCACGCTGCCAGAGCCCACGCTTTCTCGGCACTAAAGTCCTCTTTTCCCTACTTCCCTTAGGCAATATAGAAGAGAGGGACCACGCCTTCGTAGGAAATTGTTGCAACATTCTCTGCTCACTACCGGTAATAACGGCGGTTGCCGTTCTGGGTGTGTTCTAATCCCTTTTTAAGCAACCGGAGTTCAATTCTTCTAATCCACACTCTTGTCCTGAAAGTCAACCCCGATACCCCACTTTGGATAAGCACGTGACAGATATGCAATCGTAACTAATAGCTGAAGGATATATCACACTACTATCCCATCGTGTTGGATTTGAGCAGTGCCGATGAGGTCGGAGCACCCGTAGAAAATACAGACCCATATATATTTAATCTATTGAATTCTGATTATTCAAACTAGAAGTCCATAATATACTGTAAATAGCCTCAAAAGCTTATAATTTATAATGTGGACAAACGCTTGCGAATGCTCTGGCCTCAAAGTGAACCTGGTTTGAATTGATCTGGTGTATGATTATTTTGAAAATTATGGTCTTCATAATTTAACTAAACACTCAGGTGCAGTAAAGTACGTTACTAAGTGTCCTTAGACCTGCATTGCTGGTCGTTAGCACTGACAGTGGGTCCTTATCTCCGGTTATACTTTAGTTCAATATAGAGGTCTAATATGCTTGACTGGGTATATCCAAGCTAATTGTAAGTAGGCAAATCGCGTGGTCCTCGAGGTAGCTTTGTTTAGATTTGCAAATCTGTGGTTAATTATTTGGAATCTGAGTCCTTTAGGGATTTATGATCAAGTAGAACAGTCGTTTCATGCTTTCAATTATGTTCCGCTATCAATTAATGATCAACAAAGATGATGTAAGAGCAGTGTACATAAGTAAGCGGGATGGCCTATCAATGAAGGCGAGGGCTTTCTTGAAAGAATATCGGCGGAAACCTCTTAAAGTATGGATGGAAGTATTCATGAGCCTACAAGGCCAGCGTCCACACTTTTTCTTAAATAGACTTGCACAAATTGGTCGAATCATTGCATCTCGGATGATTGCTATCCATTTTTCTGCTTGGCATGACCACGAATGTTGAAATTTGAAACTGGTGTGAAACCGTTTTAACTCTGTTGAGATGACTACCCAATGTGAAAGCATTACACCAACTTTATTTTCCAATTGATCAACGTCGTAAAACAAAGGTATCAAAATCAACTAAAGATGGGGACTGACTTGGATAGCGAAAATTTAGGCCAATTGTTAGTTAAAAGCATCAGACATTTCGAAATGAACTTTTACTCCATCAAATCTTTATTAAATCATTTCTGAAATAACGATCTCTATATGCTCTTTCACGGAATGATTAGAGAAAACTCTTTATAGCTATTTCAGTAGGGTGGCTAATACTTTCGGGATCGGATTTACCTTGGAGTAGGTTACTTAACACTGGATCGAAATTGTAACTGCTACCAAATTACATCTAGTTTATGGTTTTTAGGAGATTACCCCATTGAATATGCATTATTCTGTCAGTTACACAATGATAATGCCTCCGGCCATCCTATTCACTGCCTCCCACTTACATACTACAGTTTAATACAAGGAATCTAATTAAGATTCACTCTCTCTCGTGGTGATACTTGGTTTATTTTAACTTAGAGGGAATATACATGAAAAAGACTGTATTGGAAGTTATGATTAATTAGAAAATTCTTGAAAAACGTCTTTAAAACGCTCATTGTGATCTGCTTTTGAGAACCTGGATGATATTATTAGACGAAATGCACCAAATGAAAACAAACCAGCGAGACAGCATCAAACCATTGTCCTTGCGTTAGCATCTTCTAACCTGAACAGGCCCTGAAGATCCACGCTGTCAGAACCCACTACTCTTACCGAAATTCTAGTAAGCGTAATAAGCAATGTGATTAATGGCTGCGTAAAACGTTGAAATAAATAAGTGCATCATTTGGTACGTATCGTCACTAACAACATTTCGTTCTATATGCCTGAAGGGTTTGTATTCTGTAACGAGTTTTTCACCTGGAGTGAGGGGGTACTCAACGGCCTGGGCTACAAAAGCTCGAATTCCAAACACATCTAATAGTAAACCCCTCATGAAGCAAACCCTCTTTAAAGGAAAGAAATGTTTTTCTAGCCTTCCTTCCATTCTACCATTTTTTAAGAAGGGATTGCCGTTATGAGAAATTTTAAACTCTTAAATCCAATTCGTTTGGAGCTTCTTCCCTTAGACTGACAAGTAGGAAGAAAATGAGAATGATGAAAGATAGTGCGCGCGCATATGGTGACGGTTTGAGAAAGTGAAAAACATCAAGCAGTGGCTGACTCGATTCTTGGGGTGCGTGAGAGAGAGTGAATTTTGGTGCGTCTAGATGTTATAAAATCTGCGAATTGTGTGATCACCTGAAGGAATGCTCATCCAAATCACGATACTTCTGATCTTGACTTCTGCCGTGACTTCATAAATTTTACCTATATGCAAATCGCCTTTACTTAACTTTGGAATCGCTATGAGGGGGTCAGTCACGACAACTCCTCTGAAATGCTTGAGAGAGTGGCTGATCAAGGGCTTAACGAGCATCAGAATATCTATTACGAATACAGATAGAGACATCTTAGTAGAGAATTCCCAGAAAAAATACAAATACGTAAGAAACGACCTTGAAGCCAGTAGTAGCAGCTCTTTGATCAAGTATCCAGCTAGGTAGACAACACGAACCAATTTGTGCATAGTCTACACAAAGATAGGAAATATGTGTTTTTCAGACTGAAATTAATTCCTATTCGCATATTGCAGAAGTCAAGCTCAGAAGTCTAAATGACTCCGCCAAGGTTTAGAGAGAAAATGTGCATTATCTTGACTACCAACATCACTAAGTACAATAATCAAAATTTGAATAAAATCTTCTCACTGATAAAACGCCTTTTCAAAAACTTTCTCAAGTTCTGAATCTGCAGTGACAGAGACTAAATAGTCAGTACGTCATCAGGTTGATACTCATTTTCACTTAATAAATAAGGTCACACTGTACGTACTTGTTCGCAACGACTTAGCCTAAATTCCGAGACCTCAGAGTGCGAGCCAAGTGTGTAAGTTAACTGCATTTTCTCTTTGCCAAGAACTTATTTCGTGCGAACCTCAGACATGTTTGGCACTCATTATCAAGTTATAAAGAAACTCTTAATAGAGCTGTTGCCCACTGCTATCCTAAATTTTCTCAAAGCGTGACAGGTGGGCATTTGAGATTATGTCTCTTACCGCCTAAGTAAAGCTAAACAGAAAGAAGATTAAGTTGAATACATTATTAAATACACTAATTTGGCATAAAGCTATAGTTGATATCTGAACTGTCTGAATTTGAGACATGTCGCGAGCATATATGCAGAGTTTAAAACCATTAAGTTAGTGAAAACTCGAAATGATTTAATGCTAAGGGAGATCAGATGGGAAATAATTTAATAAAGCTTTTCTCATGATCCCTTTGGCATGGTGCTTTTACCTGCCATTTCTCTTTGAATAAAGACGGAAGACGAGTAAAGAGTACAGATGATTAGGCAGCTGAAAATTGGCAAAGCATATTATCTTTCCCACGTTTCAAGTTGAGAAAGTTCCTTCAGGCTTTTTATGTGTGAGAAGGGACCGAATATCCGATGTCCCAATCGGATTAATCTAAATTACATCCTGACATTAGTTGCATTAAAGCAATGATTTCCAGTGAAATTGCCTATTTTTATGAATTCATACAGCACAAAAATCAAACCGGTCTCTGATTCCAACAGAAAAACACTCTTTACCGACACTTAATGTCGGAATAGAGTAAAAGCAAAATATATGCAATTTCGTCCCACGAATGCATAGTTAGTTACGATATTAAACTTAATGCCAAGAAAGTGATAATGAGGTTCATGCGACCTGGGTAAACAGGATTTTCTCAATGCGAATAGGGTTCATTCTCGGTCAAACTCACACTGGATTGCGTGGGAAACTATCGCTTAAAGTTCACTACACTAGTTTACGATGCAAAACACTGCTAGAAGAAAATAACATCCTACCTTCGAATGAGAAGATAAGGGAACCAGTGAAGAACCCGCTCGCCATTATGATCGAGTAATTCCAAACGGTCATCTGTGAGGCGCAAGAAACAGTCCATCTTGGAGAGACGAAGCTTTTCCCAGTCTCCACGATGTTGGATCACGGCTGGAATAAGGTCTTCTGTCAAGAAAATCGATTAATGTTAGAAGAATCAAATTACGCTACATATAGCCCTTTGGAGGCCCTGAGGATGTTCATTTTCAGCAGCGAGTCAAATAGGTTTAACTGATGGAACCTGCAGCCAGATTTAGGGTGACAGTGTCGCAAAAAGCTCGCTTCTATGCATTCTCTCAACTTGTAGGTATCATCTTTCATAAAAAAGTGAACGTTCCTGGAATCTGCTGCCTTGCTTCTCGATCGAACTGAAGGAAATTAATTAAGCGTTAATAGTCTATTTCGGCGTTAATTAATAGATCTTTATGACGACGGATGCGTAATCTTCGTTCAGTAACTTTTTGTTATCAAAATTTATGATTAACCCTATTGAAGAGTGACTCATCTCGCATTGTTTTGCTTAACCTAAGAAGACGTCCATTTTGGATTTATGGGTTAATGAGCACTTCAACTTAAGAGTGTGGGCGTTTGACTTACGTGCAGAGCAAGGCTCGTAGACTTCATTATCGATAGTGTCTACATCAAGGTCGTATCGATTGTTATTGTTCATAGAGGAATCTCCGTGAAGGGTATCTTGACTGCTTGAAGGATGTAAGGTTCCGACGAGAGAATCTCGTGATTGAATCAACGAGTTTCTGTTGGCTTTCTTTCGTTTCCCCAAATTGGCCTTGATCATAGACATCCAGGTGGTAGCTTCCGTCTCACTTGACATAGCAAGATAAAGACGTTTATTCCCAAAAATACCAGCTGGAACCAACTTGAGAGCAAAGTAGCCCAAATTATCGATGGCTACTGTTACAACGGCACAGGACTTGTATTCAGAGAGATTGCAGAGTGCCGTGAAGGCTCGAGTAACAGGAGCCACTGATGGGAGATGGACGGGGTTGTTTGAGCTCGATAGGGCCCCGGTACTTGACATTCCTGAGAAAATAGTTTTTAGATCCTCTTCCGTTTGACCGAAACCCAAAGGTCGAGATTTTATGCATAGGAATGTATCTATATCATCTGTGAGAAGACGAACTTCGCAGGGAACCCAGTTTTCCTAAATAATTGCATTAAAATTTGTTTACCTCTAATGATGTAACAAAGAAAGTGTGTTTTCGGTTGAAATTTACCACAAAGTGGAAAAGAGTTTAAAAAAATTAACGTAAAATAAAGTAAAGTGAGTTCAAGAGGCAATGCTTTTAAATATTCACATTTAAGAGTAACATAATATGCCTTAGATTTGGGATGGCCTAAATCTCAGTTCTACCAGTCATCAATGATGTTCTAAAAACCCCAATCTAAAAATGAATAATGACATCTGCTGGCAAAAATATGGGATTTTCAGTGATTGTTTCTTTATTCCATGAATATACATAAGTAATCGAGGCTGTCAAAATTCAACGGAGAATAACAGAATTTTTGAAAAACAAGTGAGTCATCCATAAAATTCGAGCAAAATTTACCAAAGAAGTTTTAGTACAATATAAAGTAAGCACTCCAAAGGGTAGTAGGTCACTGATCAACAAAAACAGTTTATTTAATTAGTAAAATGTAAAGGCGCTAATATTTATATGCTTTTTCATCTAAAATGAATTTACCTTTGCGGCTTTGATAAAATTTGCTTTGACACAACAGTGACTAATGGCGTTCATCATTTTCAAATAGAAACTACCGCAATGGCATAGAAATGCACTTTGAACATTCGCAAGTTAATTTCAAGGTCAATCTGAGTAGTCTACATAGATAAACAATGTCCCAATTTAAGCAGTAATTTAAGACTGATAGAATCGCATTTTGTTTTATAAGAAATTGGAAATTCATCGCATTGTGTTTGGCGTCACTACTCATCATTAACGCTCTCATTCATTAAACCCACTTCAAGTATAGTATTTTCTTTATTATGTCTCAGCAAACAGCCATGAGAAATCAAAATATGCTTTGTTTTAATTTTCCGCACTATCAAAGAATCTAACAAATCGGCTATTTAGGTACAATATTTCACAGGGTTTCAAAGCTTCACTTCAATTGTTTGGCCGGTCGGAAAAAATGTGTAAATTATTTAGATCATTGCTCCATGCTTTTTATTATTGGCTCACTTTCTTGATGGGTGAGTTTAATTCATAAAAAAGTTTACAAAGATCCTCACAGCATGTTTCAACTGTGCTTTTATCATTCTCAACAAACGCTGAATTTTCCATTTTTTAGGAATTTTAGCTGATATTCTTATCCAAGTGTGATAGGGGGCGAGATAATTCAATGTATATCCCTTTTCTCAGATGGAATATCTGTTATGCTAATATATGAAGTAAAATGCGCCATTTTTTAATAAAAACATTAAATGTCATGCGTAAATCAAACCTCTTGATGGATTTCATTTTATTTATCCTTATGTAATGCATCTGAGGTCATACAGTTTTATTGTTTAGAGATGACCTCACAAACTTCGATCGTGACAACTGACGATGGAGGGCTTAGTGGTACCCTTATTAGCTTTTCTTCTTCCAGACAAATGCGTCCAGACATACTTTAAAGACCATGATTTTTTTAATGGTACACTTACTATAAGCCCTTAAACCTTTAGTGGAGTGCTTCAGAATACTTTTGAGCAAGTGCTTGGGCTATGGAATTGTAGTCGGAGCCTCTTTGGGTAAATATATGACAATAATGTCTTGACCAAAGCAGTTAAGCTGCCGCAGTTGATTAAAATCGTGAAATGTGGTAGTGCCAAAGGTCTCAGTATACCTGCAGGAATCCTAGAACTTTTGTGCTACACGTCAACCGCTGCTTATTCGATTTACCTCAAATTTCCTTTCAGGTAAATCTTCTACAAAACATATTAAATATTTAGCGCTTACGGAGATTCTACGTTTCTTTTGCTTCAATCAACAATCATCACATTCTTGACAGTTTCCTGGGAACTGTCGTATCCCTATGGAATCATTTTTCTCAGCAGTTACGTCTGTTTTCTCGCGTATCTCCTCTCACCTGCGGTTCAACTCTCACTTCTCGCTTGGATGCAGTTTGCAAACACCCCTATAATTGCTTTCTCTAGGGTAGATTGGATCCATATTTACTGATTTTACGCATTCTAGGGTCTACAAATCTTTGAAAATTATCGAAATGGTAGCACAGGTCAGCTTTCGGCCATTTCAACCTGGTTGATGACTGCCGGAGCGCTTGCTCGTATTTTTACTTCGATTCAGGAAACTGGTGACAGTTTGGTGATTCTTAATTTTGTGGTCAGCTCCTTCGTCAATATTGTACTTTCGGTGCAGGTCATCTACTACTGGAATGCTAAATCGTCTGAGCAGAAAAACGATAAAGGAAGAAAGGCTAACTAAAATGAGTTAGTTTGAGTTAATTTGTTGTAGTCTCGCTACTAACTGGAATATTTAAGTTGCTGAGGACTGGCCTTTTGTAATTTCTGTAATTGAATTCATCATTTTTTACCTGTGTCGCGCCTTTTTTTTTGTTACTCATTCTCGGTTGACATTTTCCATTCGTTTCAAGTTTTATCATGAAATGTTCACACTTATACTAATAATAGGACACGTCTCGAGACTGTTCTGGTTATTTCAAATAGTTTTAATCTAATGGGCTTGGGAAAAAACTTGTTGATGACCTTGAGGGGGCCCTTCTAAATATTCCTGGTGTGTTCATGTCCTGAAACAACCTTTCATTAAGCTCATGGGTGGGATTATTTCTTGTAAATCGTTTTTTTCCCATGCAGTGTTAGAGCGCCTGTGTATTACATCATTTACTTCGTTGCTGGAGCTACAGCCGGTAGTTCCTTTTACGATTTCTCACCTTTAGCTGATCTCAGCTCAGCAAGCCTGGAAGAAGAGCATTCGTTCGGATAACTGATTTGCATGTAATTTGCCCTTCGGAGAAAAATAGTGGTAACCCTAATGAACTACTTACCTGCCCGTAAGTAGTAGTGGTCAGTCTCATCAAAGTCCGTAGATCATGATAAATGTGGCTGTGCCAATATCTTACCAGGATGATCGATTCCTCGGGGTAGTGCTTGCTTTTATCCCACTGCAGTAGTTTGTTCTAACTCTCCCTCCCACTGGGCCACACCTGTGCATCTGCGTTAAGCGCCAGTGGTAGCAAGGGCCAAAAATTTCGCATTTCCGATACCATCTCTTTTTTCTACCCCCATCGTTCAGCGCTCGCCCGTTTAGAGGTAATATTTATTGCCATCTCGAGATGACATTGAGCTCTTTCTTTAGACTCTTGTCATTTCCACCGGTTGCGCCGTTTGTATCTTGTAATTTAAAGTGGCAGATGGGGCTACAGCAAATTACTCAAGACGGCTAGTCTCTATATCGTATTCATTGATAGAAATTTAAACCTTGCTCGAATGTGCTGTGGTATTTCAAATTGACTCCCCTGACATTGTGCTTTGATGGCTTTTTCATATTTGGCAATTGTATAACTTACCACGATGCAGGCTTGGATTCATGTTATATCTATTTTATGGATCAAGAACTTTACAAAGGCTACAGACCGCACGGATAGTTGGAGTAAGCTGTTTCCTAGCCAATTTATGTTCGAAGAAGTCAACTTAGCCGTGCGTTCAGCATCCTTCTCAATTGCTTCGAAGAATAAGAAGTCTGGAGACGGTGCTCAAAAAATTCAATCCGCATTCATCTGGCTACGTTGTCAAGTGGTTCTAGAAATGCATGTGTTTTATCAAAACGGTCCTGAAGACAGGGTTTTATGACCTGGTCATCGACCACGAAATTTAATTTGAATTCTGTCTCAAATGGCTGGCTTTTACTTCCCTTAGGAGGGAAATGATGAACAGTTTAGTCTCTTGGCTGGAGTACAAGTGACTGATTATCGGGACGTTAGGGGAGGTCACCTGGAAGAACTCATTAAAAACCAGAGGGGTTCCATGCAATTTGGACTAGATATTGGGGAGTCAAACGTAATTCATCAGAAAACTTTTCGCATTGTCAAGTTGGGAACTTGCTTTGGTGTGTAAATGTTCATTGTGCTAATAATTAGAATAAACCATACAATTATTTGATTATGTACAGAAATGCAGTGAGGTTCCTGCCTTGACCTCTCACGGTTTTGTTGCGGTAACACCAGCCTTCTAAGTGTTATGGGGTCTGGTGGTTGGTGAAGATTGCAAATGATCTGCTGTTGTTTTTTTAGTCAGTCAATGCGGTGACGTAATAGGCCTGACCAATCGCGGGACCATCGAACTGCGGCTCTCAAATCTTGTTTGAGCGTAGATATAGGCGGGTGGTCAGATGTTGAAGAGGTACTAGATCAGATTTGCGCCCCGGGTGGCAATCTGCGCAAAGGCACCGGGTTACGGACGATGCGGCCACTTAAAAGTGGCTTTTTGATGAAGATTTTGGGTCGCCTCAAAGAAAACTAGGTCCTGCGAGAGAAAATTTACCCGAAAATAAGCCAAGGAAGAAGTGCGCTGAGTTTGGTTTTTTGGTTCCAGTGATTGATCTTTTCCTTAAATATTTCATGTATGCTAACCCTAGGTCCTAAATGTTCTACTGATTAATGGCTGACAAACAATGAAGATATTACCTACTGCAGAGGCTTGATTCAGATCTCTGACTTATCTGCAAACCATATCGGGTTTCAAAAGTATATCACGAAATTCGTCTAACGGAGGAACCTTAAATTCTTATCATTATTCATCATTCTTAATTCATTCGTGGTGAACCGGTTTAAGACATAGGGGTCCTGAATACTTTCAGTCAATAAGCTTTGAGTTATGATGTCAGTGAAATGAGACAACTAAATCTAATTGCTTGGAGATATTAAAAAGGTATTAACCACGCTATCGGGTATATTCCCAGGTTTGCTCAGCCACCCAGAGGATGTGATGTGTGAAGGATAGGACTGAGAGAACGAGAGAGAGGTAGCAGTAGCAGGACGCTCTAATGCTTCCAAACAAAAGTCGCTCATAGAAGCGAAATGCTTTTCCCAAATCGATGCATCACCGCAACTTAAAATCCACAAAACAGTCACCAATTTTATTTCACTGTTTCATCTGATTTGTCTCGGCCATTTGGTTTTATTATCCTCCTTATCATTTTTCTTACAGTCAAGTTACAGTCGTTATATTTATAGTCATTTAAGTCTGAAACGTTAAGTGGATTATACTCACGAAACTAATTTTCTCTTTTATACACTTATGTGGGCCCTGCTCTTTAACAAACAGGGCAACAGTAACACTTTTCTTGATCATGGCTTCCATACCTGTGGTCGCAGTTATGACCGGAGAGCGCGGTTCCAAAAGTGAACAGTTCAAAGGCTGACCAGTATCGATGGGCTACTTTCTCACTGAATTGGTCTTCACCGTTTACAAACTGACACTTGGATCCTAGCACCCAAGACTTGGACTTTAAAGTTGGTGATAATTGAAATCCGGAATTCAGTCTAGTTGCTATGATTTAACAAAAAAGCACTTGGTCGGTTGACTACTTTGTATAGTAACATAAAGTGCAAGATAAAACTGGTCCAGGGATGAAGCAGGGCACTTCTAGAGGAAAATTCCTGACGCTGCTTAATTTCCAAGGAACGAGTTGCATTTGCCATGCAAGGCGGAATATAAAGCGCTGAGATGCAAAGACACTTTACTGTAATAGTGGAAATAAAGTGACACTACCAAATTGATCACAACAAAAAAAGACCTCAAGATTTGGATTCTTGCTCGTGTCATGAAAAATGCTACTTCAAAGCTTGCAAAACTCTGGGAATATAGGAAGTTCCCTGTGTGTATCGTGCATTTGTTCTGCTAGAAGAGAAAAACCTGCTTGAAAGTCAATGAAATACGGAAGTAGACCGCAGTTAGGGTGGACATTGCAACTCGATCTACACTACTGTACCAACCTATTCGGTCACCTCTTTTTCATATGCAACTTCTTGTAAAGGCTTAATATGTATGTGGGCGAATGTATGTAAATTGTTTGATTTTAATTTTAGTTTTCTTTGTTATGGCAAATCCATTCTCCCAAGTCCAACTACATTCTGTGGTTCTTTACTCTGAAATCTTTTTATTTAACCATCAAAGATGCTCCAATGGTTTGAGTACTAATTGACATGAAGGCAAAAGCGCATGTTTAATGCTTCGAAAGGGTATTTAATCAAAGCCATTTCACCGACGCCAGTTGGGGTTGCGTTCTTAAAAAATGTACATTTATCATTATCTCTTATCAAGATTCACTCAGTAGTGCTCGCATTTCGCTGAATAGTTATATTTTGTCCTGTAATTTTCACTTCATCCATTATACCGGCTTAGAACCTGCGAGAAGAGAGGGTGGTTTTTCTCGTTACAGGGCTTATTACATTTGTACATATCCGTAACCCGAAACCTTCACGCGCACGGTTTAACGGTCCCACGCGGCTTTGACTCCTCAAATGGTGGAAGTTTGAGCTTATCAGCGCATATCCAGCGCCTAAAAACTGCTGCTCGCAACGGTTTTCTACTGATCTATAATTTCCCAACTGAACGAGAGTTTTTAAATTCCGCTTTGAAGTGCTTGTCTTCACTCTAGTTTTAGATATGTGCCTTGCATAATTGCTCTACACAGCATTGATAAGAGAGATTATTCTTACTGAGTGCAGCATCATGGAGAAAAATGGGAATGAAAAGCAGAACATTTTGGAGGGATACTTAATCTCTAAAAAGCAAAACAAAATCCCACGTCACTAAATCTACCTGTTAACTTATAACCCACAATGTTTAAATGGTGCCAGTACATTGAAACTACTTTTTTTAAGAAAATTTTTGGATGAAATGAGTTATGCTTCAAATATAGGCACTCTAACACTTCTATGACACATAAGAGGCTTCAAGTGGTGAGGCTAAAAAACAAACGACGCTAATCAAATGACAAGTCCAGATAAAGATGGGATAAGCTAACTTGGATAGATTTCCCAATCCCTCCCTCCACTGAATCGAGCTTACCAAGTTAAAAAGGTTATCTAAGTAAAATTTACCGAACTACAATCCTGGACAAAATCAATCCTCACCCCCACAACGTGGCGTCGTAGCAACGTCAACCCCCTCACTAAATGGAAGCTGACGGTTAGCTAGAACCCTATCTGAGATTACAAATAGTCTACTAATCCGATTAATGCGATGGTTTAGCTGGCCCAGCAAAACCTCGTTACCGTTGAACCCGCAAATCTCGCTTTATCTCCAAGTGTTAGAGGACCTCAGTTAAAAAAGCATCGAGTCGCCGAACCAGTAGAGTCATAACGATGCCTGACAAAGGCAAGGTGGTGCCAATTAGTTTGTCCTCAAATGATACGGTTTCTGTTGACTTTCTACACTATTTATTGCGGGAGAAATGCTTATCACTGTTAGTTAATGAATGAGCGTACCAATTAGCCCTGAATTAGATAGCGAATAAGCATCGGTGAAGTTGATTCTCACTTGCATCCCAAAAGAAAATGTCTGTGGTCACTCCTGTACCTAATAAATAGGACTTGATGGCAAATATTTAGACTCATTATGTTGGATCTCCATCCAAACATGATGTTTAACTAAAAAAAATTTCACAATTAACTGAAAGGGTGGAGGACGTGGTAGCATTGAAGTCATCAGATGACTCGGATTCAAAAGTATCCAAATGGAAGGTTCTCACAGTCAGGGGCACCTAGGAACTTTCTCTCTCCTCAAGACGTGAGGTGGAAGAAACTTCCCGTTGAAATATTCTTGGGCATCATTAATTTATCTCATCTTCGATAGCTTGCTATTGTCTATTTCTTTACGTCACTGCTAACTCATTAAATCATTAAGGTGTATCTTTGGGATAAGATCAGTGCGTCAAAACAATGGAGTGGCTAATGGTTGTCAAATTAGCTACAGTTGATAGGCGATGTCGTTAGGTTGAGTTAAGCATCAGTTTAATGAAACATTTTCTTGACAAATTATTCCAGAATAACTTTTAGCGCATGCGTCTTGGAGAAAGTGGTTATCCAACTTTCTAGACAGGAGACTGTATCCGGAACCGCTAAGCTGAGTCAAGGAAAAAATCATCAGGATGGACCCTGCGACAGAAAACGTTCAAAATTTTTGCTCTAAGAGGTTAGCGAACAGATATACCATGCATAAAGCAACTCAATGGCTAAATAATTTAGGAATGTTAAAAGTGACAATTTAATTCCTCGAAACTACGGTGGAACTCGATGTTGGGAGAGCACTACTAAGTTTGTTGTTCGAGGACAGTGGTTTGAAGACAGTGGCTACCTAAACAACAATTCACTTGTCCGGACAGGTGCTGGGTAAACGACTCTGATCTCTCGTATGTTTTGCAGTTCGAATGAAGTTTGCTAAAGAAGGAGCCGATTTTTTTGCCTAAGACATGCGTTCAGATTGTGCCTCAATGTCGGATCAAAGTCTTAGTGCTTGAGCGGTCGTCTTCTCATAAAGGGCGCGTTTTGTACTAAAATTTCGCCGAATGGACGTAACTCTATTGCTGTATGCTAAAACTACCTCAATATCCGGAAAAATGGGTTCGGACACGATGTGCTTATACTAAAACATCCGGCATATTTGAACAATATCCTATGGCTATTTGCTATATCTTTTTTAGTTTAGTGACAAGCGCGTTCTGGGAAAAACGTTACCAACAAATTTAAGGGAACGTTGATAAAAAAAAATTTATTTTAAGATGATTCCATTTTTTGAAGATTCGGCAATAGATGCGAGATATCTCCTTCTCCAAAGTTGTAAAGTAAAAAAACAAAAGTTAAACGCGGTAATGAGCAAATTATCTCACTTCCTATGTTCGAATGGGATTGAAAATTTATTTTCAATTCGAATTAATCATTTACGTATTTATATACTCCCCATCCATTAGGACAAGTCACAAGGACTTATTGGGGGTACAGCAGAAGTACAAATAGCTTTTACAACAGAGAGCACACAACAGCTAACACAGGAGACAGTAAAAGCGTTTATCGACGACTTCAGTTCTCTGGTCACTTCTCTGGCATGGTTTCATCGTACAGGTAGCAGTTCAACTTCGCAGTGGCACCTCATCCCTCCTACATATTGATAAGATAGATAATCTTCAAACCTCTTCCAGAAGTCTTTTCAACTTTCTGGGCAATATTCCATTCATTGCTACATGCACGCACGTTCCAAAGTCCAGTTCGAAACCACGAACCCAGGTATTTAGTCTGTACATTGTTTCCCAGGCTGTACAAAGTTTTACTTCTGCTGGCAAAATGTAATTTTATGTGTCCAGTGGGTGGTTAGTCCTATCCGGCCGCCGCTCTCATTGGCCCCCAGGTGGTCTCCACGAGGAGGTTGAGCGTAGGACTGACCACCTTCAGTCTGATAAAAGTGTTCTCCCCCTCTCCCCCCCCCCCCTCCTGGTTGAATGAGGTCGTGCCAGGTCTAACCCGTCAAAAGGAAGACCGATGGTTTTTGTTCAAAGTCCAGTATCAATTCTCCACAGATAGCACGATATCTCCCTTTTCGCCTGTCCCAAATCACTTCGACTTCTCTTTCTATTAACCTAACCGCTGTAATGAAGAGACACGTGATACGAAGCCCTCCCGCTTTTCAACATTGGTTTTGCCTTCCACTTTCATGGACGTCAGGCTATTCAATAAGCTGCCTATATATCTACGTAATGCCACATTGAAGAGCGCTTTATTTTCATCGAACTATCTGTCTGCCCCTAGGAAATTAACGCACATGCTAATAGCAGAATATGTCTTGACGCACGATCTTTCCTCGGGCTTCAAGCAGTCAGATGGCAGACAGCACATAGAAATACAACGAAATTTCTGTAAATGTGGAATTTAGTGAGGACTTACTTGCACATTCGTGCGCAGTTTCCAAAGTTTCCGTTTGAGTGTAATATTCAAGGAGCATCAACATGTTGTTTCACTCTGTTTTCTTCCCGATTTAGGATTTACCTTAACCAGGTTTGTGTCAAAGTTTCCACAATTTGTAATCGCTACACTTTTTTCACACCCACAATTGGCACGACCCAGTGTTCCTTTGAACAGCTAACGCTTCAATCTTTCTTTCATAAATGAGCATCTATTCATTCTAAGATCCATTTGAAAATGTGATCACAAAAGTTAATGAAGCTCGACAATTTTACCTTTTCATGATCAAGGCCCCACGGTTTTTAACCAGCAGGTCCGGTCATTTTTTCTTGCCTTCTGCTAGTATCACACATGAGCAGGAATAGCGCCTATTTTCCTGTGTTAACATTATCGTTTCATTACTTTTTAGAAATTTGAAGCCTCAATTCATCCACAATTTCTTCAGTCACTGTAAAACGTTACAGGTAACAAAGCCAAATATCGTCTGGTAGAAAAATGTTTCATTCGGTCTATAGGTAACTAAATCGACGCGAGCGAAGATTCGGGAGAAAATGCTTGGGTGAACATCACAGTGATGATTTGGACAAGTTGTCTCCCACCTGTCTTGATAACAGCAACAGTTAATTGCAACTTTTGTATGCTTCCATCCAAAACTGTTTACTTAACCCATCCTAAAGGACAAAAACACCTCAGAATCATGAGGAAATTGCTACTAATATGCCTTCGTCTATTCTAGTGACCAGTGAAAAATTATACCCCTCTTCAGAAATTTGAATTTCTACCTAGCTGTTTATCTGTGATGGAGATCACATATTTTCAAAATCTGCACATCACAGAAATACGAACACGTGTACACGAATACTTTTCAACGGTTAGAAAGAGATCTTGTATATGGGAAAGAGGGAGAGTTTATTATCCAAGAGGAATATCGGTTGGCTGGCTCTAGCCGATTCGAATAACTACGGAAAGACAGCCTTGGAAAGTGTGTCGGGGTGAATCGGGAGAGATTAAAAGGAAAGAGGAGAATTTCAGACCTTGTTGACCCGATTTGTTAAAATGAATGCGTAGGAGAGTACGCATTCTCGTCATTGACTATGCTCTCCCTCGAAGTTGGTGGTGCGGCTATAGATGAAAATCCAGAATATATGGAATCCTCTTGAAGACAGGGCCTCTCTTCGGTCACCGGTATAGAAGGAGGAGGAAGAGTTGTAATAGATTGGGTTAGGGAATGCTGACGTGTTGGCAGAAGTGGATTAGCTGATCGCTGTTGATGTACCTGACACGAAGAGGCAGGTGAAGGAACTTCGGCGTCTTGGTTGTATATCCCCTGACCGATCACATTTCCTAAGTAACTATTGATGCGCTGTTGAACCTCCTCAGAATGCTCTAGATTGCGCATCCAACGGTTTGATGTTTGGTCAAAGCTTTCTATAGGTTCATTTGTAGGTAACGACCTTTCTTTCCACCAGCCTTCCAAGTTGGTCGTGGAAGATTCACCCGTGTTGTAATAGCCCAACCTCGCGGCAGCAACAGCTGCCATCACTGCTGTTTGTGAATCGGACAGATTAGCTGGAGCCCTTTCCACTTTTTTGCTCTGATCAGTTGTGTGATAATAGCAGCCTGAAGAATAGAACGGTGATATGCCAGATACATTCATGTTCGAAGGTATCGATGTTGCATACCCTGATTGATTAGCATGATGAAATCCATCATATGTTTGCCTGCTGCGATTGTAGTCATTGTAGACATTATGCTGGAATTGAAGATGTTGTTGTGGCACTTGATGTTGTTGTTGTTGATGGTGTTGGTGGTGGTGTTGAAATTGTAGCCGATTGGAATATCC
The DNA here is from genome assembly GCA_019097775.1 of Moniezia expansa. Lineage (NCBI taxonomy): Eukaryota > Metazoa > Platyhelminthes > Cestoda > Cyclophyllidea > Anoplocephalidae > Moniezia > Moniezia expansa. The sequence continues at coordinate 7,863,467 of JADFDV010000072.1, forward strand.
GATGAAGTCATAAGTAGGGGTAGGGTTATTCGTGTTGAAGGGTCTGTACTCGTTGTTAGGGCTGGTATGTTGGTGTCTTAGGTTGAAAAATACATTCTCCGGTGAAGCGTTATTTCCCACCTCGGACTTTACAAATATGTTATTCACACAGACAGCTGCTAGTGCCGCTGCTGCAGTCTTTTTCTGCTTTTCCAGGGGTTTATGCCGGCGTCTGGGTCTGTACTTGTAGTTAGGATATTGATTCATATGACTGACGCGTAGACGTTTAGCTTCCTCTTGAAATGGATGCTTTTCCTTCTCATCCAGAGATCGCCACATTACTCCAAGACGTTTGCTTATCTCGGAGTTGTGCATTTTTGGATTCTCTTGTGATATACGACGCCTCTCCCGACGAGACCAGACCATAAAGGAGTTCATTGGCCGTTTAACTCGTTCATTCTTATTTGGGTTGTCGTTGTTAGTGTTGCCAATAATTGTATCAGGATTCCCAGAGCTTCGATTTAAATTGTTATTGTAAGCGCTGCTTTGAGGAGGAAACGTTGCTACGGTTTCCATGTCGGTCTTCGAACCAGATATCTAAAAGTGCAGCAATAGGAAAATGGGATAAACTTAACGATTATGTACCCATTTAACAATCTGTTTCCACTCATTCCCCATTTGAAAATTAATTCCATTAGAGGTAGCTAAGCTATACTCATTTAACGCAAAATTATGTAGAATTGCACATCTCACAACTGGACTCTTCTTTACCAGCTGAATTTTGGAGGATGGTGCTGACAGGAGACTAGTTCATCCACACCAATGGAAATCCAACTTTGAAATGCTGACTATTATGCCATTATCCCACATTTTATTTGAGAGCACTGGAGTTCATGTATACTTGCAGTCAGTGAAAGTCACATGATTGTTCGACACTACTCATTCGGATAATGCAAACAACGGACGAGGACTCGCGTCCGTTCTGCGTATCGTTAGAAGTCATATGTGCAGAAGAGGACGAAAGGTACAAAGAGTATTTTAAGGACAAACAGGGCAATGGGGCATAGGAAAAGCTGATGAGAGTCTGCTCAATTGCGCAGTTTACGGCAGGAGAAAGGGTGGAGGGGGAGGTGGTGGCGAAATGGCGGCTGCGGACGCGCGTGAACGAGTGGGTGAGCAGGGTAGGTAGGTGGGTCGGTAGATTGGTTGGTTGGTTGGTAGGTAGATAGGTAGAGAACAGAAATTTAGGCAGAGAAGGACATGCACATCAGATAAGACGAATGACCGGGCAACTGACAATGCTCCCCAATAGTCCCATTACTTATCTCTCCCCTGTCACGGTGGTTTCGTCCCACGAACTGTGGTTAAAGGAGCTGGAGCCGAGAGACAGTAGTTAATTTAGTATCTCCCTTTTTCACCAAGTGCATTCTCAATTGCTCCCCGAACAGCCAATCGACCTACGTCTATCTCCGTTTTCTGGAGAGGCGGTGTATTTCGTCAGCTATGGTGCTGCTAAACTTTAAATCGAGAATTTCGGTGATAACAATCAATCCATGAAGATATCATATTTTATCGGCCTCGATGAGACCTTTACGTAGCGTTTGTGAGTCAATTAATGTCTAATTTCATTGAATAAGCTCAAAAATTTTCCATTAAAACAAAACTTTTTGTTCTCAGCGTGATTATCCAATTCCACAAGCCTAAAAATACACCTTTCATTGAAATTTTTATCTTACTAGTATTTTCATTAAAATCGTAAAATCGTTCTATTTTGAATTAAAATGGTCCCTTTAAACCATGAAAATTCCCTACTTCATGCTAAATATTCATCCATTACTAACAAGTTGCCTTTATCGTTTCTGACGTAGAAGTCGCACCAACAAGCTTCTATTAAATAAGTTAAATACAAAATTTGCATTAAACCATTCACTTGCTTAACCCCGGCTAGTTCAGCCGCCTAACAGCTGGTGATAGACCGGTTGTTTTAAACAAATTCAAATTTAAACATTAGTGAAACCAAGATGCACCTGGCTTTCATTAAACAAAGCGAAATAACTGGCTTCAGTTTCGTACCTTTCATGCCTTTACAAGCTAACTAGCTTATCCTTATATTTTAATTTAATTGAAATGTTGACTTGGGATAGATGTAATGATTAGTTGAAATTAACTAGAAATTTTGTATCATTTCCAACGTACACTGACACGAATTCAGGCAAATTCACGTTTATTGGATCGAGACATAACTGATATACATGTGAGCTGGCAGACGTATTCACTTGATACTCACAAAGCGAAAGCCAAATGACTTGCTAACAAATTATGACCCTTTCCTGAACTCATAACTACGCAGTTCTCGCTTCTGTCGGTTCGCTTTTTTAGACTGTTACTCTGTCTCCCTAACGGAATTCGGCCAGCTGGATGAAACGTCGTTGCTCAAGAAATCAAAACACTCCTTATGTATTGCTGCATTGACCACCGAGTAGATATACTGTATGTCCATTTAAATGGAAAAATGATCTGAGATTGAAGTTTGTGGGAAGCAAACAATATAGAGGAAAGGAAAACCCATTGAACATCTTTTGACACCTGTGAAGCCGAACCACACTGGAAGACATACTCCAACCGCTGAAGTGTCCATTAAGTTAATTGTGAAACTTAGCAGTTAATAAGGATCCTTTACTTCTGCATGAACATATTTTGTGAAATCTTTCAAGATACTCGCAGTCATATTTAGCCACAATTCTGCTAATGAGCATTGTTAGCAAATGTAAAGGCATTTAATTCTTTTTCCCTTTCTATTAATAAATTTTGATATTACACATCTCGTTATATTGAGACATAAACGTAAGAGGTCCCAGTCATTGAATTACATTTTCTACATCAAACGTATTTATACCTTATTGCATTAATAATGAAAAAAATTAATTAAATAGCGTTATTTAACTAACTATAAGTAAGCCATTTGGTACTTAAGGTTTGTTTTGTCTTAATACTAATAATGTGACCTTATAGACGATAAAAAAGGAAGGTCTCAACCAAAGAAATATCGAAGCACCTTTCCCTAATTCTCGAGAAAAGGGTCGATAAGCACTATTTTTTTCAATCTAAGCCTAAGTATCAGGATTACATCCCACTTTCTCAAATAGCGGTGCATCCCGATGTTGTGATGTCACATCCGTTTTCTAGATCCTTTGAGATAAGTTACAGAACAAAACGTTAAGGTTGGTCTTAACTCGTTCAGTTATTTCAAATGCCTCATCCAGTGGTCCTCCGAGATCCATTTTAAAAAATATTAATATGTAGAAAAATAGTGACACTCACCTGACCAGTCTTCGGTTGCGTTCCATATGAGCTTTTTTGACAGGCATCACTATCTGAACTACTATGATGAATTCCACGCGAAGGTGAGCTATTTTTGAAGCCCGAGTGGTAGCGATTAGGTTGAATGCTGTTTTGTGAAAAGGCAACTACATGACCATGATCAGAACACGACCCTTCAGTGCTGGATCCGTAATCCCCTTCTTCTCCTTCTTCTATCTCATCTCCTTCCTCACATTCTGTTGGTGTTGTTATATTCAGCATCAGCGTCGCGTTTGAACTCATTGATTTCGGACTGTTCATCGCTTCTCGACTCCGCTGAACTGGGCTCTTCCAATCCAACGGGTAGGATGGAAATTCAACCGATGTGAGAGTAGTCCCCCCAGGGTAAAACCTCGATCCGGTATGACCTTCTTGATTCCATCTAGACGAGTATCCGTCACTTGCAGGAGGTTTTGCAAAGCCGCAGTGTTCATAAGCTCTTTGAATAGTATAGTTCTCACCGTCCGTAATTCTCAGAGAGTTAAACTCAGGAATTTCACCGTAATATGGCATGTCGGTGTGACGAATAGCATGCAAATTAGGCTCAAACGGATGGCTGGCGCTGTTTGAGATTAAATGCTCTGAAGACATGATCCGTTTTAGTGCATTGATAAATGTATAACCAAATGTCTAATGGCCTGGACCAGGGTAAGCTAACATACCTTCCTCCACTGATCGCCGCTTCCTCTCATTGGTGGCTTTTTGACCAATCCGATTAAGAACGGCAGCCCGCGTTACCTTCTTTACTGTGATTGGTTCGTTCCAGTTAAACGCGTTAGATGCACACAGGTGATCTGGTCTGGACACAAAAGTCAGCTAATGCTAGATAACCTTCGACGTTTTTGGATTAAAATTAGCCAAATGTAGGTGTAGAGTAGTTAATCTACCCTAGCAGTTGATGACCATTAATTCCGTAGTGAAACAAAGCCCTATTTATTCTAAAATTTAACAGAACATAAAAGCAACATTTTCACCTCATTCAATTTGTTGTAACTTTTTTTTCTAAAAAGGAAGCTTGAGCTGAAATTCTAAGTGAATTTTGCTGGAATCATTGTATTAACCGTTTGTAACTCGGTAGGGTAAGTTGATCCCGAGAAATTGGTTTAGAGAGGAATTATTCCCTAGTAATTCATCCAGTGATTTATTCTTGAACGGAAACAGAATTAGTTTGTTTCAGTCGAGAATGGATAATTAACTAGAACTTCAATAGAGAGGTAAAATTGGAGAAACCGTGACTTCCCCTTTTAATCGACGCTTATAATGAGTGGATCTGCACGGGAGCCGGGGGTGCGCTTATATGCGGGTAGATCGGCCCTAGTACAACAGGAATTGTCATGTGCACTTCTGGTTGCTAGGGTAGGAGTGGGAAAAGACAATAGCTAATTTGACGAGTCAGAGTCATTTTTCCTCCCATTCCCTTCCCCTTTCCTCTTCTTACACTCGTCGATCTAGCAACAGATGCACACGTGTGCGACTACCTAGCAAAGTTTTATAGCATGTGGAGAATCGGAGTTGGCAACCCCGGTCAGAGATGCAGCTGGTCAGTTCATCTCACTTAAATCGAGAAACAATCGTCAAGTTGTGGATTGAGGTCAGCGACTCTGACTGCACTTGATGCACCTCTTGCGGATGAGTAATACATCGGGGTCACATCTGACCCCATTACCCATATCTATACGGAGTTACTCCATGGCGGTCGCCTTGAGAACAATCAAAACACTTTATGATTTTGCGGTCGACCTAATTTGCAACATGAGCAGGTACTTTATTAAGTGAAGGAAATAGTGAAACATAGTGTTTCCCGGAGCGATACCAATCTCCTTTGTGATCAAATTGCGAAAGACTATTAGACAGACTATGTTTTAGCCAAACAAGAGTGCAAATTAGTGCTCCAGGGGTCAGGTGTCTCGTTAGTGCTAAATGGCTGAATGAACTATTCAAATGAAGGCTACCTCGACATTAATCGGATAATAGTTTTTCACCTGACTGCAAGAATCCACCTCGTGGTTTAGAAGTGGAAAGCTCCTAATAACAGGAGCTCAAAATGTTTAAAGTTTGGCTTCCTATGTATTGGACAAATTTAGGATTTCCTAAAAAAATTGAAGATTTGGGCTGTTCTTGTTCTTGGCAATGCAACTTTCAGCGTCCGTCCTCTTAGAACTACCATTTCAAAACTCGTGCCTCCTGACACAGGCCCCAGTTGACAATCTTATCCTTATTTTGATTTCGCTCAAAATTTATCAGCACACCCCGTCAGTCTGGTGATCGAAGTTAGCATTCATCTGACATGATTCCATGGCATTTCGACAAATGTTGGATTCGCTGCGAAAAGTAGATGTGGCCCGTTTTCTATCAGATTAGCGCTAGCCGCGGGTAGCGACTAGTCTGAAAACCAGATACTCTTGAAATTTGATCTATTCGTTGGCGTGAATAGAAGTCGTTAGGTGCAGGTATGGTTCAAAAGCAAATGCGGTTTTCATATAGGTATGTTGGTCAAACTAACCGTGGAGGTAAATACTGGATATGCATTTGAAGAGTGCCGCTTAACCCTTTGAAACAATCAAATCTTCATATTCTATCCAGAGTCCCCAGGATGCCCCTAAACATCAATCTAATCTGGTGCTTTGTTAATTTCAATAAATTTGAATGCAAGGAGGTAAAAGCGACTTTTCATTAAAGACATCTCTGTTTTTCCTAACAGCATTAAGAAAGTAGGATCCGATTTGGATTTAAGGCTAAAAGCAGAGTTTAAAATCCCTACTTAAAAGGAAATGGGAATTTTCCCTGGATTTTACTACTCTTGAGGCTGGGACTTGTTGTCCTTGTTGATAGAATAAACTTAAAAATGCCAAATCATCAAATCCTCCACTATGTATTCGTTAGTTTCTTTGAAAATATTAAAGTGTTTCGATCTTACGCAATCAATCATTTAATAGTTGGTGGTATGAGACAGTTTTTCAGGGAGGAGTATTTTACGGCGGTATGATTTCATTTGACGTTCTCTGTTGCGATTTCTTCAGATCATTTACTAGAATGTAACTGTTTTCCATCAGAATTTTAACTCTCCATTCGAATCGCAGTGGGTTTAAGTCCCGAAGAAAATAAATCTCAAGTTGTGCTTACATCATAAAAAGCAAATAGAGCACAAATTCGACGACTGCTTTCATGTGAGCCATTTTTCAAGCCTGAAATCATCCTCCAAGCTTACTAAGGATCTTATCTTGCTAATTTGTGCTTTGATACAACTGATCAAGCAACCTATCTTAGGTTATTTATTATAAAATCTCCAATAAATGTTCCATTTAGCTGAGACCCGGTATAAGTATTTTCATTTGGTGCCTACCGAGCTGTCGCACTCACGTCAAATGGTAGATGACAACTCTAGATGCCGTCATATAATCATCCTATATCGGTTCTCAGTAGGGCAATGGAAGAATATAAAGCAAGATTATTCTGAAATTGGAATTGAAAGAGAATGAGAGAAGCAATGTTGGCCAAACCCACTCTCAACCTCCTTGCGGTGACCACCGATGGGCCCATGGGGAATTCTGGGACGTTTACACTTAGATCATACCAGTTGAAGTACAACTTTGTGCAGCCTGATAAACGAGGCACGATGCAAATATCTGGATTCATGGTCTCAAACTGGATTGTGGAAAGCGCGTGCATGTAGCAATGAATGGAATCTTCCCCAGAAAGTTGAAAAGACTTCTGGAAGAGGTATGAAGATTACCTGCCTGAACAACGTCGAGGAGGGACGAGGTGCCATTACGAAGTTGAACTGCTATCTGTACGATGAAACCATGTCAGAGAAGTGGCCAGAGAACCGAAGGCGTCTCCAGTGCTAACTGTTGTGTGCTACTTGTTGTAAAAGCTATTTGTACTTCTGTTGTACCTCCAATAAGTCCGTGGGACTCGCCCTAATGGGTGGAGAGTAAATAAAAAAAAGAGAGAAATAATAAAACTAAGGAAATGGCTGCGAGCAAAAGAGAGCTTGGTGTTCTATCTCCCTAAGACAGTAGTTGGATGGATCATTACCTTCGATGAAAGATTGAGAAATTTTTTCCGATCGTCAGAGAGGTCAATAACCTCTTTTCCACTTAATCGCATAGAAGTAGAACTTATTGCTCTTCCTTTTACCATGAAACTGCAAGAATTTAGACTTTTCGAGTAGAGATTAACCTGATTTTAAAAACAAGCAGCACAGTGCTTAGTTGGGGGGGCAGAAAAACAATATTCACTCTACAAACACACACACATGGGACAAGGCCCAATCTCTCTCCCTCTTTTTAGTTCCCTCCCTTCGCTGTCTGCATGCTCAGGCGAGGAGATGCAATATAAGTGATATGTCCAATGTCGTCCCCCACCAAACCAAGCAGCCCTCTCTCGTGGAGGGAGAGTTTCGAATGAAGGGGTGGTGAAAAACCTCTTTTGTCTACTCCAGGTACGCGTGCTGCTCTGAGTTGGCGGAGCAGAATTTGGTGATGGTGGCGATGGTGGTGATGGGGAGGAGGTGGTAGTAGTGGAGGCCTATTTCGGACTGGCATATCAGATAAAATGTCTCTTCTCGGTTGTGCTTCGTGCCCGGGAGGCAGGAGAAGCGGGGAGAGGGTTTGAAATTTCAGGAATGTACATGTGCATGCAAGTTTGTATGCATGTTTGCGGGTGGCAGTGGAGGGATTGATGATTCGTGGTACCGTTTGATAATTTAGTTAGATGCTTTCTTAAGGCGCCACTTGAGCGTAGATATCAAAATGGCGATTAAGGATATACTGAAATTTCGTTACCAAGTTTTGCCGCACTCAACACAAGATACCAACCCTATTTATAAAGTTCGTTAAAAGATTAATCAACATTTTGAAGTACATAACATGGATAGGATGTTGGACAGGTAAATGGCAAATTAAGAATCTAAACTCTTTCGTGCTTTTTTAAAAAAAAAAACCTTTTTCGTTCTTTTCAACGTGGAAATGCATTTTTAGGACATAATTAAAGCTGAGAATCGCTTGTCTGGGAGCAGGCAGTTGTTTGTAAGATGAGAATCGCGAAAGGTAATACCGTTGGCCTTAAAAGTGATGCCTTAATTAAGTCTTGATGGTAGAGCATCTAAAGATAAACGTGAAATGGCCATGTATTAAGAGGATTTGATTGATTACTATGGGCAATAAGTGAGCGATTTTGCCAAATAGCCGTTATTCTTTTAAGTAGTATTTGCATTAGTAATGAACTAAGTTAATTCAGCTACTTGTATGTGATTTTCTCACACCCATTTTCTTATTCTAAAAACAGATAAGTATCTTAGAGAAATTTTTAGATGTGGGTTCAAAATAAAGACTTCCTGTTTTTTTGCACTAATATGCATTAGTCTTAGACTCTTTAGTTGTTAAGTGAGGAATCGGTATATTTTTAACTTTTTCTTCAGGTATAGAAGCTCCTAACTTCGACAACCAATGCATATTTAGTTTGTTAATTAGATAAATAACTGCAAATTACTATAATAATTGAAAAAAGATGCGGTAATGCAGCGGATAAATCTCTTATAATGGTATATTAAGAAGAGCAAAAGAGTTCATAAAGTGACAAGTAGTACCCTTTTTATGCGCATTTTCATCCTTTGTGGAAAAACGTATAAAAAATAAGCAAATGTATGAAATCATTTGTTTTTAGGAAGAAGTAAGTGGACATTGTGTTTTATTCAAATATCATTGAAAATATGGTGGTTATAATTATTTGTAACTTGATGAAGATTCAATTCTGACACATTTACCCAAACACACCGAAAGTGGTACTGCCCACAACACACAGAAAATCCGTATGAGTGTGATGACGCTTGGGGAGATTTGCGACTGCTTTTATTCAGGTTGCTGAATTCAGGTGGTGGGTAACGTTGGTCACATTTTGTTAGCCCTGGAGTCCTCTATGTGTGGAGTGACATTAATATCCAACAAAAGATTGAACGCTGGCGATTGCAAAAACATCAGACAAAGTACACGGTATGGAAGAAGTAAAATAGATAGCAGGCTAAAACTTCACCCCTTTGTGGCTCTGTTAAACAGCATCAAGTTCTCTCAAACTTGGCCAAGCCTTGGGGATGGCCGACCAATTTGCTATTCCAGTCAATTGTCAGTACTAAATAGAATAATACAGCATATGGGACTATGAAAAGAGTGAGTATGAATGTTTGCAGAATGTGAAAATTCAGGAGTTGAGGCTTCAAAAGGTGTTTGTGAACAAAAAAACACCTTATTTGGCCTTTCTAGATAGTTTTTCCCATGCAACTTAATTGGGTAATTGGCCATTTTAGGGTATGGCCGTCTTGATGTTCTTCATTTAATGTAAATTTACAATATCAAACTGTGAAAAATCCTTTTTTAAAGTCAGTCTTGTTCTCACCGAAGCCTCTCTTATTGACAAGTCGGCATAAGCCATAAGTGGCCTAGTAAATCCCTGGTCCGCAAAATGGCACCATTAATAGTTACATCAGCATCGAAACTCCTGTTACAAAAACCGGAACAGTCTACCCCAAACGGATGAATACGTAACTTTATGAAAATATAATAAATTTGCTTAAAAAATATGAGGCTAAAATAACTTTTAATTGTCTTGTAATTTATCAATTTTCCTTTTTACATCAAAGACAGAGAATGGGGTTGTTGATTTATAAATCCTAAAATTTATTTGTTATAAAAATACCGATAAACAAATTAGGTAATATTTCAAATGATTATCATTTCAGAAATTTGTTTAATTTTCTGCCTTTAGAGTGTGCAAATGGTTAGTTTTAAAAGCACTCGTGAGCCCTTAGAAGACCTGACGATTAGTGGTGGATGGACAATGAAATCTTAATTAATTCAGCTTCGTGTTTTCTTTTCTCTGACCCGGGTTAGTCATTAGCTGATGAAGAGCGTTGACACATAAAAACAAAGGGATTGTTAGACGGCGCTGAATTCAGTGGAAAACAAGACAGAAGTGTTAATTAGGGCGAGGCAAGATGAAACGAGGCGCGGTGTTTCTCCATCGCTACCTGCTGTTCCCTCAACCATATGTCAAGATGGCCTAGCAACAGTCGATTTTATGAGCACCTAATGCGTAGCCCTGTTTTTTAAAAGCCTATTAGCAGGCTGTTTTGATCACGTTGTGAGTTGTAAGGTCTACTCACGAAGGGAGTGGCCATCATCAGAGCACCATGCATCAAAATGGAACTCAAAGTTATCGAACAGAATCATTGGACAAGATGGGATTAAGAATTTCTTGCTGGGCTTTGGCTATTGTGCTTCACTAGACAACTCGGGTTCGAACTCTTCTTGGATATTTATTGTTTCTTCTCCTGAAAAAGACTTTGATTTACAATTTCATTTTGAGTTCCTCTCAGAACTTCAGCCAAGCTTATCCAAGAACAAGAACTGTCCTGCAATCCTATGAAATGAATTAGACAAATTGTGAATCTAAAGAGCGCCGAATCACTATGATTAGGTAAAGCAACCTTGTATCACTTTACCACAAAGCTTGGAGTAACAGTTTACTCATTTATGACTTACAATTTAGTAGTGACCTAAATTTCCCTCGTCAAGCAGAATAAAAAATTCCTGATTGTGAGTAGTCTTTTAGTCATCAAGAGAATACTATAGTTGGCAGTAAGTACGAGATCTTATCTCATGGTCATTTAATGCCATTGGTCAGCCGAAACCCATAAAACATGTGGTGCTAAAACACACTCAGGACATGTTTCTGTGAAGGGGGTTTTTTGTGGTTTCATTTTATCAGCCAACTAAGCTACGATTTTATCTTCGACGATTTTAGCGATATCTCGACAACCCAGGCTTACAATAACGGATATTGTATCACAGAATCAAACGGTTAGAATGCGAAATGCTGGGCCAAACCTAATGCAGCAAGTATTTGCATATAGTGTGGTATTACATGCATTCGAGGTTAATATCTTTGCTACTACGAAATTGTAATAGTTGTGAACCGCATTTCTTAGTGCATTGGATTTAACCCAGGCCACTGGTGTTATTTTTCATGGGAGAACCCTGTTTTGATGCTTTTCGATGAGAGGAGCATTCATGAAGCTGCATGATTCACGAAAACTTTCGTTACCACGTCCACCCAACCTATTTCCATCCTCATCACTGCCGGTTCTCATCTCAAGCGCGCACCGACCTCCCACTGTGAGCGCATCCGACCAAGCAGTAGTGAAATTTGGGGTATTGGAAGGGGGGAGGGTGAGTGAGGATTGAGCAGGATAGATATTTGCTCTGGTTACTGGTGGACACATCTGCATGTGAGCAGAAGCGCATGTGAATGTGCGGCGGGACGCGTGAAATGGACTTTGTCTGAAAACGGATGGATGGCTAAATGGATGGATTGACGGAGAGGAAAGGGAGGATGGAACTCTTATTGTCTGAATAGGAGCAGTTCGCACCTAAATATATGCTCTGATTAATTGACAAAATGACCTCTTGCCGACTCCAAATTCTTTGATTTTGCCACATGTCATCTTGTTCGTTGACATGATACAGAGGTGAGCATCGCTAGGGCTATTTTTGTCTGGTTTCAGGGAAATTTATTAATTCCTCGAATTTGAGGCTATTTACATCATTCCCTTAAATTTTTATCAGTAAACACCAGCTAATTTTGCCACAATCGGTGGTGGATCGGTCAGGCACTTGGTCATCTGAAAATCCTGATTGAGTGGCCCTCCTGTTGCGAGCTGACCGGGGATATTTCAGAAAAGGTTCAGAGTAAAGGTCGAGGTGAACGAGTTGGTTCCTCAGCCTCAAAACTTCTCTAAGTAGCCATGTCGTCAGTTGAGCAATTATTTACCGGTGGTGCACTAATCAGTTGTTAAATCCGCAGTTCAACTCACGTATAGTTTCGGTAATAGAACTGCACTTTGATCTTAAATTGGTATGCTCTTGCAAGTATATCAATCGTGTGTATTATTATTAATCAGTCGATGTGGCTTCAAAAAAGCCCACCGCTGCACAGTTAGCGATAGGAATATTCACCTGCCACGGTTTTGGACATTGTAATCATTAAGAGCGCTAGTTTGGCGAATAGCAGACTAGGGTACCCAACTAGACTTCTCTACTTTTAAAGCAAATTGTCCTCTTAGATCCTGCTCCATTCTCCCAAGATAGGAGTTGAAAGAGCCCTTTTTCTCAATGAAATGCAAGAACTAATAGTTCCTCTGGTCCAATATTTATTCAATACTTTTCATTTGTATGTTTTATATTCATTTATTTACAGGTGAATTCAGCCTTAATCAGTTCTTGATTCCACTCGTATAAATTAAAAATATACTCACCTGCACAACAGACAAATATTCATTGTTAACAGTGCCCGACGTCGGAGGTCATCATGCTATAACACGAGTGAAATGTGAGCAAATGGCAACTACTTCATTCTTTGAAGTCTCACGGTTAGTTTGGCGCATATTTTAAAAAAGCGACTTATTCAAAACTGTAAATTAGGAGGATTAGAGATTATCTGCATGAAGTAAATTTAGAACATAAGCTATGAGCAAATTATTCTAATGCCTTTATTGCCACTATCAAGGTTTGTAATTCAGTGTACGCACGAAAGCTACTGGAAGAAATCAGTCATTAGTGAGCAGAAGGTCACGTTGTGGTGTCCTAATCTACCTCTTCCGCGATAATCCTCCACTCTTAGTCTTTTAGACGACTACCACTATATCTCTTACCCAAATGACATCTCACTTTCTACGGCGTTAGTACCAACTTACTTCCATCTATGTACCCCTCTAATGAAGGCTCTTCCCAAAATTATGAATATTCTGATTGCTAGATCTAGCACATATGAGTTAAGAAAATTCTCATCACGCATAGTTTTGATACTAGGGTACATGTGTGTACAAGTAAAGTCAAGTCGATGGGGTGAACATAGAGATGGATGGATATCTCACATTTTGACCACATTGTTGTCGCCATTTCAATCGCTAACTATGATGGCCAGAGAGCGTTTGAGACGGGCATCTCAAATATGAACCCAATTCCTCGATGCACGTCCTCATTGACAAGTATTTCTTAACAGTTTCCTCCGTCACTTTAATTTTCCATCTCTATTCCCATTTGTAATGCACTAATACTGACTGGCCAACAATATGCAGCACATCTTTAGATCCTGAAATCCACTCCTTCATCATTCTTTTGCCTTTTCGCATTTAGTGAGCCGGTCCAGAACCAGATGTTCCCGATCGCACTGATGCTTAATCGTTTGGGGTCTATCTCGGGTTTATGCAAACTGTTTTGCAAAGTCTGCTATTCTTCAAACGTCTTCGAGGAAGCCACTTTTGTCGAACCTGACGGAATCGAAATGTGTATGCATAAATGCAAACATTAATGTATTCAACAGCACATTTCCAATAAGGAAAGGAAGATTTCATGTAGTAAATTTGCATAGCGCAATCAACTAACAGTTGGAAGAAATTAAGTAGCATAAATAAGTGGTTATTTTTGTTAATTCTAGCCTCTTCAGAGATGGCATTTTTAATTCTTCTTTATTGTTATTGCCACAATGACTTGTTCTCGTCTTTCCAGTTCCCCTTCTCATCAATGTCTTTTTTCAACCGGCCTTGACTTTTGCAAATTTGGTAACGGCACTAGGTGAGAGCCTTTTCCTTAATAAGTTCTTTAGCAGAACATGGTATGTTCACAAGGACATCAAACGCGCCCTCGGTTAGTCAACCTGACACTGACTCGGCCCGACAATCTCTCCATTCACTTAGTTCGCCGAGATCTTGAAATTGATTCATTCGACTGGTAGTCAATTATTCAAGATGCTATTGCCCATAGACCAACTTGGCAAAAGCAAATTAAAATATTTCGGTAGCAGTGTCACAGTGTGTCTCAGTGTCACACGGAGATCGAAACTGAACTTATGGAAAGAACTTTTAGCGTAAAGCAATGCATAATATGACGAAACAAAGAGTCATAGTTCTCTATGCATGAACTTACGAAATAACAACTTTGACTTGTATGTTTTTAAAGAAGAATTGACACAGAATAAATTCAGCAAGCATAACACATTAACTAAATGGCAATCCATCACATAAATTAGTTTTCCGTTAATAATTCCTTCTTGTAGGGACGGGGCTGATGTTTGAAATCATTTCTCCTAGTGTGAGTTAAGGATTATTTTTGAAGTAATTCGTTCCAATCCATTAGCCGATTCTGATTACCCCGGGGAGGAAGAAAACAATTAATGTTTTCCATTGTCTTCACACCAAGAAAATCTCTTTCGCTTGCGATAATGTGCTGATGTGTGTGGTACTAATTACCAACACCGCACATTAGGACTTCATTCTACATCATCAGAACTGCAATTTTCTTTTCAGGCTCTATGATTTACCTGAATTCATTCCTGTGCTGAACTCAAGCCGTCCATGTTTTGGTTTCAAAATCCCTACTTAATGGCGAAGTTCATGACTCCTCCGTTTTGAACAATCCGAAATTCTCTAAACAAATTAGCCTAGCAACAAAAAGTCCATATAAAGCCTTTACCCTCAAAATGGCGACTAAAAATAATCAGCCATTACATGCTAGCCATTCAATGAGGCAACTCAAAAGGCCTTACCGCACCAACCTAGTTTGAAGCGGTTAGTTTGTTTCACACTGAGAGATTAAGGTGGAAGGCCTTCTGTTAAAAGGGCACCAGATTTTCAAACTCTCTGTCAATATGCGCTTGAGCAAGAGCTGAAAAGGTCGTTGTACTAGGTTCTGATTGTAGATGAGATGATAGGGCACTATGAGAGGAACGCTGCTAAGTATTATTCGAGGGAGCAGTGCAGCGAGTGCGACTCTGTGCTAGCAACTGATCGCTTTATGAATATGTATAGGCCGCTCATTCAGGGACTATTCGAAGGAAGTTGGACTGGTCCAGAACAACAATATTTGATTTTAATACACCTAGACAATTCAAATGGTTGTCCGAATAGAAATTTAATTCTTTTTTTTAGCTACGATTACATAGATCTGATCCACTCTGCAACACTGTTGACAATTCGCTTGACGTGAGATTGCATCTTCGGTTCTTAATTGAAGCTGTGGAGTTAGGTAAACTTCCTGTCTCAATACAAAGCAACTTTTGGTGTGGTACTGTTTAGTTAAATATGAATATCTCTCAATTTTTGCTCCGATTAAGTCGTATTTATGGGGTCATTAAGTTAGAAATAATTCATTCGTTTAGGTGAGCTGACGGACTTGCATGAACGCCACCTTCTGTCTGTTTTGAGCTGAGATAACCAGTCCACACATCCATCAAACGAAAGTAGCATTGTGATGGCTTAAGTAAATCAGTCGCCGGTGCATCAACAAAATAAGAACTTCGCAATATAAGCCAAGACATATTTGAAAAAAAAACTGCTTCTGGTCAGTTACGTGGGCGATGAATACCTCACTATCACCTTGAAAACTACCGTTGATGAGAAGTTCAATTAATTAATTGTACGAATGCAAAGGTAGTGAACAGGAGGTTTTTAAGTGCTCCATAATAAATTTAATATTCACTACCGAGTGGTGTTCTAAGGGCTGGCTGCTCTATGCAAGAAACTCTGCCCAAACTATTCACAGAGCGTCTGGCTCTTAAAGCAAATCTGAAATGATGAGGGTCGCTAGGTTAAGAAGACATTGGGTCCCATAGCTGAAGTGTAAGTTGCGCTTGAGCAGGACGCCGAAAGGAGAAATGGCGAATATCATGCTTGTTAGGGCTTGGTAACGAGTTACAGGGATTCTGAACGAATGACGATTAAATTAATGGAGAATGGACTGAACGCTACTGACTTCCAGTCTCCTGCAGTCTTCTCATCAGTTGTTGGTAAATGCCAACAGATCAACTCAGTACACGTACGTAGCCGTAACTTAGGCTATCTATAACGGTGATTTCTGATCAAGACTCTGCCTTTTTTAGTTTCATATCTTTGTTTTTTTTACTGTGTCAGTAACGAATCAAATTTTAAAAATTATTAGAAATTCAATGAAACAAGTTTAGTAATTACCTCACTTCCTGTGAAAGGCAGGTCTGTGACTGACTTCTACGGACAAAGGCCCATTTTGTTGTATCCGATTGACTGTCCCGGGCAAAATGATAGTTTATTCTATCGGTTCGGAATGTTGAAAGCATTTGAACTCACGATTTTTTGCCTCACTATGCAATATAATCGCCTAGATTTCCGGCCATGCTTATCCTGACCTCCTTCTACTAACCAATCAAATGAAATGCGAAAGGTATTGATGTGTCCTAGCCAAAGGTCAAGATGGCGTAAGAACTCACTGAGAAAGGGAGGCATTCGTTTTAATGATGAGCAAGTGGTGGCTCCAGTGCCTCTATTCTGACAGATTCAAATGAATCCTTTATGGTAATGAATTATTACACCCGTTGAATTATACCTAAGTCAAAATTTCCTCTTTAAATCATATAAATCTATGAAATTACTGGGTTCAATTATAAGATACCGACTTAGAACTGGACTATTCATTGTCAATAGAGTTATTAACTTAGTTGAACTTAATGAAGACGTTGGAAGTACACTTAATGTTAAACTGCCGAAATATTATTCGCATAGGAAGATTGCGATATAGAAATGGATGTTGTTAAAAAACTGCCGAAATGTCAAACCTACTCTCAACCTATTCGTGGTGACCACAGGTAACCCCAGGGACAACTCTGGGGGCTAATGAGAGGGGCGGTCGGTTAGGACTAATCACCCTCCGGACGTATAAAAATAGATTATGCGAGCAGAAGTAAAACTTCTTACAGCTTGGAACACGAGGCACGATGTAAATAACCGGATTCATGGTCTTCAACTGGAATGTGGAATGCACATGCATGTAGCAATGAATGGAGTCTCCGTCAGAATTTCGAAAATTTCTGGTAGGAGACATGCAGACAGACGAAGACGGACGAGGTGCCACGACGAAGCTGAACAGCTACCTGTACGACGAAGCGACACCAGAGAAGAGACTAAACAGCTGAAGACGTCAACAAAAGCTTTTATTGTGTTCTGTGTTAACTGTTGTGCTTACTTGTTGTAAAAGCTATTTGTACTTCTGTTGTACCCCCAATAAGCCCTTGGGACTTGCCCTAATGGGTGGGGAGAAAATAAAAAAAACCTGAAGATGTAGTCTGGAAGAACCTTGATTTAGTGGTTACTTCTTCTGTGGTTTTAAAAGATAGAGTTCAAAATGTCAGAAATGGATGATGTTAAGCTAGATGTTGGTCTCAATTCGAGATTTAAGGACTCGTTTATTAACCTGTAGAACAAAAACGTCCTTGAATTTGTTTCCAAGTTAATTAGTGGTTGAAGGGGGACAAAGGGTCGCTTCAACATCAACCTATCAAGGGCGTTGATTACATTAAAGGATTAATATGCATGGCTGAGTTCATCACTCAACAACCACATCCGAAATCCACCAATCGAAATTCTCATGGTTGTACAAGTTTTTTTCAACCTTCTACAAATCTTGATCACGTATATAATTCGGGAAAAAACAACTGGTAAAAACAAGTTACATTCAAAGTCAAAGCTGGCTTAGAGAGAGTTTTATCAGTCCCCTTCTTTCAATAATAACTCCCCCATTGTTTTGAATTGTAGCGAGTTCACTCAAGAAACAATAAATATATGCACAAGGCTAAGTAATTTAGTAATTTTTGAACCAATTATCCATGTTTACCAACTAATTTTGGAGGTGGGGATAGTGGGAGGATGGGAAAGTAAATGTCAAAATAGTCCAAACTCCCAGTTTGTAGACACTCAACTCGTGTGCTCAAAAAGGGCGGTGTTAGGGTGGGCAGGTGTCGAACGGCCACTTTAGTGTCTTTACAATGGAAGCATTTGTCCTTGGGGCCATTTCGCTACATATGCTAATGTTTTCTTCCCACTTAGGTAGAAAGAAATGACGCCTTATGAATTTATTCACGACTAACTATCGTGTGAGTTTTAATGTGGTTTATTACGGATTTGGAAAAAAAAATATCAATTAATATACCTGGCTATTATTAAATGATACAATCCAATAAAAAACCTATTCAGTTATACATAATATCTACCAAAAGCATGGAATGAAAACGGATTCTTGTGTGGTCAAAAAGCAAGCAAGAGTAGTGTTGATAGGCTAGCATGGAACTGTTTTTAACAAATGACATTACTTTCGTTCATGCAATCGCCTGCACTGCATCCTAAATGTGCTTCACTTTGAAGTTGGCAGCGACAAATACATTAAACCTAACCTAGAATCTGCTTTACATCTGGTTATATTATGTTGAACAACAATCGCAAGTTATTTAAGTCTCCTTGAGACATGGATAATATAAGGAAATACCGATACCTAGTTCGCTGAAAGACCACGGTATACTCATCTACTTGATTTGCTTAGGCATGGCAACTTTTTAAAAAAATAGCTGAATTATTTGTCTTCGATCTAGAGTAACCTCCAGCATCAATCACGATTTTTCATTTACTGAGGTAGTCGAAGACTGACCCGCTGCCTTGATGGAAAATGTACGTCTGCTCATAGTCCTGAAATTCAGTGGCCTTCAAATCTGCGCCTATCTTGATTATCATTACAGTAAATGATATACTAGCGACGATTTTCCTTGTACCGTGTGACAGTACTTGTCGAAGCAAGCGGCTTGAACCAGAGAAAAAGTCTAGAGGTTGGTGAACAAGACAGCCTTTCACCAACGTCACATAATTTAGAGCTAATAAGCTAATTAAACGGAGGAACGAGAGAAAAAAGGCCTCTCATAATTTCAAGTAAGTCCCCATCCTTTCAACTTGCGTTTGGCGAAGACTTTATGCCAGTGACAGGTGTGTGAAAAGCACAAATACCTTTAAACTTTAGATGAAAGTCGTAAATAGGTAATAAGACGTTGATGGAGATAAAAGTAGATCGGTCGAAATTGAAGTCTTCCATTAGATAGTTTCCTTTGTTGCTTTTAGGCAAATTAATTTTGCATTATAAACTATTTCGTCAACCTGAAGTGCTATTTCCCCAGACAAAGTTGAGATTAGGCTATATTGGAATTTATATGCTCAATCATTCAAATTAAACCATGAGAAGGTCAAGGCTAACTTAACAAACAACCCCCATAAAGAGTGGTCCGTTTTGAGAGATTTATCTGCTAAAATAGCTTACATCAATGAAAACACTCATATAATTCTATCTTATATATTACAAACAAAGTTACTTTAACTGCAATTTATAAAGGCCGCTTCGCATACACTTCAGTACACAAAAAGTATAGAGGACATTTATAAAAAGTTGAAAAAGGAGAGATTTAAAAAGGAAGAGGCGATTAAAACATTTAGTCTAGAAAGTCTGTTAATGCTGCATCCTCGAATGCCCACTTTGTACAGGTGGTCCTCATCAGGACGGCAATGCCCACTACAAACCCGTATGGGGGTAAAGAGCAAATACTTTAGGCTATTAATAAGTGTCATTTGATTTTTTTAAATGCATTATAATGCAAGTGCTAATACAAATACCTAAAAGTTCGCCGTCTATGCTTAAACAATTTACGTAAGCAGTACCAACAAAAATTTCAGTTATTGCAGTTTAGTCATGGGCCAGATGAATAGTTTCATTTATAAGGCATTATTTTCTGATTCATAGGAAAAGGTATACTGGTGATGACCTTTATTAAAAAATGACTACTAATAAGGTCATTTACCAGTTTCTTCATGGAGTTACTGAAACCTGAGGTAATATTTATTTCGTTTAAATCTAGTCTGTCAGAGATTCACAGAACCAACGAACTGGATTCAAATAATATTAGCATTTATATTAAACTGCCCTCTAGTAAAACTAACGCGCATCGTATTTATTTGACTGCTCAATACTAAATATTTGGATTTTTGCAAATAAATTAATCCAAATGGGCTCCTCTATAGGTTGTTAATCTCTTTATAAAAATGTTCCTCAAAGTTCAGATACTATTGACGCCAATACTTGCGCCTTTCCGTCCATCGCTCTTTTATCTAAGCTATTTTTGACTTTTACCCAAATTTATGGTTATGTAGTTATGTATCTAAATTAAAAACCCTGTGGTTAGTCGACGAAGCCTAATTATGAATGAATGTCGAGTCGCAGGTGATATAATGCGAAAAATCTAAATATTGATGAAAAATGGAAGGAATCTAAATAATTATAATTTTTTTCCCTTTGATAGAAGTAGGTGCAGCTTTAATGTATTGAATAAATACTCCTGAACATTTCGCGCGCTGAGCAAAATTCATCCTTTCAGCATCAGTGTGGGCCTGGATTCGCCCGCGAGTTGCAAAGTAGGACGCGGAGTTTACTGTTTAGCATTGCTCTTCTCTCACTTAAATATTGTGTTTTGATTTGTTTACTGCTTTTGGCTCTATTGATCGACCTGAGCATGGGCTATTATATGCAGCCGTTTTGCTGTTTTAAGTTTCAAAGGCAAAATTCTTCTTACTGAGTCAAACCCACATGCCACATTCATAGCCTCCCGTTTCCTTATCAACTTATTACTTGATCCTAGAAAAAATACGCACAATGCCTCGTGCTCGACGTGTTAACTTAATTCCGACTACTCCGAGTGGTGCGCATCTTAGAACCTCCGATCTCTCTGTTGATGAAATCGAGATAGATGATGAAATTGTTGTGAAGTCATCTGTTTTTCGTAGGGAATCTGACGCAAAAAAATATAAATCTCTCGAGCCGCAAAGTAAGTTCGTCAAGCGTACTCCAAAGTGAGCCCTTTCTATTGTTTAATCTTTAAGATACATCGTAAGGAAATCTACCGATTTTAAGAAGATTAAAGACACTGACGTTTGGATTGAAGCTCTTTTAGCAAGCCCGATGATTGAAAACCGTCGAAGACCCTCGGGGCACTCTAAATCTCTTGAAATTGAAGGTAGGAACTGAGTGAATCTTATATTCTTCTATCATCAAAGCTCACAAACGCACTCCAATTCGCGTTCCATCATCACGAGATTTGCAGGCGGTTAGTAGTCGACAAATGTCTGCAATCCTTATGTCGAAATTCGCTTCTTTTTTGCACTCTTCTTCATTCACCGAAGGGGAGCAACGCGATATGGACCCTGTAAAGTTAACTCGTCGCAGGACTACTGGGAACCTTGGGACGCCTTCTTACTCATCTAAAATGAAGTATAAATTTTGTCTTATTTAGTCAGTTTCTGTCTGTTGAAAATTTTGAATCATCGTTTTCCATAGTTTGAGCGCGTCATTGAAGAAGAATACGCCAGTTACCCCCGCACTGAGGGACGTTCCGCACATGGGTTCAGAACTGATTGCCCTTGGCGAACAGAAAGACAGTGAAAATCTACCTCCCAGTGAATCTTCGGTTGAAAAAGTTCAATCGGATCCCGAGAATGTTGTTCTCAATGAACCCACGTCTGTCGGTGAATTTCGCGTACTTGTCAATCTGGAAATCTCCCGCTTATCGGCCTCAAAGGCAGCTTGGGAGGATGTTATGGAAGAAGAGCGGGCTTCCATACCTGAAGCTGGTACTTTCCCGATTGTTGCTGTGAATTGGTTATTTGATTCGTTCCTTTAGCTCTCAATTCTATTCGCTCTGCTGTCGGCAAATGCAGTTTGTTGATCGAGAACAGGCTCAAGACTTTTTTTGGTCTCATTGATCACACTGAAGAGTCGCTTCGCCGCCAAGAGCAGGGTGATGTGGCTGAGTTGACGCCTCATCAGCGCTCTAGTATAAATGATCTTTTGGGAATGTGGGCAAACATCGCTCAACAAATTTCTGATATTGATAAGTCCTTTGAACGACTTCGTCGGTGGCGAGACACGGCTAAATGGGCTTATGACTCCCCACCGGCCACTCCTGCTGCCCCCGAGAATAATAAAAGCGATCGTGTTTCTCGAGTGCCAAGACCTTTGAAACCGAAGGTTCAGAAATTTAAGGGATCATTCAAGGTTTGTATGCACGAATTCTCAACTGTTTGACGTAGCCCTATAGACATAGTTCATTTTTCGATGATGTTTGTTCAATTTAGCCAATACTCTCACCGGTGCCCAGAGCGACCGACTTGAAACTTCGTCCTCCTAAGATCGCAAGACGGTCAAATTTAGCGCATATAAGAGCCCAAATGTTGGCCAGGAAAAAGGCTTTGGAGGCTGATGGAAATCATACCGGAATCGTCACATTTGGTGGCCAACGCGTTGTCAATAAAAGTATATTAATCTTGCAAATCCTAGGTTTCAAGATTTTTTATGGTTAATAAACAAGAACGGTGTTTTTTATTGCCGTCCCTAGGATTATGCACTCCGACAGTTCGAGACAAATCCTCTGAGACAGTTCGCGCCCCTGAGCCATCTGGATCGCGGATTTCAACACCCACACCTCAGTCTGCAAGACGTGGGAGGCCCCCAAAGTCAAGCGGTATCGTTTTGAATTGTGAAGAAAGTGTTGACTTGCCTTCTCCAGTTTACGAAAGCTCGCGTAATCTATTTGACGTCGAAATCACGTCTGGGGGAAAGGTTGCTTTATCTAAAGTAATCGAAGCGGGGCCAGAACCTGCGGAAAATTCTACTGTTCATAAAACCTCCGATTTGCACCAAGATGGTGAATCTGACTTGATAGAGAAAAACTTGAAAGTGCAGTCCCGAAAACGTGGTAGGCCACGAAAATCTGATGCTAGAGTATCCTCCCCGATGATCCAAGATTTTGAGCCAAAGTTGGTAGAACAAAGTGTGGTTTTTCGGTCCCCCAAGCGTGGAAGACCAAGAAAATCTACCGTTAGTGTATTCGATTCTCAATATAGTATCAGTGTTGATGAAGACGAGATTGCTGATGTGAAGCCAGCGAAGCGCGGACGACCGCAGGAGTCTGTTGTAGAAGCTGTCTCGCCACGCCGAAACTCTGGTTCTGAATTCGTTGAAGAGAGGAAGGAGATGCAATCGCCCAAACGCAGAGAGTCCAGAAAATCCATGGTTCCCGCACCCACCACCCCGGATAATGTTAATGACATTGATGTAGACGAGTCTACTGTTACTCAGTTTGCTGAACGCGGTAGGATACGAGAGTCTTCCCCTTTTATGCTCAATTCTCAACCCCAATTGGTCAGCACCGATGTCGCGGAAACTCCAGCTTTCCAGTCTCCGAGACGCGGAAGACCGCGGAAATCTCTCTTCGCTCAATCCAAATTGGCAAATCTAATTGATATTGTGCAAACTCCTAGGCGTGGAAGGCCGAAAAAGTCCGCAGAATCTCAAGCCCTAATTGTTGATGCTGATGCAGTTGGAACGACTCCTGTTGTGATCTCAAGACGTGGAAGATCACGAAGATCGGTCGTTCAAGCTACGTCAGAAGTTCCTCCGCCTTCGTTCACTTCAGTTGTTAATTCTGCGCCACGGAGTAGCACTGAGACGTCTACGGTAACACCGCGTCGTGGCAGGCCTCCCAAAGTATCTATATTCAGTGAAGTAGATGTTACCAAGTTAGTTGAGATCATGTTTTCATCCTACAGTTACTCCAACTTCTCATTTGTTTATTACCCCACAAGACTGGCCTCGAATGTTTCATTTCCTACTATTGGATTTTTTTGTTATTTTGTTAAATTTTCAATTTGTCAATCTTAGCGTTTCCGAGAATGCAGCTAGCACAACGCCTGACGGTAACTTCCTCATCCCTGATTCGCTGCCACGAAAGCGTATTCGAATGGATCACAGCCTTCTGTCAAATTCGCATGCGTCGGGGTTGTCCATTACACCAAATCCGTTTTCACCTCCACCTCGACCGGCCACTGGAACTCCGCGACCACATATGTCTCAATTAATGAGCACCAAGATTAACTCCTCTCTGAGCCAGTCGGTCCTCAGAAAGCAGCTAATGCTCGCTACTACCTGTGGCGGTAATAACAGTGGCAGAAGCAGTGCCACACAGCTACACTCAGACAAGCGTCCGTTGGGTAGGCCGAGAAAATCAACGCGTTTCTTGGCGTCGCCAGACGCCTCGGGTAATTCTAGCTTGTCTCTGCCTTTCACTCATGTCAAGTCGTCTACTGGTGAATTTACGAACTTATCACTCATTTTGATTTAGTTTAGCTCATCTACTACTGTTTTAATTTTATTAGCCTTTTATTTTAGTTTTATTGTTGGGCCAGTAAATACTCATGCCCCTCGTTTCTAATATGCGTCTTCTTTAGATCCAGATCGCCGAGTTCCCCAACGAGCTCGTTATCAGCGCAGTTCTCCCTGAAAACTTCAATATCTATTAGTAAATGCTAATTACCCACCGATTTTATGGCTTTTTAACACGCGCTTTTCAATTAATGTTAACTGCTGTTTAAAATTATACAAAAAATATATTTGCACCAGGGACGGCAGCTCTAGACACATTTTTATGCCCATTGCGTTATGTACTTCTGTTGGCAAATGAAAATAAACCTTCTTACACCCTTTTGGTATCGAATTGCACAGTGGTTATATCTCTTATCTCTAATTCCGAATATGGATAATTATCTCTTGACCGAACCTTACCAATTGATTATTTATCCTTACACAATAAGTCATCAATTATGAGGCAAATGACGACATATTTGCGTTGAATTCTAAATGGACCTTTTTACGTGCAACTTTAAAATGCTTTTCAGGTTCTTGTTTTGAGGAGGGCTAAAGCGCTTCTCCTTTGGCTGGCCATCCCTATGCAGTCCAGCATTGATGCTGTCCTTAAACTAACAGCCTTACAAGGTTCAATTACACTAAAGCAGGACTGCAGAGGCATTGGTTAGTGCTTTATTCCGAATCGAGGGCTGTTGAATTGAACTCATTAAGTTTGTCTTATTTTATGTCTGAATTTGCAACCGCTTATGTGCATTTCAACTTCTGAAGCTGTTCACGAAGCCGAGATCAGCTAAATTTCCGGTTAGCTAGCGAGGACGTTTGTGAATTTTATAGGGTTTCCTAAATGATTCCCATCCATTAAGTCGGAATAACGGAGATTGTTCTTTTATCACCCGTTGGGAAAACTCGAAGGACTTATTTGGGGAACAACAGAAAAAAAAGGACTTGTGTAACAGTTAGACATTCACATAGCAATATAACGGGTAAATTAACGTCTTCAATTCCCTGATCTTTCCTCGGCATGGTTTCGTCGCGCAGTAACAGTTCGTTCTTCAGTTGCATTCTTTCGCGGCGCCTCATCCGTCATCGACACTTAGTGTTTTTTATGGTCGATGGGCCTTTGTTGTCCTCGTCTGTTTGTCCTTATCCAGGTATTTTCTAATAGGCGACCACTCATGCTTTATATCACACTGATTCATAATCCCTTTTCTACTGGGTAAGCGTTGTTCGCATCCGAGATAGAGAAGTTGTGTAGTTCATTCTGCTTAATATTCTTTTCTTCGTAGTCGTTTTTCGTGCCTTCCATTCTATCATTCTCCAGCGTATTTCAGTTCTACTTTCTCTACTGCATCGTTTGGTCCTTTCCTCTTCTTTGTTGACTTTCCACTTTCTATGATTGCAATCGGAGATTGACAATCCCTAGTATGTCCCTTTAGCCACCCTTGAATCTTGTATCTTTTGAGGCACTCTTTAAGAGGGGACTTTAGCCTACGGTGCAGTAACTCTTCAGTCTTGTGTCCTTCTTCTCCATGATCTTGTATTGCTTGTCCTCGCGTCTCCTTTGTTGTGCCGAAACATCCGTGGCAGTTCGCGTTGTTGCAGACTATCATCTCGACATTTAAGGGTTTTCTTTGAATCAGGTACCCATGATTCCGAGTGCTCTTCCCATGTTTCTTTCGCATCTTTAACTAATTGAAGCATCCAATCCCTTGTGTTTTCAAAGTTACTCTCAAGTATGGAGAGTACCAGGCTATCTTTGTCCATTTTCAAACTCTTGCATAGGTTCATCCTCTTTGCCTGTACAAGACCTGCTAAGTTACGCATCGGCAGCTCCTTTCGGAGTTCCTCTACAGTTTTGGCTCTTCGTGAATACAGTCCAAGTATCATACGTCGAGCCGTATTCTGTATTGCTTTTAGTCGATTGTTATCTCTTACTCTCAAGACAATAGTAGATAATCCATAAGTGATTGCAGGATCGACAAAAATACCCACCAGATTTGTTTTCAATTTGCTGTTTAGGCTTCTTGAGCGCAGGAATGGTCGTAGTCGTGTTAGTTGTCGTTTTCCCCTGTCCAGGTCTGCTTTTATTGCTGCATCTGGCTCATCAGTGTCTTTGATTATAGAGCCAAGGTGTTCGAAGTTTGAGGCAGGTCGGAATGACATTCCTGTTGCTTCGAGGAGCGTTCGATCCCCGCTGGCACCAACTTGAAGTCAGAGGGTTTTGCCCACTGCAATTTGCATTTCGTATTTATGTTCTATTGATCTGACAGCTGCAACCTTACTTGGCGCAGTGAGACATAGATTACCTGCATATTCCAGTTATTTAGCAGCCATCTTTTGCCCGAGTAATTAATCACTTGAACCGCACTGTCATTGAGTGAGAAGAAGGCTCCGTCCAATATTAGTTGGGTGGTTAGATTGAAAAGAGGTGGTCCTGCTTTTGAGCCTTGTCTCATGCCACGTCCCATCACAAAGTAGTCCTTTGTTTCCCTCAATTTCTCCATCGGTGAGTTCATCAAGGACTTTACCGATTGTACCATTTGCCAAGAGCAGCCCAGCTCGATCATTCGGTTTATTACTGCAGCTTTAGGCAACAAGTCAAAGGCCTTCCTCAGGTCAACAAATACTAGCACTGTTTCTGTATAATGGTTCTTACTCCTAGTATAGCTTGATCAGTGGATCTTCCTTCCTAAATGATTCTCATCCATTTAATCGGTGGAATGAAGGCTTATAATCACATCGGATGCTGATCATGCTTCAAGTAAAAATGATCGAATAGTGAAGGCGACTCAAGTTATTTCTTCATTTGAGCTTTTTTCATCGTTTGGTTTCCCAGATTGGTCGTGGAGACTTGTGTTGCTCCTTGATTTGGTATGCTTATTTTTCCCATAAAAATGGCCATTGGTTTGGTTTCGTACATTATCTACGCCGCCTTCACGTCAACCGAACCGGGTTACTCGAAAATGAAAAGGGAGCTAGTGAATACGATTCTAAAGGCGTCAGCGCATCTAGTTTCAGAAATACCGATAAGGAGTGCGGGCTCTAGCACAATCATAGCACTACTTCCGTGAACACTAACGGTTAGACAAGAGGGACGGTGTTTGATGAAATTTTTGCGAATGATTCATTCGATGATTAAGTGGAATGAGTGCGAATTGACCTCTCGATTCTTCTGTTTTAACTATGCCCTACAGTGAGCCCCTAATAGTAAACAAAGTTCGTTCACTGGAGTGACTGAGTTCCTTTTCACTGGACGACGTTCTGTAACGACATTGGTGATTCATTGAACTGGTTGCCTAGAGTTTTGCAATATCTCAGCGTGAGTTTGGCAACTGCTTTTTCATTAACGACATAGTTAACGAAAGTTCAGTAGATGTTTATGACCCTGAAAAAAAGTGCCATCTACCACAATAGTCTACTTTGGATTAATGAATGAGGGTTCCTGGTTCGAATCCCAGTTTGGTGAAAGTGAATATGACTGACATCATTAAACTTCTTCGATATGCCCAGTTGGAGTACAAGCAGGGGTGGATATTGAACTTCGTTTTGTAGTTTCCGACGGTCGATCTCATTTACGATGGCATTAGATATAAAATAAATCAGCACCTTGGACGAGAGAATGGATAAGCCATTCGTTTGTCTACGTCGGAAACCGCCCTCTTTTAACTGCTAAGATATCAACGTATTTGCACAGGTTGATTGAAGTCGTTTAAATAAATTACCCACGGGTGAGCTGATTCAGCTCTGACTTGAGTTGTACTACCCTAATTTGGGTCGGCACATGGCCAGCACCGCCCTAGCTAACACCACAACAACGTGTTTGGACTGATTGCTAGAGTAAAGGTTACTTCAGTTGATTTTGGTTGATAACTCGTGTGAGTGTAATCCGTGCACCTGTCGATTGGCTCAGTCCCTCCAGTCGATCTATATTCGAACGCAATTGCGTTGTTTGCATACGCTAGGGGGTATTGCTTCGTATTGTCTGGTTTCTCAATACCCAATGCTTTAGAAACTATGTGTTCGCGTATCTCGTTACCTCCAGCACGAAACGTTTTCCGTTAGCAAAATCTGAGGTTGTTTCTAGTAGAGTAGTGGCATTTTATATTCTCTGAGCAGATCGGATTTTGTGTGAGCTGTGATGGATGCTAATTGTACTTAATGATCGCAGATCTTTTCATCCATGAATAAAAAACAAGTGAAAGGCATAGAAACGCAAGGATTACTCAGATTACTCATATAGCACCGGCCCTTCGTTCCCGGGTTAGTTTGGATATGTCGACTCTGACATCTGAAATGGCTCTTGGCGTTATGCAGCACAATTACGTGGAAATTTACAAATATGAGGACAATAGTATGCCACAATAGATCACTTCTTCGGTTCCAGCCATAACGAACTCCTTGTTTCCTCTTCCTGAGCCTGATAACGTCAGCAATCATTTCAAGAAGCCACAAAACTAGAGCTAAAATGTTACCATGAGTTTCAGAGTATAATGCAATGTAAATTCCGATTTACACATATTTAACTTGATGGATAGTCACTATTCTAATTGCTTAAGTGCTTCGTTAAAAGAAAGTCTCAGACCCAACCCCACTATCGTCTAACTGCTCTACCGTATCTGTATAAACCCTGATGCTCCATTGTCGTTATAGCTGATTTCTGACCCACCTTCCTCAGTGGAGCATTTGATATTTTGAAAAAAAAACGAAAATAAGCTTAATAGAATAGGGAGAAGTCTTGGGGAGAGTTAGTCAGTAGAATAAAAAAACTAATCAAGCATTTGCTGCCTCTCGGCTCATTCAGTTCTGTTAGTCAGAAACCTCTTCTTTAGAGCCCACATTTACATTATCTCTACAAGGCCAACTCTAAGAACTTATCCATACGACTTTCATTCGATAAGCCATACCTAGGAATTTCGAATAATAGAGAGCTAGCAGAAATGGCTAAGTTATCTGTTTCCCGCTCAGAACGATAGAAAACTTTGAGGAATCGAGGAGTGGATATATTCTTTAGACTAAGAAGTAAAACGATTTAAAAGAACCGTCGCCTCGATGCATAATAAAAGAAAATTCCTTCTGAATTGCATTTTGGATTGAGGAAAGGGCATTGATACCTCTGGTTGAGGACTTTTTATTTAGTGATCCCTCCGTACACCACTATTGACCAGTAGTTCATTCCAACCCCTGGATGTGTCATATAAATGTCTCGGATTAGCGTGCAACCACCAACACCCCTGTGTGAGGGAATTCCTTTACTGTAATTAATAACAACCTTTCTGAAGAATGTACTTTCATCGTTTTTGTGGGTCCCAAAATGATATGCGAGAATTTTTGCATTTTTACAATGGCCAACGCCCACTGCTATTGTAATGACGCCCAAGTCTCGAGTAAACTGAGCAATCGTGGCATTGTTTTACCAAAATAATAAAACTATTGCCTTGGATCTTGCTACTACTACAAGTTATCTGTAGTAAAAATGATATCCAGTTAACTACGATTGTCAAGACATCTTTACTGGACTCATCATAATTGGGCTGTTTTAGGCGCTTTGTAAAATTGAAATTTATGGTGGTTTTAATTTGAATCCAAATAAAATTGCATTAGATAAAATCAGGCATCTCTTTCCTTTCGCCTTTATTCGAAAACTGGTGTCGAATTGGCAATGAGGGCTTCTACTAAAATCTCAAATCTGAGATGTTGAAGATGGTGGAATGTGAGTAATTTTAGACTGAAAGTTAATAGTCTTCTGCATAGACTACCTGACAATTGTCATTTGCGATAAGTAAGCCTACTTGCCCTTTCATACTTTCAAATCTGTTTATACAAAGTATTATCAATTGAGTGATCACTGAACCTCTCCATGGAAAAGTTTTGATGATCTCATTTGGTCTTAAGTAATGAACATTTGTAGTTAATCAAGTACAACTTGCAATGAATCTCCATTCTCCAAAATGTAGTAAAATTGATTATATCATACCTTAGTTGGATCAAATAGGTAGGCTAAGTCTAGCTCAAAGTTGTTCTAATGACAAATTATTATGGTAATAGTAACGAATCATTAAGAAGATTAGCTACTTTAGGACTTGGTCCTAATAGTCAACCATCTGAGGCTAATTGGTAGAATAATAGTAAGTTCGCAGAATCGGAAGCTTGAAGCCCAACTGCTAGTCTGAAGTTAAAGAAACGAATCCTATGTAGCAGTCTCCAAGATAGCTGATTTCGTATCCGACTTGAAAAAGAGACTCATTAAATTTGATGTGGAAGGAACATACCGTACAAACTCTCAGACGGACGAAACCTAGAACGTCCACGATGCTTTATTCAAGAGCTCAAGTCAGTGATGCAGACGGGGTGGAAACAATTTGTCATACCGTTTTCGAAATGTCAAAGGCCGCAAAACGCTGCTGATATCAAATCCATCATTCTAGATCATTATGCCGCAGCTGAATAGATGGAAAAGAGGATTGTTTTAATATCCTCCCAAATGCAGAAAACCCAGCAAGTCTTTTAATTTCATTCCTGACAACCAAATTCACGAAAAAAGTGTCAAAATGGAGGAAATTACTGCTTTTCAGGCTGCAAACCTTGGCACACGGGTCAAAGCTTGATGAACATGATGAAGTAAGTCGATTTATTTCTGTGCAAACCTTCAAACCTGGAAGGCTGAAAAAATCGGTAGAATTTAAAGCTTGAATCACCGACACTGCTTTTATTGACGTGACTCCTTTAGTGAAGTTATGGAAATGCAGAAAACCATGAAAGTTGACTGTTCAATTTATGTCGGAGGCGGCTCCTCCCCGCGGCCTTCGTTCATCTTAGATGTTTCCTCTGAGCCACACAACCAGTACTGGTTGAGACTGAATGAAGTGGAAGTTAAAACGGATTTGGTGTAATGGATAACCCCGACGCTATGATCCATTCGAATATGCTTTCGGGGTAGCGTGTCAGGGATGAGGAAATTACTGTCAGACGTTGTGCAAGCTACATTTTCGGAAACGCTACAATTGACAAATAGCAACGTTAACAAAAGCACAAAAAACCAAAATTAAGAAAGAAAAACATTCAAAAGTAATAAATTTGCTAAAGGAAAACCACAGAGGTAGAAGGGCTCAATCCCCCCACCACGAATCTCTGAAACCGGGGCCTTGTACAGTGCCATCGTATATTCTCAAATTTGTGCAGACGTACTCATCAGCTGGTGTTGATAAATTTTATTTCGTAGCTGCGTTGTTCACTCCCATCAAATGCATTGTGTTAATATTAAAGTATTGTAGAAGATGTGAATTGCAGCAATTTCGGTGGTGACTATTTAGCCCCCGACCTTTGCTTTCTGAGCTCTTTCGAAAAAATGGGAATGTAGGTTCATCTTCTCCAATTCTATCTTCAAAATCAATGTTCTATCGTATGCTTCACAAATCGCCAAATAGGAGATAATGGTAACATGTTGTTGTCCCAAGTCACCTTCACCTTTATGGTATACTAACCTGCGGTATCTGTTGCTTTACGGTGTTCCTTCGCTTTCTCAGGTTATACCTTCTAATGCAGTTTCTGTTATCACCAAATATCAATGCTTCGTAGATTCGGTGTAATCCAAGTAGCGACCGATTTGCGTATAAACCTTGTTAAGTGTTTACTTTTAGAAAACACATGCATATCACAATGCATTTTTGGCCTTATTCCAAAGCCGGTCCTCTTGTCCAATAATATCTTTGAAATAGGCACCATTTTTCTCGATTTCTGCGCCCTAACTTCCAGTCCGGAAGCACTTTCTTTTTTTGCTTTTAACTTTTTACTATTAAACATCTCTTTGTTTTTTTGTCTGGTGTTTTGTAAATTGTTTGGCTGGATTCCAGAGTCCAGCCAATTCTTTAGGCCTTATTACCGACTATGCACTTATTATACGCTAACTGGGATAAATATCGAGCTTGATGTCTTTTAACCTGGATTTTCAATCAGGATCTAGATTACCTTAGTTCCATCATCAACATCTTAGCAAAGGCAGGTCCAATATTAGGCCAATCTAATTCGACTTTGTATTACTTCACTATTCGAGCCTCGCACGCAAATACCTTCTCATGCTTGAATACGCACTGAGTAGAGCTCTTTTCGACGCATTTTATCACGAAGTTTATTTACTGAAATCCTTTTTCTACATTATTGAGGTTAATTCAAGGATAAATAGCGCCTGCCCCCGCCTCTTGCAATCAGGCCGAATAGTCAAAATTAACGCGACAGCAAACCAATCAAAGCGTAGACACTACATCAGTGTGAGCCAAATGAACGCTGATTGGTTGGCCAAGTTATTGAGATAAGTCCATAGTCCTTTCCAAGGGGCATTGGATTCGGTAATTAAGCCTTTCTTTGTAATATTAATTACTCCGATCGACCCATTATTCATTTGGGATTTTTGCCCATATCAATCACTAGCGTCCAGCCTTGCTAGCTGCAACTTTTTACTTGATCCCAAAATTTTACCAGTTTGTTTTGGCAGTGACCACTGTCTACAATATGAAAAGTTACCTGCTCTTTTATATTTACCGAAATTTTGCTTACGGAACAATCATTTGCCAAGCCCTAAGTTTTCACTAGTAGTGAAGATTCCACTTATGTTTGCACATGAGCATAGGCTGTCAATGGTATAGGCCTATGAAACTACCATACCTTTCGGGAGATGAATTTCGAAATATTTGGATTTTGTGAAGAATATTATCGGGTAAGGGTCCAATTTTAGTCTTACGAATTAATCACTGTTTCTCTCTGAACAGAGAGAGCTGTCTTCTTGCTGAAGATGGATGACGCTTGGCCGTGTTTGCGTGCTACGGTTAACATAAACGTCCAGGTTGGAAACGTAGTCAAGATCTAACATAGCTCATTTGTTTAGAAGTTGGTTGCGACTATGTGACGCTATAATACAGTGCTTATGGCTCTGAGAGAAGTCTCCGATACTTATCTACATTTTTTAACCATTAAGGATTACTTTTAAGGTAAACATCTGTTTTCTAGTTGGACAACTTATTGTGGAAACCAGAAATGAAGTTTGAAGGTTAAAGAAACGCTGAAATGAAGTGGCGGACATCTAAAAATCAGCTATTTTCAGTTGATTGAAATAAGCCTTAGCCTTTCATTGATGACAAACAAAATAACAAATGGAATCAGTGAGTGAGAGTTTCTAAAGGAATTATATAAAATTAATAAGACCCTTAAGAGCTAGAATATTTCGGAGATGGCCATAAAACGTCCCGTTTTTCAATTAGAATACTACGATATTTATAAACCAGTCTTTAACCAAGATGGCATTCCACAGAATGCAACCCTCCCCCACCTGCATCTGCAAAGTTGAAAGGTTTAGTATAGGCGAGGCTTGAGAACCATACTGGTTCTACCATCGTCTCTCTGAATATAGTCGAGTTACTCAGTTTTCTAGTGCAGTAATTGGTCAAACTTTGCCTGTCGGAGGAGGGAGAGGAAAATGACCTGAAATATCTCGGTTCACTCCTTCAGATCAGCGATGGATTCTGCGATTGCGATCCCGGATGCATTCAACATCCGCCTCGAATTCAGACCGTGGCCTATTTTGCATTCTAGTGAATGCTTGCAAGTTCTAATTTATTATTTAAATCACCTGATAAATCGAATTAGAGATCTGATGTTTTCAAAGAAAGTTTATATCTTGTTTTTAGTCAAGCACGCAAACTGGAATTTAAAAGGACGCTTATTAATAGTTCAACATCCAATTATAAAATCCCATTTTTGGCCAGTTTACGATGACGCGGGCATCAAAATTGAGGTTTTTCAGTGCAGAGATGATCGTACCCAAATTTTGTCACAAGCAAAAAATAAAGGTTTTACAAATTAAAATAGCCACCTTGCTTATCAAAACAACCTTTTACTTAGTGGTCCACAAAATTTGTGTTTGTGAAACAACTGATTAAGACAATGGTTTGGGGAGAAGTTATGCTCTTATTAATTGGGGCCAAAGCAGTTGGTGGTGTCCTTTTGGTAGAAGCTTTTCTATACGGACCGGACTAAGCCTTGAATCATCTGAGGACATAATATTAGTCAACAGTTTGCCTAGAACTGTAAAACACAGATCTGGGGTGTTGAATAAAAAATGATGGTTAAGATGATTACTCGGAGTGGTTAAGTACAGGGCTGAGACGAAACGCCATGTGGAAGACTCAGCCAAAGGGTACACATTTCTGGCGATCTAATATCGAAAAAGGACAATTAACCATTAGAACTGGGTGATCTTGAACATCGACTTCCCAAGAGAGTGGGACTCGAAAAAAAGTGCTACATATTTGTGAAGTAATCTATTCAATGCTCTTTCCTTATCTACATATTAGAAGTTTCAAGATGCTTAAAGCTCGGGCAAGTAAGGCGAAAACAGACCTAATCCTGACTGGATGACAGTCATTGGGGAGGGAAATGAAAGTGTCCTAATTGGTGCTCTTAAAGCCGTAGGGAATGGGTGGCAGAGCCTAGTTGATTACTGAAGGTTAATGAAGGATGAATGGGAAGGTCAGAATTCGTGTTCACTATGAGATTCATTAAATTTAACTGCTATCTATCTCAAATTAAAATCCAAGCCCATTTTGATGGACAGCGCTTACCCACTCTTCTCTTTGGAAAGGCGAATTTCATGGTTAAGTATTTGACAGGCCAATGCGTACCAATAGACCACTAGTACGTTAGAAATGACATCAAACCTTAGTTATGTTTTCTATGCCAGGGTTACTTCGGTCTTATTTCACTCTTTCTCCGATTTTACTATTGTGTAGTTAATTTAAGGTTTCAAATGCAAAAAAGTATGTTCTACCGAATTTAAAAGTACAGTTATTGGTTCATTGAAAGATGGAACGCCAGTGTGGTGTTTGACGTCAAATAACAAAGACTAAACTCATGGTCAGGAGCATTTGAAGTGAGCGATTATTTCAACTGAACGACCTTACACAAAATGAAAAATAGTTTGACCAGTGGAAAGAAAGCTTTTCTGATCCTCATTAACATCTTTTGAAAGACATGAAAGATGAGGTTGGTCTCTTCTTTTCCACTCCTGATTGACTACATTTACAGGAATCGGCACCAGGATCTAATTGAAACACACATTGTTCCAAACCAATTAGATTCTCAATAAAGTATCTATCAGAACGGTTGGTGATTAAGTTCAAGAGCTATGCGAATAATTGGATTGATCCCAATTCATCAAGAACCAATCATCTCATTAGGAAACCTTTCGAAAATGATCAACTAGTTTGTTCCAACCACTCAGTTGGATTGACATTATACCTTGTTTTAAACGCAAACTTTTGTGCCTGCTTTGATGATAGGGCTTGGCGCACATTTGTACTTTAACCCTGATCGGTAATTCTGCGGCATATGATCCCATACTTTGAGTATACAGCCATATTAGTGGCGTAGGATACCGTATGTATTCGTAAGAGCTCAGTCATACCCTCTGGCCTCACAACACGGACCGCCCTAGGGTGGAAAGTGAAAGAGAGCGAACGGTGATTTCAGCAAGCAGCATTTAGAGGAAGCTGCCAGAGTATCCGGAGATCGAACTCTGATCACTTTTATCCTACGATGAATTATGGTAGCTGAGGTCAGTTCTCACCTCTGGATAAATGAGCGGAACATTCCTTTCGGTGGATAAGGCCAGATGCTACAGGCTCGAAATCCTCATGATGTTATTTCATTGGTGCTGTTTAATTACAGCAAATTTTAATAAAGTTAAAATGGCAAAATCAACACCTACTTCATAAAAAGTGCGAAAAGCGAGAAAGGGCAAGTCCTTTCCAGCTTTATTTTTACTTTTTCTAACCTTCTCTTGATGTCGACCCGAATTCACTGCAGCGAAACTGATTCACTCTCTAATGTACTCAACTATATTTGTCTTCTTTCGATTTACTATCCGATACAATCACGAATAGGGTTATAAACGTCTTAGAAATCTTGTTAGCCTTGTCCGTAAACAATTTCCTAGACTTTCGGCACCCACGTTATTGGCTGGTCCCAGAGCAATACCTCCCATTGTTTTTTTACCTAGAAGCTAGAAAAAAACTCTCTTTTGGGCTCTCACAAGAGGTTGTTTAGGTTCTTACATACACTGAGAGAGAGGTAAGTGAACTTACAAAGTTCCTTGACTGAAAGGCGAGATTTATGCCTTTGAAGCGGCCGGGCAACAGCAAGTATGATCGATCATCACTAGTTTGTGTTAACTGTTGTTATCACTACACCAGTGGCCTGGTGATCACGAGCACTTCTGAGTTACCAGCTTAAATGTTGCTACATGTTTTCCTGGCTAAATGTTTTAGGCTTGTTGCTCTCTGACGTTTCGGACAGATCCCACAAATTTGACATTCAGCTATTGCAGACCCAGTATTTAATCCACTTTCTAAACCCGACAATAGTAAGTTGTACTTGAAGTTACCAAAAATTGGAAATCATATAGCCTGAATTTCAGGGTAGAAATGACACTGCCCTGCTTTCCAATAAAAGTGCGACTGTTATAAAAGCCTTCAACAAGAATAATTCTTAAATTTATCTATAAATAGAAAAAGCTGGTAGCACTACAATAATTGGTTTAGGTGACAGGTTCTGGGTCAGCTAGTGTTAAGTTTCGTTGAGCTTAAAGTAGACAAGCTCTCCATATAATGCATTTTATTAATTCATAAGATCAAGTGTATCTTTAGCTGTGTATGTTTCATGAGTTTCAGACGCGTTCGTACTTAAAGTAATTTGAAACACGTACAGCTGTGAATAGTGATTGAATTGTTAATCGTCTCATGCTATTTGGTTTGTATCGATAAGCATCAGAACATTTTTCAAGGCCATTCTCAAGGCGACCCCAGTGAATACATGGGGTACTTCAAAATTTTTAGGTAAATTCAAATTGTGCCTTACTTTTCCCGTGATTTTTTACCAAAGGTCCAGTTAAAACTATCAAAATGAGGTCTTTATCTTCAAATGGGTCTATGGTCATAATGGTCTCGTATTCCAGCCCTGAAGGTTAAATCTGGATAGGAAATCAGAATCGCAAATTTTGGACCCTAGGCTTCTGAAGCAAAATGACTTGAAGGTATCGCTTCAATCCCCATTTTTTGATAATATGCGTATACTCTACCAACAGAAGAGAAATCGTATTTTGCGTATCACATTCAGAAATCGAGATTGTATTGATAGAAATGATTCCACAAAATCAAGAGAACCATGTATTTCGTTGACTGGAAGTCACTGTCATTTGATCTTATAATCCTTGAGAGAAATATTATACGTATTAAATGTGGTCGAATTTGCGTTTATTCACATTCAGAAAGGAATAGCCGCTTTATTGATACACATCACTTCTATTCACCTGCACAGGTCTTTAATTGTGACCCGACTCATCCAGCCTGCCAAAAATGCAGCGAACGAAAATGAATGATGAAAATTAGTTCACCATCATTAATAGGAAGTGGATTGAGTCACTCCCGGGTGCTCCAAAAGCACTTGTTCATATTATTTCCTTATATTTCCTGCAGGGATCTATAAAATAACATTTGTTTAAAAAACGCCTGAAAAGTGACTTAGAAGACAAAAATTTAGATGATGTAATATAGGTTTCATTTTTCTGTCAAGTTTGTTTTTACCGACTTCAGTGGAATAACCTATTCAAAACCATGAGTTTCGATCGAAACTACCCCAAAAGCATGATAGGGAAATAAATATGCTTTTAGGCAGGCTAGAATGGACGATGAGCCGCTATAAATTTTCAGCATCGACGACACGATATCGTCCAGTTCTGGAGACAGAAGTGCAATGATGCGAAAGAAAACGGACCAGTACCTATTACAAAGAGGCAGCACTAGTTGACGGTGCAAAAATGTTTTATACTTTTGAAAAGGAGGTAGGACAAGCATAGGATAGCTTCTGAACCATTTCATTTAACTGAGTCTGGTCCACTTTAACTCAAAATACATTCTTGTATTCTTGGGAGTGCCAGCACCTGTGCTTTGGTTAATTATTGAGGTCAGCAAGGCACCTTGCATACTAATCTTCAATTTCTGGTGTAGAGGGAAGGATTTACGACCTGGGACACCAGGAATTTGATCATTTTCGAACGTGTTTGAATCTACAATATCTCATTAAATAGTCATTTAGGAATATGTGATTTGAATCAAATAGAATGCACTTGACTAGGCTATATCCCTCTATAAATATACTTATTTTAAAACAGCAAATTTCGAATTTTCTATCCACTTCTTCGCTTGACTGATTTTAAAGCCGTAAAATACAGTTGACTCATAACCTGTGGGATTTGATGGCATTAGGTTAAAAGGTCACTTCATTCATTCCATTCCCCTTAAAGTAGGCTTAATGCGATTCGCTCGAAGTGGTGTTGGTAATAGGGTAACCAGATTCTACGTAAAAAAGCATAAGCAGTCAGATTTGAATACGCCAAAGTTGTTTATGCTGGTTTGAAATAGATACTGATAATTTAAGCAGTAATAGCACTCGACTACCATAATAACCAAGATTGGATCATTCAGAATTCTCGTTTTAGGATACTTAGATAGTGACGTAGATCATGAAGTTGGGGCTCTTCGAGGTTCTCCGCTTCAGCGCTCTTACTCCCAATGCTCAAATTAAAATTAAATGGAGGAGCAGAGTTCGATGCATTTTTAGGGGGCAACATTCCATAATCCATTATTGTCAGGGCCTACAAGTGCAATGGGGAACATCTACCTGAACCATGGGCACAACAAGGTTAGTCAAGCGGCGAATATGGTTCTCCAATAGCCATTTAGGGTAATGGCAGCTACTTTGATTAGGGACTGGTCGGATAAGTAGTAAACAGTTGCTGTACCGATGGTGCAGCGGCCGTCTAACTCATCAGATGGTAAAGAGTAGAAACCCACTGAAGTAAAGCCAATGATTAAAAATGCCATTTATAGCGGTTAATGTTAGACTAAAAATGGGTAGCCAACTGAGAGATCAGCAGGGGATGGGGCCCGAGGTAACTTCGGTATTAACAGTTTGGGCCCATTCTCACAAAACTAGGTCAGCAGTTACCCCTATGAGATTAATACTCAGTTATATCGGGCTCTTTTGATCCACTCATTTTACAAGAAGTTGACGATTAAGGCGACATTGTCACGAATCGAGTTTGATCGAATGGTAATATCTATGAAAGGCAAACTGATATCTGAATCCGATACAGGAATTTCAGATTGTCATAATACCAAGAGAGAAAATTGTTACAAGTCGAGGCAGAGAATCGAATGGATGGGCCAGTCTTGGAAGGAGTAACAGTAAAGACATTAGGATTAATGAACTCGTACTAACACAGTCGCAGATATCCAACGAGTGCGGCGATTAAAAGTGGGGCTTGAACACGAAGCCCAATAGATAGATGAGTACAAGAGAAAATTTATGAAATTCTAATGAAACCATTAAATTTTTCATTCCCTAACAAGGTCAGTATGAACGTTTCACTGACTGAGAACCATCGATTAACAAATGTATTTAGTCATATAAAGATGGCCGACAGTTATTAACGTATGCAGCATTGGAGACCATTTAGGAACGCACAAATTTCGTTCGAGAATCTTGGTGGCAGCCACCGGAAACCTCAGGAGCAACCCCTGAAGGCCAAAGAGAGGGACAGCCGGATAGGTCTAATTAACTGCCGGTCTTATGAATATATTATTATGCCAGCGGAAATACAGCCTGAGTACCAAGAGCCTCTTAAAAAGGTACGACGTAATACTTGGATTAATGGTCTGAAACTTGGATTGTGGAACGTGCGCGCCTGTAGCAAAGAATGGAAACTGCGCCAGATAAGTAAAAAGACTTCTAATAGGAGTATGGAGATTGTTGCCTTAATGGAAACTCGAATGAAATCCTGCTCCTTATATGTGGATAAATTTTTTTTTAATTTTTCATTTTCTCCCCACCTTTTAGAGCAAGTTCCAAGGACTTATTGGGGGTACAACAGAAGTACAAATAGCTTTTCTAGCAATTAAGCACAACAGTTAACACAAAAGTAAAAACGTTTGTTGACGTCTTCGTTTGTCTGGACTCTTCTCTGGCATGGTTTCGTCAAGTCACCTCGTCCGAATTCGTCCGTACTCATATCTTCTTCAGAAATCAACATTCTGGCGGAGATTCCATTCAAAGCTACTTGCACGTGCATTCCATACTCCAGTTTGAGACCACAAATCCGTTGTGCCTCCTTTATCAAGCTGTAAGAAGTTGTACCCCTGCTGGCACAATCTAATTTATACGTCCAGAGGGTGCTTAGTCCCATCCGGCCGCCCCTCTCTTTAGCCCCAGGATTGCCCCTGAGGTTACCTTTGGCCACCACGTGGAGGTAGAGAGTAGGATTGCCCACCATATAGATAAATACTCTTTCTTCAACTCTGGATACAGCGAAAGCTCTAGACCGAATGGTGGGGTTGCCTTTTCGGTCAAAAAGAACAAAGAAGCTTAATTTAACCCTGTCACAAATAGACTTGCCAAACTACTCCTCCAAATTAGAGAAGTAGAAGTTGGCCTGATAGGATGTTTAAAGAATCCTTCTACAAACTTGTGGCCAAAACCTGTAAACTATTCCTCTCTAAATGCACACAATTATCCTTGGTGAATTCAACTGGAGGTTGGGCTCTGGTGGTCATAACATTGGCGCCAATTTAGTCGGTCCATTTACTGATCGAGAAGATACCACGGAGAACGGACTAGGACTATTAAGCCTATGTCAAGGGTATAATTTAAACGTGCTGAATACTTTCTTCTGGAAACCAACTTCTCGAAGATTGATTTGGTACCACCCAACAGATAAAGGTGCTATTCTTGACTTTGTTTTGATGGCAAGATCAAACCGATTCCTAATAAGTGACATACGAGCTTCTAGAAAGGCAGATACAAAATCTGATCACTGCCTACAAACAATAATCCTCAAGCTCAAATCACACGTTAGAAAGCACTTAGGAAAAAGAAAGAATAAAACTTTGAAGGAGGGTATAAACAGTCAAAAGCAGCCATGGCCACTGTCTAAAGGCATCGAACAAATAAGAAAACTGAAGGAAACTTACTAAGACCACCTTAGAAGGGAACTACCTCAGGACCCTTTGGCAACAACATGCGAAAATATATTTTGAAATCTATAGAAAAAGCTGCCGCCAAAACAACAGGGCGACAAGCTGAGCGAAAGAAAAACGGATGTTATACAGCTATCCGCGAGAGAACGGACAGAGAACTTCTGCTACAAAAGCAGTTGAGACCAAACTGGCTCTAAAATCCATCTCAAGAAACGCTCATGAGGTACAAAGAGCAGAGAAACAGGGTGAACAACCTGGTTGGAAAATAGA
Source organism: Moniezia expansa (assembly GCA_019097775.1). NCBI lineage: Eukaryota > Metazoa > Platyhelminthes > Cestoda > Cyclophyllidea > Anoplocephalidae > Moniezia > Moniezia expansa. The sequence goes on from JADFDV010000072.1 coordinate 7,905,240, forward strand.
AAAAAGCACATCAAGAAAAGAGAATAACCAACTTTACAGTAGACGTCGGAGAGAACCTCGAAAAGCCTCCATGATATATAAGAACATAATGAAGGAAAACTCCTAATGGAAAACACAAAATGCAAGGATACTATTCAAGTCGAAAGATCTGGTTGCACACTATTAGGAACTTTTTAAGGACAGAACCATCGAAGACATTAAAAATGATGACCTTCTACCCAGAGATTCCTCTATTTCAATGGAGGAGATTGAGACAGCTAAAACTAGATTAAAACTATATAAAAGTCCCGGCGAAAATGAAATTAGATCTGAGCTACCTTCTAAAAGTTTTAATGACTTCTACAACGAAACCACTCCTAGACGTCGAGCCTGGATTGATGCTGAAGTTGTAGGCATCTACAAGCTTAAAGGTTCGCAGAGAGATCCTGCAAACGATTGATCAATCTTCCTTCTAGAAACATTAGGCAAATTATATGCATATATCCTGTGCCAGCGTTTGAGGCACCACCTTGCCGAACTACCCTCAAGAACCCAATTTGGATTCTGCGAAGGAAGATCGACTGAACAGGCTATACTTGAAGTAAGAACCATTATAGAGAAAGCCGTGGACTTAGAGACAGAAAATGGTGCCAGTGTTTGTTGACCTGAAAAAGGCCTTCTACTTGCTGCCTAAAGCTGCAATGATCAACCGAATGATCGAGCTGGGCTGCTCTTGGCAAATGGCCCATTCAGTAAAGTCCTTGATGGACTCACAGATGGAAACAAGGACCAGTTTGTGATGGGACATGGTGTAAGACAAGGCTCAAAAGAAGGACCACTTCTCTTTAAACTAGCCTTCCAATTCATGTTGGATAAAGCCTTCTCCTCACTCAATGTCAATGCGATTAAGATGATTAATTACTATGGGCAAAAAATGGATGCGAAATCGTCTGGAATATGCAGATGATCTATGTCTTATTGAAGCTGTCAGATTAACAGTGCATCTAGCGATAACGCTGCATAAATAAGGAATGCAAATTGCAGTAGACAAAATCCTCTGGTTTCAAATTGGTGCCGGTGAGGATCAAATGCCTCTCGAAGCGGCCAGACGGAGCAATAAAAGCAAACTTAGCCAGGGCAAAAAGGCACCAAACACGACTACGACCATTTCTGCGCTAAAAAAGTCCCAACAACACCCTGAAAGCAACTCTGGTGGGTATTTTTGTCGATCCTGCAATCACTTATGGATTATCTACCATTGTCTTGAGAGTAAGAGATAACAATCGACTAAAAGCAATACAGAATACGGCCCGACGTATGATACTTGGATTGTATTCACGAAGAGCCAAAACTGTAGAGGAACTCCGAAAGGAGCTGCCGATGCGTAACTTAGCAGGTCATGTACAGGCAAAGAGGATGAACCTATGCAAGACAGCCTGGTACTCTCCATACTTGAGAGCAGCTATGAAAATGGGGAAACTAAGAAAGCCTCAAATACAAGGGCTTGGATACTTCAGTTAATTAAAAATGCGAAAGAAACATGACAAGAGCATTCCGAATCATGGCTACTTGATCCATAGGAAAGCCTCAAAGTTCGAGATTAAAATTACACACCTAGATTGGTGGGAGAAAAGCAACGTGATATTGTCTGTACCAATAAAAAATGCCAAAGGTGTTTCACCAGAGCAAAGGAGGTGCGAAGACATAGGACAAGATTATGGAGAAGAAGGACACAAAACTGAAGAGATACTGGACCGTAGACTAAGTGCCCTCTTACGGACTGCCTTAAAAGATACAAGACTTAGCGGTGGTTAAAGAGACATATTAGGGACTGTCACCCTTCGGTCAACATCATAGAAAAAGAGAAGCCAACAGAGAAGAGGAAAGAACCAGACTGCAGTAGAGGAAGTAGAAATGAACAAGATGGAGGAAAAAGATAGACTGGAATGTAGGAAAAAAGACTGCGAAGAAAAATCCAACCGGCAGGATGAACATCACATCTGCTCCTTCATGGCTGCGAATAACTCTGACCCACACACGGTCACAAGAAATGAATATCTGGATAAGAATAAAAAAACGAGGACAGTGAAGTGCTGCAAAATGTGTAGCAGAAGAACGAAATGTTACTGCACCACGAAACCATGCTGAGAAGTGGCCAGGGAGCTATGTACAAGTGTTCAGCTGCTGTACAAGTCTTTGTATTTACGTTGTACCCCCAATAAGTCCTTGGAACTTGACCAACGGGTGAGAATGAAAAAAGAAACAGGTGGTGAAACCTACCCTCAGCCTCCCCCTGGTGACAACCGATAACCTCAGGGGCAACTCTGGGGGCAAAGGTAAGGGCCGGCCGGATATGACTAAGCACCCACCGGACGTGTAAAAGCTGATTATGCCAGCAGAGGTACAACCTCGTGCAGCCTGGTGAGCAGGGTACGACGTAACTACCTGGATTTATGGTCTCAAACTGGATTGTGGAAAGCGCGTGCATGTAGAAATGAATGAAATCTCCCCCCAGAAATTTGAAAAGACTTCTGGAAGAAGTGTGAAGATTGTCTGCCCTTAACAGTGTCGAGGACGGTCAGAGAACCAAAGACGTCAATAAACTCTTACTATCTTCTGCGTTAAATGTTGTGGGCTACTTGCTATAGAAGCTATTTGTACATCTGTTGTACCCCCCATGAATCTTTGAGACTTGCCCTAATGGGTGGGGAGTAAATAAATAAAAAAACAAACCTGAAATTTAATGTGCATTTTTTAGTGTGCGCAACCACTTCAACTAAAAATATATTCAGTGCCACTAGCATACCTTTTACGTCAACTTCCCTTGTGAAAATCGAAATAGCATCTATCGTGTTCTTAGGTCGTAGCTGATGTTAATAGTAGGGGCCAAACACATCTAAAAGTTACATTCGTTTCGCTTTTGTGATAATCTTAATGTTAGGAATGAATATAGATCTTATAGAGCATAAATTTATTTTATGGCCTTTGCCGCGGAGCACTTTCGCAAAACGCAGCAAAGCACTTTCTACTCTGTAGCTTTGTGAACTACAGTGATCGAATAACGTGTTGCACTATGGAGAAAATGGAGTAGGAAAAATAAATTAAAAATCAGAATTAACCATTCAGAATATAACCAAGAAATCCAGGTGAGGACATGTTCGCAGCCAATAGCGGCTAAGTAACTGCAAACTTACAAAATTCTAATGTACGATAGGGTTCTGATTTTAGAGAGATAAAATGCTGAGTTACCTTTTTACGCCTAGAGTACAGCATAATTATTTTTCAAACTGTTTAGTGATATTGAAAGTACCAGTGACTCTTACTAATGTCGGAAAGAGAGACTAAGTGGGGTAAATCATTCATTATTACACAAAGATCTCCAATCCCTGCACTACGTTCTGGTCAGGCGAAGTAGGCGTCCGTCTTATTCGTCAACATTCGTCAGAAGCCATTAGTGTCCATTGTGCTGATTCACCTTAACTGAAGGCCCTCTTTGTTTACTTTTCAGTTCAATTTTATGTAAACATTGGTAGCTCTCTTCAACACCGGTGAGATTATCAGTCAAATCGGTTAATTCGGTAATCCTTTCGTCTTGGGAGCTCTGCCATGTGCGAAGTGGAACCAGTTAGCGGTTGCTTCTTCATTGTGTCAATGGATGGAGTTAGCATTAAAGATTTATTTTTTTGTTTATATTTAGTATTAGTATACCAATGTGGTTTTGCAGATGGTACATAATTCTGTTTGAAGTAGTATGTTTACGTATGATGATCTGTTGTGACCACTGGACAAACTAACTTTCATGTCCAGAACTAGGCTAGCCTTTTGCCTTATTGGGGTCGGTAATTCTCAGAATCGGACAAGTTTGAGCTCAGAGTAAACTCTCACAGCGTGTCCACAGCTTCGTAATCCGCTCAGTTCCTACTGAGATACATATGCAGAGTCGAAGCTGGACTGAATTCTGAGCTGAGCCGAGCTGTCACTTTCTTGCTCTTAGACGGTACAGTTGTTTATAACTGCACTTAACATACTCATTACCCATTTACTTATTAGTGTTACTTCTCATGACTCAATGGCACTCTGCAGACGCCCTTGCATTTGCGCACTCACAAGCCCAACATTTTGCATGCATGGCCTTACGTTCACTAGGTTTACATTATCTCCCACTATCATACCGCAGTTCTGTGCAGAGGGCAGGACATTAAAATTAGTTAAGAATTTGGTTACCATAGGAAGCGTTTTCACTGAAGTAAGAAGGCTTAAGAAACTGGTAATTTTGATTCATCAAGCCAGTGGACAATGCTCAAAGATGCGCTGTTGTCAATACCACTTTGCATTTACAATATGATACGTATGTATAGGAGATCATCGAAGCGTCGTATATATTAGGGCGATGTTTATGAGCGAAGCTTAGCTTAGATGCGAACCGAAATGATCCATCGCCTGTCCAGCAAACATTTTCTCGCATTGTGAGATAAGACTGTTTTAAGTGCATTTGTGAACCAGTAATTTTTAACACTACATTCATTTATGACTTGTCGAGTTTGCAAGCATCCACATAAACGTTATACTGCGTTAAAATTTATAAACAGAAATAGTAAAAAGCTTTGAAACAGCTTTGAAGTTGACTCTGTAGCTGATGTATTTAGGATAGGATTTGATAGTTCGAACAGAGAAAAAGCTCATCTAATTCGCTTCCACTGGAATATAGAAATGCTGCCAAAGTTCTCTTGTGGGTATGAGGTCAAGACCGGAGACCACATGCTCTACTCAAGTCAACTTTAAAGCGGAAAATTTTGTGAGAAGTGGATGGAAGTTGTAGAAGCAACTAAGATCTATAAATGATTTTGAATCCGAAATTCGTCTTTTGGAACAGAACCGATTACATCAAAATAAATGCTTTGAACCGATAGAATGATTCCAGTTTTATAGGAGGTAAGATGTCAACAAATTGTTTTAATCAGCAACTTTTATTGAAGGAATGTAAAGCAATGGATGGCTTCCTTGCTGACATTTCCAATTGGAATTATCTTACATTTAGGTTATTTCTAATACACTTCGTTGCGCTGTTGCAGCGATGTTCTTTTGGGCATCATCCAGAAACAACCATCTGTTCTTCATGCGCTGTACTTCGTAACATTTTTTTACAACACAATCATCATGGTTGCTTCATTCAAGAATGATCATTTTGTGAAGCACGAGGAATTCGACAAATTTAATTATCTAACCCAACTCTTTGAAAACCGTTCAAAGTGCATCGATGTGTTTCATAAGCAAATGCGTGATAATTAACGTAAACATCAAAAGTCAAAAGGATTTATCTCAGCAGGAGCTTCCACTGGTAAACAAGCCTACCAACTTTTTCTTTGCCAAACAGTAAACTAGGGGTGTGCTCATACAATATGTGGAAAGACAGTACTCGAGTCCGCAATATTCAAATGGAATGGACTTGCTTGAACAATAACTTTTCTGCTTTAAATATTCCTGATCTTTAGTAGATTTGATGAAAGTAAGGTGAAAATCTCCAGTATTTTAAATGCCTTTAATGGAGAACTTGTCGGTCAATTAAGGGCATAGCCTTCTACGACTAAAAGAACTACGAGTGATTTTTTAGTTTTACTAAAAGAACATTTCGATTTTCGAATGGAGCTCAAAGCCGTGCTGGAAGAGGAAGCAATAGATTAATAGGAGTCTGTGAAAACAAACACAATAGCACAAACGGAGGGAAAGAAAATTGTCACCTCAACTCTCACCTTTAAGGGAAGGGATTCGAGGGAGAAGGTTAGATCTGAGCCCTTTTCCGTGCCTTGTCGGATTTCCACCCATAAAAAAGACAATATCATTGACCATCCTCTAGGATAGGCTGATTCTCACCACCCCTTCTCTTCAAGGCAACCTCTCCTCAGGTCCTCTTCTTCCAGTGATTACTCGATGACTTGGTGGTGATCTGCTTATTGACATGCGATTCGATCTTCTCTTTCCAGAATAAAATTTAACAGTTTATGGTCATCATTATGACAGAGATAGGAAGCTCATTAAGGTTCACTGATAATCTTCATTGGAGTGGTCTGCTTTAGACTTGCATTACGTGAATCCCTTGTCCTTAGCCTCTATTATTAACCCCTGTTGACCCTATTAACTTTTTTCCGCTTCGTGTCAGTTTGGTCTTCCACCAAAAGAATAGCGCAGAAATCATAGCGTGTCAGTTAAGAATTTGCATTTCTTAATAGGCTTTTATCGAGGATGACAGGCTTCCCCTCTGTCAGATATCCGAGCCGTGAAAGAAGAATCTGAAGTAGTTTTTTATTTATTATTCGCATTTTCACTGTGGTACGAAGGATAATTAAATTGAAAAAAAATCGTCTTCAGTTGTTTGTGGCTCACTAGGATGGTAAACCAAGCTAAAACAAGAACTTTTGCATTTTATTTTTCCCCATGGTAAATTTCCAATTCCAACACTTTCAGGTCTGTCGAGATTGCTTCAGAACCATCCCATCATGAGACGAAAGTGTTCCATTATTCATGCAGCATTTAAATATCAATACTTTTACCCCACAGGAAATCTAAAACCAGCGATAATGTCAGCCTCTCAAATGCATTGTGGCTCAGAGCAGGATTTGAAACTAACTATTTGAAATTAAGTATTTAACTGTTTTGCTTTTCTCTAAATGGAAGCGAAATTCGGAAGGTCTCATTTGAAGATCCACTGGGTTCATGGGCTGGACTACTGTCTGTACGTGGAATCAGGCCTAAGAATACGTCGCTTAAACGTGAAGCTTCAGTGGATTCTCAAGGCTTTCGTTGGGGAGACTAAATGATGTGAGAGGAATACTGATCGGGTTGAGTTAAGACAGAAGTGCTTAGAAAAAAACTTTGTTCCGAAGATCCACTTTATTAATTTACCCAGTTAGTGCTTCTGGGGGCCATGTCTAGAGTTGCATTAACTGACTTATCAAGGCTAGTCCTTTATCAACTGTTTTTAGAGTGGTTACACATATGGTCAAACAAATACTTCAAGACATCAGTAAGACAAGAGACGAATTTATTTCACAGCGAGGTAGGCATCTCTGCTGTTTCAGGCAGAGCAGGTAACTTTCCCTTACCGTGGGGAAGATCTATAAGACAGGTGCCAGAGAACCTGTAACGGAAGGGAATTGTTTCCGGGGATAAAATCAGTCGTTAGATCGGTCAATCGGGAAAACTCTATCGAGGCTTCGTTCTCAAAAGATTTTATTCCCTATTATATCTTCTTCCAAGATTCACCCAAACGCGGCTCGGCCTACAGCTTTCAAGTTCAGTATTCTTCTAACAGAGGACCTATGCCCATTTCTCTTCCCTTCATGACCAAGCTAGTCATCTGTATGGTTTGATAAGCCGAGTGCAATCATTTGGATTAGATTTCAAGATTGACTGGTCAAAATATATATTCTCTCAACAATCCTCTAAGGTGCAAACCCTTGAAAAACTATCAAGAGATAGACTTAAGCTAGTTGTAGTTTCTTTTGTAAACATGTATGACAGTGTTCATGATATATGGGCACTAAATTTATTCGCCTACATGCAGTAATTATTTAGTCGCCAGTTTCTTTAGTTAACGTTTGACCGGCAGGATTGATTAATGAGCCAGGATTTTCGATATTCCAATTTGGTAGGACTTCAAACTCGTACACTCCCATATGCATCCCTCTTCGGTGACATTTAATTCACAAGCCCTCTCAAATGCTTCAAGGCAAATGCAGCATTCCTCGTCAACTTGAAGAGCCATTGGTCAAGAAAACACTTTGTGTATTATCAAACTTGAATAATGTGGGTTTTATAACATTGATAAATCCGCAGCTTATGGTAAAGGCGTTACAAAAGATATTGTTTGACAAATTTAGTTCTAAGCCGATTTAAAAACTTTTGCTGTCTCGCATTTATGTTGACAGGGTGGAAAGAAATGAAGTAACGAGGTCCTTCCATTATTAATGCGAATAATACTGGACTGACGGTTATACAAATGAGCTTAATGAACTTCATATTTATGCATGAGTAGCCAGCTGGAAATGTACTGCATGGTTTAGAATCAATTGCGCTTTGCTAACAGAAATTAGGTGAAAATGCTCATCCAGGTAACTAAAAATTTCCATATGACCAGTAATTAGCTACCAAATATGAGCACAAAACATCGCGTTATCTCAAGTTCAAGCATTCGAGCAGAAGAACTATTTTTGGTCGGTGCACAGGGGCATAAAGCCAGCCAACATAAAGATAGATAAGGGCCTGTCAGTGGAGCAGTCCTACAAATGGTTCTTCTGACGTACTCAGATTTTGGCTCCCACTGTAGGAGAGAACAAACCTTCTTACCTTTTTTGGTCAATAAATGATTTCTATAATTTCTATAGAGACTTACACCAACCAATGATATTAAAATATTGCCCCTGCATCGACATCGAATTGTTTTTCGACTGACACTCGCCTGACATAGAGCTGTTTCAAAGGGCAATATTTGTTAGGCCATTTGACTAAATACCAAGGCTAAAATTTAGGAACTGTTTGGATCAAATTCAGTTCTTTGATCAGTCAATCCTTTTAAGTACCTCGTGACTTTAAGCCAACAGTTTTTAACTAGCATTTCCTTTGACAATCACTTTCGCCACATAATTATCACTGCCGCTCTTCAAATACTATGACACAAGAATTTGGAGATTGTTCGATAGTTTGAATTTTCAAGCAAAGTAGTCGTGAAAAAAGAGTTCCTCAACAAATTTAAATATATAATTGAGTCTCTGAGACTGCCCCCGGATGAAGGGCACAACATTAAAGTTACTCCTGCTAAAAAACAGTTGTCAATGTATGAATTGACTTAAATGGGATTTAGACAACTTTATTTTGTGCATTTTATGAGAAAGTGCATGGAAGTGAATTTAGTTTTTGAAATTCAATTAAGCCCCAACTAATCACATAGAGCAATATGTTTATTATGGAGGACCCGATTGTCGTCTAACCAGGAACTGCAGTAGTTAGACGCAGGATCACTGACGACTGCAAGTACGCACTTCTTTGTTGGGAACTCAATTATTTCAACACAGAAAATAATTAAGCCAGTCATTTCTTTCTTAGATTAGACTTGAGAGGTTCGAGCTGGCTAAAATCTCTTGTTGGAGAGACATTTTAGCAGTTGAATTCCAACCTGTCCGCCGAAAATTTAGACAGGTAAAACCTACTATACCGACTTTATTAGAATTGGGCAGTCCGTAGAATTTAAAGCCACTCGAGCAAATGGCTAGGCACACATATTGGATAAAAAATACAGTCTGATCTAATGGCGGGACAAATCCTAAAGGCTTATCGAAAGAGAAATGAGCACAGAAAATTCCAGAAAAGATGTCTCTGGTTATTTGACCCTCTCGGCTTTATGCCAGAATTATAGATTTAATATCTTCTTGGTTTCGCAGATCAAGGACTATTCTTATAATCGTGTTTCAGACCTCACTAAGGCTTTCCGAGTTCAAGAAGGGCAGACTATGAAACACAACATAATCTGAGAATTATCCACAAAGGTGTTTGACAGGCGCTCCTATCTGTTTGATGGCCTTCAGTCGTTCTACCTCTGCCAGCGGCGGAAATACGGCTTGAAGGGATATCTTGAAAGGTTAGGAGTGAGCAGTAATTTTACCATTTGGAATATGATAGAATCTCAGTATTTCATGGTCTGATATCCCTTTTCCAAATTCATTAAAATAAGCACAAGATTTTATGTTGAATCGCGTTTTCTTTGAGGGGGGGGGGAGGGGGGAGGAACGAATTACTCAAGCTTGAAAAATTTATGTAATCAAGCGACTATACCGCGCAGAAAGCAACGGTTCTCGTCCGACAGCCGAAGTCAAACTACCTGGTGGCTGGGTGACCAGCTGGGAGAATTCGGTGTTGCTGGCCGGCCTCATCGTGGTGACAAACGGTAACCCCAGGGGCAAGTCTAGGGGTTAATGAGAGGGGCGGCCGGATAAGACTAATTACCCACCGGACGTATAAAAGTAGATTACGCCAGACTGGTAAACAAGGCGTGACATAAATACCTGGATTCGTAGTCTCAAACTGGACCGTAGAAAGCGCGCACATGTAGCAATGAATGTAATCCCCGCCAGAAAGTTGAAAAGACTTCTGGAAGAGGTATGAAGACTGTCCGCCCTTAGCGATGTCGAGGACGGACAAAGTACCACTTCGATGTTGAACTGCTACCTGTACGATGAAACCATGCCAGAGAAGTGACCAGGGAACCCAAGATGTCGATATACGCTTTTGTTGTTTTCCGAGTTAACTGTTGTGTGCTATCTATTGTAAAAACTACTTGTACTTCTGTTGAACCCTCGATAAGTCTTTGAGACTTGTCGAAATGGATGGGGAGTGAATAAATGAAAATGAATCTAATCAAGAGCAGAACTGGGTTAAAATATATACGATCGCTTAAATAAAGTAACTGTGTGAACAGCCAGTGCATTCTTCGTGCCAAACACTTGTACACTGAAAACCCCTGGTGACTTAAATCAGATGCGCTACGAAAGCTGTAAGTTTGAAAAATCACCTCAAACTGAATCATCCGAATTTATCACCATTCGCAATAACTTTCGACCCGAAATCTCACAAACTATTTTCCCTAACAGAACTTACAGAGAATTGGATAAAAACAAACGATCAAGGCTATGAAAATTGTGCGTATATAGAAAATGAAATAAGTACTAGTTCGGGCAGACTAACTTCGTAGCTCGCAGTTGCTCTTGCCACCAGTTGTAGAAAAGCGGTTTGTTGTAGATATTTTAATCACTAACTTGGGCACTCAGTGCATCACACTTGCTTCCTCTATTGGATCATGCGCTGATAGTCTCACACAAGTTCGACCTAACGAAGTTGATCTGACGTTTGGAACAAGTCATTAAAATCTGCTTATTTTGTGAGCTGGATGCCAACGTTGCAGGAAATGTTTATTGATATATGTGTTCAGCATGAAGCTTTCGTACGTCTAAACGTTACATTCTTATAAGTTAAACGCCAACTTTGTCTCGAACCCTTGAGTCTTGCGATTTGATTTTCGACTTTAACTGTAGGCTAGTTGCACCTTGGAGAAACTCTAACATCTGTATGATGCAGAATTGGATAAATTAATACTTCAAGCCCTAATACGTGAACTATTTACAAGAGGCTTATCAGACCAAATCCGAGCGCCAGCAGAAAATGGAACTTAACATAAATCTTGTTTCTGAGAGGTACACCTGACATGAATGCGATTTGAGTTCACAAATGCTGTTATTCGGATCTAAAAGAAGTTCCTCTTGTGGTGAAAGCAGTACATTTCGTTCAGAAACACAGTAATAACGCTATTGAATTTTCAGTAGTTCAAACACTTCAATTACCGCCAAGTTATGTAGAACTAATGATTCATTCACTAAACATACTTTAACTGTTTGAACATGATATGTAAAACAAATCATAGAGCTGGCTGATGATTCCCTATCGATACAGTTTGGCAGGCTTTGGATTCTCTTGAACTGAAGATAATAGATGATTAGTGATTGAAATAGAACAGCCGGCACTGTTATTCATTCTGACTTTTTGCTCGAAGTTCAGCTGCTAACATCGAACATCTCGATAAAGCGGGGTTATGACCTGTTTGGTTGATAGTCAGCCGAATCGACAGGGTAAGATAATATTAATTTCTGTGGCCAGTTGTTGCCTGATAAACGAACATCTTGGTGTTTGGAAAATAATAGGGAGAGCGTAAAGCTTAAAAATGGTAATTATCGTGACTAGTGTGACAAAGGGGCAGTAAACAAATTCCAAGGTGACAAAGACGAATTATGGTTTCATCGGTCTAAAGTGTGGTCAATCTGCTAACTCATAAAAATCTCAATATTATATGGTTAAATCTGCTTATTATAGATCCATCCTACACTCTGCCTCCTTCGTGGTGACCACCGGTAACCTCGGCAACCCTGAGATCCAAAGAGAGGGGCGGCTGGAGAGGATATAATCAACAATATATTATTATGCCAGCAGAAGCAGAGCCTGATTCCACCAAGAGCCTCTTAAAAAAGATACGACATAATGCCTGGGCACATGGGTTTATGGAATGTGCTTGCATGTACCAATGAGTGGAAACTCCTCCAGATAGTTGAAGAGATTTCTGCTAGGGGTATAGAGACTGATGCCCTTACGGAAACTCGAATGATGTCCTGCTCCTTATTTACAGAAAACTATGCTCTCTTTGACTCTGGACGCAGTGAAAGCTCTAGACCGAATGGTGAGGTCGCCTTTCTGGCTGAAAAGGGCATAGAAGCATAATTTAACCGCCACAATAATCCTCCAAATTAGAGGAGTAAAATTTGGCCTGAACGGACTAAGGCTACTAGGCCTATGTCAAGAACATAATTTACATTTGATAAATACTTTCAAAAACCAACTTCTCAACGATTGACTTGGTATCATCCCTCGAGAATAGGTGCTATATTTAACTTTGTTCTGATGAAAAGGTCAAATCTATTTATAACAAGTGATATACGAACTTCTAGAAAGGCAGATGCAAATTCAGATCACTGCCTACAAGCAACTATTCTCAAGCTCAAATCGCATATTAGAAAGCGCTTAGGAAATCGAAAGAATAGAACTTTAAAGGAAGGCATAGACAGTCAAAAGCAAATGTGGCAACTGCCTAAAAGCCTCGAACAAATGAGAAAATGGAAAGGAACGTACCAGGAATACCTCAAAAGGGAGCTACCTCAGGAGAGAAAGAAAAACGGATGTTGTACAGCTATACGCAATAACGGAGACAGAGGACTGCTAAAATAGCACTGGAGAACAAATTGGCTCTCAAAATCGTCCCAAGAACAGTTCTTGACGTACAGAGAGCAAACCCCGAAAAACCTTAATGGAAAGCAAAATATGGAAGGATGCTAGTGAAATCGAAAGATCTGATCGCACACTACTAGAAGCTGTTTAAGGCCAGAACCATTGGAGAAATTAAAAACCATGATCTCCTACCAACAGATTCTCTAATTTCAATGGAGGAAACAGAGACAACTAAAAGTAGATTGAAACCACACAAAAGTTCCATCGAAACTGAAATTAGATCTGAGTTCCTGAAATGGGACGCTCAGTATCTAAATGCATACCTTCTAAAAATTTTCACTGACTTCTACCATGGGACCACTTATATGCATCCTCTAAACTCTAGATCAATCTTCCTTCTAGATACATTAGGCAAATTATATGCATCTATCCTGTGCCAACGTCTGAAGCGCCACCTTACCTAAATATACTTGAGAACCCGATTTGGATTCTGCGAAGGAAGATCCAGTGAACAGGCTATACTTGGGGTAAGAACCATTATACAGAAAGCCATGGACTGGAAACAGAAAGGCCTTTGACTTGTTGCCTAAGGCTGCAGTAATAAACCGAATGATCGAGCTGGGCTGCTCTTGGCAAATGGTACAATCGGTAAAGTCCTTGATGAACTCACCGATGGAGAAATTGAGGGAAACAAAGGACTACTTTGTGATGGGACGTGGCATGAGACAAGGCTCAAAAGCAGGACCGCCTCTTTTCAATCTAACCACCCAACTAATATTGGACGAAGCCTTCTTCTCACTCAATGACAGTGCGGTTCAAGTGATTAATTACTCGGGCAAAAGATGGCTGCTAAATAACTGGAATATGCAGGCAATCTATGTCTCACTGCGCCAAGTAAGGTTGCAGCTGTCAGATCAATAGAACATAAATACGAAATGCAAATTGCAGTGGGCAAAACCCTCTGACTTCAAGTTGGTGCCAGCGGGGATCGAACGCTCCTCGAAGCAACAGGAATGTCATTCCAACCTGCCTCAAACTTCGAACATCTTGGCTCTATAATCAAAGACACTGATGAGCCAGATGCAGCAATAAAAGCAGACCTGGACAGGGCAAAACGACAACCACCACGACTACGACCATTTCTGCGCTCAAGAAGCCTAAACAGCAAACTGAAAACAAATCTGGTGGGTATTTTTGTCGATCCTGCAATCACTCACGGATTATCTACTATTGTCTTGAGAGTAAGAGATAACAATCGACTAAAAGCAATACAGAATACGGCTCGACGTATGATACTTGGATTGTATTCACGAAGTGCCAAAACTGTAGAGGAACTCCGAAAGGAGCTGCCGATGCGTAACTTAGCAGGCAAAGAGGAATAACCTATGCAAGAGTTTGAAAATAAACAAAGATAGCCTGGTACTCTCCATACTTGAGAGTAACTTTGAAAACGTTGAAACTAAGAAAGCCTCAAACACAAGGGATTGGATGCTTCAATTAGTTAAAGATGCGAAAGAAACATGGGAAGAGCACTCGGAATCATGGGTACCTGATTCAAAGAAAACCCTTAAATGTCGAGATGATAGTCTGTAACAACGCGAACTGCCACGGATGTTTCGGCACAACAAAGGAGACGCGAGGACAAGCAATACAAGATCATGGAGAAGAAGGACACAAGACTGAAGAGATACTGGACCGTAGGCTAAAGTCCCCTCTTGAAGACTGCCTCAAAAGATACAAGATTCAAGGGTGGCTAAAGGGACATACTAGGGATTGTCAATCTCCGGTTGCAATCACAGAAAGTGGAAAGTCAACAAAGAAGAGGAAAGGACCAAATGATGCAGTAGGGAAAGTAGAACTGAAATACGCTGGAGAATGATAGAATGGAAGGCACGAAAAACGAATACGAAGAAAAGAATATTCAACAGGATGAACTACACAACTACTCTATCCCGGATGCGAACAACGCCTATTAGAAAAGACTATCTGGATAAGGGCAAACAGACGTGGGCAACATGGGCCCATCGAGGACGGACGAGGGGACGCGAGGAAGGATCAGGGAGCCGAAGACGTCACTTTACCTGCTATATTACTGTGTGTTTGTGTTTAACTGTTGCACAAGCTCTTCGTGCTTCTCTTGTACCCCCAATAAGCCCTTGGAACCTGCCTAGTGGATAGGAATGAATCAATAAAGATTATGGTTTCAGCAGTTGAAAGCGTGTTCATTCTGGTCACCCACAAAAATCTCCATATTCAATGGTTAATTCTGCTTATTACAGATTTAAAAGCTTGTTGGTTTTTGTAACCTTTCATTCAAATATTATTTTTACCAGTACTAACTGCACATTTTTTTTATCTCCCAATCAAAGATTAGCTTTGACCATGTAGGACATGCATTTGAAACTGTAAAAATTTACCTCCTACTGCCTGTTGAACGCTTATATATTATCAACCAGGTTATTTTTTGTTTCGCAGCATTTTGAAAATATACCTATCGCGTTATTTGAATTTTTCAATTTTGCATTATCTATGATTGGAAGATTAAACGATTCATTTAACAATTTTTGGCCAGAAATCTGTTCTGCTACTGAAAATAGAGTACATCTTTTGTAAATGAAATTCGCGACAAAATAGGGCTGTAAATAGGGGCCAACTTTACAAACTGTGGCATTGATGGGGGGCCTTTGAAACGACCTCCTCATTCACGAGTCGCACGCCACAGAAAGTATGTTATTGTAATACTAAAAATTGGGCAGCCTGCGGCGCGATGACTAGTTTAGAAATTAATGTGCATTTATTTACCCCTTCAAGAAAGCATCGGTACCTCGTATCTCAACCTTGTAGTCACAGTAGTGGACTGATTTGTACTATCGCATTATTTATTGGTTTTACTCTTAACTGATGCGACCACGAACGCGAAAACAAGTTGCAAGCTAGTCAAACAGTTTAAATTAAGGTAAACGTTTGTTCTATCGGCTAATTCACATGTAGTAATCCATTCCTTCGTTAAATAATTTCCATGTTTTTATGATTGTTCGTTTCAACATAACATGACCAGATGCAGATTTTATGAAAGATAACTCCGCGACTAAAAACACCATTTTTCGGAAGCCTTAAACATTTAAATAAAATTAGGTTTTAATTGCTCCGATTTTATGGCATACGAAAAGCTACATTTTTTGGCTACTGCGGCTTTTCGGAATGATTCATTGAATAACTGATCCGTTTATAGATTGTAAAAGAAATATTCTCGAACCGAAATCGTTCTACCCTAGCTTTAGCTGCTTCGTAAACGGAGCTGTAGATACGATTCAGATGTATGCCAACACGTGAGGTTTGCCACGCTTGACGGGTTTTTATTTAAAACGGAGGCGTAACCTCCTTGAGAGAAGAAACGGTCAGGGCTGGCAGCCTTTCGGACAAACTGAATTTTTTTATACAGGCCTGCGAACCAATCAGCTCGATAACTCTAATCAGCTGATCGATGATTCAGCCTAGAACTGCACGTGCGAATGTATGATCGCGCTTCTGGCTGTGCTCAGCAAGGCTTATTAATTTCGGGTATTTCCTTCAATGGGGAATGCGCTAATATTTACAAATACACCTGAATGCACATCAAATAAACAATAAATTAAGATTATAGAGAGATATATCCTAAAATGTCAAATCGTAGATTACCCTTTTCTTTAGACGGAACCAGTCGTTCATTAATCGATCCAACATTTTTCATCCCTCAGGTCGAATCAACTCCAACGCAATGCGGCGAATGCAATGGCTACCCAACGCGGCGAGCAAATGACGAAGTGCTCGGGCCTGGTGAACACCCTATAGCCAGCTTTGTGAGCTATCGATATATAATATTTGGCGTTTTCATAGCGTTTACCACTCAGATAGTCCTTTGAGGCTAGTCCATTGGTGAGATTGTTTAGCACAACCGCGAAGAGGCATTCATCAGCAATCAATCGATCCTGGAAGCTTCGCAACTCAACAGGCTTTCCCGCCCGTGCTAACTGGTCGTTAACCCATCTGAGAAGCTCGTGCTCATCGAAAGCATCGTGTGTTAGATAACTCATTAGCATTTCCAATAGTAACGACTCGCACATCTCCTTGTCACTCATTGTTAGCCTTGAAGCATCCAAGCTTGGCAGACGGAAAGAGTATCCCTGCACTAAACGGAGAACACAGGTATTGTTCTGCAAGAATTGGGCATCTCGACGAATTAGATCAAATTCGTGCGTAAACTTGACTCCTGTTGTGATTCCTGGTCGAAGCACTTCAAAAACCTGCTGAGCGATCAATCCATCACGAAGATTATTGATTACATGTGTGCAGAAGGGCTTAACATTTAAGGAATTAATGAAGTTTCGTGAGGATAGTTCACTGACATCTTCTTTTGAGACTGGAGAGTCACCACCGTCCCAGGATTTCAACTCTCCAGCAAACCTATCGAAAAGAAAGGCTATTGTCATCAAATGGAGCACTCCACGAGATTTGCGCTGATGTTGGGGGTGAAGAAAGTCATCTTCACTAAGGAACATTTCAGCGCCGAGTTCTCGCAGATTCTGCAGAACTGCTTTAGCACGATTCTCAATGTTGTCATAAATGAGGATTTGATGATCGGGTAAAAGTCGGGGTCGGATTGTTATGGGAGCTATTTTGTAAAGTAGGTGGGCATATACGACGCAGTCGGATAGATCATACTCGAAGTTAGTAAGAACTTTCACAATTCCAGCACTCCGTAGGTGGTGATTCACAAATCGGATTAGAATCTCTCTTGGTGCGAGACACTTCAAGTCCTTTATGTCTTCATGGACTTCTCGAAGAGCGAGGATTTCAGGATGTTCGTGGATGTTCACCTTTCGATAGAAGCCCTTCTTGATAACCTCTTTCAGGAATTCCAAACAGGCAAATTTGAAATTAGTCCGATTGCCCATTAAATCACCAACATTAATATCCCCAATAGCACAACCGTTACACCTTGCGGCAGTAAGTGCCAATTTGAGGTTTTCAACCCGGTGACTGGCGTAGAAGAGATTGTTGCTCTTATTGATGGCTCGTTCATCGATTGCATCATCAAAGAGGCAGTTGATAATTTTACATGGAATGACGCCTTCTGCAACAACATCGTAGAGTTTGTCGCTATGAGGGCAAAGGGGTATATATGCCCTACAGTCCAGATCTCCACCTAGCTTTTTATTAATGAATCGGCAGAAACCACTTCGTAGGGCGGCTTCATGAATCTGTAAAAAAGAATTATGAAGTTAAGATATGCGCGAGCAGATATGAGGCAATTGACCTGTCATGCTTAGTCATCACTTCTGTTAAGCCGTATTCACGCACGTTAGAGAAATGGTGGGCTCTGGCTGGATCAAGGCTACGTCGACATTTTAGTAAACATCTTGATGATTAGGCTGCTATCTAAGCATGACAACGAAATGTCTTTTACACTGGATAGGTAGAAGTGGAAAAGTTGTCTACTGGATGATTAGGAATAAGAAGGCTCAAATTAGGAAAGGGATATACTTTTACCTCTCCAGTTGGCAAATAACCCTCACACGGCATGATTATGCTTTTAATTCCTGCAACAAAGTACGCTCCGAATGAATTAATCAATGCCTTCACACGTGGTCCCATTTCTCACACGCAAAGCATAATTCTAACTCCAGTGGCCAGTGGAATATGTTCAAGTTGTGCTAAACGTCAGCATTTTGCCAAAAAACTAAGCATTTTCACAAATCGCAAAAATATCCAGAATTACTTCACCTGCTTTCCCATAACGACAAAAAGATTCAGTGCCAGTGAATCGGGTTCTCGCAATCGGTGGTTTGTCTTACTAACATTCAGCCCTGGACATTTATGTCCACTTAGATTGATCTGTGATCAATTTCAGTGATCGCTACAATGAAAAATTATGTTGGTGAAATAATCGCGGTCATTGGAGGCCGTCTTTTTGGTTATGCCTATTGGTAATAGGTAACTGAAGATTAGGCCAGGAATAACTTTATGTGAAAGATAATAGTTGACAAGATAAAAGTAATTTCGATGGTTCCCTATTGCCTTTGGCAGCTCTGCGGATGTTCTCTAAGTTCGCTACCGTTTGGTGACAAGCGGCCTAAATGAGGGCGAATCACACGTACAGGATCAAGTATTTAGCAATATAGAAAAAAATTTAGATTGACATTAAAAACTAATAGTCGGAAGGTTAATAAATGGATCAGACGTAGATTAAAGGCCACGTAGCTCCAAAATACTAAAGGATTTGCGTATGGACCTCTTTTCGCATTGGGCTGGCGCCTACCCGAATGAATAGTGCAACACCCATGAGCTTCGTTGCATAATGTAATGGAGATACTTTAGTGTGCGATTCATCGGATTGCTGTCGACGAGAACCGCGTTCTATTTACCAACCCGGCCCCCTGCCGGCAGAGGCTTGGCAGTACCCCACAACACTATTGACACGTTCTTTGACTTAGAGGAGTGGAGCTGGATTTACTTATTTCTTAACGGCACTCGTTAAAGCTCTTACAGCCCTATAATAATCGTGAATACTCAACGCATTTTTGCACTTTTTCAGAAATTTCTGGGTACTCTGTGGACTTGAAACGAACCATGGTTCGCCGGAAAGATCTTCATTCTGTCGAAAGGGATTAACTTTTGCTTGCTTATACTTAAGCACACCTCGTTCACACTTTTTATACTTCCTGAATGTGAGAGCCATAAAAAATATTGATTTATCTTATACATAGCTTGAGGTGGAATGGCTGTCGCGAACAACTCAAACCACCACGAAAAATCATTCTGCTAAATACAGTAAGCTGTACATTTGCAATTACATGAAGCCAGGAATTCAACCCGATAATGCAGGAAAAACGCTACTCGTTGGTAAAGCCTTTGCATATAATATTGTTTACAGCACTAAAGGCACCTTTTAAATTTAATTTCCCTGGATTTTAGCACTATTTTACAAGTTAACTGGTACATTTATTAACCTCCCCCTTTCAGCTCATTATTATGACCACGTGAGAATAATAAGATTACAAGTGATTGTTCTTCTCCAAGAATCGTACGTCAGGATATCTGAGCCGTTATTGTTCTTCAATGCGCCAGTGAAAAGGGGCAGAGGGTAGGACCGGCAAATTGTTTATTAACACCACCAAGATAAACATGAATCAATAAGATGACCCATGTGCACTGCAAATCACTTCTGCATGCACGCATGCATGGGAAGAGTTCGCGGCGCCAGCTGTATTCACCTTAAAAAACACCCGGAGCCTTAGAAAATATACTCCCAAATGGCCTTTCCTAGTGGAGGGACTTGAGAAAATCAGCAAGACTAGGGGGAACGACTCCCAACAAATCTATAAAATAATAAAAGGATTAAAAAGTTTTGCCTGGATAGGCTTTCCAGGCTCGTTTGTACTCGAAGTCTTGCAGCCAGCACCATGGAATAAAACCAGTCTCTTCGGAGTCTCAGAACTGGAGTTATAATAGAACAGATCGGTCCCCCCGCCTTTTTATTCATGCCGGCAGTTGGGAAAGACCCGCCGGGTGTACTAAGTGTTTCGAACTTGGGTTTAGTAAAAAAAGTGACCTTTTGTTTCTGGCATCTCTGCTTCGGGGCCTGCAATTCATATTCCATGTTTAACCTCACTTGTGTAGCTCGGAGTTGTTGTACTTATCTGAAAGAGTCGTTTCAGGCGCTTGATACTTTCATCATTTCCAACTGCAACTATACTTCGACAAGCATGCGTAGGCACCTCTGGTAGTCCCTACGCGACTTTGATTGAAATTATCAAGCAGACTGAAGGGGAAAAGTAGAGCCAAGTTAGGGTTTTGGAACCGTCACAACTGGCCTAGATAACCATCAGAACCGCACCACTCGTTACTTTTTTTTTGTCTAAAATACCACACCAACCTACGTCGCAAAGCGCTGACCGAACAAATGCGTGAGCCAAACAACTCCGATTTCGCTGTTTGTGCATGCATAGGCCCTGCCGACGTATGTACGCTTGCCGTGTCCCATAGAGTGCACGTACAAGTGGCTGAAGGGCGCAGGCACCAACACACGCGGAGACACAAAGCACTGCGATCATTCATCCAAGGCTGACAAAGCCACCAATACGCTGACACCGCAACACAAATTGCAGCATACCAACACACTGACTGCACATCGAACCGCGCTATCGAGCGTTGCGATTCTGATGCGCAAGAGTATCGATCCCAGGCTAACAAGTGCGCGGTTACGTTAGTACCTAGGGCGAAGTTCTCATTCTTTTAACGTGAATTGCTAATTGGGGCTTTCCTTCAATTGAGGTATTACAATATTAAGGAAAAACAAGTACTCTCTTACAATTTCATGAGTCGCGGCGCAAGATCCAAAAAAGTCAATAGTTTTGTTTAAGTTCGGGCTGATGTGCCCCCATTCTCATGAATTACCATCAATGGTTTTACAAACCGTGAGAAAAAAAAAAGGTGTTGCCTCAGCATCCACACATGCGTTTACTAACTTGGCAAGCAACAAAGTCGCCCTTTCAGCCCAAATGGTCGATGATCGAACATATTTACGGTGCGCGTACGTGGTTGATAGTTAATCGGCGAGAGGCAATACAAAACTGTGGTAAGTGGAGATTTCGTTTAATTTTGACGGACAAACGAACATACGCCAGGTTCCAATCGACTCACACGGAATCAGCATTAAAATGAATTATAAATAAATGATTTACAGCTGTGATGCCAACATATCTGAGTGGCCGATTTGAGAACCGCTAGTCCAAGGACATCCGCACAAAAAACAATTTGGACCAACAACGCAACTTACGGTGTTCTCAAACACCGCTAAACTATCCAAACGCAATCCAAACAAGGCAGTTTTTTTACCGGATCAAGAATCTGATATTGATGGATCAGACTCAACGCACCTTGGCAAAAGAATAGACGAATATTTCCAAGAACGAAATCAGAACCGAACACATACCGAATTATGCAAGAAGCTTCATTTATTGGAGGGGGGGGGGAAGAGGCGGAAGACGAAGGAAGGACAGGGGTGGGGTAGGGATAAATCTGTGAGAGCGTAAATAATGGGAGACGGTAAGATAAAGGTAGACTAGAGGACAAAGGGGAAGTAAATCGTTCAAGAACAGGGAAAAAACACAAGTGGCAGAAGTGGGGCACGCTTATTTCCGCCACACCGAATGGAATCAAATAAAGACGGGCAGTGGCTCACGAAACCAAGAGAACGCTCATCGATCAATCGAATGCGTGCGGTAATGGAGGGAATGGGGACAATGGGAGTAAGGCATGGTCTAGCATCAGTGACGTGCAAGAATAAACTTCGAAAATTCACTAACAAATACATTTACACGGAAGTGAGTCTATTCATTTGGGCAATTTAAAGCATTGGAAACTAGTTATAGGAAAGATTACTTCGTATTCTAATTCACAAAAAAAAGGCGATATCGGATAGAAACTTCATTCCTAGTTGATTTATTGAAATTCAAGAAAAAGCAAACCCAAAACGAAAAAGGCCCAACTGAGGAAAAGATGAAGAATAGTGAATGGGTAAAAGCAGTGGTGCATAAGAAAAAGATAACTACCTTCGAAGAGCAAATGTGACTGTGTACGCACGACACAAAACGATGATTTTTTAGGCATTAAAGCGGTAGAGGGGACGAATTATTGCGGGCATCAATCGCAGATGGGACGCTGTGTCAATTTTACTCTTTTCTTATTTTTTTCGCATAAGTGTGAGGAACTTCCTTTTCGGTTTGGAGGGAGCTGGAGGCTGTGCACCACTAGTATCAGGTTCAGAGAGGTGAAGTGCAGTGGAAGGAAGAGTCGCGGAGCGTCCTACAGGAGAAATTATGGCTCCCTCTGTTTCCTCTTCTTCAGTGGGCGGTGGCATCACAGTGACAGGAGTCGGCAGCGAAGAGGCAATGGCATTGATAGCCTCAACCCAGTTGTGCAACTCATCCTCCGATGAACATTGGAAAAGAGACTCGCCACCGTTAGCCAACTTTAGGCGGAATACGCATGGACGTTTATCGTAATTAGTTGCGGGAGCAGCAACGGCACCAGCCAAGCTGACCGGAGCTTCCTTATGGTAAAGGTGACCCGGTTTGTCGTGTGCTGATCGGGCATCTTTATAGGCAGAAAGAGTGCCTAACGTGGCGTTGAGGACAAAGTAGAGCTCGTGCCAAGAACGGCCTGAGGCCCGTTTGGTAGCGGTTTCCCATTCGTGCTTTCGGTGTAGAACAGTTTCGAGATTATGTGGAGCAGGACGACCAGAATCAACGGACTCACGGAGAGAACGTCCAGTGGGCGTTTCCACACCACGGCGAAGCGGTGTGCCGTGGGCTGAACCAGGAGCAGCAGGTGCTTGCGATGTTGAAGGCAGAGGCTGAAACTCCCGACTGGCATCGGCAATCTTTTGGTCGATAGCTTTTTTGCGAGCCGCCTCACTCTCAGGAGTTCTCTCCTTGGCCTTCAACTCAAGCTGAAAACCAAAGAAGATGGAGTTCAATGTTCTATGAACGGAAAACTCATCTACATAGCAAGGCACACGAGTGACTGCTAACCTATGCAAGTTGGTGAAGCGGCCTGGGAGAGTTTACAGAGAATAAGTAAAAAAAGGCGGAATAAAAAAAACAAGCATACCATCGTTTCCTTTTGTAGAGCGATGAACCGTTCTTCTTGAGTGGCAACAGCCTTTTCAAATGCCATGTGTTTCTTGAGCAGAGCAAGGGTTTCATCAAGAGATTCACCCAGGTCAGGACTCTTGACAAAAGACTCTTGGGCGATGAGCCAAGCTTCGGCTACTGCAGCATCGCGAGCGAAATGGTACACCTCCAACATCAATTGCAGGTTCTCATTCCTTTCGTTCCATTGCTCCAACAGAAGTACACGCTCAGTCACCAACTGAAGGGACAAGAAAGGAGCAAATCACGTTAGAAACACTCACTTTAGCGTGACCAAGAAGTGTAATAGTGGATAGAATTAGCATGAGTGGGTGTCAATTAGTCATGCGAACACTTGGAAGGCATTCCTACCGTGTGGATGAAGGAAGCAACGCATAAACTGGCAAAACCACCATATTGGCATTAGTGGCTGAATGCAAAAACTAACACTAGGTAAAAAACCTGCGCGGAAAACATCGTTGCAGAAGTGCAAATTTGTGATCAAAGTATCTCTCCGAATCACCCACCGGTAAATCGCAACTTAAATTACCACCCCAATTAGATGAAGTGCACAAACTGTATTTAGTAACAGGTTTACCTGAATGCATTTATCTCGAATCTCTTCCTCCTTTGGATGGCGGCGGTTGAGTAGGGTACGACCCAAACTCAAACAGATACTAAAGTTCTCTTCACGGGCGTCAATTTCGGCCTTTAGGCTCTTGTGGTTGTTCATCAACAACTCAACTCCAGATACATCTCTGCGAGATAAAAAAATATTATCAATGAACAGCAGATAACTTCCCATTGAAATGAACTAAAGGCGATAATATACCTTGGTTTTTCCTTGATGGTCATCTCAGTACGCATGGAGTCCATCCAGAGTTGTAGTTCTCGAACCATAGCGAAGAATTTGTGTACATCGCTAGCATCAAGTAAATGAATCTTCCTCTGCTCTGCAGAATACTGGAGCTGTCTCCAAGCTTGGACAACTTCATCGCGACGATCACAAATGATGCTCTCTTTCTCGCCAGAGTAACTTGGCAGGAGGTTGTTGGCAGAATCGACAATCTCTTCGACCTGTTGACCCAGACGTGAAAGTTCAGCCTCATAGGCGGCGTGTTTACGTTGCAGGGCAGCCACTGCCTTGGCGTCTCGACCGACGTCTCCTGGAATGGCGCCTGCCTTTTCTGCAATTCTATCAAGCACATCCTGGCAATCACAGAGGAACTTGTGTAGATCCCAAGCAGCTTTAAGGAGCTGGATGCTTGTTTCAATCAGTTCAAGTAGATCAGCCCAAGCTTCATTGACACGGTCCTTCCAACTGGCAATCTCGGCAGCCTCGCCGTGTCCCTGGGCAATGAGGGCGTCACAAAGTTCGTTAGCGGCGGCAACGCGGTGCTTGCCCAGTTCATTAGTTTCTTTAGAGAAGTCGGCGAATCGCTCTCTCAGCAGGCAGCAATGTTCGTAGTCAGCACCCATTTCATGACTGCTAGCGATAACTGTGCGCTCTTCAATCCAGGCCTCCAAATCCAGAATTTCACGAAGCAGACTATAGAGTTTCAGTATCTCCTCGAGTCTCAAACGACGCTCAAGGCAAAGATCAAGTAGTCCAGCGTACATCTTGTCCACCCTCGACTGCTTGGCTGCTACAATCTCACTCTCAGGATGAAGTGATTCGACCATTGCGCGACTGCGGTCGCCTAGAGATCGAATTTCACTTGAATAGTTTTCAATGGTCTTTTGAAGCAATTCGTGTTTCTTCATAGCGTTGGGGGCACCCAGTTCATCCTTAGCTTTCTCGTCACCCATGAGGTAGAGTTCTTGTTCGCCCATCCATGCCTCCGCCTCACTGGCATCGAAGAGGTACTGTTGAGCAATCTCGTTTTGTACGAGGGCAGCCTGGCGATCAGCCAAAGCTTGACGGAGCTCAGCCCAAAGGGTACGAACTTCATCTATACCCTCCCGGAATTTATCACTATGTGGATGTCCCTCAGCAATCATTTCTTCACCCTGTTGACAGACGGCCCTAATACGAGGTTCGTGATTATCGACCTCATTAGTGAGCATCTTCTGTCTACGTTGCATCTGTTGATTGGCAAGGAGGCTAGTAGCCATACGAGCTTGGTCTTGAATGAGTCCCAGTTTCTCGCGAATCCAATCCTTCTCGTCCTCCAAGTCGCGGAAGAATTGACGTACGCGTTTCTGCTTCATTAGACGCTCTCGACGGTTAGCCATCGGTGCTTCAAGCTCCATTAGACGGATACGTACTTCCTGGTGAACTTGTTCGAATTCATCCTTTCTCTCAGGATATTGTTCTTTCAATTTCTCAGCATGGTTCTGCAGAAAAGGACAGAGAAAGACAAACAGTGCTAGGAAGTTACAAGTAGAAAAGAATAGCGATGGGTTAACATACCGCCATGTCTTCAAGCATCTTGCGCTTGGCCATCAACTCTTGTTCTTTCTTCTCCTGATCCTTGATCTGTTCGTTGAGCTCAACGAGACCAACTTCCTCAGTAACCTCTTCAGTAGTGGTGACAATCTGAGAGGAAACCTCAGTGATCCAAGTGAGCATTGACTTGACAGTTTCATCGAAGAGAGCTTCACGGTTGGAGTCAGCAAGTTTGGCACTCTGTTCTTGGGCCTGATTGTTAAGGTCCACCCATTGGCGACGCAAGACCTCCATACGTGGTTCAATCTCCGTCACCAGCTGTGGTTCCTCAGCCATCAGCTGCTCGCCATCGGCGATAACCTTTTCTATTTTGTCCTTGTTGGCATCCAGTTCACTCTCAAAGGTCTTAAATTTGCCGTAGATGGCGGCAATGCCAACACCGCTGAGTGGCGGAGGAGCTTGTTGTGTCATGATAGCCTTCTCTGATATCCATTCCTCGACCTGAAAATAGTTCCAAGCGAAAAGTAGCCACGAATTAGTGCTGATCAGGGTTTGCGTCAATTCAAAATTTGAGGCCAGACAGCTCTCGATGTATACTTATGGAGTATAAATCAGTTGAGATATTACATCATTAATATTAGCAAGGTCATGTTAAGTTTCGGTCCTCAATATGTACTCGCACACTAGCGATACGTATTATTTTTCGCGATGTCAGATAGTTAGGGTTTGAAAAAATAATGCAGAGAAAAATGTTATTAAAAGCACACTATTGCTGTTTATAAGTTTGGTGAAAATTAGGCAGAAAATTAAAAAAATACCCGATGGTCCATCTGAAAGCGTAGGTGGTGAAAGAAATAGATCATTGAATGGCAATAAGAGAGGAATTTAGGAAATAGCGAAAGGAAATCAACTTGCATCATCAACATCCTGCACAAACCCTTGCAGTCTGGATTGCTGAGCCAACTTGGCTTCGCGTTCAATGGCTGTTTCCTTGATGGATTGAAGCCTAAAAAGGGTGGAACACTTATTAACCAAGCGCCAACAAAAGAGTGGGGCAGAAAACGGCGCTTACTTCTGTTCAAGCTGATCACATTTAGCCAAAATCTTGTCGACAGGGAAGACACCACGATTGGCTAAATTACGACCAGCAACAATAACTTGAAAGATCTTCTCCTCATTGGCGGGCATTGCAGCCTGGAAGGTGTTAAGGTTGCGCAAGGCCTTTTCCACAGACTCGGGCGTAGGCTGTAAAACAATGACGAAAAATGAAGCTGCCGATGTAAATCATCTTGCAAAAACACTGAGTTATAACATACAGAGACGTCCTTAGTGATGAGGGCCTCTTGTTTGTTGATGAGTTTATCCATGAGAGTTGCATCTCTGAAGAATGACTGAAGTAAACAGATAGACGATTAATGACATTACAGTAGCAGGAAATACGAATGAAATAAAACCAACTTGAGCTTCAACATCCTGCTTGAGAACTTTGTCACGATCCTCGTACATTTTGTGCAAGGCAACCCAGTTCTCTTCGATGCCATCTAGCCGCTCAGCAAGGAAAAGGTACTGAGGGTCAGTCTGGTTTTCCACAACCTTACGTCCCGTCTCCATTAGGCGTTTAAAGTCGTCCTCGTAACCATCGATCTCAGGTTTAAACTGCTCATGGTCTTGCAAAAGCTTCTCTGCCTCCTGTGAAAACACAATAAGCATATCAATCAAGTCAGAATTATGAAAACAGATGTTTTAAGTGAAAGATCGAGTAAAATTACGGGTAGAGTGTTGGGCACATCTTCGGAGGCAACTGTAACTTGTGCATTGTGAAGCCATATTTGAAAGTGGTCCAGATCCTGCAAGAAGCGTTGAAGCTCACTGGAATCGTTGAGACGATCATCACGCTCTTTGAGTACTTCTTTCAATTCATCCCATAGATCGTGAATCTTCTTTCTTTCAGCACGAATGACCTCGGAGGCCTCTGGTTTAGCAGCTTCGAGAACGTCAGCCTGTTCATCCAAGTGCTCAATTTTGGCTTGGATAGCTTGAAGATCGCGCTGAAGTCCACTGAGACGTCGCTGCAGCTGCATAATACCCTCCAGATCGCTTCCAAGATCGTCAGTTGACTCGATCAGCTGCTCTTTCTCCTTTATCCAATTAGCCGTTTCTTGGCATTCAATCAAAAACTGGTTATACTGGTAGGCAGTTTCAAGTTGACTTTTCTGTTTCTCAACCAAATCAGCCAAATCGTTCCACGTTGTATTGAGAGTATCTTGATGAATGATGATCTGCTGGGCATCAGGATGATCAGTTCCAATAAGATTTTCAGAGAGCTTGTTAACTGAGCCAACTTTCTCAGCGTTCTTGGTCATCTCCTTCTCGAAGCATTCAAACCTATGTCGAATAACACCGAGTTCTTCGATTTCATCAGATGGACAGAGGGTTGTGAGCAGCTTTCTCTTTTCAGTGATCCATGTGCGAACGGTGTCAGAGACATCAAACAGTTTATAAACCGAAAGGGCATCCAAAAGGCGTTGCTGCCTCTGCCTGGCCATTTCAATGGCTTTAGCATAGTTTCCATCAACAGTGCTGAGATGGGAACTGATGATGGCAGCATCGCAATCGGGATACTCAGAGACCTCAGCAGCGGTTTCATGAAGACCGTTGATGGTCTCACGGTACTGTTCAAGATTATCTATTAGTTCTTGATTGGCTTTGATAAGAGATTCCGTAGTGGACATCTTGACACCGACATCTTCGTTGCTGGCGATACGCTGTTGATCCAGAAGCCAAGCATTGACATCGTCGCAGTCAGCAATCAACTGGAAGAATTTTTGGGACTCCAACAGACGCTTCTTTCGATCAGCAGTAGCATCAGCCAGCTGGTCCCAAAGCTTACGCATCTCATTGATTCGCCGTTGAATATCCTCCTTGCCACGATTGTTTTCTTCAATAAGTTGATCCCCAACATTGATAGCGTTGTTGAAAACCTTCCGACGATTCTGACATTCTTCTTCAAGAGCACGATGCTTACGAAGAAGGCGTTCAACAGAGCTAAGATCATGGCCCAGGTCGGGACTAGACATGAGCTGACTCTTTTCTTTGATCCACTCCTTCTCATCATCCATGTCCCACAAGAACTGCCACATTTTGCGTGAATCCTCTAGACCATTACGTCGAGCATCAGCTAACTCGCAGAGTTGGCTATAGGCAGCGCGCAGATCCTCGCCTTTCTTCTGAACCACTTCTGGCTCAGCAGGACGATAACCCTCGACATTTTCAGGGAAATTGCAATCGATGAAAACTTTAGCTTGTTCCAAAACTTGATTTAGACGATCATCGAGGACATGAATATCTGCTTCAAGGAGTTTGTGCTTTTGTAGCAAGTCATCAACACCCATAAGATGTTTGCCGTAGTCTTCAGATTTCAGACGGCTACCGATTTCATCGATCCAATCCTGTAAGTAAGTCATCTCCTGGAACACGCGCTGCAGCTGAAGGCTCAGATTCAAGCAACTACGACGCTTACGAAGCAATTCAAGCAGATTCATCCACAACTGAAGAACATTCTTCCTACGCATCTGAATGCGATCATTACCATGGTAGTTTTCAAGCTGTAGTTCTTCTGCGACACTCACAACAGCATTGACACGCTCGGCGTAAGCGGAAATATCCGTCTCAATGGCCTCGTGCTTTTTGGTAGCAGCTTCAACGGTTGCCAGGTCTGACCCGAAGTTGTACTGAGCGACAAGTCTTTGATTCTCCGAGAGCCATTCCTCGCGCATACCGGCTTTACGGTCAAATCGAGTTGCCAGTTGAGCAAGTTTCTCTTGTCGAATGAGCTCATCACGCAGTGCCAACTCACGAGCATGCTCAGCTTTTTCCAAATTTTCCCAAGCTCGATTGATGTCGGCAATTCGTTTTCCTTCAGGTGGGGTGTAAACCTTGTGGTTATTAGCTCGCATTTTGCTCTGCAAAGTGAAAAGTAGCACTTCAAGATCACCCTTGGCAACAAATTTGGGTGGTTTGTCAACGGTGCGATAGGTATTGAAACCTGCCAACTGGTGCTGCACGTCAGTCAATGAGTTGGCGAACACACGGTCATTCAGCAGTTCGATTGTCTTTTGGATCCAATTGAGAAGCTCCGATGTAGATAGTTCGTACTTATCAAGGAGCTGCGATGACTCTAGAGCTTGGTTCACAACCTTACCGACACGTTTAGAGTGGACCGTGTCAGCCTTCATTTTGTTGAAGCAGTGATAGTATGCAGCCACATAGGTTATAATGGATTTTTCATCAGGCTGTTCGACGCAAACATCGCTAGCCTCCAAAAGAGGAGGCACGCCAAGCCTATCATGTGCGATTGAGAATGCATTTTGCAAGTTTTGAATAGCGCTAACTTTAGTCAATTTCGAATAGTCAATAAGATCCGGACGGTGCTTGTGAATCAGTGCACTGAAAGCAAGACCATCACGCCATGATGTCGAAAAGTTGCGTACGTTCACATTGTTATAACCCGCAGTTTTCATTTGACACCACAACAAAAGAGCATCCTTTGCACATTTAGTTTCGCTTGTCTGGTACTCCTCGACAATGATGTCTTGGATTTGGAATCGAAGGATGATAGTCCAGATCAAACCAAGCGTCAATCGTTGATTGCCGTCAACAATATCATGTGCGCCAACGTTCTCCAAATGAACATGTTGATCGCAGAGAAAGTTCAAGGCTTTGTCGACATTTTCCAAGCAGTGAATTCGCATTTTGCCCCGCGTCGGCTTGGGAAGCCTCTCACCGGACAAAATCTCAAGTAACCGGAGAAGTTGTTTTCCATCACGAAGATCCAAGTAAAGGTCTTCCACTCTCTGATTAACAACAGTCAAATGTGAATTGACCCATTTGGTGAAAGTCTTCTTTTGAACGATTTCGCGCTCGTCTGGAAAAAAAGGGTTAGGAGAGAAACACTAACTAACCTGCTAGAGCTTTAATACGGGAGCGTTCATACAATTTGGCCGTGCTATTTCCACTTTCGAAATCATCTTCATCAGACATGTAATTATTGGCTTGCTCTACGTTATTAGGCTCCCAATGCAAATTTTGATGCATTGCCTGGATCTCCATATCTAAGTCAGTGTGGATTGAGAAATGACAAATATTTCGGGGTCGATAATAACTAATCGAATCACACGAATAAAAAGTTAAAAAGGTACCGTAATGATTACAAAATTAACGTATCAAAATTGCATACAAATAAGAGGCAGTAACTAATATTCATTCACCAGCAAAAATGTTTCGGGTTATCGAATAACGAACCAAAGCGCCTAAGGCAGGAAGGTAATTTTGATACACCAGAACACCCACCCGTTAACAGAAACCAGTCGAAGGTAGTAAAGCCGCCATACGAGTATTGGTGTCCATAAAAGATTTCACTCACTTAAACAAATTATTTAAAAGCTTTATTAAATGATTGTAGTTGTTTTATAGTAAAACACATTAACAAATGACCAATTTATATTTATAGGAAATTCACTGGAAAGGTTATTTAGATATGCAAAGTTTCTACTAATGGACGACACATTTTGGTTTAATTACTATTTTCATTCGCAAATTTGCCTTTGTTCTGAGTTTAATTAGAAATCAATGTATCAAATAAATGGTATGAGGATGTTTTTTCTGGTAATGTACCACTTTCTATAGGGCAGGCTGGCAGTAAATATATATATTCTCTCGCTTCCCAGAATACCAACCTCTGGTAACATAGAGAGTTTCGTGGTCACTAGCTCGTCTATGCCTGATCAAGTTCTAGGACTACCGATTTTGTTGTTACAAGTGAAAATTGTCTAATGTCTTTGCCCTTGAGCACAACATTCAACAGCACCTGTTTCAAAGGCATTTTGGGAAGCTTGATTTATGCATTGTTCTTTAAAGATTCTTCATTCTTGTCTCTCCAAAGCATGGAACAGTTAGCTAATGGATCTGCTAACAATTCCACTTCATATGAATGCGTCTCCCTCGATGATCTTTACTTAGCACCATATTTCCAAAAAATGAATTCCTGAATACATCGGCTGGCCTCTATTTTATTATGGTTTTTTTTATTTACTCCTCACCCATTAGGGCAAGACCTTAGGACTTATTGGGAGAACAACAGAAGTATGAATAGCTTTTACAACATGTAGCTTAAAACAATTAACCCAGAAGACAGTAAAAGCGGTTATCGACGTCTTCGGTCCTCTGGCCACTTCTCTGGCATGGTTTCATCGTCCGCCCTAGACAATGTTAAGAGCAGACAAATTTCATACATCTTCTAGGAGTCTGTTAAGCTGTCTGGCGGAGATTCCATTCATTGCTACATACACGTGCTTTCCACAGTCCAGTTTGAGACCACGAATCCGGTTATTTAAGTCGTACCTCGTTTACCAGGCTGTACGATGTTGTACTTCTGCTGGCATAATCCAATTTTATACGTCCGGTGGGTAATTAGTCCTATGGTACCATATTGTTCCACGATTTTCAACGGAATCATGATAAACAAAACAACTTTAGGTATCGGAATTTGCAAATTCACCTGAAAGTGAATTTGCTCTAGCACTATATTTCAAATGTTTGGTTTCGAATGCCCAGCACTTTTGTTGAGAGAGCATCAAGAGTTTTTACATTCTCCATCGAACATAGCTTGTTCACAGAAATTAAGCTTTGATTTAGCCTTACTATTATTCAACTAATGATTAAATAATCTTGGTGAAATATCTATTTTGCCACTTTTATGACAGAGTGATTCTCTTGTTGATTCTCTCGTGTCATTATGGTGTACTCAAACCACTTGAGATAGTAGAGCTTGGTTAGACAAATTGTATATTAATTTTGTCCCAAGGAAAATAGCGACTATAACTAGAATCTGAATGTTATTGTGTTCGCATGGCGCCGTATTAAATACGAAGGGTCATCTAGTTACTCACATTGTTCTTCCAGGCTATTATAAACCCTGAATATATATATGCGTTTAAACAACCGGAACAAATGACACGACCATTAAGTCTGGTGGATCACGAAGAGATCTCAGATTTAGGTATTACTTATGGTAGACATTACTTTCATTGCGCATGATGGATGGTAATGACTGCACCCGCTTCAAAGTCAAAATATATCAAAAACACTCCACTCTTAGTTCGCTTCTGTTACTCCAAGAATCTGCCATGAGCTCTGATTTCTCTCGGTCTACATTCATCTGAATTCATTAAATTTGTTAACAGAAGGCAAGGACTATTCATTTAAAACTTCTTTTAATCAGTCTTTGTTAGGGTCATCACTTTGATAGATTAAGTGCTTCTTTTCTAAGGCTATTTCGCCGAAAAGGACAATATAATTATGAGATTCAAACTTTAAAATCATATAGAGAGAAGTCAAGATACTGCCACTCCACTTCTGTTCTATTTATCACTGCAGTGATCATCCAGATCAGTGGATGTCCTGATATATCATTTAAAGAGTCGGATACTGACGTGACCCAGATATTGGTAACGTAGTGTAAGATGGAGTGTTAATTTAACTCCCAATTCACAATGCAAAAGTTCAGGATCTGATCCTTCCATACATATAACTTTGAAAATTTGCTTTTGTTCACATTTGCTGTGAATTTCAAACTTTGCCATGGTTGGATAGTTCATGTTCAAGACCCGAAAGATATCAAGCAAATATCAAAACAAATCCTAGCAATTACACTTTATAAATCCTTCACAGTGTACTCAATGAAGTTATCAGTCGACTTTTACCGTTTGAAATGTGAAAGATTCAAAACTAAAAAGTGGCCATCCATTTGATATAGTCTGGTACTACAGTGGCATTTTCTTTGACAATAAAGTTATTTCAGTAAAATATTATACCGTAGTTCTTTTAGACCTGAATCGACATTGATGGAAAGTGTATGCTCGAAACGATGTTGTATTATTTTTTCAAATGAAAAGAGTTCAACCGCATCTTGTTATTCCACCCTTTCAGTCATAATTTTATTGCAAGTAATTTCTTGAAAATTAAGAGATTAATTTTTTTCGGATTAGCGGCTAAATGTGCAGAAAGAGACAACACCGTGAAAGGTTTAAGCCGGTGTCAATTCGGCTGTGGAGTCAACTCTAGAAGAAATGGGAAGATGGTTCTGAAGTCGATATAAGAGTCTGTTCTTCTTTGCCAGGTAGAAGACCAGCATTCTATGATAAAAATCCCTTTTAATGCACACAAAAGAGGTGATATCCACGATAACCTCCTTCAGGCGATCTTTTCTCAATTTTTCCCCCCTAAAATAGCGTCAAATTAAATCGTGAACCCTGACACCAAACAGAAGGAGAACCTGATACGCGGTCCGCCTTTTAGGGATCAGCTTTTAAACGGTATGAATAGCCACTTTATCATTTGGTGAATAGAGTGGATGTTTGACCGCCAAAAGTCGAACTGGAATTGATCTACGTCCTCATGACTTTAAATGGAGAAACTAATTCTTCATAAAGTCCTTCTGACCTGCGTTTCTAAAGCCTGGTGATGGCGTTTGGCACAACTGCATTTAACAACGTGTAATGTGAAAGTAATGATCTGATATTCGATAGCGATCGCTACTAAATTATCAGAACAATCTGGAAATTGTCTTACCTTCATAGCTCTAAACAGGTTGGGAAAATTCCCACAAAAATTCTACTGCTTCCTCGGAGATATTTTCCATAATTGGTTATTATTATTATTATTATTATTGCTGTTTCAACAGCACTAAAGGCCTGTATTTGTCAAGCTATCTTCTGTTGAGATGGACTTGACCATTTCAGATGCTAAGGACCAGTCGCATATTTCCACTTTGAAAGAGACAGGCCACAAGTGAAACATTGTATCACCACGCTAAATTCGATTTTCATCTCCTCATGATGTAATGGAGCGAAATCAATCTCTTCGGAGGTAGTAGCTGGGTGGGCGATCGGTATTACCAGGCATTTCCGGTGGAGTGGTGATGGAATGACTAGTCCTGCCATCCAGAAGAAGACGAATGATTGCGAAAATGGAACGAATCTGGCTAGGATAAGTAAAAAAGCCCTGTATTTTCAAAGAATGACCGTCAATAAAGACCTGGATAAAAATAAGCGCAAACCATAATACTATTCTTTGAAGATTCCGGTTATTTTATTTAAGAAGAGTTCGCTAGTTACCACGCTGAAGGTCTCCTTATCAACGACCTGGTGCGATGTCAACACCCTGGTCTGGATTTGCGATCCTATCTCGAACCGTAAATTAAATAGCTTAGAAGGGTTAGGTGAAGATTCCAATCGCAATTATTTCACCAAACTGGATTCTTTATTTGCTCAATTGAATCTATTTGATGGCTAAGTCCCAGAAATATTGAAGGGCCGATCAACAGAAATAATATTTCACCGATTATGGTCAGCAGCTAACCTTGCGCAGAAAATGACCCAGTCGCAGTTAAAGATGTGAAACTAAAAAAATTACGTCAAAGTGAGTTTGCTGACTTCGTCGTAGATTTAAAAAAGCTCTATCTTCACCTGCTTCCCTCACTAATGTCCCCTTTGCAGATGGAGAGAACAGTTACTACATAATGTGGGATTCAAGATATAGTGGCTTTGCCAATAACGAACATCTGCAGTGTGTTTTTTCCAGAAGGTGAAGGCTAAATGTGTAGTCTTTACCTAGAAAGCTCCAGGGGACAAGGGCTGGATAGACAGTCCATACAGTCATTAAACCTTCATGGGTCTTCATGTTGCATTAGCTAAATCTCCCATATATGCCGAGGTAACTCAGCAAAGCGAGTCTAAGAGATCAATTAGCTCGCTATCTTAAATTGCTTCCGAAATGCATCCTCAAATATCGTCCTATATCCTCAAAATTTTAAGACCACACTTGCATTCAAGTCATGCCACTGCAATTTACTTTCCCCGTATTACTTACAAAAGATTTAAGCAAGATGAAATAAAGATTTAATCCAAAAACTCGAAAGCCGGAATCATTGGAACTAAACATGTGAATACACTCCCTGTTGCTCGACATCCGCAAAATAATTAATGTTAAATTACACCTCATGAATAATGGCAGTATACTAATAATGCTGTATTTGCCTACATGCCTGGTTTACCAATTGACAAGAGTTAGAAAAGTAGTGGCTTATATCTACCAGTCGAAACGGTCACCGAAACTGATATCAAAAAGGAGGACTAGATAAGAGATCCCCAACCGATGGGGCACTAGTGTACACCTACTTGGTCAATGCTACCCTCAAAGTCACTGGAGCGAATGAGAGAATGGAATAAGTAGCTGGTATCATGATTAAATGCCTTTTCTGATCTGATACAGTACAATCAGTTAAATGGGTCCAAAGAATCCTGCGATGTGGCCCGTTCTACATACGGGATGTTGAGCTAGAGTGAAAAAACTGCGGAGATATCCGGATAATTCATGCCCATGTTTTAATGTCGCGGTGGCCATTAAGTCGATGCATGCATTTAGAATTCCACATCAAAGCGCATGCTATTTGTGCAGTCAGTTTCACCGCCTTTTCACCAATAGCTTTCAAATGGTTCTGTACTTCAGCAGTTGCAACGCCACAAGGAGTTTTTAAACACCTCACAAGAGTTCAGACATCCTCTTAGGGCAAAAAACGTTTCATAAGTTCGTACAATGGACGATTTATTTTGTGCAATTAGGTAGAGACTGAGAATTAGCAACGGTTGAGTATTTCTGGGTCGGAATTAACTCCCCTCCCACTGTTACTATTGGTTATACCTAATCGGATTTTTCGATATACCTATACGTTTAACTAACGTGTATGGAAGAAATTCTTTCATCAAAATATAAACAGTATTTACGAAGTAAGATTTGAGAGAATCCGCTCTTAAAAAAACGAAGCTCAATCCTTGGAGCACTGCCACTGGTCAATAAATTTGCCACCACAGGAAAATAACCCATCTAAATGGCAATCTTCCTCATCTACTTCTCACTCGTACGCCTTCCATCGCTCCGACTTGGCACCTTCCCTCAGACCTCTTCTGTAGGTTCGCAGAACTGCCAAACCGATTCCGGAGCATTTAGAACAGATGATGGAAACCGGAGGAATACTCGGAGAAAGCCCGCTGGAAGATGCCTCAAAAAAATTCCGAACAACGAAATCCATGCCAGTCATATAGTTAAAATAGTTCTGTCCTTATTAATATCGCCCTGACCAATGAGTCTTAGCAGAAGTTCGAACTTGCATCCCACTGGTTTTACGACAGTAAAAAGGTGGGCACCCATCACGCAGAACTTGGACATATAGCGACTTGTGTTCCAAGAAGGAATCGTGGGCTGCCAATGAATCGACTGCACGGAATCCCGTTGAGCTAGACATAGTCAAATATGAATAAAGAGACGACGTGCGTAGAGGTCTAATCAACGACTCTGGAATTGTCGTAGCCTAGGAAATCATGTTTCTCTATGCCGCTCTATACAAGTGGATGGTGAAGCTACCTAGAACAAGAAGCGGTAGAAAGTATGAGAACTAATGACAACTTAAGTATACGAGAATTCCCTATCCCCGAAAAAATAAAACTACAATAAAGCCAAGAAAAGACAGAAAACAGGCCCGACGATACGAAGCAACGATTATGGAATACAAATGTTACACGTCAAAGGAAAAGTATGAGCATTTGAGAATATGTATTTACATGAAAAAAAGATGCAAATATTAATCACTGTACAGGTGGTTCCTTAGCTGCCGAATCCGATTGCAATTGTTGCTGGCGTGCTTGCCATTTACGATACTTCCGGTACTTTCGTAAGTAGAGCTTCACAAACTCTCCGATCTTCCGCGTGTCGATAGAAGTGCATCTACTCCTGAAGATCTATTGAAAAACAGTAATTAAAAGAAGCTACACCAAACCTTATTTACAGATTTTTTAAGCACAGTTCGACAGTCCTCCTTCGAAACTTTTTTAGCAGCGTAAAATGGTTTAATATAGCTCTTCACCTCTAAAGCAATGCGTTCTTGCCATTCTCGTGAACTAGAGAACTCTGATCTTCTTCGTTTGGCCAACATTTCTTGAACGTTTTCAGGACGATGCCTATGTCGTCTTTCACCCGATGGAACACTTCCATTACCGTTAGAAAACTTGTCAGGACCGGTTCCAGCAATTGGCGGAAGAGGCATAGGTGGTTGAATTGGAAGAACTGAGGACTCAGTAGTACCCCCAGGTCGACTAGGTTTAGGCAGGGGAGGAGGCGGAGGTGGAGAACAAATATTTGCACGGATGGGGGCATTCATTTGATTAAGTAAATTATTAGCTGCACTATTTAGCAGCTTGCTAATCTTCTTCATCGGTGACTTGTTTTCAAGTTGTTCTGGGAGAGGAATAGCCGAAGTGGAAACCGCAGGAGGAACATTGCCAAGTCCAGTTATGCCATCGGTGGCCAGACCTGCTTTACTCATTAAAGTTTCAAGAAGATTGGGTTGAGTTGGGGGCGGTGGCGGAGGGGGTGGTGGTGACATCTGACGTGGAACATCAGCATTCAATGGAAGTGGTTGGAAAGGTACATTAGGGGTACTCCTAATTCGCATCGTATAAGCAAAAGATGGAGGTGGTGGTGGAGGAGGGGGTGGAGGTCGTTCCAATAGACTAAATGGCAGCAAAGGATTAAGCACCCCATTAAAAGCCATCAATTGAGTCTGCGAAGCTCCAGGAAATCGGGCTGCATTCACCGTATTAAAAGCTGAGCGTTGAGACATAAGATTCGGCGGGAGTTCTCTCAATGTCGGTGCTGATACGACTCTATGGGGATGAAAACTTTCGCTGTAACCGCTTAAGCGAGGTGACTGCTGCTGCTGCTGAAAAGCATTTTGAAAAAAAGTGGCCGGTATCGACTGTAAGTTATTATGATTAATTTGACCAAATGCGGGGAGATTGTCCATCTGATTTTGCCAGGTCATGAAACTCGGGGCACTTGGTAACGGAGGAGGAGGTGGTGGCTGACTTTGGAACACGAAAGCAGCATTTTCGTTCATGGTGCCAACAGCGAGATTCTGATCTTCGGAAATGTCTGGAGTACTTGTTTCATCCATATCGCACTGACATTCAGCAGGCTCATTTTTTGAATCCATTTCCATGGGAGGAGGAGCTTTGGGATCTGATGGAGGCAAAACGAATTCATCTAATGATGGGAAAATAGCATTTTGTTCGTTCTTCAACCCACGAGTAACTCCTCGACTTCTGCTTTGGCGACTTTGTGAGCGAGACTTGCGTTCCTTATGTGAATCATGTCGGCGACGCTCATGCCTACTTCGCGAATTGGAACGAGAACGCCGCCGATGACTGTCCCTTGACCGAGACCTGGTACGTTGCCTACTGCGAGAACTAAAATAGCGAGAACGCGACGACGAGCGTCTTCGAGAACTCCTATCAGGACTCCCGCTGGTGCGTCTTCGTTTAGGACTGCGACTACGATGACGCGAAGACCTAGAAACAGAATGACGAATTGAACCTTTGTGAGATGAAGGCTCTTCTTTTCGCCAACGATCCTTCTCAGATTTTCTGTCTCTACTGCGCGATCTGCGATGCTTGCCACTCGTGTCTTTAGCCGAATCTGGCTTGACTACGTTTTCGACTGAACAACTCTTAGCAAAACTGAGTTCTCCTTGCCTCAGTAAACTATTTTCACTTCTTTCATTATTTTGACCATGTTCTGAAATGCTTAAAGAAAGCGCAGCCGCCTCCTCGACAGCAGAACTATCGTGCGCAATATTTAAAAGACCGTCAGGAATATTTGAAGACGGTGATAGAGAAGGAGACAAATCTGGTGATCTAGATAGGCAATATTCCCTGGCATTCGATAAAAACTCAGAGTCAGAGCATTGAGCATTTTCCTTCCCCACAGCTTTATTCCCGGCTAAATCATCAAAGCTTATTGTAGAAATATCACACTCGGCATCTTGATCGGTTGGGTGGGACGGCGAATAAACATCCATGATGTGAAACTACCTAAAATGATGGCAAAAAAGGTCGCAGAAGCTCAATGCCGACGAACAAGTAAACGAGCCGCCGAAGTCATGTTCATAAAGTGAACAGACTAGGGAATCCCGCTAACTTAAACAAATCACCAATAAACTTGAAGGCCATCTCTTCGTGTAAAAACCAAAACCAATTTGAAATTTTTTTATTCTGAATATTTAGCTTCTTGATTTATTCATTTCATAATTCTTTAATTTAATGTCTGCTTTAGTTCCTCTTTTAGTAGTTATCAGATTTGTACCATGTTATTAAAGCAAAAAAGATATATGAATTTGCTGATCTGCTAGGTCTTTAATCAATAAATCCTTGTGGTCCTAAAGAATGACTTTGATTTCAAAAGAATCTTATCAAACATATTATTAGGAATTTTATTTGGGGACATGGAAGGTGCTGTTATTACGTAAGGTGCCCATTACTTTGTACTTGGCCAAAAAGAAAAAAAGGATAACCTCCGCATACAAATATTCATAAGTTAATGCAATAAATGTGATCGAGTCGAGGTTTCCGCCGGAGCTCCTACGATCATGACACCTACTCGATGAAATAATAATGGCTATCAGTTTCTCAGCAGAAGTCCCTTAGATTCTGACATTAACCGCTAAATATAGTTTTTTACTTCAACGACAGTTTTGGAAATTCTAGAACGTTTCCAAGGCCCGACAGCCATAAGAAACGAAAGTTAGAGACAGGCTCCCGATACAAACCACTAGCTCAACAATAATCTACCGTCCATCTTGGAGATCAAAGCCCTGACTAGCCAAACTCTCAAGACACCGAGGTCACTTTAATTTCTTGAAACTATACCGCAAGAGGAGCCAACCCAACCTAGCTGACGATCCAGTCATCTGCCAATCGAGAATATCAGTCGTGGGCTCCGCTCATCGCCTTGCATCAACGTACCAAAAGAGGGGATGACATAAAATTATTATGATTCGTTTCATTTGAGGAAAAAAAGGGTCGTGGTTTTCAGGGTAGCTCATGAAGAGAATCAGTGCCTCTCTGCATTCTTGACGATGGGGAAAAGGGAATCATAAGACATCGAAGCCGGTTGCCTAGAATGCCATGGTTTTGGTGGTGGAATCAATAGATCCGTAGCCATATTTCCATTTAATTTAGAGTCGGATCTACTATAATAGGTGCGTGCCGAAAAGATCAGACCCAGGAAGAAAGGCGAAGGCGACATTGGACGCGAAGTATACTCCGGGTGAAATTGAGTTCCAACAAAGTAGGGATGTCTGCGTTCAAAAGAATCTGTTCTGTCACCTGTGTTTCTAGAAGCCGTCTTCTGACCAGAAATTGGCCGAAGCAGCTCTCCAATTTCCATTCTAGTGCCCTGTTCAGCATCACGACCGACAAATGCAAATCCATTGGACTCGAAATCATTGGTCACTTTGGGGTTGACCTCATACCTGAATAGATAAAATGCGTATGCATTTGACTCAGGATAGTCATACACACGATGTACACGCTCACCTATGACGATGTCTAGCATATATATGGTCAGCATTCACAAAGCGATAGCTATTGAAGCACGAGAAGAAATCCGGAAAGTTGTCCTTATCGCTTTCAGTCCCAGTGGAAGTAGTATTACAGTCGCTAGTTTCGCCATTCTCCAAACTGGAAATTGATAAACGAGACAGCCGATTAGTTGTTTTTATTGTATTTGAGTTTTCAATGTAAGTCTTCACCGTAGAGGACACAAAAAAATTGGTTCGGCGTGATCCTAAACGCATGGTGCCGCCCATATCGCTAGGATTGAACTCTGGCATATCTATCACCACTGGATGCCCAGTGTCTGGGTTGATCTCGGTTGAACTAGCATCCTTAGAAGAAAAGAATTATGTTTAATAAAAGTGAACAGCACGGATACATATAACTGGAATAAGCTAACCTTCCAACCGAGAACATTTCGGGCGAATTCAACCACAGCAAGTTGGAAGCCGAGGCAGATACCAAGAAAAGGGATACCCCGTTCACGGCAGTACCGAATGACAGCGATTTTGCCCTCACAGCCGCGCGGTCCAAAGCCACCAGCAACAATGACGGCCTGAGCATTACTGATTGAAAGCCAGGCTTCGTGATATTGCTCGGGTGCGGAACTTTCCGTAGCGGGTTCCAAGTCCTCCGAATTTATTAAATCCACCTTCAGCTTACAGCTTACATAGGTTGCTGCATGCTCACATGCCTACAAATGAATTAAAAAGTGGATATGGATTTGATAACGATGAAGTTGAATGCTCTGGCACTTTCTAGCGTAAAAATCTGACTGATAACCATTACACAGCATGAGGAAGTGAGATTAGAAAACGAACCTGAAACACATAATGGCAGTATTTGCAGCCTTTAGGCTGTTAGATATTGCTCATTGAACAGAAAGTCTTCGAATGGTGCAGAGTTGCAATTACATTTTTGAATTACCATTTTCATTGATAAAGGATAAATAGATTATCATAAACGGCAGAAAAGGGAAAAAAAATAGATAAAATATCTCAGTAAAAGAGGTTGGGCTTAAACGAACCCACTATTTAAAATATGAAATACATTGAATTGAAAGGCATTTTTAAGGGCAACTATGGTAATTAATAATTCATTAACATGAATGATCTGA
Organism: Moniezia expansa; assembly: GCA_019097775.1. Classification (NCBI taxonomy): domain Eukaryota; kingdom Metazoa; phylum Platyhelminthes; class Cestoda; order Cyclophyllidea; family Anoplocephalidae; genus Moniezia; species Moniezia expansa. The sequence continues at coordinate 7,947,720 of JADFDV010000072.1, forward strand.
CATCATCATAAATGGCGAAAATCCGATAGACCATAATCTGAATTTCATATCTAAAAATTAACCTAGTGCAATTCAGGATGTAAATGGGATAACCGCAAATTAGACGCTTCTTGAAGGCCAAATGTTTTAGGAAGGACTGAAGGATCGACTCAGCCAAGTGTACACATGCCTATAAAATCTTTACAAGTGAAAAATGTAAAACTATATTTACGCGAAAGAGTCTCGCAAGTACAAATGCGAAATAATCCCCGACAAGAAACGCTACATATGTTGAGCAGGTTACTCAGAATCCGCTAGATTGAACCCTTAAGCATTATCACCAATTTTATTGGCCAGAAGAACGAAAACTTAGGGATTAATCAAAATCCACTAAATCAACTAAAATAACGCAATTCTGCGCTAATTATTATAACTGCTTGAGGTTTCTAGATGGGCTATCAGTTTAAGCTTGTACGTTTTTTCTAGCGATGATTAATAAGAAAAAACGGTCGAGCGAAACATCGCACTGACAATACGTTAAAAATGGTGGTATGAAAAGCAGGTGATGACCTAGTTGTTTACGGCAAAAGAGAGGAATCAAGATAGCTGGGAATAAGTGGTTAAAATGGCACCGCTAGACAAGCTTCAAATCGAGAACAGCGTGATATGCTTCAGAAATGGAGGACTTTTTCCAAATGTAATCATGTAGCTTCAGAAATCCATTAACTCACTTTGAGAAGGGAAAGGTAGGCATCACTAAGTTTGGTGTATTTGCCAGCGACAGCTATTCGAATTTTCCCCGAGGCATGGAACATATGGTCAACCATAGCTCGCCAGGCCGCAAGGGGCGGATCAGGGCCTAGATCTTTTGGTTGTAAGTCGAAATGTTGAAGGAGCAGAGTCGAGAGTTTCTGGGACTCAAAAGCCAAGGGAACTTGGTAGAGATTGTCCACGTCCCGAGCTTGGATTACCTAAATTGAACTATGCTCATGGTTCACCATCGGACCGAAATTTAGATTTAAAATACAAAATTTACATGATCTATAGGGACTTGACAAAAGAGACCCAGCTTTTCGATGACTTTGGGCGAAAGCTCACTGTTACAGCGACAGAAAAGGATATCTGCTTGCAGACCACGTGCTCGCAACTCACGAATACTCACCTTACAAAGAAAAACAAGAATCCAGCACACCATAACAACAATAATCATTCAAATCTTTCCATGTCGATAGATATACGAATGAAAATACGCGACAGGAAGGCACTAAGTTGTACATTTATGTAATTTAAGCGATGTTCACCTGAGTAGGTTTAGTTTTTGGTTCACCAACTGTGGGTAAGTGTGGCACCAGGCTAACGTGTACACAACAGAAATTTTTTGGACCGACGCGGTACTGAAGTTGGCGGAAGGCCTCAACAAAGGGCATGGATTCGATATCACCAACTATCCCACCGAGTTCAATCAAACAAAGCTCGGGTATTCTACCGGATGCATCAACGGGTATTTCAGCAACTTTGATTACCCATTCCTGGATGGCATCAGTGATGTGGGGAACAACCTCGGAGACCATAAAAAAATGTTTTTGACATTTAACCAAAATTACAAAAAAACAAAGCATTGACTTATGGGACACACTTGGACGGTCTTTCCAAGATATTCACCTCTTCTTTCGCGCTGCATAACCTGCTGATATATTTTTCCAGTGGTTATATTATGATCTTTCGTAAGTGTGACATTAATGTAGCGCTCATAATTGCCCAAATCCAAATCCACTTCACTGCCATCATCGAGAACATACACTTCACCATGTTCATAAGGCGAAAATGTTCCTGCATCAATGTTTAGGTAGGGATCAACTTTAATACAAGTAACAACCCATCCATGGGCTTTCATAATAGCTCCGATGCTACTAGAAACGATTCCTTTACCGATTCCACTGATGACACCACCAGCAACCAACAGATATTTCATCCCTATAAGTAGCCAACTTGACGGTACAACGTGGAAAACAAATGTGCCGCCACACTATATAATAGTCAATTTACCATGAGCAAAATGGATTAAAATGATGTAATCAAACCAAATAGAAAACTTTTATATAAGTTGATTCATTGATTTTCGACATTTCTATTTTAAGCACATTCACTTGCCAGATGTAATGACGGAACCATGAAAAATAATACCATTATTTACAATTTCATAGCAATACACCATACTACAGCTCATTTACCTGATGAAGAATTTGAGAAATAAAATAGCGAAGGTGGAATTAATGCTGTTAGATCGTGAAGTCTGTTATTAGTAAAAGGGTAAATTAATGGAAGGACATCAGTCAAAATACTTCCATGCTATTGTAATCCAATTCGAACCTCTTTTCAAACTGAATTTTAAATCGCTAATATCTGACATGAATTTGCATTAGAGCAAATACATCCGCTAACTTTCACTTCAAATTGCTCGCTTACCAAAATAATCAGCCAGAAATGACTTCGGAAAAAAAATCGGAAAAAGGCGCAACTAGTTCGCGCTGCCCTACATAAATGGATTTTCTTAGGCGTTTTTTATTTCTTATCCATCTCGTTTTTGTCATCCACTATTCCTCTGTCCTTTTTTTTCGGTTCTCATCCACTTATTCTTTGTATACAGTCGAACTCTTGCGTTTGGTTTACCAGCCTATCCCACCGGGTAGTACCTGTGTGTAGCCAGGCTGAGTGCAGTGGCAATTCTTTCATAAGGTTTTTGGTTCATATTCTTTCATTTTTTTTCGATGTCTTCCCTCTTCTCATATGTTTCGTTTCGGCCCGATTCCTTCTTTTCATTCGTCCTTTTGAGATTTGATACCAGGCTTACCTGGGATTGGCAGTCTTTCTTGGGCCTTGATGAGCCAACCATTTCTCTTACAGCTTTAAGGAGTATTCTGATAGGCCTCTTAGAATGTTCTTATCATCCCCATCTTCCATTGGTCTATCACCATTGCATAATTTTTGCTTCATAAAATCTCTTTTCTCGTTGTAAAGGTTTCTTAGCGTGTGGATTTTCTACAGATTGTATTTCTTAGCCTTCTCTCCACGTGTTTTGGTACACAGTTTGGATTATTGCACTTAGGCATCTTCCTGGCTCGTCTATTTAGCCTTCAGTCTTTTTTCCAGCGCCCAGTTCTTAGAATGCGGTTCTTCACTGATATCCTTCAATCAACACTGCCTTCTAGAGACTTATCCTGGTTCTTTAACGTCCTCCTCAGGTTTAACGATCGCTGCTGAATGGTTGTGGCCAGGTTTCTTATTAGTATTTGTCCTTTTAGTTTATCAGCTCCTTTGCTCTTATTGACTACAATTCGAGGGTCATGATCCTTTGGAAGCTCACAGGCTATAACTGAGTCCAAAAATATTTCCGTCAGTTTCGCTTTTAGCAATGCTGACAGAGTTCTAGACCTTTTCTTGCATTATCTTGTCCCGCCAGATTCTATTATGTTTGCTGTCCTAAAGCTGAGATAGTTGAAGTTGGAGTCTCGCTTGAAAAACCTTCCCGTAGTTTCGATAACTATTTGATCATTCCCAGAGCCCAAATGAAGCCGAGGGCTTTATCCACTACGATTTGTCATTTTTTAGCATTCAAACAGCAGCTATTTTTGTCAAAGCTACAAGGTGCAAGTCACCCACGTACTCTAGGTTATTGAGATGTCATCTTTTGCTTGTACTTATTGCCTTCAGTTTTGCAAAGACGACTGATGAAGGAGAAGACTTTGCTAGTGTTAGTCGGCTGCAGTGTTGACCCTTGTCCCACTCCTAGTTACATTTTAGTACAGTCCTCTTTTCAATTAGATAACTTTTTTTTCGGTTTGGAGCAGTATTTACGAACAACACATGAAAAACTTTCTACAGGTCAACAAAGAGTTTTCTGAACTATTTTACATACTCCAACTATGGCATATTCGGCAAATCTACTCTCGTAGAACCCATATGGAGTTTTTGAGTTTAGCGAACATTTACTCAGGGCGCAGGATTTTAGCTTACCTGTAGAGATTTGTCTATAGACAGTCTTTTCGAACATGTTCACTATTAGAGCAATCACTCAAGTATGGGGTAGGCTAGGTTGCGAACCCATTAGTGGTTGAGTACCTTAAATAGGTGACTGGTAAGATCTTGACCACTCCAGTTCGGAAGTTCAAGTCATGTAATGTGGGATTATAGGTTAAGCACGACCGGTTTTATTTCTGAGAGGGAGATTTTTGCTAGCGGGTCATATGGCTGAATCGACTCATCCTTGATTCGAAGTGGTCAATTCAATGTTAACAACGCCCATAACTTTGTGCAAGGTGAAACAGTTTTAAAATGATAGGTCGGAAGAATGAAACACAAAGCGTATCTAACCATCTTTGTCCACTTTCACTTCTTTGAGAGTTCTGTGGTGTTCCTCCGATCGAAGACCAGGAATCTAATCAATATTAAAAAGTCATTCATAAATCTGATTATCCCATGTAAAGTAGCACGAATATCCTCTGCTCCCCCCGATCCCCTCCCAAGTAGCTAAATGGCAGTTGCCTCGTTCATTAATAAATGCCGAATAATATTTTGGTGTATTTACAAAGTTACATGGTGAAAATGCTAGTAGTGTTGTCCAAATTAGGCCTACGTTTTTCGTTTATAACGAGGCGAAGATGCATCTACAACGCGGTAACTCCCTAAAGTTTTTTCCAAACATTTTAGTAGCAAATTTTATTGTACAAGTGATCAAAGTTCTGATGGTGATTTGTTCTGTCCAAAATTTTTGGGTACATTAGATTAACGCTTCTAGCTTCCATCACTCTTGGCATACTTTAGTGTATCGTTTCATTGGGGGAAAATAATCACCTAGTCATAGTGTCAATGGAGGGCATATTTTAGCAGTGTTTATAGTTCACAATTAAATGAAAATTTTGTTTCAATATATTGCAGAACGAAAAACCGGGATAATTGTGGCGAGGGTTATTTTATGTTGCTGCTTGAATCGCTTTACGTTATAATGTGAGATAGTCATTTTCATTGTCATCGGAAACGGATACGAAGTAAAGTTTTATATCTGGTCTGCGCTGCGGTGAGGGTGGAAAATTTATGCCTTTAGTGCGCTGGGATGGTTTGAGACGCTCTTTGACTGCTTCAAGTTTATTGTAAACAGGCCTGCATAGAGACATCGCAGCTTCTGCCTAATCGATAGTTACATTCTGCTGTTTCCACTGTCGTACCTGGGTCTCTAACTTAAGATTTATTATACTTATGAGGCTTATTGATAATATTAACTGAACTCCTATCATTCCGATTTGACAACTAATTACTAGGTTGTACGCATCAAGCCCGCCGACACTGTAGCACTATATCCTAAAACAACTCTATTTTACAGAAATCAGCATGTAGAAACGTTCATGCAAAGTAGGCAGTAGGACTCGCTTAATAAGAGTACAGAAAAACATGCAAAATAAACCAAGAAGCAATTGGGAACCGGCTAAGAGGCATGAGAAGAGGGCGTTCGGCTAAGTTCACTTTCAAATTATTTATTCAAGACAAAATATAAATTTAATTCAAGGGTTAAGGTCTTCAACTCTAGATGGTGTGCCCTGGAAGAAGATTGAATATGGATCTTCCAGGTCGCACATACTTAAAATTTGATCAGTTATTAATAAAATTCAGTTTATTCTAAAGCCGCGAAAGACTGATTGTAGTTTTTTCCGAATTTTCTTAGCTGTTTAAAAATTATGTTCAACCTTGGGACATTTGATGTAAGGCCCCTGATTTGCCTCAGTGTAAGAGATGAAGTTGAAGGATTTCAGTTAAAGTGGCATTGGGTTAATTAGCCCTGACCGGATAGCAATCGAAGCAGGCAATGGCGGAGTCTCTAGTCTGTACATGACAAGATCATTTGCTGTGAGCCAAGCTATGGTGAGCTTCTCTGATTCCCTTTTCTCTCTTGCTCACCGCGTTAGTATTTTTATGTACTGTCCTATAATATCAAAAATTGCATTAATGATATATTACATAGTAAAACTTATGATACTTTATGTTAAATAACAATTCATAAACTAGGGAGCTTATGGTCTGAATGCCAATCAGCGAATTCAAAGTAAGGAAAATGAATAAAACGAAAAAATGAAACTTCTATGAATTGATATTTTAGTTGAATGGTTTAGACATCAACCTCATCTTACATATTTTTGAGTTCTGCGGACGAATCTCCGATAGTAATTCTTTTGTCATGTCAAACTAGAGTATTGTTTTCCAGCAAAACTAATATTGATAAGCCAGCAGGTTTGGCGCCATGATAGGTTTTCGTGCATACCTCTGGCATTTTACACATCTTCTATCCTGGCGTGTATTTACTGCTTACTATGAAGTTGATGCTTTCGAAATGTGGCGATAATATATGATCTACTGGGCACACCAGTATAATGAAGGTGGGTTGATCAGGTTCATATTGTCGTAATTAAAGCTTAGACACCTTAGACGCCTTCTGGTATAACGACAAATGAATATCCAGATGGATTACAGCCCTTGGGGGGGGGGGGGGGGGAAGAGGTTATATAAAAACAGAAGTACCCATGTAGGCCTGCAAAATCAGCGCAGTGATTTATTTACAAGAATCATCCGAATTAAGTAAGGTAGATTTCTTATATTTTGTAATTCGCACAGGTCTAATGGTGGCTATTTTATATAATATGCACTCACAAAGTACAGAACAAAACAGATAAATGGATCTTAACCAAATATATTGGTAAAGAAATTAGGTTATTAATCGATGTTAACATTACTTATGATTTAAACATGTCTCCATGCAGATTCTTCTAAAAGAATAATGCAATTCGCGCATTCCTTTCCACCTAGAAACTAAACTATACAAATATAAAGACTATAGTGAGCTGATATGGATTAGGATGCAGCTGCGGAAACCAAGCTACCATTGAGGCTAATTTTCCAATAATTATATGACATTTCAAATTTCTACTTATACTTAATTATTAAAGTTAACCCTGCTATAGTTGGTAATAAGGAAGAAGTTTTCTGATTTTGCGTTGATTTGAGAGCGATTTTAATCTCTGCCTGAACCTGATTTGTAAATGCCCCGACATTTACTTAACAATTAGTTGCAAAACTTGCATAAATCTAACAATTTAACGTATAGACCTACAAGATTTATAATGAAATGTTTAAACTCTAACTGAAGAAAGATCAAGCCATAGGGAAAACAAAGCTGCCTTGAGTATAGTTATAATGCGCTTTTTATAGCAAGTACCGACCTCTTCTACACGTCGCAGATTGGAAGTGGCCAGGCTTCGGAACCGGAGCATCAGTGAAGGCAAATTCGGTTAAGTATGTTGTAGTCGATGACGGCGCAGTTGAAAAAAAACATACCTTCTTACAGTTGAAATTGAAAAAATTTCCAACAGGTTATGTTCCAACGGCGGCTATTGTAATTCAAATAATATTCTTACTGTTCGATATTTACAGGGGGATTTATCGAAAAGAATATACTTTTGTTTGGCTGACACTGCAGTTCAAAATTCGTATGAAAGCTTTAATAGGTATCTTATCCGGGCACCAGCCTATTCGTTTTGTGTTTCGCTGTTGTCAACCGAATATCCTACGACAATGTTTATTTCACTTTCATGTTTACTTGATTTTTCAATTTTTGCTTGCTTATTACGATGCCTTATTTGCTTCCACCTGATTTTCTGTCAATATAAAATTTGAAGAAACACGTAAAGCGTTTGCACAGAACCTGTCTGAGAAGGTTATCACCTTTTAACTATTAAATCCAAGTATACTTTATTAAGGAGAATTTTATTTATTGCCTCGAATTTATAACATAATTTTGTCGAGAATCGAAGACTAAACTAATAACTTTAATTTGTTGCGTACTGTTTTTCTCTTTCACTATTTCAAATTTTCAGTAGCATTGGCTAAAAAAATTATCCGAACTGTCATCTATATGTTCAATGATTAGTGGCCTCCAGAAATGAAAAGGAATAACTCAACAACATCGAGCATTCCAGTTGGCTGTAGGACCGAACTTCGGGCCATACATCAGAGCTGCCTTACTCCTGTTGATGGAAGGCATCTGGCGACCGAACTCGGGCAGTTACTTGTATAAAATGCTCTGCAACGCATAATGTAACGCAGCACAATTGCTTTCAGTTATTTTTATCCATGAACAATTGGTTAATTGTTTATTTTTTTTAGATTGGAGCTGATAGTTTATTCGAAAAGGCGATAGAAGTCGGTGCAAAGTTAAAAAAAGGGCAAGAAGAGACACTCATGCAGTTCAATGTAAAAAAAAATAATAAAGCTATTGAATTTTCGCCTCTCACACCATTTTTACAATCGTTTATCACGACTTTGAAACGAGTAGATCCTGCTTTCCAACACTAGCTACTTCCAGGTTTTATAACTCTAAAAGTAATAAAAGTCTTAAGTACTTAATTTAATTTATTATTGCTTTTAGAAATTTCTGGAAATTAAACCAAGATGCTGTGCAGCTTATGCAAAAATCCTTTCAACTTTTTTGATGTTAATGTACTTTTTTAATCCACCATAAATCGACGCCCTTCACTTATAGCGATGTTGAGTGCATGTCCGAAATTCAACCCATATCATGAGGTGCACGATATCCTACGTGTTTAATGTGACAAGGTATTAAACACTAATATGTTCTTTTATTCCAGTTCATTTTCAACGCCACAACAGCGCTTATATGACATGTAGAGCGAATGTTATATAGGCGATTCGAGTGGACGTTCCCTTCAACGACTATTTACGTGGATGCAGATATTAATATTCATATTAACTTTCCAGTATCTTGCCTTTCCTTTTTCCTGAACCACGTCTATAGCAGAAGGATAAAAATATGCTCTTATCGGTAGACTTTGACTCGGAATTGGGGGCCTGCTTACTCTCGTTTGCAGACTGCTTTGTCAGAGATGATAATTTATCGAATAAATGTAGGCATTTGATGAGACTCCAATTCATACCTTTGAACAAGAATGCTTGATTCTAAGATTAAAATGGTAAGCTACTTGGAACCCTTAATATACTGAAAAATTATAGAGATACTGTGTATTAAGCATGCATAAAATCTTAAAAAGCAAAGTATTCCACCTTACTGACCATATACGAAGATGGAATTATTTTACGATTTGAAATAAATTGTCTGTTTTCTTAAATTGTCCCTCTATAAGTAGACGCTTTGTGAAAGAAATATAATTACTCCCAGAACGGACAAATCGTTGATAAATGTATTGAAGCTAAAAAAAAATAGTTGGGATTCAGAATTTCGCGAAAACCACCAAAGATCCGCTAGGTTATTGAATCCAAAGTAATTGCGTGTGGAGGTAAAGTCAACAGAATCGCCTATATTTACCTGAATAACACACAAGTCGTCATAAAGAAAGTCCTTGAGTCTAGTTTCTTAAAGGCTTTTTGATGACTTCTGTTTGGCAAAAAAAGCAAAATGATCCTACTCTGTGTGATCATGTAAATCTGCCTAGAAGCTCTCCAAAGTATGAAAAAATAAGCCAAATGCAGACTATTATATTACACCTTTTGTAAAGGGTAGTTGTGGTATCGCAGAAAATGGCGCCGTGATAATTGTCACAATAATAACGCTAAGAAGCTTTAAAATGAATATATTAGCGGCCTGGTTGGAAGACAAGTTGCAAGAGATTTTCCTTGCCAATATTTATCCAAATCAGAGGTATACTAATTCAACTGACTTTGGACTTAAACTTATCCAAAAATCTTCATTTGGTCACTTGTGTTATAAACATAATGGTAGGTATAAATGTGGCAAACGCGGCTTGTCACAGAAGTATCCCGCATCAGGCCACCTTAGCGGGATCTGTTTCGCTAGATCCAAGTCATTTTGCAAAGTTGGAGGCCTGTAACTGTCCTCAAAACTGTGAATTACGAGGACCAAACGGTATTCAATATAACGATTCTTGTTATGCATAGATGTTACTGGGGTTCGGCTTTTAATCGGAGCAGGTTGGTTACAACACTGACAGATGAAACTTAGTTAGCAGGAAAACGGTTTCAAACGACCACAATATCTATTGTCAACTTCAGGTTAGTTTAAACAGGCTTTTGATCCTTTCGTCCTTTTAATATATTGATATTAATTGTATCAATACTAGTGAACACCACCAATTCACCGTTTTCAACTGCATAGAGGGTGTTACTTAATAGCAAACGAAAATCCAGAATTGATTCCAGGAAATGATGAACTGTCTTTGTACATAATCATAATATCCAAGTAATTGGGGTGTACACGTTACCTTATTAAATCTGGTCCATTCTAACTACTTAAGAAGGGATAAATAAGAAGAAGGAGTGACATCAAAGCTGTTATAGAACAGGCAATTGATGGTAACAGCTTACAAAGATGTAAGCTTATTTACGAAAATGTGATTGGCGTTAAGCAATCTGATGGGTCCAAAATTACCATTTCAAAAAGTTCATTGAGTTAAAAATAGACGTTAACTGACCAAGGTTATATTATTCATCACAATCTCCTGCCGACTGGTAAAGTTCCCAATGGATGCGTATAAATTAAGGAAAATTTGTTGGTTACATTGAGGTAAATTCATTCAACGTCTACTGATGTTAGGGTCCTAAAATCTCTTCTGCGGATTAAGTCTGTTGGCATAAAATAAAGTACTTGCGAAAAAATTCTGCGTTAAATCAACAGGTTTGGCTGTTTTATCAAAATGTGTCTTGAGCGACAGAGCTTTACAATTAGTACGAAGAGATCCGTCCCAATTAACGTAATGTATCATGTTTCATTGAGCGTAATTACTTCAGCGTAAAACATCACCCAACCACTTAGTTAAGGGTGAGTCGAAGAACGGCACAGCAGTACAATAAAAGAGAAAACCACTTTGATTTACTTCCGTTTACAAAATCCCAGTTTTTAGCCACAAATTCGACTTTCTTATTTAAAATAAAATTGTACTTATAATATATAAGTAGCGTTATTTTAATTCAATCCTATTGAAGATGATGGTTGGAACCAAAGATATTGATCTGAAAGATTTAGAAGTGCTCAGATTATTCCTTTCGGTAGTAAACAGTCTGCTAAGGTTAGAGTTCTGCACACTGCCAAGTTGATCAATCCAGATCTGGTCAGTGAGATGTGTTATCCGTTGGCCACATACTATCAAAGCAAAATATTTTTCCATTTAAGCGCCTTTATTCTGACCATGCTAGCACCGAATACTAGATCCGAATACTTCAAAGTGATTGTAAAAAGCATCTCGATGACTGAAAATGTCCCTATTTGAAGATTCGACCTGCAACATCTACGCAAATGCAGGAGAACAAGGATTAGCAATCTGCCGAAATTCGATGTTCTGCCCTAAAATGAATCTCAATGATACATCCACCAGCTAATAGGTAAAGTGAGTAATTGATATGAGGAAATCCAGAATCGGGGAATGAGAAATCAAGTTATTTGCATGTTGGGATGCTCTGGAGGCCGTTCAGGTTCATCCCTACTTTACTTTTCAAACGTTGTTGTTTTCTTCAGACTTGGAGTCATACGAGTTGACAGTCTATTGTTGACAAACATGAAGCATATCCGTTAGCGCCATGGCACCTAAGGAACATCATCCATCTCCACATTAAGTAGAATGACAGGAATGACATTCCATTGAAAAAAACGAGATCAGAAGCTGCCTTTGAATTTACTCAGACTCCTCGTCCATCTCAATCGTTTTTAAATCTAACTACTTAATTAAATGCTGAAAGCATGAAATATGCAATCCTTTCTTATGCTAATTAAACTGCCATAAAGTAGAAGTGATTACAAGATTGGCTCAGATAACGCTCTGCAATCGTTCAGAGAGGGGGGGGGGGAATGAAATCCGAATCTCGATTGAAACGACAATTTAGAAACGCCAAAGCAGTAAAAAGAGGGGATTAGGCAATTGTCGGTCTGATTTCGTAACTAGTCACTCCGAGACCCTGAGTGTCGCTTGGGCAAATCTATCAAGATCTTTAAGCATGGAAGTCAATCCAGTGCCACAGAATCAACAAAGTAGACACTTTTTATTTTAATGTTCTAATGGACCTCAAGTGTAGAGGTAGCACACAACAACTGCAGAGATTCCAACTCCACCTTTTTACTATCTGTAATTTAAATGAACGAGACCTGGCAGCTATGGTCAGCAGTGAAAAAGGCCTGTCGTTCCTAGGTAACAGTTATAGGAGGATGGACAACTACAAAAAAGAGCGTACAGTGAGAGGAGAGAGCTCGCCAGTAATATCTCTTTTCGTCATCTGGGTATCCGTGTTTGAATAGTAAAGAAGAATTAGTTCTAAGTGCAAAGAAGCGTTCATATATTTCAGAAAAATGAATCGTGTATGATAAAATCTCATAATCAATTTAGATTTGAATTTTACCGAACTCAAAAACTTATAAAATAACATCAGTTATCTATAAATTTCCGTATATACAATTTTTTTGCCAAATTATTCCAATTTATTACATAAATCAACAAAGAAATGGATATTTAATTGCTTGTTTAACTGTTTGACTGCACAAATTAAAGGTCATAAAAATCCGTTGCGAGTAGCTGTTAAACAACGAAAACCTTAGCTTAATTCAAGAATCAACCAAACTAAGGCTGGCATAATCCTAAATACCGAATCTCATGACTATTCAATGATAAGTATATATAACTTACTGGAAGAGACCTGCGACATGACCTCTTCGTTAGATTCCTATTTGGCGATACTGCCTGTAAATGGTACACATCTATCGATTAGAGGGCGATGACGTTATCCGTGACATCCGCTAATCCAGATTAAGCAAAATACATTTTTGTAGACTCATACTCGGTTCTCTTAGGCACAGATGAGCATCACATTTGTGTGCACAAGACAAATTTCATTGGCTAATCAGCAAAAGTAGGTATTTAACTCGCGAGTTAGCTCCTGTGTGTTTATTTAAACGAGAGATCGAACAGAGCTAGAGAATGATTCAGGCCCTGTGGATTACACTTTTTCTTACGTCTTTTACTAGGAGTCAAGAACAGAGCAATGAATTATGCAAGTTTTAGGCGCTATTTAAAGCATATTAAAGCATGCTTACAAATATCATTTATACATAACATGTTTCGTTTATATCCTTTTGCAATTAATAAATGATAATAAAAGACGAACTAAACAAGTGTAAGTTTTTTACGTTGTTCATAAGAAATTAACATTCATGTGGTGTGTGAGTTTCATAACCAAACAAGATGTATGGATAAATAAAGCCATCAGCATTTGCTAACTTCCATGAATCTTGCGGATATTGGCTTAAAGGGTGAATAACTTTCTGCTGACCTGCTGTGCTTCTTCTGGCACTGGCATCCAGTGCGTACAGCATTCTCTGCACGTTTTAGTTAACTGCGTTATCAAGTTAATCCTCATTTAAAGTGGAGATGCTTAGAAGGCCTCAAGTCTTGCCGCACCCTTATTTGAGGACTTCAGGGTCTTTAGAAGGAGACGAATGAGTGATAAATATGGAAAAATACCAGTTAACTTTGCTGCTCAGTAATGCGCTTTTGTTCTTCCGGTTAAGTAGGCTAATGACAAGTGAAATCAGTCCATTAATCTAAAGCCTCTTTGGTTAATTCTAAAGATGGTTGAGTACACATATGTAAATACTCATTTAACGGAGGAGTGGCATGTGGAAGTTGGGGATCTCGTTTTTTATTGCTTGATTTTCGAAATATGTGCCCGTTTCCTTATTACTTTATTAAAAGTATTAATAAGGATAGACAAGTCGTCCCTCCAAAAAGTGTTTGGTTATGCTATTTTTCTTATTCTCAGTATCTTCTCGCGTTTCTACTGCGACAGTTCTTGAGGTCTGTTTTAGCTTAAATAGGGTTCCTCAGGAAGGGTGCTCTGCTGTCTTCTACGGATTAATAACCAATCATTCGATAATGAATCATTAAGCTTTGGTTTCTCTTTGAAGACCTCTGTACCGGTAGAATGGTACCTTAAACAGACTTACTATTTCATCGTAATGAGACTTCAGGGAGGGTGCTTCTGTTGTCGCTTGCCTAAAAAATTGGTTGGTAGTTTCCGATGTCCCATTACCAGTAGCGCGTTGAATCGACTGATCATGTGGACTTATTTGCAAAGATCTCCAAATTGCCTATCAGGAGCGGAAGTAGCCGATGTATGATGGGTTGCATCTATCGGTGGCTACGTACATGCTGAAGTGACCTGCTTGCCGTTGCCAAATTATTCTGACCGCTATTGGTGTTTTAGCGATATCCTTCTGACTTAAGATTTCACATTGGGAACTCCTTTCGTAATTAGTCCCCGAATTCATTCCGATCACTAGCTGATTGATAGTGGGCCTAGAATCCATGTCATTTCATTATTTAAATGCGTTTGCCCATTATTAAATTTTCACACTAAGAACTTTCCAATCTAAAACGTTGCTCTGTCCTTTGGTCTAAGCCAGCTAATCTATGGCGAAATTTAGGATCCCCGAAGGTAGCAACATAAATAGTCAATATAAAGAAAACGTAATTTATTGCTAGTCGATTAAATTGTTTTTATTTATATTTCAGATTTGACCTTCAATGAGGACGTAAGCGCGGAGGTCACTCAAAGAGTTTTCGATGCAATATACACAAACAAGGCCGAAAACACATCGAGAGTTTTTGTTTTTAAATCTCTCAATCTGGGACAAAAACGTAAATCAATTTTATTTTCGGGCCTCGTTACAAATGGCTGAAGATATACAAGCCATTTCGGTATTTAGAAGTTCCAGAACCTGTGTAATAGGATGTTGACGTTGACAGACATAAGGCCGATTAATAGTCGGCGAGATAAAACCTATTTTAAGTTGTAATTTGGCTTCTCTGAGTTGGTTAAATTGGTCGCTTGGCCGTGAAATGCGCTGATTGACGTACTTAACGTGCTGTTTCAGCAATGACGTACTTACTGCCCTTTTTCTAATAGCGGTCCCCTGCAGTTCTATCAACTGACGACATCTTAGCCCAACCAGTTGATGCAAACTGCTTGATCATTGAAGTCCATTTTTATTCCTGTGCATGAGGAATGAGATTACCGCTTTTTTTCAGCTAATAAGGCTGCAGGTATTTTCGGGTCGAAGGACTACTTCATAAGCCGAATGGTGCTGTCAAACTTCACTTGCAACAATAGATCACTGGAGAACATTTATGTGTCTTCGTTGGATCTCGATCCAAATCAGCTTTTGCGAGCCTGTATTGAATTGTTGGAGAAAATGAGAAGCCCTGGTTCT
The DNA here is from genome assembly GCA_019097775.1 of Moniezia expansa. NCBI lineage: Eukaryota > Metazoa > Platyhelminthes > Cestoda > Cyclophyllidea > Anoplocephalidae > Moniezia > Moniezia expansa. The sequence continues at coordinate 7,962,988 of JADFDV010000072.1, forward strand.
CTTCCAACCGAGAAGACAATAATCGCAATGCCGAAATATCGGAGTAAGTCATTCCACGACCATAAAATGCTCCTAGTTTTTGGTGAGCGGTGTTTAATGTAAGAGTAATAGTGGTACAACCATCATGTATGTGGTTCACTTATCAGTTATCACATCCAGTGACTGGAATGGTTAGTCACTTCGGTTAAATAATGATGTACATAAGGTTAGTCAAATGAAAAGTCTCATCCAGAGAAGCACTACAATCCATTTACTCTCCTCATGATAAGTATTGGGATATTCTTTCCTTCCATCCAGATTTGAGTTTCAATAATACGCTGATTAAGGAGTTTCTTCTTCCCATTCGGCAAAATAATTTCGAAATGCGCTAGCGCAAGATCTTCTAACTCTGTTCATTTTAATTTATTTGTTTGAAAAGTAGTGTGTTCCACATTAATGTATGCAAAATGAAGGAACTTCGTTAACAGAGCGTAAACTGCATAATTATATTTTTATAAGTGATACCATGTTGAACTTAGATAAGAAGACAGTCAGAAAATGAGAAAGACGTGATGGTTTGGGAAAGAGAGGGGACTTAGAAAAAAGTGGAATGGAGTGACTTTCGATAATTCAGAAGCTGGATCCTGTGTGGTATTCCATTCTCTTAAGCCCTTGAACCGACTGTAAAAGACAGACGATTGGTTCATAAAGTTCAAGTCTGACACACTGATCAATCTAATCGGTGCTATCTTGCAATGTGAGCATATGTTAAGTGAACTGACTGGAATCTAGTAAAAAAGAATTTGGGTTTCGACTTAATCGCAAGGCGCTTATTAGATAATCATCTTCAAGGTGTTCAATGTGAACTGTGCCTTCCCCTTTACTTCATTTGTGGTCGTTTAGATTCTATTTATACAAATTGAAAGAATGAGCAAACTAAATGCTAATTGTTTATTTCAGCGGACATCCAAAATCCCTTTAAATGTAAGCATGAATTCAATTTAATTCGCGAAATAAATTTTTTTAAAGCATTTAATGGAGTTTAAATGCTGTTATTCATTTTTTTTAAACCTTTACTAAACTCTAGATGCTCTTATGATTTATTCCAGAGGCTTTAGAATTGTCATTTAAATTAATATGAGATTTGCAGTTCAGTATAATCGTTTATTTTACCAATTATGTATTATAGTGCTGCCCTTTATATTCACGGTTGAAAAAATAACAACGACAATGTCAATGTTTTGGTACCAATCCGCCGATGATACCGATATTTTGACACGTAAAATTAACGAGGCCAATGTGGAGAACGTGATTTTATTACTACCGGACGAGTATCTCAACGATGTCATTAAAAGTGTGAGCATTAGTGTCCCTTTTTAAAATTTATAAGTGCTGGAGTCAAAGGGTAATGCCTAAGGTCTCTTCAGCCTAAAAATCTTTTGTAATAAGCGGAAAGTGAGGAAAGGCTAGGAAGTGGGCATCTCCTTGAAAATTATATTAATGCCATTATTAGAGTGGATTGAGAGATTGATGATGTTAAGGAGAGAGATCAATCAGCTTAGCCCGGACTTTACCCTAAATCTCGCCATACCCTCTTCAGTAACTGTCCACTGCCACCAAATATACCAATTACCTCTCTACCTGGAAGAAAAATCTAGCTTTGTAGATTGATCGTAGCAGTTTTGATGTAGCCAAATAAACCGTCGTATTGACTGGCTGGCAGAAAATTACTGGCCTAATCCAGTCCCGTGCGGACACTTAGCTAAGTGCCAACATGCTGTAGAAATGCGGGGGCTGGGAATGGAAGGGTTGGATCCTCTCTAGTAACTTCTTTCATCGTCACTCCAAGAGACGCAGGTAAAAATTTTCTTCGTGCAAGTCTTGTGATGTTTAAAGATCGTCCTGGAGCAGATCTGATAGGCATCAGAAGACAATTGGTGGTTTTCGAAAGCAGACTTATAAAAAACAAAAAAATCGATAACGGTGACAGATATTGAAGCATGTCACTTAATAGTTGTCAAAGTGATTTCTCATTAAATAACATTTTTGCCATCACAGGCTTACAACAGGAACCTGTTTCAGTGGTACCGACGTTGGGTGATGATCTCTTTGGTATGTTTGATTACTTTTTTTCCAGTTTGTGAAATAATCGTAGGGCTAATTCCATCCCCCCATCTGAACCGTGTTAGATTAATTAATTAATTAATTCGTGTGTTTGATTTTTTGCGACAAATATCAAAAGTATGTATTAATAGCTCGAAACGTGACCTGAGGATTGACTACGGCATTGAAGTGAAAGTATTTTAAGTCAGTTATTGTTAAATCCTCTTGACCAACGACGATTTTGAAGTTAGGGTATCTAAAGGTTGTTAAGGCAAGGTGCGAAATAGCGATAGATAATGATTTCCTTGTAATTTAATAGGATGGTACTTTGCCCTTACTTCCTGAAGGTCAACAAGTGAATAATGCAAATGTCTCCGTGTTATATGTCGGCAATGACCGCATACCAGCCGTAAATATATCAGACTCGATTGAGGATAAATTGGCCTACGACAGCGCACATGTCGCCAAAGCCTACATTGAAACTGCATGTAACGGCATACCAACTGTAAGTGCAATGCGTTTGTCTCGGGTTTGCTGTATGTCTTTCACATAGCATTAATACCTAGGAGACAACTTACAAAGGACTAACTGGAGATTTTAACCTTACTGAAATGAATTCGCCCAGACAAACTGTCACTTTGACCGTCACGAGAGGATTGCTTTCTACGCCAAATATCGTAAGCTATAAAGACATCGAAATTTTTTGAGTCATTTGCAATTCAGTGGCTATGAAGGGAAAACCTGAATTGATTCTCTTATCTTCCTAGGTTGGAACAGTTACGATCAAAGGCGACGATTATGAAATAACGGGAAACTACAACGAAATGTTCTCTTTTGAAGATGGCGCGATTGAAGATATCCTAAAATCTCGCGAGATTCGAATTGCTGTTGTACTGGTAGGCACGTTTTTACATAAAAAAGTGCTGATCAGTCTGGCTTGTGGAAAAGAAGGCCCGCTGAGTCGGTACATTGAGTGATGCGGAACATAGGCGAATGACTAATACGAAGGGAATGAAATGTGCTTATAAGCAAGTGAGATAAAGTGAATTCGGTGACTGCGCGATCAGACTCAATTACTCTTGCTACTAAGATAACTGATAATGAACTCTGTTGATATATTATATAATGTTTATTCGTTGAACTAAATCTTAATAAAATAAAACTGAATAATCATTGACAACTATAATTAGTGTTTAATCGAGTTACAAGAAACAAATATTCCAAAGATGTTAACATATTTTAAGTTGAAAACTTTAAGAAGAGAATGGAAGTCTTGAGGATGGAAAAAGCCTAGTCCACATGATCTGCACTTCTCTCCGATCAGAACCAGTCACTATCACCAAAGCCTTATGCAGCCATGCAGGTAAAGAATATAATTTCGATTGGGATTCTCATTGAAATTGCATGCAGTTCAGTATAGTAGGAGCAAGGTGAGGTGCCTTTACACGATGACACTTTAAAATTTCAACGAACAATTGTGCTTTTCTGCTAAAGTGGAATGATGTGAATTACGATAGCCTACTCCACCTCCACAGGCAATTGTAACAGCGAAAGCAGTTGATCAGCCAATAGCTGAAAATCATTACCTCGTGTTCAAACACGGTTTTTCACCTTCCAGACCCCTCCTTTTGCAATGCTTACTGACAATAGCAAGCAGATGACACAACCAACACCTTGCAGTATTTCTTCGCTAACCGGAATGTCGATTGACGTAGTCAAAGCCCTGTTTGAGCCCATTGGAGTACAATATAACTGTACTTGTTATGGCTCAAACATGGTGAACGAGTCACTGACAAGCGTAAAAAATGGAGTAAATGTTATTTAAATCTATTTGCCTTTAAACATACTTCATAAATTTCTATGACTATGATGATGAAAGGGCTTTCATTCGGAGCAAGCACATGGCATTTGATTAAGGGAACACTTGGCATCAATACCTCCTATCGCAAGGTCATGGAGGATAGAGTAAAAACGTTCTCTGATGACGCGGAATGTTATCACTTAAAATGACCTCCCTTTCGAGGCCACGGGCCACGGATCGGCCCCACTTCAGGCTAATGGTAGGCGAACTTACTAAGGCAATGTTTGTATATGAAAAGCAAAAGAACTACTAGCCGCTGTGGAACTTTTTAGAAGCCTTCTTGTTCTCATCTCAGGCACATTCATACGATCATCCAAGTCACCCATTATCTTTTCGAGGAGTTGCTTTAGGGAGTCCCATGTCCATCCAGCTCCAGTGAGCTTGACATTCTTCAAACAGATAAACCTTTCTGGTGATCCTTTAATTGATTAAAAAAATTTATCCAGCTCACTTGATTATTCTACTTTACCTAAAGTGAGCTGACTTATCTCAGCTCGTCAATCACTCCTGCATTGAGATGGGTTGAAAGTGATAGTAAGACTTTCCTGCTTCTGTAACCTGAAATAAAAAAAGTTTCTACACAGGTTTTTAGTACAAACCCTGCAGCCTAAGTCCACATCTTGAGAATGCGTTGCTACTATCACATCTACATCTCCATTACTAGACGTTATGGCGATGTCAAGGTCTTCAAGCGACATTGGCTGGGTCCTCATTTCTTTGGGCTTACAAATTATGTTTGGCGCCCATACATTATGTCAACCAGATCCATATCAAGTATGCGGCCCAGCTCAATAAGTGACTACTTACACCACTCTTCTATTTGAAGTTCTCGGAGCTACCGATTTGTAAAGAGATTGGTGCCACTCAGTAATACGACGTCTCAGGGTAGTAAACACTATAGTTCCGACTGCAAATGCGCTTTCGAAAGTGGGTATCTTCATTTACGTGTTTTTGGAGTGCTGTGTTGCGAAACGTTCCACTGAAGAGTATAGATCGCAATCACTCGAAGTGATCATTCATAGTTCAATAGGGTCAAAATTTAATTTTACGAAACTAGTAGACATCGGTTAGCGTTAGAATGATTATTCTCTAAAACATCGCGAAATTTCAAATTAATTGATACACTTTTCTCTTCAAAACATTTAGTTTGCAGATATAGCGGTTGGAGAATTTGCGGTTTTGCCTCAACTGCAAGATGAATTTGACTTCATAAGTAATTTTCTGTATTTCACTTTCTCCGTTCTGGAGGCACCCATGCTAAATACAGAAACAACGTTCCTCTGGTTGTTCTTCAAACCCCTCTCTGCTGGATCATGGGTAATGATCATCTTCTGCAGCGTTGTGGCCGCTTTGGTCCTCGCGACTTTGAACTACTTCTCCCCAAATCAAGTGGACTACGGTTTCATGGAGTCCCTTTTCGTCACCTTCGGATGTTTGTTTCAAGGTCTAACTGTGTCCCCTCCTAGCACTTGGTCGAGCCGCTTTATGCTCTGTGTCTGGTGGCTGTTTGTGCTTTTCTTTATCATCATTTATGTGGCAAATTATGCAGCTATTTTCATGAAAACTGGAATTGAAAATGAAGCCAGTGGATTTACCGTAAGTCTCATTGACGCCAATATTTCTTAGAATTAGTGTAACAACTATAGTGATAAATCTGGCAATTGCTGTAAGCGAATGCATTACCATAGGGACCCATTTTCAACTGCTGACCTGATATTCTGGTTACCAGTGGTACCTGTCTAACAAACAATTTCTTTTTATTCTAATGAAGTTCAATACACAAGGTTAATTTTATTTACTTAATTTACTTAGGTTACAATAACGCATGACGATGAATTGCTGAAACGAATCGGGGAGACCCCAAGACCACGCCTACTTAAGTCTTAAAGCATTATTCACTAATCAGACACTGTAGTCCTTATCCAATCAGCAGTATGTCAACACTGCGGTTTTACGCTGCTGCATTACCGCACCTGCATCTCTGGTGGCGGATACTATCTCGTTACGATAGCTTGACAGGCACACTGGCTGGATCTCCATGTCTCTGGGTTACCGATTCATGACTGACGTGAATCTACTACGATTGTCGGCATAGTGTTGAATACGTTCGAAGTTTGTGGTTTGACGAATTCATTTTTGAAATCACAAAATAGTTGGTATCGATACTACTAGTAATCCACATTGCAGCACTATTCGCATGGAAATAAAGCAATAAGGGCCGGACATGAATGACGAGTTATGCCACTCCTCTATGCGTAATTGAGGGCAGATCTTTACTACCTGTTGAAATTCAAAAATTAAAAAGCCCTGACATGGTAGAGGAGGGATTAAGAGTTGGAATTGTAGAGCCGTCGTTGCGAAGTTCCGGGCGATACATCTTCCTTCACCAGTCACATCGCAATGTTCGAATCCTGTTACGCCAATCCACTTGTTGACCAAGCTCATGAATCAAATGGACAAATTCCTAACCCAGACGACTTTATCTTCAAATAATAAATAAGATTTGAAAAACTGAAATCGATCCACAATTTCAGTCGTATAAATCCTACAATCGACAGTAATTACTGGAACAATGTCTTGGCATCGAATCATTTTCACAAGGTCCGAGGTACGAGTTAAATCTTTCTTCGAAGTCGCAATTTCCTCCATTCCTATTTCTTTAGGTGAGAAGCGATATACAGTTCTGCAGAAGCATTTCAAATTCATATTTTCGATTTTAAATACGTTCCATTTAACTATAATTTACTGTGAGGGTAAGTAGGAACCCTGAGAGATCGGGTAAATCGATTGCGTCATGTGGAGCAAGGAAATTTGCATTCTAATTGGCTACTCTTATTGTCATATGAGCTCAAATGTTTCCGTCATCATTCCACAAAGTCGAATTTATCCACTGGCTGATTAGTACCAATTGAGTTTCTGAGACCTCCAATCTCTAACAGATGTGGCTCGCTTGCAGGGGAATTGAGTCTTGCATTTTGACTCTTAATAAGCAATTTAGGAAATATGGCCTTGTAATACTCGTCAGTGTTACAAACCTCAAGTCAATTAGATCTTAGCAGATGAAGCTAAGCAATATCCTTATTGGTACCAGAGACTCTGATGCGTCCCTTGAGGAACAAGTTTCATTGCCGGTTTACCCAGTAAGCAACAAAATCTTAGTGGCCCATCCTGAACCCTGAACTTAATTTTCGCCTCGTAATGTCTTTGTCTTTATTGCCAAAATAACAATGGTACTATTTGCAATGGGAATATAAATCAGGTACCGAATGCCTGGACATACTCTGACCAGTTACTTAATTTCAGCTGATGATTGCCTGTTCATCAATCAGCTGCATGCACAAAAACTCAGGATTAAAGCGTGGGAAACATTATAAAAGCAGCCAACATAGTACGACTTACTGTCGTAGACGATTGATTGGGAACGAATCTCCCGACGTTTGTTATCAACATACCAAAGTAATTATTTGGAAGCCTTTCGAAAAATTATTGTTTGAATGCATTTTGAATAGTGGCCCAGGTAAAGGTACATTCCAATTTGTCCTGCCCAGGGTTATCATGAACAACATCCATGTTTGTCTAGGTTTCATCCCTGCTCAATGTACCCGCGGCAGATAAGGAGGCCACACCATTAGTGTGGAAAAAATTTACTCGAATGCTCGAATTTGGTCCTGCTGTCTAGCCTCCTAACTGCTTGAATGATTCACTGATTGTTTTTTTATCTCAGGCTTTACTGGTAGATCCATCGATACCATTCGGAGCCATACCTACCTCAATGGCCGCCACGATGCTGAACCAATCTCAAGAGTTGGAGATGCAGAAGGTTGCATATCTAAGCAGCAAACTATATTCCCAAGCTGGCGGGGAGGATGTCGATATCGAGCAAAGAGTCCAACAAGTGCGAGAGGGCAAATACAGACTCATCAGTGATAGTTTCACTCTAGAGTACTTCGCTACAAAGTATTGCCTTACTGTGAGCGGAGAGTACTCTTCACAACAATATGCCATCATTCTCAAGCTTAACACTGTCTACACAAACTATCTGAATGATCGACTCACAGCTCTTCTCAATGGTGGGGTCATCGAAAATATTACAAATTCGTAAGTTGTAGGCTAGCGATTACTGATTTAAAAAAGATGGGCTAGTTTGACAGCTAAATCCTAGCTTCAGTCCCTAATTAACTGTGTTTAATCAGACTCTCAGAGAAGACGTGGCAACAGTCTTCGGGAAAGAAAGAGGGAGGGAACAACTGTGACAGCTCAGAAACGGATCTTTGTCTTTGAAAGGGTGGCAGTCCGTTGGTAGATCATTCCGATCATCAAGGCAAAGCTTTCAATGTTTTGAGACAAGGTGTGGATGAAATTACGAAGTCTTTGCCCTTGATTTTTCCCCATCTTCAGACTATCGATTATAACTGGTTGCAACTTTCTTTGTCTTCAGTATCCTTCCACATCACGAGGTAGAGCCATGGTTCAGGCCAAGTGGAATTTCGTTAGGCGAGTCATGCTAAGTGGCTGTCAGGCATGTGATATTTTTTGCAAAGTTATAAGCATTTAAGGGTTGAGCATTTGTATTCAACCGAATTTACTATATTTGGGTTACTCTGGCCTTGTCTCTCAGGCTAGAATATTTCCAGGTTTTCAGCTTTGATGTTTGACCTTACAGCTAATGAAACGAGGTGGCTTTGGTTGGTATTTTTCAGCCAAAATTGCTCGGCCCTAAACAACACTTTTCGAGTCCTCTTTTATTTTGACTTTTTTCTTGGAATTCGTTAGTTTACTGGATAAGATATTGTCGCATTAATATTATGCGTTCATTCATATCTGTGAGGGAAACTTAAATATGGTCGAGTAAGGATTTTAGCACGGAAAATTCAGACGAACATCAATTTGCATTCTTGATTTCGAAACATCGATTCCTCGGAAGTCGTCATCTCTTCTTCTGTCTGGGTTAGGAAGAGACACTTCCCAAGCCAAATGTCTTGAGGGTTCTAAAACAATCTGCTCACTATTTCCGGGCGTCAAATCGTTGAATGGTAAGAATTGTTTAGAGAGAACCAGTCTTAGTCTTGATTGAGACAAACCATGATTTGAAAAGGCTGAGACTGAAATAATCTACAGCCCTATTTTTCATTAACTTTAAACGTCAAGGGACACCAGCAGAGAAATCAAGGTCCACATTTAAAATAGTGTTGCTGAGGTACGTAAACTGCTCAGATGAGCAAGTTAGTTAATAAGTAGAAGAATGCATACCTTGGTCATCATTGGCTTGCGACTAGAATCCACCTTCACAGTGATTCCTAATTTATCATTCTGTGGTGTTTCCCATCCAACCTTTTGAAATCCTCGGGCAGGTCGTCAAAACTGAACTTGCAGTTGATGGATTGAAAACAACATCATTTTCTATGCTAGGTGAAAGGTCAGATAAATCATGAAAGTGCCCATACTTAAGACCAATTTCAGTTTTTTTTACAAGCGTCGGAGTCTGTACGAAGATATTCAGGACTATAAATTCAAACACCATGTTCTACTTTATAATTCGAGTGTAAATGTTAATTTCGTGTTCTCCACTACGACATTTAGATTAAACCTTCGACTGTAAATGTCAAAAAACTATCGGACCAGATCAATTCGATGTTTAAACGTTCTACCTTTAAAATTTCAACTAGAAAGTTCCATCTCACCCGTTTCTTGTGATTGTGCTCGCAGTAAAACAAGAGATGCAAGTTGTTCATTTCCGCTACATCCAAGATGGTTAAATTCATCTTGGGAGAACTGAATCTCTTTAAATCAGGCGTATTTAGGAGGAATTTAAGAAATTAATTTGATGGGGAACTGTGCTGCAGGACATAGGTTCGGTTTTTAGGCTGGAAATAAACAAACGTATTTGCGGACTACAGTACAGAATTTGCCACTTCAAAGATGCTCAGATATTTGAGCCTTGAACTCTTGCAATTGAATGCATTCATTTTATGAATAAATTAAATAATTAATTTTGTAAATATCACTTTTTTTCAGGTACCTTAGCCCCTCAAGTGCTAGTTCCTGCAATATCCAGACAAAACGAGGCTCTAACGGACAAAGGTATAAGATAACTCTCTCTGAAGTTGGCGGCATCTTCATACTCATGCTGATTGGAATTGTGATCGCCGTGATCCTCTCCATCATGGAATACTTTTTCGCTCGAAAACTGATGGTAAATGAATGAACTTATTAGTAGTCCCACCCCTTCTCTCAGGAAGGTTATTTATGTAGTGATACCATTAGGACTCAGAACATTAATGATTAATGGAACGCTTTCAATAGGAATCCCAGTGAAATGAATTATTCAGGAGTTCATAAATTAGTTTTATTCAAGGCAGGAATAATTTATGACTCAGAGAGTACGAAATGTGTATATTCGCTTTCTCCTCAAAACCCATGTGAATCTCTTTCCTTGAGTAGAGAAGATGAAATCACAATGCAAGTTTATTCCAGAAGGTCACTTTGAGTGTGATTTCATATTTGATAGAGCACACGTAATTAGAGCGATTGTAGTCATGTGAGTTAGGCATTCAAAATAAAAGTACTGGAGAATTTTTTTTTTTTTGAATTAAGCCCGTTGCGGATCGCATCTTGCCGACTGAAACGCGGACTCGACCTCGGAATTTCTTCTGATACATTTTACATTATATACTTCGTCACTCTCAACTTCTGAGTGGCTTTTCTCAACTGAAAACATATCTTTGGACATTGTTCGACAACACAGTGATCTGAAAACTTTCCTATTATTTATAAATTATTATGCTCATTGACAATGTATAAAAATTATGGGCCTTTACCTTTGAATAACTTAACTACTTAAAGCTTAAATCGAGTCAGTAGTGTGGCTCTCAACCGACTTGCCTAGAGGTTGGAGATGAAGTGCAGCTTTACAGACCTTAAGGATGAAGATTACCAATTATCTGTCTCAACGACCATCAAAATACATACTTAGGATAAATCCGAAACTCAAAAGCTTATATTCTATGGCTAGAATTCCCTCCCACTTTGGTCGGTGTTTGTCCGAAAAAGATGGTCGTTAAACGGAAGATCCTCGATCATATAAAAGCTTGAAACCTTCCATGTTCCATGACGTATAACACACTTGATAACCATTTGACCTTGACTGAACGTTTTGGTATCGAGACAACGGAATGAGAAAATAGTTCATAAATACGCCTTGTACAGTTAGGGAAGTACCACTTTGTATTGCCTTGTATTGGGCAACGAAAATTCGGTGAACGGCAACCACTTTCAGTCATAAACCTTGGGAATTCTGCTTGAATTCAAAGTATACAATTTCCTCTCCAGATGATATGTAGGGGAAAACATTTTATTCAATATATTTGTAGCTATTATACTGTCAAATACTGGCGAGGAGAACCCAATATTGCAAGCCTTGATTCCTAGGTTTGATATGAAAACGCCCATTCTGGCTGAAGGGCAAGAGGTGAGGCGTCTGTGGTAGGAATTCAGACTAAATCTTTTAGGTTCAAGTTTCAGTAAAACTGAAGTGAAAGCTATCACTTTAGTCCGTTGACTAGCAAGCTCGTGTTTCCCTCAGGTGGTGCGATAGAAATGCACCAGCCTTGAAATAACGTCTTCCAGTACTTATCTCGGAGGAATGAAAAGTAACTTGGTCCGATTCTGTTCGAGTAACAAACATTTGGCCATCCATTTGTACACAGGCATTAACCAGTGGTGATCCAAGTTACTGGATGCATCCTAATGGAAATGGAATTCATGTCGTATGGAATCGAATACGTACATTACCACTACACCTTCAACACAGGAAGCGTGCTGTCAGAAGTAGCCATCTAGCCGTCTGTCCGACCTAGATCCCTCTTGGCAGTAGCTCACGATACATAGCTAGTAATAGCTAATGTGTATTACTAGGATGGCCATCAGATTATCTTTCTATCTTTTCCTACGTTCGCCCAATTCCCCGTTACCGATTTCCATTCCTGACCTAAATGCAGGTGCAATAACTTAAAACCATGGTAAGGACATCGCAGATCGGCGGAAGCCAGAGGATTTGAAACCTTGTCGGTTTATGACTTCAGAGAAAGAGAAGGAGACAGCTGAGGGACAAGATACAGGTCGAATCGCAGCAGTGCTAGAAACCAAAAAAACTGGGTTCGTTTTCAACTCATTTGCATGCTCATACAAAACTTATTACAAAAAAAGAATCTTTTTGATGATGCATTTCCGATTGCACTAAAAGTATGGTGTGAACTTGACACTGATTTTATGAGTAGAGCCTAAATGCAAAACAGAAGCTCTTACTTCAACTTTCTAGCTGACTTCGCTCAGCAGGAGCCGATTACCTTCATCAAAAATACTAGATACCACTCAAAGGTGCTTTTCATAAACGAGGCCATTCCACATGCTTTGTGTTTACTTTGCCATGACCTAGAACTGTTAACTGTTCGTCTTTACGTCTGCGGCGAAACCCCTTCTTTCAGTTTTTAGTCAGCTGGCAACTTATTTGACTTAATTATCCACTAAGCGGAATCGCAAAATGGAGTTTGGTGATCTGATCGTTGCATCGGCAGTTATTCATGTTTGACAGTCATGATCTGTTAACCTGTGATTGATACGTACGTTTTGGCTTTAGAACACATGATATACAGGCCATCACTAACTACTCAATTTAAAGATGATGACATCGGAATACCCGCTTAATCTGAGTTTGCAATTCTTCTCGGGGATTGTGCTTTATGCTTAAAATAACAGCTGATTTTACATATTTGATGTATTTCTACCTGCCAATTCTTTCGTAGAGCGTTACAGGATGCACAACACAGGAAACTCAACCCCAACTTCCAGGTGACCTCCCTATGGTAAAGTCAGTCTCACCAGAGAATTGAAGCTGAAAAAACCGAGAGCTTTATTGTATCCTGAATATTGTCCTTTGCTCGCAATAGTTGTAGTACCGAACCGACCAAAAAGAAGACTACTGCTACCACTTCAGCGCAAGCACTAATCATCATTCCACTAAGTTTTTTGAAGTGTTTAATAATATTTAATAACAAGAATTCTTCCATCATGGTGGTAACAGCTCCGTTTGATTAATTTGTCAAATGTGAGTATCATCATCCCCTTAAAGAAGTCTGGAAAAAGATGATAATATCAGATGAATGAGGGGAGGAAGAATATGGTGAAGTAAGCGTAGTTTGAGTTTTGATTAATAGTGCAAAGCGTGAGCGGTGAATTCGTAGACATTTGAGAACTCTTTGCTGCACATATTGCACTGCCATGGATTAAAGGAAGTATGGAGGCCCATGTGGAGATTGAAAAGAGTCTGGTCGGAGAATCCGATTCCACAGTGACGGCAGATGAAGGGATAAGGTCCTGCTACAGCAGCTTCATTTGGCATGGAATCGGAGAGTTGCCATTGATGGGAAGGACCTCCCGATGCCCCACCAACTCCCTTACCTCCACTTCGACCTGGCATGGTGGTATCAATGTTTTCTGAAGCTGTAGATCGAGGTCTTTTTTCTATTAACGAATCCATTCTTCCCACCTAAAATGATGAGTACTTCTGGCATATTTGATCATTTTTTGGCTAATAGTGATGCAATATAAAATACTTTAGATTTCTCAACAGTTTTCAAACAGATCAGACAGAAGTGTATGTAAGTTTTTTCTATTTATTATTTCAACAATCAGATGGGAAATTATTGCAACTGGTCAGTCTTTCTGTACATAGATTAATATTTCAACTCTTCTCATTCTAAATATTCCAGTTAAGCATATTTTCCATAAGGCACTAGTGAAAGTGCTGAAGGAAAGTAGTAGTTTTCCGTCTGTTCAACGCCTTACAACAATTACCTGAAGATTAAAAAGTGTCAGGCTATTCAATGGAACTAGATTGTGTTTATCATTGACCAGTATAGGTGTGAGTTCACGTTCAACCAGTCTGGAAACCTTTTTCATCAAAGTAAAAGCCAAGCAGATCTAACTGCCACTTCCTGGAAATGTTCAGGTTGCGTTGCTAAGCGAGCCATGGCCATAAAGTCATTATGACGAACTTTCTTGGCAGTCAAAAGTGCCATGGTCAAACACATGGACATCGTGCAAAGTTTACATTGAAGGAGAAGTCAAGCCAGAGGCTTTTATTCCACAGAACCAAAAAGGTGGGTTAATTGTGTGCATGTTGGATGAGAAAATGGAAAAAAAATAACATTCTGGTTTCGAAGACAGACTAATGTTTGAATGAAAGGTTTGAGTGAAGCCGCGTATTGTCCAACATTTTAAGTCCTCAATAAGCCTTGCAGATGTGGTAAAGGATTAATTAATTCCACAATGTGTAAGTCCATTAAAGAGTAGTTAAATTGGAACTGGGAAAAGGGTACCAGCTAAGAACGAACGAGTTTAAAACGTTGGATTCGCTTAACGCCCCTTTACATTGTTTCAAATAGCAAAATGAAAATTTTAATTATGGTATACATAACCCGAAATATACCCGGGGTTTGAAGTTTTTACGAGTTAAACATGAATTAATTCAAACCTTGGCGGATTGATTGGGCTCCAATTCTTTCTGCTCGGCTTTCTTGATCACATGAAGGTTACTGCCATAATTGATGGATTCTAAAAAACTGCTGCAATCAGCAGTCTGTACACTACCGGGCGTTGAACTAGCCCTATCAGGCTGATCTTGATTTCGATTATCTAACTTGAGTTCACAAGAATGGGGTCGCTTTAATGAAAGTACAGTTCTGCTCGCATCCTCCACTTGTTCCGATCCACATCTGTCGCCTTCAGCTGTTACTGGAATCAGACGCCTGGGTTTCCTCCCTGGTCGTGGAACGCCTGCATCCAATAAGGGTGGTCTGACTTTCATGAAAGACTGAAAAAGCGAATCAAATTGTGCGGAGCTACTGCTAGCAGGAAGTGGAAGCCTGATGTAACGACGAGCCGAGTTGGCCTGATGATTTATGGAGGATGCTTTAATGTGATGACAATTAAGGAGCCTTGGATTTCGATCCTCTTTACTGCAGCTAATACTGTTGTTAGTACTTGCACAAGCCTCTGAGTGGACACTCTCCATCATATGCATAGCGAGAGCGTCACGATTGAGAAAATCCTGACCACAGTTTGGACAACCGAACTGTCCCTTCGTATTAGAGGATGGAAAAATAAGCTCGGAATCAAAATTAGGTGTCTGCTGTCGAGTGAGATTGATAGGTTTCGCTTCAATATAAGTTGGTGTCGATTTTTTATCTGCAGGACGACTCACAGATGGGGAAGGTACTACTCCTTGTCCACAGAGACCATTGAGCATGCAAAGCATTTCCCGTATCACTTCTGCATTCTGGTACATCAAGCCATGTGCGGCAGTGGGGACTCCCATTTCCATGAGATTGTGTTTTAACAGCGTCTCCATCAGGTTTTTCTGGATCTCTGGAAGTCTCGTCATAGCTTCAGAAGAGGTCTAAGTGAAACAAATCCCTAATTTTAAATGCTTTTTCTAAAGGGGTAATTTTTAAATAAAAGAACGTACACTGCGTAGAAGTTGAGATTTTGATACCACAATATTGTATTGTCTTATTTAAGCTATCCTTTCGTAGAATGCATTTTTTAGAATTGTAGGTTGGTGAAGTACATATAAAACTCGTTCAAATATTAGGAACTCTGTTCTGAATGGAGGGAGGATAACTTTAGGGAAAGGGCCAATGAAAAGAGAAGTGGTATAATGAATACGAAAAGTGGAAGGATAATATGTGCTCACTTCACACAAGCTTCTACCGGTAGGAGGGATTAATAATAGATAAGGTGAAACGCATGCTACAGCGCCCCACTCAGGCCTGTCCAGCATCGCGCTTGAATAAGTTATAACTCCCAGTTCATGCTAATTAGAAAGGTGGTCAGAAACACATAGAGCAGAAGCGGAGATGAATTTTACCTGCTACGAAACTTCAATTATGCATGAGAGAGCAGCCTTGAGAGCTGGAACGAGAGCGTATATGCGTTTTCAATTATTCACGCCGACCGCGCCAGGAGATGGGCTATGTGGGTGCTCGCGTGCGCAAATCATTGCGTGATGCTTTGAAACGCCTAGAACAAAGCACCCTTACCATCTAGAATCCCTCCATCAAGGTCAGTGGGCCTGAGGTTCACTAATCCACTTAGAACTAGCCAAATCAGTATTCTTATCTGGTATTCTACACACATGCGTGGTTGCAAATGCATCAATTCTCTGTCAGCATTACACTTCACAATGATTTCCTAGCACGATTTCGCGCTTTGACTAGAGTACTCAGACATGTGATATTGAGATCAATTAAATAAACCCCTTTTTGATTTAATTTATCAAAAAGTACGGTGTGTTTCTGTCCTATTTGTAATTGGTTATTGCATGGTATGCTCGAACCCTATATTACTTAACTTAAATGCGTATGAATGGCCAATATTCTGGATCGTAATTTTAGATAGCGTTTAAAATGGCAATCCGTTCACTGAAAACAGTTCCGAGGAAAAAGTACAACATGCATTTCAATAGTTTATAAAAAATTTCTATCTCGTAATTTCTTTAGCTATTTAGCCTCTTGCATTTGCAGAAAAAGATATAAAAACAGCGATACTGAACTTAATATTTCTGTAGAAATGCGTGCGTACATTTTACTATACGTTACTTTGGTTTTAATGGTAATAGTTGCAGGCGAAACTCACATGTGCTTCTTTAGCTTGTATTTGGGACATGTCGTGTTTCAGTGGTTCAGGAAGACAAATAAGGGATTTACCTGTTTGCTCTTTTCTAGCCCTTCAAGCGTCTCTTCTTATCCACGTGGAGTTGATGAAAAGACGATGAGCACTCCGATTGGCCACACATTAACCTATCAGAAGCCTCCATTTTCCCCTCCGGATGGTTCTCTCCCACCTCTTTATAGTTCATTCCAATTGTTCTTTAATTAGCAACGATCACAAACGTATTAATAATTCTATTTCAACCGTGAATTTCAGGTTGCCCAGTTCCACAACAAATTAATTTCCAAGTACTGTTGTCTTTAAAATAACAATATCACCAAGAACACGGTGTTTCGGATAATTCTATTATTAAATAATTGTAGAAAATAATATCCAATTGTTGAAGAAACAAAGATTCAATATAAGCTAATAATAATTTGATTTAACCTAGTTCTAATCTAAACTGAAAGGGACTAACAAAAAGGGATTAGAAGAAGAATAGGCAGTCTCTAAGAGGGCACCTTAGTCTATGGTCCAGAATCACTTCAATTTTGTGTCCGTCTTCTCCATCATCTTGTCTTGCGTATCTTCGCAACTCTTTTGTTGTGGCGAAACATCTGTGGCAGTTTGCGCTGTTACAGGCAATATCATGTCGCCTTTCTCCTATCAACCTAAGTGTATAATTACCATCTCGATCTTTAAGCCCTTCCTTTGGATCAAATAGCCATGATTCCAAGTGCTCTTCCCATGTTTCTTTCGCATCTTTAACTAATTGAAGCATCCGATCCCTTGTGTTTGAGGCTTTTTTAGTTTCAACGTTTTCAAAGTTATTCTCAGGTATGGAGAGTACCAGGCCATCTTTGTCCATTTTCAAACTCTTGCATAGGTTCATCCTCTTTGCCTGTATAAGACCTGCTAATTTACGCATCGGCAGCTCCTTTCGGAGTTCTTCTACAGTTTTGGCTCTTCGCGAGTGCAATCCAAGGTGATTGTAATCACTTACTCTCAAGACAATAGTAGATAATCCATAACTGACTGTAGGGTGCTGTTTAGATTTCTTGAGCGTAGGAATGGTCGTAGTCGTGGTAGTTGTCTTTTTGCCCTGTCTGTGTCTGCTTTTATTGCTCCGTCTGGCTCATCAGTGTCTTTGATCATAGAGCCAAGATGTTTGAAATTTGAGGCAGGTCGGAATGACATTTCTGTTGTTTCGAGGGGCGTTTGGTCTTCACTAACACCAAGTTGAAGCCAGTTGGTGCTCAATCATCTGAACCTCACTGTCATTGAGTGAGGAGAAGGCTTCATTCACTATGAGTCGGAAGGTTAGTTCAAAGAGAAGTGGTCTTTCTTTTGAGCCTTCTCCAATGGTTCTGGTCTTAAACAGCTTCCAGTAGTGTGCGATCAGATCTTTCGATTGCACTAGCATCCTTGCACACTTTGCTTTCCATGAGGAGTTTTCCTTAATTATATCTTTTGAGACCATGAGGGTTTTTCGAGGTTCTCCCTCTGCGAGGTACACCAAAAAGCAGGTTAGTATTTCTTCTTGAGCAGTTCGATCCCATTACCCTGCTTCTTTGCCGTTTGTAGCTCAGGAACATTTCTTGAGATGGGTTTGAGAGCCAATTTGTTCTCCAGTGATATTCTAGCAGTCCTCTATCTCCGCTATTGCGTATGGCTGTATGATATCCGTTCTCCTTTCTCTCCTGAGGTAGTCCCCTTGTGAGGTGTTCAAGTAAGTTCCTTTCGATTTTCTCACATTTGCTTTTGACTGTTTATTCCCCCCATCAAAGTTCTATTCTTTCGTTTTCCTAAGCCCATTCTAATGTGCGATTTGAGTTTGAAGATAGTTGTTTGTGGGCAGTGATCAGGACTTGCATCTGCCTTTCCAGAAGCTCATATGTCGCTTATTAGGAATAGATTTGATCTTGTCATCAAAACAAAGTCAAGAATAGCACCTTTACCCGCTGGGTGGTACCAAGTCAATCTTAGAGAAGTTGGTTGTCGAAAGAAGGTATTCATCACGTCTAAATTTCACTTTTGGCATAGGCCTAGTAGCCTTAGCCCTTTATCTGTAGTGTCTTCCCGACCGGTGAATGGGCCGACAAGTTTGGCGCCAATTTTATAAGCAAATCGCCAAGGCTTTTTATTTGTGTGCATTCAGCAAGAAGTAGTCCATAGGTTTTGGCCAAACGTTTGTAGAAGGATTTTTTAACCATTACATCCTCCGTGGACTCGGTCGGAATATAACATCCAATCAGCTCAACGTTTACTTCTCTAATTTGGAGGAGTAGTGTGGCAAGTCTATTTGTGACAGGGTTATATTAAGCTTCATGCCCTTTTCGGCCAGAAAGGCGACTTCACCATTCGGTCTAGAGCTTTCACTGTGTCCAGAGTTAAATAAAGCCTAGTTATCTATATGCAAGGAGCAGGACTTTGTTCGTGTTTCCATATGGGCAGCAATCTCTATACCCCTAGCAGAAGTCTCCTCAACTATCTGGCGGAATTTCCATTCATTGGTACGTGCGAGAACTTTTCACAATCCAACATTAAGACCATGAATCCAGGTACTGGTCGTACCTTGATTAAGAGGCTCTTGGTGGACTCAGGCTCTAGTTCTGCTGCCAAAATAGTCTACTTGTACGCCCGGTAGGTGATTGGTCCCATCCGGCCGCCCCTCTCCTTAGTCCTCAGGGTTGCCTCTGAGGTTACCGGTGGTCACCACGAGGAGCTTGATAGTGAGATTCACCAGCACCATCCACAGTACAAGCATTGCATCCTTCAGTGTTATTCCTCCCTTCACTCCACAAGGCTCCTCAATCCTTTCTCTTTATTGACAGTTCAATGTGTTATTATTTCGGAAAAAAGCTTGGCTAAGTTCTTGTTCTTTTAAATTGTCAATCCTTCCATTTACTTCCACTTCCACAGATGACTATATAGCGTATTTCCAACTTTTTCTCACAAATATTAAACCAATATTAGAAAATGTCGCAATGCATGTTTAATCCATTGATACACATCACTATCTGTTTATGCATCAGAAAGAATCTGTATTCGTGAATAGAACAAAGCAAACCAATTAATGAATGATTCAACAGTTGCATAAATAATTCCTTCTTTCTTCTCGTCTTTCCCTCATTTCTTATTTGATCTGCCCAATGCAGGCCAGCAGGCTAGCGGGAGAGAATAGCAAGACGATAAAGTGTAACTGAATGGGCTTTATACCCGCGTTACTTATTCATTAGAAGAAGAAGTGAAATATCTTTACATTGTTTGTACAAAATACACTGAAGGCTTCAGCCTCCTCATCGACTATCCATAATGGACTGAAATTTTACATGTTTTAATGGATGAGAACGGATCAACAGTTGGTGCCAATCCATTTTTGTTCTTACTTAGTACTTGATTATTTTTTTTACGTGGATGTCACGATTTAATGTGAATTTGAAAGCCTCTCGTGCATGTATAGTCAATTTAACTGTGTTAGAACACTTTTAAAAGGGACCGTAATTATTCATTTATTATCTGAAAATTACCACTTCATTTCAGTATTCAAGATGTTTCTCCTAGTTTTGAATCAATTCGGTATTACATTCCCCAGATTTGATTGACGCATTAGCATTGGCAGCTTCACTGAGCCAAGAAGACGTGCAGTGCAGAGTTATTTGACAACAAACAGTTCCATTAAGTCCTGCTTCGGGCTAGTCACCATACGCACTTGAGTAAATTCAACGGGCGATTAATTTCTTGTTAGCTCTTTGCCTCAACATCTCCCTCCACCTCTTTGTAGATCATTCTTTAACCTTTTTCGATTCTCAATGAATTTTTGTTTTAATTTATGTGCTCAATGCAAAGTTAGTTCCATGCGCTTGGATTGCGGATGCATTCTGCTTCGATTCGCTCATTTGAAATATTTACTTTGATAAAATTAATACGAGCTTCAGGAAGGTAAAGCGATCGTGTTGTTATCTTTAGTTTTCTTACCGATTCTGCTCAAGCCGGTATCGTTTGCAATGTAATTTGAAATTCATGCCGTCACCATGGTCCAACCTCAATTACTTCCAAGAAAATAACAGATTTTCAGGGTATAAAGCGGCTCTGATCTTTCTCCATTAATGATTAACTTAGTTCTGGGGCTTCAGACGTTTTCACTTGTCATTTATTAAAGAACTCTTCTCGGATATTTAATCATTAATCGGAATATTTAACCTAAGATGATTCTTACATACTGAGACTACTAGCAGGGCAAGCTCCCGAAGCTTAACTCAAAGACTTTGCACTGTTAGAGATGGCCATTTTATCCGCCTGCCTTTCCCGCTGGTTGCCATTTGAAAATAACTCGCCCAATTTCGTGCATTACCTCTTGGCAAAACTACACATCAAAGAGGTATGAAAACCAGAAGATCTTGACAATTGCACATTGGGAGCCTGCAACAGTGCCACCTCCATTCGGTGGTTAGTCTTTATGTGTTCAACGGATCGCTTCTTAAGTTTTTTTGAATTTGCGAATTACCATCTTACTAACAGAACCCGGTAGCTTGCCATGGTTTTTTCTTTCCCCTCGGAGACTTGGCCATTGGGCTAAAACTTTGGAATGGCCCTTCAAACCTTTTAGTTCAAGGCGTAGCCGACAGCCAATTATGTAGCTTTCGAACGCGGAGAAGACGAAGGTACTCATATTTTGGGTCTTTCTCTGAGTGATTTTCCCACTTGGTTAATTTGCTCGCTCTAGTAAAAGGCGCTACTCATAGGCCTGGACAGATTTGGTACCTCTTGCGTTAACTTTCCTGAATTGGTTAGTGAAATTGTCTATAAAATTATGCTTTCACCTACCATCGTCTCCGTTTTGCCACACTCATATCTACTATAATTCTGCTGTGGATTTAAAAAAATCTCTAAGTTGAGTTGTTTATTTCTAAAAAATCTTTTCTGCACACCGTTGGACTCAATTCACCGATGATCTGTTAGAGGGTAAAATCAGAAGCATTCATGTATAGATATTATGCAATTCTAATAGGGTCATTTAAACAAAACATTTAGCATGGTTATCAAGACCTAATAAACATCTGCCACTTTTTGATCAGGAGGCTGTGAATAAGTTGAAGTGTCCGCAAACACGAAGAGAGTATATGTAAGAGAGTGTATATAAAAGCAAATAATTACCTTCGTAGTTCACTTCATAATCTCGGCTTTTCCAAACGCCCCAACTGAGGCTAGTGCATAATTCAGGAGCTCCGTGGCACACATGGCTGCCTTCCACACCGCTAACCAGCTTTTTCACTCCTGTTGCTGGAGCAGTCATTACTTCTACCTCAGTAGCTGTTGCTGTTGCTGCAGGGGAGCCACCTTTTTCACCGCGAAACTATGCATAATTAAAATTCTGTCACATCAAATTATCTCTTTCATCGGAATAGGGAGGTGGCCTCTCTCCTCCTCCTCCTCCTCCTCCTCCGCCACTTCTTCAGAATTAGCGGATGCTAGTGCGGTTTCAGAGAGTGGGGAGGTAACAAGGCAAGAAGGCAGTGAAAAGAAAGTTTTCTTTACTTCACTTCCGTACACATTCATACACGTACAAGCTCACACACCGCTACGGAAGCGCGCCACTGAGGCAAACTTCTTTTTCGTGCATATTTGAACACCGTCATGCTGCAATTACAGCGCGTAGGGAAAAGGAAATTCCAAATCAGTTTATGCACTGACTCTAACTGCGAATTTCGTAGACTTAAATTTCATTCTTTGAAAATAACTCATTCATTATTAGGCTGCTTATTACCTAAATGGCCTTTCACTTAAACGAGACCGTAGACAAAATCAAGTGTTTCAATTAAAAGGCAAACTTTTCGAAAATTATCTGGGTGATGACTGATGGAAGCCAAGCATGACGAGTCAAGAGACTAGAATTTAGTGTCTCTGATTAGTTTTAGGTATCCTATTGCCAACGAAGATCAAATTTAATTGATCAGCAATCATTTTAACAGATATAAAATCTTCAGTAGTTTATTGTCCGACCCCAGCTCTATCGTTTGATGAAACGGGTTCTAAAACTACCGGGAAACACCCACTGTTTGGGGTGACCACACAACTTGGTTGATACTGGCTTGCAAATTCTAGATGAGAAGTCTTCAAACAGAGCGTTTCCATGGCGCCTTCCTCCTTAAATATTTTTCTTAAATAAAGGTTTGAGTTTATGTTGTCTTAATGATACTACAATATAATTGAAGTCTGCTCGAATCATCATCATCATCATCATCACCACCACCACCATCCACATACTCCTCTTCTTCTTCTTCCTCCTCCTCCTCCTCCTCCTCCTCCTCCTCCTCCTCCTCATCATCATCATCATCATCAGCAGCAGCAGCATCGTGGTCGTCGTCGTTATCGACTCGAAGTAAAGCTTGATAAACCACTACGAATTCATGTGTTCTAACCGAAGGCCAAGCATGATTTTATGCGCTTCTCATCCAGTTCTACAAAACGATCCTTAAAATAAGAGAGACTTCCTTGCTCTTAGGAATAATTTCCCCTCTCACTTCTCACTTTTCTCTGTTGGAATGTAAACCCTCTGGTACAGCGACTTATTTCGTCTTCGACGATTTCGCGATTCTCATCTCCGATTTTTCAGCAGATCCATAACTCATGACTCTTGTCTAGTGTCGGTAAACATTTAAGATGAACAATGTGGGCAGAATTTTCTAAACAGAGATAGATGAAGTGGAGGATTGTGCACTTCTGTTTTGACTCTTTCAAACACACCCCTTACGATATGCCTAGAAAACGAGTGTACAACGTGGTGATGGATGTCGGTGCAGCTAAGAATTACTACCTATTCTGTGAGTTTCCACAGAATCATGAACACGAATGACACAACGTATTACCGATCCGTTTTAATGGAATTGAATTTGCGAATTAGTCTTTTGACAAATTCCAATGCAAGCTATTAATTGATATTCACTTTGGAGGCGATTTCATGCCGATTCATTTTAGTTTAAGCATAAACTAATGAAGAATTGTTTATAGATTCCTACGACGTTTTCTGTTACCATCTAATCTCTGTTTCATTTATAATTGAACATCGAGGTAAAATTATGCAGTCTAATTTTGTGACTGTCTAAATAGGCAATGCAGAGCTGATTTACCGAAGACCCACTGGTTGAAGCAAGTGTTTTGGAAATCACCATTTTATTACAAATGGCATTGAAAGCTGTAGTGATGAGAAATACCAAATTCCTCTGCGTGTGTGTGTGATACCAAGGGGATGAAGCGAAATGGTTGACTGAACCTTCGCAGGCGTCTGGTTAGACCAGAACTAATCCACACTTTTTCAAAATGTATGTGTGTTCATACAGGAGACATTAGCAAAAGAGCTGAGGCTCTTGTCAGCCGACGGTATCGATATCGCGCTTATAGGCTGACTTCTATACCACCGCAATTAAATCCACGACTTAGAACACAACCGCATTTTCAAGGTCCTTGAGTCAGATTGGCGGGGTTATTATCAATCTGAGTTGACAGTTCAAGACCAAGAAGAGAATGTATGACCCCCAGGTATACAACATTACCACATCCCGGATTCGTGTTGTGGGCATCTGGACACATTTATTTGAAAACTAAGGGTATCTGGCTTTAGTTGGTATGAGAAACATCTACAGTGATTAAAAGGGAAGCGAGGCTTGAAGGTAATCACTGTCAATGAGGAGGATTCTAGAGGAAGATGGAGATGTAGTTGTTGTAGTTGTGAGGTACAAGTGCAAGGAATAGAAGGGTTAAGTCACAGTATTTGGACCATCGACTAACCATGAACTATCCGGAAGTATAAGCACAATTTCTTTTAATTTCCAAGTCTCATCTTCACCACAACTGCTGAATCCAAATCAACTATCTTATAGTATATCAACCAATGATGGGAATGAGGTCGCCCATTGAACTTCATAACAACTGCAGGTGGTGGTCAAACCTACTCTCTACCTCCACGTGGTGACCACTGGTAACCTTTAGGACAACCCAGAGGGCTAAAGAGAGTTGCGGTCGAAAAGGACTAATAAACCACGGGACGTACAAATTCAGTATTATGCCAACGGAAATACAGTCAGAGTTTACGAACAGCCCCTTAAAAAAGATTTGACATATAACCTTGATCCATGGTCTGAAACTCGGATTATGGAACGTGCGCGGCTGTAACAATGATTAGAAACTCCGCCAGATAGCTGAGGTAGAATAAGAGATATGCGAATGCACGTAAAACAAGATCACGGAGAAGGAGAATATAGAACTTAAGAGATGCTCGACCCTAGACTAAAGTGCCCTCTTATAGACTGACTTAAAAGATACAAGACCCAAGGGTGGCTAGAAAGACATATTAGGAACTGTCACCCTTCGGTCGAAATCAGAGAAAGGGAGAAACAAACAGTCGAACTGATTTAGAAAAGCAGAAAAACTGAACACGAATGAGAAAAATGATAGAGTGGAAGATAGGAAGCAACGAAAAGTTCCTCAGGCAGGATAAAATGCACATCTGCTCCCTCACGGCTGCAAAGAACTCTATTCCAGGTACTCTACGGGATGCAGCAGGAGAACTGAATGCCATCGCGCCACACAACCAAGCCGAGATAAGACCAGCGGGTCGATAAACTCAAATAAATGCTCTATGCTATAATATCCAACTTATTGTATTTCTGTTGTACCCCCAAATAAGTCCTTGGGACTTGCCCTAAAGGGTGGGGAGGAATAAAAAAACCAACTGCAGGTGGAGGTTAGATTATCTACCTCACTTTACATCATTTTTGGTAAACAACTGGACTAAAGTAAATTTGGAAGACAGCGTTCTATTGAATTGCTCCAGTTTTTTGCCTCAAAGACCGTTAGGCTTACAGTAGTCCTCAACTGCACTTAACTGGTTTGCCCCAATCGCAAAAACTCAAGCTCTTCGCCATCCTTAACTCTGTATTATTTTGCGAGTCTCTCGATATCTGTTGAATCTGTTTAAGGTTATATCGTAAAATGATCTTGCTGAGTCCAGAGGGAGCTTAGAGTTCCTGATCGAGGTGTCAGCAGTGGAAGTTAAAGGAATTTTGCGGCTGTATAAATGATATGATGTAATGAGTATCAATCTTGCTTCGATCCCTTGTGCATGGGAATGGAATCGAGGATTGGAGATGTAAAGTTAGGCTTACTGGAAGTAGACTATAAGAAAAGATGCAACGCGATTATTTCTTAATGAGACGAGCATTGGGGGTACTGCAGACCAAGTGTGGTGTGAGGACGGTGAGGTGCAGCTCTTCCGCCAAGGCGTGACGGCAACGAAAGCGGAAGTAGTTTGACAAAAGTACCTAAATTATTCACAATCAAGCTTTCTCCCCCCACCACTGTCCACCTCCTCGCACGCATCTGCGCACATGCATGAGGGACACTGATATAGGGTGGCAGCGACTCATTGAATGCGAGAGCGCTTCAAGTGGTTATCTTCGTTGAGTCTACCTCTTTTCTCGCTCAATGACCAGGTAAGAGAGGTAGGGAGCGAGGGAGGTTCGCGAGTGGAACCGGGATGCATTATTGATCACTTCGAACACGTCGTCCAAGTTGAACGCGAGTATTCGTACCCATGAATAATGAATTCAGAAACACACAGAACTGGACATACAATAGCAGCAGCAACTGCAAGAACAGTAGCAGTAGCTACTATCTGCTAGGTTCTGGACCGGATGAGGTTCCCTCCATAGTGCCTTGTTGTCTTCTTTGTTCGAAGTAAATTTTTCCCTTCTCCAGATCAGTCGTCCCTTTTTCATTTAAACTCAATTCAAAACAGTAAAACACTTAAGAATCATTTACTTCAAATAATTTAATAGTACAAAGGTAGGCTGCGTTATTGCAGCTTTCTCTGCTCTCAAGTTCGAAAATTGGACCTAAGCCCTGATTCTGAGTAAATTTGAGAAAATTCTGCGACTGTTTGAAAGTGCCTATTCGCTATTCAATCCTGTTTAAAAGGTAAATGATGATCACAATCGACTGTTAGTTTAATAGAACATGCTTGGTTGAATTTGAAAAGCAAAGACAGGATTAAAAGTAGACGAGAGCAATTAGAATGATCGCCTCATAGCCTTATTCATATTCTAATGGCTGAGTTGCAGGCTAATTCTGCAAACTCGAGGAACCCGTAACGGGTTATTGGATTCCTCTCCTCTTCCTTCTCGTGGTGCAGACAGTATGAAACTGCAGTATCGAAAGAAGAAATTAAAAAAGGCCGATACGATGTCATGCCTATTCAAATCCAGTGGGACCGAGAAGTTTATAGTCCTATTATTCATAAAATCTAATTGACAAATACGCATTAGAAAATAAATCGCAACAACACTGACTGAGTACAATCACTCTTTGAAAACGAGGAGCTGAAATGTTATAGCAAAGTTCAACGACCACAAAAGTTTCATTTCTCAGAACCTGAAGGTTGTTAAGGGCACCGCATATGGGTCTAACAACTTCGATTTATGGACTATCAAATTCCAATGTAACCTCTTTCGACAGAGATTCTCAATCAAGTGCTGAAACAGCCCACCATTCCGTGAACTTGGAGAACGGTATAACAAATCATCTCTTTTCCGCTTTCACCAACGCCTTTAATACAATTAGATAAAGTTGGCATCTGCTTCGAGATTAGGGAGCATTGACGTCTATACGTCTCCGTCCAAGTTAGCTTTAATCAACCAAATGATCTTGTAATTAGCTAATGAAAAATTGAGTTGCTACCAATGTACTTTCACGACTTCTGAATTTTTAAGTGAATATATGAACAAGTTTTTAGAGTGGCCGACCGTATCAATACTCTGAGTTAAGCTAGCTACTAATTCTCAAAGATGCTGGATTCACTCAGTTCAAAGCGTTCTTTTAAGGCATATTAAGATAAGACATTCGACGCATGAGGCGTTGGCTAATGAAAGGATGGTCCGAAAGGAGGCAATTGTAGAAGACACCGATAAGTAGAGGCGAATGTCTGGCTGGATATCTCGGAAGATCTAATGCAATTTCTTACACAATGGAAATAATTTCTTTATTAGTGTTTTATCGTTTAGTCCCCACACAACTAAGCGAAAGGTCCCAATCTGGTTAAAGTACTTGGAATCTTCCGATTATAATTGCTTAAGTTAATAGACATTAAATGGTGAAGAGGGTGGTACTTTAAATGTCTGCTTTTCGAACTTAGAGTATCTGCCTCTGCCTAGACCAAAGCATAGTTACAGGGTTCCTATACGCTGAACGATTTCAGACCAGAAGTTTGAATTTTTGACTCTACTTATTTCCCTTCTTTAGTCGAAGATCAACTTTGAATTGCGAAAATCTCTAAATTGGTAGACTGCACTTTGAATCTTCTTAGCGGTATCACTGTCTGTTTTGAATCCACCCAGTTTGATTTATTTCTAATTGATTATCAGTAATCACTTGCAAACTAACCCTCGACCAATTAAAATTGTGTACTTACAGCAAAATAATGGTAAATAATGTGTATACGATAAGAATAATGGGTGCAATTTTCAATAAATCACAAAAATGGAGTAAATTAGATTTACATGCCAAAGCGTTCCTGAAATCTAACATCTATGAGCTGGGGAATTCCGCTCTGTGGAGGACTTACAAACGCCTTAGCTGCGTAGATATCAACTCCTGAGCAGTCATCGACACAGAAGCCCAAGCACTCCTTGAGTTCATAATCGTAGATTTTCCTCACTTTCATCCGCCATGTGTATTCTAATTTGGAGGAGAGCATCTTCATTCCATCCAAAATGCCGACAAACTCGAATCGAAAGCATTTGTGCGAGTCTCTGTTCAGTTTTTCAATTGCTTCTTGAACGGCTTTCTGGAATACTGGTGACTTCAACTCATCTGTAGGCGTGATATTCCATGCATTCGACTCGGGAGCGATAATTAAAGTTCCGTCGCTTTTAAAGTCAGTGATGCATTCCGGATTAGGATTGAAAGTAACGACGTGCTTAGGCTCGCCCCATGATTGCACCAAGACTGAGGCTTCTGCTATTTTATTTCCATTTACAGAAGAATAGGTGGTATTTGAGCATTCTTCTTCACTTGCCCCTGAGTAGAGGGGTTTGAGTTCTAGTTTGATCCTATACATCATGCCTGCGACAACTTGCTGAGTAGCCTCGATAATTCTGACGAGCTGAAGCGAGTAACATTTGTTAACCTCGTCCAGCTGCTTCAAGACTTCAAGGAGAGCCCCTTGGAACAGTGGCTCGGACATATCGTCTTTGGTCATAGGGGTAACAGCACCGATTATTTTGCTCGTTGGTGTTGTGGTGACGCCAGAATCCTGAGTTTTACATGCAAGAGCAACGGTGAGAAGGCAGGAAAGAAAAAATATGACGAACCGAGACATGCTGGTGTCGAGGAGCAATTGAATGCACTCAAATTGTTTCAATGCAATTTATAGCACGTAGCTGTTGGATCCTCTGTTTATGTGACCTAACGTGCGATGATGTCATTCTAAAATGCGACAAAACCTGTGATTTCGAATGCCATGAATGTCTTTCGCGTCGCTTTATGGCTTCAGCTCTTAATTCTACAATCTTTTCGCTTTTGGACTTCATTTGTTTTTTCAGTCACAAATATCATAGATAGAAAGATTTGCAAACTTTTTAAATTGGAATAAATCAGGCTGTTCTAATTTTTTCACATCTTGTGCAGTTTCATTTTGCACAAAATTACTTGGTTACCTAATTACAGAGAAACAACTGAAAATGGATATAGTTTCAAATAAGATTATTTCTTATTTAACTTGGTATATAAATGTACCCACCAGAAATAACACACTAATGTCTTTTTAAAAAGTGCACTGTCATGATTTTGACTTTCCTTGACATGTTATTACTTGATTTAGTTTAATAAGGCGGCAATTGTTCCCTTATGATAGCGCATTCCAATTATAAAACTTAGTTGCCTACATCAAGAGTGGTGAAAGTTGCGCACTTTCCGCAGGTACAGAAAAGGGCCAGATTTAACTATCCTAGTGACAGCCTTAAAATGGAACGACGGATTGGTGTACACGCAGCGGTGTGGTGATCTACTGCACTGCTTTATTCTGTCATAGTATAATAAACGAAATTGACGAGGACATTCAGTTATAGTAATTTCCTTTTCGATAAATTCTGGGTATGTATGTTTAACTTCTTTTCCAAAATGAGCGAAGTATCTTTGAACCTGCTTCAATGATAATTTCATCTATACACTGTGCTATAGACGGCTTCATAGAAGCATTAATGCAATTCGATTTATGTGTCTGTAATAACGTCCTGAGTTGTCAAATTTTAACCAGCCCATGAATTGGTGAAAAATTTAAAGGAGCCTAAAAGATGGAATTGTTAGGAATAAATTATGAGATCCGACAGGGGTTGACTCCAAATCAACCAATTGTAGACGATTTTAAGGTCAAATCAACCATTTAAGTTCGGAGTAATTATAGAACGAACGAGTACATCACCTCTGTGAGCAGCTGATGTTTCATTAAGTTATGTCTAAATCTCAATAAGTTGTAATGCGCTCAATTGGGATCGACAAAAGCCTTAATAAAACGTGGTTCAAACTATGTTTACTTTAAAACATAAGTAGTGCATGCATTAAAGGCAAATTTTCTTGCAGTTTGTAGGCAGTACTTGAAACGCTTCAGAAAATGCCTACCAGCGAGAGTAATCAAGGTTTCCAAGATTCTAATTTTTTATGTGTGTACCACTGACATAAAAGCTGTGGTAAATATGTACAGCCTGTATTTAGGTTCGAGTTTGGGTGATTGTTTACAAAACAGACCTAGAATCAAATGCATACAAAAAACACGATGGTGTCTTGAAATCACTTATAAAATCTTCGAAGTTAGTGTAAGCATTTTGCATGGCATAACAGAGACATAAACCAAGTACTCTATTGGAGAAAAGATCAGTTTTCTAACTTTTGGAACGGGAAATGTATGTTAGTTATGTTTAGCCGATGGGGACTATTCCATTCCTTGGACAATAATTGTTGAACATAGTAGAACCAGATTTAATTTGCAAAATGTTTAATGAGACTTGTCGAATCCATTCCATATTCGCGTAGACTATTTTGCAACCGCTGTTACCAGTTATGTTTTGATTGAAAGGGGTTTTACAACCAAGTACATTACACATCAATTCAAGTCATTTTTTGAGCAGCTGCTGCTCAAATTTTTGGAGTGCTAGGTTGCGCACAATGCATGCAAAACACCACCAAAAAGTCTATTATATCAGCTTCATCTAAAGACTGTTGAAAAAAATGTCATATAACTCGCAACTTTGAGGGGACGGAAGGGGGTTCAAGGAGAAAAAGGATAGTTAGAGAATCGAAAAAGTCCTGCCTTAATGTCCCGTCAGAAGAGGGTGATGCCCTCTTTGAGCAACCACTTCTTTGGTTCTCTTTTACTGACTTCGGTGCCATCATCCAGGTTCCGATGCGATAGCGCAGAAGTCTTTGACCCAACATTTTTGTCTTTTGTGTAATCCTAACTAAATATTTTGGTAGGCATTCCCCCATGGGCCAGAAATGAACAACAGGATGAACAACAACTCCGATAAATGAATTCGCTCCATGTGTGCCCATGTGTGCCACCACTGCGCCACAGGAGCACAAACAATCCCGTAAAAAGCTTAACAATTAATGGTCGTTTTGGAAATACGTTTCTTTTCTAGGGGAATATGATGTGCATTGGACTTATTCACGGGGACGGATCCAAGACCATTCCATTTCATTGTCAAAGTAATAAGACATTCATACGCAAGCTTCCGACTCCAAACTGGCGTGCCTACATCGAAGGGCTTAATGGTTGCACGTTGATGATCCCACTACCGCAACTGCATCTCAAAAGTTGGATGAAAGCGCGTAGTAAGCCATATCGGTGGGGCCTTATTGCTCCGAGCTTAGATGGTGTGTGGTTGGTGTGCGTGCTTCAATAATCTGAATTATATCTAAATAAAATGTATCTCTTTATCTGAAATTTTAGAGTCCCTTCATCAAATTGCAAATTATGGATAATCTATTTGGCATAAATTGTTTTTGGTAAAGTAGGAAGTTATTTAAATATATGATCTACATGTTAAATTGCAAGCCCATGACAAGTTAGCTCTAACTATATCAACAAAGCAGTTTTTTAAATGAACATTTCATTTGATCTTGTTCACTTGTTTCCTGCTTTTTGTTGCCCTGGGAATTAAACAACGTGCACTATTTTCAACAATTTGAATGTCCTCATGGCGGCTTTTTGGACAAAATGACTGGAAGCGTACCATACCATGATTTTCGAAATGATGCTTTGAATGAAACGTATGGCTTTTTCAACAGGATTGTCGCGACACAAGATGAAATTCAAAAGAAATCAAAGCACGTGACTGCAATAATCCCCATTGGGAACGCGATGATATAAAGGTAGGGGATAACTATAGTAAACTATGGCAAATTTACGGGGTCGTTGGGACCGTAGAATCGACTTCGGTATTCTCCTTCACTTCTTCCTTGTCTTTGGGCTTAGCATCTGTCTAGAACTTGCAGCTCTAATGACCTTCTATTCCTAGTCAGGCTTCCTCATAATGTGGGAATAAGTGCATGTAATACCTCCCAGTTACGCCTCTACCAGAAAGCATTATAGGTAAATGGGCGTTGAAGTTGTTTCTTCATGCTAAAAAATTTTGTTGGTGAAATGAATGAATTCACATTGTCATGTTATTATGTAAATGGCTTATGAGCGGCATATAATGGCTTGAGAAATAGAGGAAGCATTTATCTATTTACAGGGCTGTGGCTCAAGTAACCCAACAATTTTAGTGCTTTCGGGTGCCTACAAAAATTCCAAATGGATTAAGTGGTATGTTTAATTGACTGGTTGACACGGTCTACCATCACCTTGCAGAGATTGTTTCCACACCCAGAACATCAGGAGGTCACATTCATGTTTACTTTAGCCATTCATATTGGCGAACATGCAAGTGGATTCCTCATTTTGGGTCGCATCTTCTTTCGTTGGAATGAATAAATTTTGTATGGACAGTACTATAGCCAAGCTGCTGGCTATCACCTTGTGATTTACTAGGATCAGCGTTAAATTAACAGTAAAAGTGTCATTGCGGAAATAAGGTCTTAATGGTTAACTCAAGTTACACCCACTCAGGTGCATTATATTTGCTCCAAGGTTGAGTTCGATGCTTGCCTCCTAATAAGGCATGCTAGTGTTGCTCTGACACTTGATTAATCCGTTTTGGGTTTCAATGAGTGTAAATCGCACGCTGTAGAAAAAAAAAAAAAAAATATATATATATATATAAACCAAATTGGCATAATTGTAGCCTAATATGCTTACAGTGGACCTAAGCATCATGGACTAGTGGCTGCTGATCCACCGCAGATGTCAATTATTTACGTTAACAACACAATCACAGTTCAACTAGAGGGAAAAGTTTGGCCTGTAGACCTTCAAAAACACAATTTTCAGAATAAGATGGGGAAATTGGTACCTAGTGCACAGGTGGTCAAATCTACTCGTAACCTCCTCGTGGTGACCACCGGTAACCCCAATGGAAACTCTGGGGACTAATGAGAGGGGCGGCCGGGTAATACTAATCACCCACCGGACGTATGAAATTAGATTGTGCCAGCAGAAGTACAACCTTGTACAGCCTGGTGAAAGAGGCCCGACATAAATATCTGGATTCCTGCACCAAAACTGGACTGGGGAAAGTGCGTGCATGTAGCAAGAAGCGACTCATAGAAGAGGCATAAAGATTGTCTGCCTTAACATTGTCGAGGACGGACGAGGTGCCATTGCGAAGTTGAACTGCTACCTGTACTATGAAATCATGCCAGAAAAGTGACCAGAAAACCGAAGACGTTGATAAACACTTTTACTGTCTTCTGTTTTGACTGTTGTGCGCTACTTGTTGTAACAGCTATTTGTACTTGTGTTGCACCCCAATAAGTCCTTGGACTTGCCCTAATGGGTGGGAAGCAAATAAATAAATAAATAAATAATACCTACTGCACAAACTGAGCTCCACTTCCCCGTAGCGTTGGTGGCAAACAAAGATCGTGCGTTTTGGGTAGGAATCTGACTTTCATCATCCCATTACTAATGGATCACAGTGAATCGGAATACCTTCGTAAGCAGTATCCTGACGATTTTCATGGAGGTACGATATTGAAAACTTTAGGACTGTCTTCACGTGGCCAGTTGAAGTTAAAAGGAAATGACGCAGGCACCGTAAGCAACAACTCTCTATCAAGAATCTTTCTAGCTACACACATGGGTCTATTGGGAAGTATTTTAATGTACTAGACGCGTGTATCCGCACTAAACAGGTTTCAGCGGTTACCACACATTTTCACTACCAACGGAAAAACTTTGAATCTCTCGGGCCTAGATACCGACTAGGCCTAATTGCACAAGAGTCCGCTTTGGAGCTTTTTACTAAAGACCAAACGGCTGCAAGGGTGGAGGCCAAACATTCACTTTGCCCAAAGATATATGCCAACACTAGGGACCCTCACCATACCAAAAAACTTACCTATGGCGATCCAATAACAGAGATGCTCTTTGAACGGCCTACGAGCTCAAACCGCTAGAATTGACATAGAGAGCACTCCCAGTTGATCTGAGTAATAGCACCGATGGATTCAGGCACTAATTGGAAATGGACTCACCCTGATACCCGCACTCTTTTTTTTACAAAATATAATATAACAGCATTGTTAGGACAGAACAAGATTGAAATGTGATGTTTTCGCGGAGAAATTCTGCTCCACGCAGGCAGCCAACCAGTAGGAAAAATGACTGAATAGTTGTAGTCCAAAAAATCTCCAGGGACCCATTGCAATTGACCAGCGGACCTAATCAAGGAATCGTTAGAATTCTCTGAATTTCTACAATCATGAGGTTTAAAAACGGTAAAAAATTGAACCCGAGATCCAGGAAATTAAAACTCACGTCGATTAAAACAGAGAGCTTTATTAGGCTCAAAATCGATAGCATGAATGGTATGATCAAAAAATTAATCAAAGCAAATTTGTAGTATATTTAGTACATTATTGTTTAAGGCAGCATCAAGTGCTTTGGTTAGCAGAGAGCCAATTCGCCACTTTCATTGAAGTGACTAGAAACACTTTTAGCTATGAAGGTGACTTTGTGGGGGTCCTCATCTAACCATGGCTGAGACCAAATTGAAGCCTCCAATTTTTTGGGGCCTTGAACGCTGGTATAGCACGGTTGTGAGCATTCGCTTTTGCCATCACCGATGAAAACAGGCTTCACTTCAAGCTTCACAATATATTTCATTCCAGAAACAACTTGCTTTGATGCCTCAACGACCTTTAAAAGTTCAAAGGTGTAGCAAGCGTTGGCTTCATCGAGTTTTTTCATTAACTCCTTAAGAGCGGCTTGGAAACCAGGGTCTTCTAACTCTTCTTCGGACATTTTAGATACACCTCCTACCATTATTCCTGGATGGAGTGGTTTCTTTGACGGAGATGGGGTAGCCTCTGGAGTGCTTCCATCATTAATAACCAAACATGCTAAGGAGAAAGAAAAAACACAGAAAATCGCGAGAATCGTAAAGCAGTTCATATCAAAGAACGAGATTGCGACCCAAGCAAATAATGTTTATAGATGCGCACAAACAAACATTTAGTTAAACACCGCTAATGTTGGCATGTCTAGTTTTGGCCGTGGTTTAGAGCTATGAAAACTCAAAATATTCTGCGAAATATTTGCTCATTACGTTATTTCGAGCAACAGTTTGAACTTACTTAAATTTCGTCTCCTACAAGCTAAAATCTTATTTATTAAGCAATAAGATTTCACCCTTTAAAACGCGACTTCAATGTCTGTGTTGCCTCTTGGTGCCCATTGTTAACAATTGGGGGTAGGAGGGAGAAGAGAAGGTGTATAGGCAGGGAGGTTAAAAACTACCATATATTATTCCCTTCTAGTGCCCATATCTTAATCAATGGTTAGTGATTGAAGTAGTAAGTTAACCCGACTTAAACAATTATTTATTCCTGTTAAAAGAACCAATTGGGTATCTTTATTTCGCAAGACTTTTAAAAACCGCAAAATGAAATTCTCAGTTTACACGTTTACATTAAATCGGACTAAAAGTGAAAACACATAGGAGTTTCAATCACAAAATTGATATCTCTGATGGCAGTGAGCTCTGACATTACTTGAAATCGCGATATCGGTCAACTCCTTAGTGTCCCGCATCGATATTGGACTACGTTGACCTTAAGATGTTGCAAAGAATCGAAAGATTTCTTCCATTCTCTACGAATACTTTAGAGACCATTAGTTGAGTGCAAAGCTGGTCATTATTCAATCACATTTCGTCACCTTAGAGAAACATACTCACGAGCCCATTTGTCAAAATATGATTCTTATTAGATTTGTACGTGAAACAGTCAACCTCGCTTCCAAAATGATCTCATTGGAAGTATGCTTATTCCACCATGAGTTCAAAAATGTAAAGAGGCACCTGAGTTATTACTTACATGCTTTATTTTTGTTTTCGAAAATTTCAAAGTAATTCTTGGGATTCTTATAGATCATTGAGTGATTTGTTTTACAAACACTATGTTAGATTACATTGGGTCAAATTATTATCTTTGAAGGTCTCGGTAGGCTTGTCGTGTCCATGATTTTTCGTCGCGATTTTGGGAGCCCGTAAGGTACCCTCTATTTGGGTATCTTTACTTTACCAAACGCAAAGGAACTTAAGGACTTTATCTTTTGTTTCCGTTTTCAGCTTGCAGAAACTCACTCTTGACTTTATTTATCTGAAATTTACAGCCTTTGCCTACTTCCTTTTAAATATGGGACGAAGGCAAAAGTTTGACTGTAAAAAATCGAAAATTCTTGTGCAGGGACTGTGCAAACAATTGCTTAGAAGTATCCTCTTTATACTTATTTGGTTTATACTTGGTAGTGTGCGAAGCTCCTCTCGACGCATCCAAGACCGCTGAATACTTGAGAGGCCTTAGCAAAATTACTGCACAAATTCGCAATCTACAGAAAAGTGCCCCCATTATTATTTGTAAAAACCTAGCTAGATTTGCCCATTTCTGATTCAATTCCATTGAGTGATCGTGAGGTGAGGCTCACTGATCTAAAGAATCGCTACGAAGACTGCCTCGATTTCCCCATTTCAGTTCAAACTACCGGATTTGCTGGATTTGGCCTTCGAGCAGATGAATTACTTGAGGTATGAATCGCTTTTTTGCAAACTCACGTTGTTTTAGAAAAACACCAAGCTGCTTCATGTTCCAGTCAAATATATGTTAAGTCTTCAAAATTTGACCACTCCACTTCGTGTGCTTTCATTATTATTTCATAAATTGGTTTCGTTTAGCCAAGTTTATTGAAAAAGATCCACTCTTTTCTGCCATGGAAAATGTCGCGCTAAGTTTTGCATTGCTTCACGAGCTTTCTCTGGGAGAGCGGTCAAACTGGAAGGAATACATCTGTACAATCTAGCTTTTTTAACGTTGTCTAATTCCTTCTAGTTTCACTTCCGTCGACTTATTCAACAGTGGCTTACTTAACCAACGATGAATTTGCTATCCTTGAAGGTTTTCCCGCAGCTGGTACGCCTATCTCCAACTGTAGTTGTTTTATCTACTATTAATTTACATCTTTATATGGCCTGTTATTCATTGATTTACGCATAATCCGTAGAACCTGCGTTGAATGCCTACAGAAATATCTGCCGTCAATATGCTTACTTCTATCTCCTCTTTGAACGAATGAAAAGTGAAACCACTCTACCAAATTTCATGAAGTCGTTTTGCTTCAAGGATTATCAGTAAGTTTTTTGGTGGTTTTGCCAGCTAAAAGTTGTCTTGCTAATTTTTTGCGCTTTTTTCCCAGGTGGGCCATATCAACTGTTATGAGTCGTAATAACGCTATTCCCGTAAATGATAATAGTGACGGTAAACTACTTTGCCTAACCCCAATGTGGGATATGATCAATCATAAGCAGGGAATGGTGAGTGTTACGGCTTTCAACTTAGCCTTCCAACCAAATTGGACTTTATGCTGTAGCTATTTTGTAACATGATGGTCTTTACATGCGTTTGAGTATAGATCATATGCAGATTGCTAAGTCAAAATCAAAATATGGAAATAGAGAAAATTCTCAGGCATTTTTTAACCGGTCGGGTTGAAAGGAGACTAGAAGGAATGATAACTGATAAGCTACAGCGAGTGAGCTTAACTATCCGATGCTTAACATGTAGCCCCTCTTCAAATGTGCCGGTCCTTCAGAACGAACAAAATTTAATTTGCTCTAGTCTGATCACTAGTTCAATTTATTAGAGCGGAACAGACAAGTCTCGAAGACTTCATTTACTTAAAACATCACATTCATTTGTTCTGTTGTCGTCGTGTTTTTTCCCTATTTTATCGTTCGATTGCCAATCAGTTTTTTCCTAGTCATAGAACGTGAGACTAACTTATTCGTGTATTTGGCCATATGAATGTTTTATGAATCTTGATGTGTCCCCCTTCCCTAGCTCTCTTTTTCCCACCCCACTGTGGTCGAGTATATCACATGCCTGCTGTGTTGATTTACATGATTAGACGATGCAAGTAATCAAAAGAACTTCTACTTTTCCCGTTCATTCCAGGGAGGCAAATCGTTACTAGTATTCTTTGGGATTTTTGACCTGGCACCTTCATGACTGTCAGTCAGAACGAAAATAATAGTGTAAAAACAAGTTTTGGTCCCAACCAGCGCATTTACTGGTTCTTAAGGAGAACAGTAACTGGATGGTACCAGTGATTAAGGATGAATTTGCTGCAGTTAAATATTTTTTGCATCGTCTTGGGTCTATCCGATTCAGTGTTTAGGTTCATTTCTTTACAAGAGACCCTAATGGTTTTATTATCTCCAATTAAACCGGAGAAGTGTAGGAGGAGGCTAAGTTTCTTTGTTTCCATTATCCCATTTCTAATTTTAGGTCACGACAGATTATGATCCGGCCACTCAGAGTCTTGTCCTTTACGCCATGGAGTCGTGTCAAAAAAACGAAGAGGTGAATTTCCGTTTTTTTTTTCATGATGGATTTGCCCACATCTGTGGAGCACATATTTTTATTTCGTTTTCTCGGTTAGATTTTCATGGATTATGGCACGCGCACAAGCACCGAATTTCTCTTGTACAGTGGTTTCGTTCCAGAAACTAATCGCTTCCATAAGGTCCCAATTAAACTAGGTATTTATTTGCATGGACTTAAACCAGTTGAGGCCTTCCCTACTTTGCTTTCATTGTACACGTCCAGGTTTGAGCAAATTTGACAAGCTCTTGGAGCTTCGAAGGCAGGTTCTAGAACAATTGAAGTTGACAAGGTTCGTATAAGTATTAAGATTAACAAGTACTTTAAGGAACCTATCTTATTTTTGCGTCTTTCTTCAGTGAAATGGCTGTACCTGTCCTTGTACAAGGAGGTTCTTTTCCTCCGATTAATCTCGTCACTTTCGCTCGCGTCTTCGTCATGACTGAAGGTGGAACTCCTTTCTCAGTTTTATGGACATATCCTTTATTTTTCTTCTTGACTTACAGATGCTTTTGATTTCAGACGAACTCGATGCAGTGCTAAAAGGACTATTATCTTCGGATGCCAACGCTAATGATCTCTTATCAACGACTTTTTCTACCAATCGAGTTGATAAGGAAGCCCGAAAATTCATTGAAGGCCGCCTGAAGCTTCTCATTCATAGTTACGAGTCCCGTTTGGCGAGCAATCTTAAATCTGTGAGTAACTGATTTCTGTTTGTATTTATTAAGTAGTAAGATTGTCATGGTCTCATTGATATATTTCTCTAGGTGCAGGTCATGGGTCAAATAGAGGAGCATTGTATACGACTTTGTCGTCAGGATATCACCACACTTTCACAATGCCTGACTAACTTCACTGAAATGTTTTCCTGAATTTGGTCTTTTCTGTGGAATTGTGCCTTCTAAATGTCTTATTTAGACTTTGAATAATACTCGCTTTGCATTCCTCCTTTTTTCATTGATGTTTAACCTACCTGCTAGCTATCTTTTTGATCTGTATTTGCCTTGTAAATCAAGGGATATGACGTCTATGAACGGTTTCATTCAACAGCTACTTTATGGAGGAGCAATTCAGATCTGTCTTCCATCACCTGCTATGGATGTTAGGTAAATTACCTTGCTGAACCTCTGGTATGATTATTTTCTTTTATCGCCTTTTAGTATAATATTAACACTACTTAGGTAATTGTAAGTAACGATGTTTTGAATCGGTGAGTTAATTAGGTGTGGACCAATTTAAAGACGTAGGTTACCATTACCGATTTGGCTCGCTTTTGCCCTCATCGTTGCCTTTCTTCCCTAAAGCAAATTTCGTCAGGTACCCGACAACCAAGAAATTTTTGTTAACCCGAGGAATAATCAGAGCATCATCGTCGATATTCTTGAAGCTGTTCCTGAAGCAGACTTAACTGAGGCTGTTAAGTAAGTTTACTCATTACTTTGCTCTCTAGTTACTTTAATTCATCGATCCGAGGTCTATGCTTTGTCACTCAGTCAAAGCCCGAATGTGCCATTAATTTCGGTCCCGAATAGATATCTTGTATAACTTGATAATTGGTGGCCCATATTCGTTCCTGAGTCAAAAAAAGCTGATACTTCAAGAAAAGGGTTAATATGCATAGAAGCTTCAGAAGAATTTTCTTGATCGCTTAGCCATCGGCGATATTTTTATTTCTATAAATTAGTCATGTTAAGTGTCTTTAAATGCTCCTTCCTATCCAATGGTATACTCAATGAAATCCTTAGATTTGTGATGCTAGCATTAATGGCTTCGTTGCGATGGGGAGGGGGAGGGATGGGTTTATTAGGTATTAGAATTTGGAATATCTCGTTTTTGTGCACTTCGGCATTTTCTGATGGAGTTTAGTTTTCTCTTTAAACGACGTTTTTTAGATAATTAAGTTTAGTTTTCACCTTCAACAAGATCTCTTCCAAATTTTTCAACATAACCGCCAGCCTAGCTTGTGTATATTGATAGCTGTCCTACTGAAGACCTCACTTATGCCATTTGTTTGTAAACTGGACCCATACCCTTGCGGTAATTCATGTTAGTCGCAGTTGCTGTAAGTCTTTTGAACGGAGGATTTCTGCTCTCGGGCCTCCATGTCCCTAAGAAAATTAAGTATTGTGGATGAGGCTCAAATTATCTGCCATTATCTCAATCGAGCTCACATTCTAACAATCAAAGAATGGAGCCTCGTCTTCCCACCTTTTTATGAACCGGCAAGATGTATCTCGACCATACAGGGAGTCTCAATTAGGTTGTGAAGTTATTTGTTTAGACGAAGATTGCAGTTGCGTACGGGGTACTATATCCTGACAATGTATTTGGCTTCTTCACTGTTAAATGTGGCTAACCTAAGTGTATTGAAAACTGAGTTACACAAAT
Organism: Moniezia expansa; assembly: GCA_019097775.1. NCBI lineage: Eukaryota > Metazoa > Platyhelminthes > Cestoda > Cyclophyllidea > Anoplocephalidae > Moniezia > Moniezia expansa. The sequence goes on from JADFDV010000072.1 coordinate 8,004,122, forward strand.
AGATGCGTATGCATACAGTATTTACGCACAGCAAAAGAGGATGGATGGTGATTTCTGTTCGCCATCTATCAAGGTGGTCAATGTACATTACAGTATCACCATTAGAATAGGCCGAAGTGAATAGAATGCTTCTCGCTACAAAACGCTTTTTAAAAATTTGATGGTGCGAGCTATATTGATGACGTAGTCTTAAAAAATTGAAGATACCACTTGTTTTCGGTTAGTATTAGCCTTTCAAGTGGTGGTATAGCGGTTGCTCGACATCCATCAACGCGTTCACTGACCATCCACATTGGTTAACTATCGGTCTATTGAGGGAGGACTAAAAGAGAGGTCCTCAACCTCGGGGACATCAAGGCGCTTTCTCTCGCCCCTCGCTCCCCCCTCCCTCCCCCACGGTATGTGCTTAAAGGTATTTTCCTTCAGTATAAGCCTGGGTTATTATCCTTTATGATTGTCAGTCCTTTAGAGGAATTCTTCTTCAAGACATCACAGTTCCTCTTTCAGACTCCATTTTCAAGAGATTGCCGACTGCAATTGTGCTGTCGAATCTACTGTGGACTCTATCGAGATTCAAAACATTCCTGAGTGAGTTTTGCATTTATATCTCCGCAAAATTATAATCAATTTTACTTTTCTTTTTCTTTTTTTGCAATCTCTTTAAACAGTAGCCCCCCGGCCGTCCTCCTTCGTGGAAAGCAGAAAACGGCAAAATTTAATAATCAAGAAACTGACACTGTGGCAATCTCTATAATGCTTTACCGATTCGCTCAGTTCTCATCAGATATCCTCGTCTGTTTCAACGACCCCATTTTGTAAGTAATTTCTAACAACCCCTTAACGTAGGTAGTATGGCTGTTAGATTCCTTAATCACGGAGTAGGGAGGGGACCGAGGTCATCAACCGTCTCTTTTTTGTGCGCACTCCACAGCCTGCCTTACTTTTTTTGCATCGAACAACTGATTCCCCCAACCACTCTTCTTTTTAAAACTAGTCTCTTCAAATATTCTTTGACTTCTCTAGTATTTTTGTGTCGTTCGCACCTTAATTTTTGTGAGTGAATATCCGCGAACTGAAAGCTATACGGGGAAGCATATTTAGATCACTCACATGAACATGCTGTCTTCCCCTTACGATTTCTACTTATAGGTGCGCGTTTTCTGCAAGGTGGATCCAGGAGCCCTATTCGATTTCGTTTATTTACGGATTCCGATTCGGCAGGGCACTTATCAAATTTGCAATATTCCTCCACTTTAGGTTAGATTACTTCGAGTCCTAAATTGGTAGTTGATTCATCCAAGATTTCAAGTACTTTTTTAAGTCATGCCCTCTTTCTATGCTCGTAAATTTTTGTTTTCTCCTATCACCAGTCAGATTTGCCCATCAGCGTCTCTAACAAAGCCAGCAATTTGCGCACTCTAGTCGTGTGCGTTTGCATCGCGGCAAGCGTGTTTATGCGGTGTTGACACCGTAAGCATCATCGTGATGATTATCATCATCACCAACATTAATGCCTTAGCAGCAGCAACAGCACGAGGCGATGGTAACTTCATTTCACGACCTCTCGCTCTCCGCCTTCGCCCGCCTGATTGGTCGTGCTCGTTGTAGAGATTGCAGGAATAAAATACCGCGTACCTACCCGTTTATTACAATTCCACTCACTTTCTCGCTCTGTGTATGTGGGTGGGTATTAGATGTTTGTACGCGTTAATTGGCTCTTTACCCTCCACATTTCACTTTGATTGGTTATTTGATATGAGAGTCAAATGCCCTCATCCTCCCTCAAATGCCCTCCCTCTGTGTTGTATTTTTCTCCTGATCCGTTTTGACAAGCACAGCCAGTTTTTTAATTGGATAAATTAAATCAAAATTTCCTATATCACTGCTTTATTCCTATGCGCATCTCCAGTCTTACCAGTTTTTCCATATTCTCCGGTCATTGTTCACCCAGTTTGGAATAACTTCTCACAATCAAAGCAGATTGAACGTGATTACAAGCTTTGATGTTCTTTAAGGATATATATTTCATCTTCTGTCCTTAGAGGGATGGTCATGAATGAAATTCACTCGTTCAACCCTTACAAATTTGATTCAGTATTAGGCTCACTCCCAAGGCCTTATTCTACTAAGTCAATAAGCGTGGATAGAAGGGAATAGTATTTTTAAAAAATATCCACTGGTAAAATATCTTTATTTTCTTTTTTATTATTGTTGGGGCGATCATTCTATTTTTTTCGAACGATCACATGAATGTCATTCTCTTAAACGTTTCTGGCGCTTCTTGATGCAAACTTACACTTGATCTGCAAAAGACTCCCAGACTGCCGGTTTAACGGTCGCACTCATGCTCGCCTCATCAGATGACGTGAATTTAGAACCTTCGGGTGTTCACGGTACATGGTCGGTAACCGATTCTGATCACTTAGGGAGCTGGCTCCGTCTGCTATTATTTATTTCAAATCATTTTTTTTATGTTAATCGTTTGTAGATCGATTGAAAGCCGGTTCTAATCTAGTTCCCAATTTCGCTAATCTTTTTAATTTCGCCACTGATATGCAAATTTTGGGACGTCAATCCTTCGAGGATATGGTTGTAACTGTGCCCGATACTTTATTAAAAGGAATGCGTTTTACTTCCTTTATCTTGAGGAGCTATTTCGAACACAGTTCTCGTTTAATGCACCACAATTTATCTCGAATGAAAATTTTCGCTACCTTCATTTTCAACGGCTAAGTTACCGTCTCAGAGACTTTTCGCAAGCTGAGATGGAAAAAAGCGTGAATGAAACAGCCTTAGAGGTAATAATTACGAAGATAGCACCCTCGGAAAGTGTAGAATCGGTGTGAATAAGTGTGACACAACTTGTAGGAGTAAGTTTATGCAGAATTTTAGGGAACATTTCGTTCATTACGCCTTAATAGGTCACTGTTCACCTCATCTACCTCGTCGTTTCTCTGACTGAGTTTGACCAGCGGACTGTGCGTCCTACCACAGGCATAATTAACAATTATGGGTTGCTGTCTGACTCCAAGTCTAGCGTCCGTCTGCTTCCGCGAGATCTTGGCAGCGAGATTGCAGAAGCCCAGTTATAGTTTGATCACTCGGTATGAAAACGGTAAATCGAACCCGAAATCAGCTAATCCAAAATGGGAGTTTTCGACGAGGTCAATATCTTCGGCCATGAATAACCAAGTTTTAATTTGACTTTAATCCCCTGCATCTTTAGTTGACTTTGGTACGAAAATTATCTTTCTTTAAGTGGCAAAGCGGTAAAAGCCGGCATCTACTGTCCCTTTTGGCCGTTTACAATAACAGGAGTCTTTATTGACGTGAAGGTGGAGGTAATTTGGAGCCTTCCTGATTTAATGGTCTCTCATTTGCCCAGCCTTTCGTAGATCAATTTTCGCTCTGTGTAGGTAGTCTTTCCAGACCTTAGATAAGCCGCCGATGGGCTTTGATTATCTACTGAAAATTTTCGCTTCAAAGTAATTTTCTAACTTTCAGGCATGCCTCATACTTTAATTTCTTAAAATCTCAGCCACAGCATAACTGGCATGATACCAGATGACACTATTTCCATGGTAACGTTCGAACAGTTGGTGATCTATGTGTGCTTTTTACGCTCTGTAATTATCTCTACTCTTGTCACCCCACTAGCTCATCAAATATGCTCAAAGTTCATTGCGTTTGAAAATTTAAAAACCGGTTGTTTCTTTTTCCACGAAAGTAAAGCTTAGTTCGCTTATATTTGGCTAGACTTTGTTAGAGCATCAGTTATTTGTCGCGTGGGTAAAATCTGGACATTGGTGCGCCCGTGGACTTAGCTTCGCATCACTCTTTACTTTTGGTGTAACTGTATGACTTTTGAAAGGAACTGTTAGTATCGATAGCGTTTGGGCATTAAACGGCCATTAGTGAGTCTGCCTTCTTCGGTATGTTTGATTTTCACCTTGACGCTTTAGCATCGAATTTGTCGTTTAAAATTGAGGGGAGTCAAAAAAGAGGATCTCTGGGGGCGAAATCGTACTCGATTCATTCATTGCTTCAATTCAATTTCAAACGGCTTTCAACTCCTTGCAAAGGCCTTTAGAACTATTCCGGCCATTAGATTAAATACGTGTGTTCATTTTTTGGCAAAGAGTTGGTTGGAAGAATGAGCTCGTCTACGGTCGCTCATTTTATTCTATTACAGACATTTCAAATTTCTGATTTCCTAGGGCTTTTTAGCGCTTGGACACATATGATTTGACCTAACATCTTATTTTGTAGATGTCAAGAACAAGCGGGGGATACGTCTTTGGATTCCAGATGGCTGGAAAACGCGGTTAACTTTTGTCTCTGCTCGCTTAAACTTATTGATCCGCATATCTTTGTGTAACCCTTTTGTCAAGAAGTCAAATACTTTATTCCCAAAGCCATGTAAAGATTTAATGATTGAGCTACTGAATTAGACATTTCACCTGCGTAGTAGTGGACGTCTTTCTTGTCATGGTGAGGCAAGCTGCGGCATTGAAAGCAGCGCAGACAATGGCCGTTCATAAGGGTTCGCTTTTCGTTCCAAAAGTTTACCTTGCAGCGTTCGTAAGTTTGGGGTGCTTGTCATTCAGTGAACGCTCCTCTTCTGATGTTTTTCTTTCCCTGCAGATTGCGGGATTTTTATTCATTCCATGATGCTTCTCAAGGTGGTTTCGATTTATCGTTGCACAAATTCAGCACCCATTAATGTGAAGCTGAATTTGCAGTAGTATTGGGCTGATGAGGCATGTGTTCAGATTCGAGTAAATATAGCATTTATTAAAGGATGATCAATCCAGAGTGGTAAAAGACACGAATAAAGAGTGTAGCATCTGCAGTTAGGCGGGAAGAAAAGGAAGAAAGTGTAGGATAAATGTCCAAATAATATTTCTCATTAAATGTATTACTTTCTCCTTAGCGCATAACAGGAAGGTTCACTCTGTAAGTACAAATTTGGATTATTGTTGACATTTATGGAGTGGTTTGATTCGCTCTTTAGTATGATGCTCAGTTAACAACTCAGTTTTCCGTATTTTAAAAGTTGAAATCTTGGTTGCATCATTGAACTCCAGTTGTCCTTCATTCATTCCATTTTTACTATCCAGCTGAGATGTTAAGAATCAATCCTAATATTCAGTTAGGCCTACTCTGAAAGAAAAACTGATTCTTTTGTATCTTATAAAGTGTCGAAAATACGCTACCTTTGGCAAATCGCTAAAATATATTTTACTACAACATTACGCTAGGTGATTTAGGTTATAAATGGAAACTTTTAGTTTGGATAACGCCACCGAGATTTAAGTGTTGCGTCACTTTGCCCATACAGATTAAAACGATTATCACAACGATAATTTGTCCTAACTAAAAAAAAATATGTAAATTCCAATCTGATAAAAGGGATTCTAGCTTGAAAGGAATACCAGATTCGATAATCTGGGTTAACGAGTGGATCGTCGGAGGGCAAAATAAAAAAACTGCTGCGGCCATCAAAAGGGAACAGACCCTCGTTTGTGACTGCCATTCTCTTTACTAGGTGCCTGTTCTTATACTGTAGTTTTTTACTCAACAGACGATGAAAGTCTTCAATTCTAAAGAGGATCAACAAATTAAACATGGTTGGTTGCCTAGACCTATATCGAATTCAAATGGCAGGTCCATAATCACTTTCAAATCGTAGTGTTAGATTTCGTTGAATAGAAAATTTATTTTCATTCACTTACCGAATTTGCACATTAACCGCTGAAATCTGTAATTCTCCTCTTAAATTGGAACGCGCACTGTAATTTCGAGTTATTCGGACTCAGGGTGTTAAGTCCAGCACTGGTATGACTTACGGTCCTTTCAACATGAAATCATCAAGCGAGAGGAAGAGCACAGCACAACCACAGAGTTCTTATTGCAAACTCGTCACCGACTGGTCACTGCTTTACTAATAAAATATGGCTATGGCAGAACGGTCTGGGAGTTTTAAGTTGTGCAAACATCTTCATATCTTCAATAGTGGTGCAAGAAGTCGCTATAGTAAATCGCTGTCAAGCCACCTGGATAGATAAATCAGAAGATCCCTCCGGCATTATGGGGCAGTGGCTTATAATGTAATCGCAGTTTATAACATTCCAAATTTTTGTTTCCGTAATACCAGTTTCATAAGGGCATTTTTCCCAAATGAATCATCTTAATAATACACTGATTTGCATCATTTTTCTGCAGTAAAGGCTCTTATTATTCTCTTGTCATATACATAATTTAGCGGAAGAATGGTGCTTCGCTTTGGCCAATAAATTGTCCATTTTATGGCTCTAATTATACTGCAACATATGCTCAGCCGGACAATACTAGCCATCCCTTCTATTGGTGCTTTAATCTTCAGGCTGTTTGAAAAGTTACTGCCTTAAAGCAAATTTATTTGTGCTTGACATTTTCATTCAATTTTATACGGATTCAGATAGGCTGCCTGGAGGAAGCTCCAATTGTCTTTATGCTAAATACCTATTCGCTTAAATTATTGACTAGTATTCATCAGGTAAGGTGGTCACACCTACTCTCAACCTCCTCGTGGTGACCATCGATAACCCCAGGGGCAACTCTGGGGGCTAATAAGAGGGGCGGCCGGACAGGACTAATCACCCACCGGACGTATAAAATTAGATTGTGCCAGCAGAAGTACAACCTCGTACAGCCTGGTGAAAGAGGCCCGACGTAAATACTTGGATTCATGGTCTCAAATTGGAATGTGGAATGCGCGTGCATATAGCAATGAATGGAGTCGCCTTCAGATTTTTGAAAGATTTCTGGTAGGAGACATTAATATGGACGAAGACGGACGAGGCGCCACGACGAAGCTGAACTGCTACCTGTATGACGAAGCCACGCCAGAGAAGAGACCAAACAGCCGAAGACGTCAACAAACATTTTCACTGTGTTCTGTGTTAACTGTTGTGCTTACTTGTTGTACCCCCAATAAGTCCTTGGGACTTGCCCTAATGTGTGGGGAGAAAATATATAAAAAAATTATTGTCCACTACACTTACTCAAACATTTACTAAATAATGAACTTGAACTGCTTTAAATAAAACTTCTAGGTTCTTTTTCAAAGGCGAACTAAAATGTGTGTATTATGTGATAGGAAACAATATGTAGAACATGCAATCGGATGTGCTGGATCGAAATGTGATATGAGATTATTAGCCCAGGCTAAGCCATTCGAAGAGAAAGTTCGGTGCGAGGAGACTGGTAAACATATACCGAAATGGTAGTGCCAGGTCAGAGGTGCACTATGATGCAATCGTAGCATTGAAGCGAAAACCAATGGTCGGAACATATCTCATTTGGAGCACTCCATTGCGTTCAACTGGAACTACTCTCACATGCGTAATATTCCACCTCTTCCTGATTATGTGGAAAGTAGTCCTCGAAATGGAGAAGAAATCTTCTTGCTTTCTCTTCACGACGACTGCACAGACCACTCAGTTTTTTTCTCTGCACTCCATCCCTACTTTATTTTCCCATTGAAGTCAAAACCGCTGGTGTGGCAGGTCATCCTGATCACCGAATATGCGTGGCAGTAAGTTTCACCTGCTCACCTGACAGATAGTATATATTCTGGCTGTATGAAATGGCTTATCTATGTTGATACTGCTAATCAGTAGTCTTGAGTCATTAGAAAATTTGAATGCCTTCTCTATAGTAGTCTACGGCATGGTATTAGCAAATATATAACATGTAGAAAAATGACATTATAATCATGATAGATGTTATGAAAGATGTTATTTTGGTTGCTCTGGATGTCAGATTGATAAAACTGCTGATCATAATTCAACAGAAGGATCCATTCAAATATTTCAATGATATTCCCTCGGACGCATACCTCCTGAAGTTTGGGTTTTAGTTGGCGAAATGATTAAGTTCATTTTCTCTCAAAAATCTGGCAGGGGTGTTAATACAAACAACGGGGTATATAGCTCAAGTAGTGACTTTAATCAGATTTAACGAACAGTTTCGAAATTATTGGTTCCCGGTGGCACGGCTTTCACCACTGTAGCCTCTGGAATTATCTGTTGTTTTTTGAGGACTTGATACCTTGATAGTGTTAGAGACATCTACAATGTATGCAGCACACATATCTGAACCTATTTAGGAGGTTGATACCGGGTTTCTGTAGACGAAAAAGGAGTTGTGTTCCCCATCTTACCAGTCAATAGCATAGTGATGCAAATGGAACTCTCGTCGTTTCGTTATAGCTAATTCCATGGGTTTTGACACATCATTTTTCGTCCGTGCTGGCATTTCGGTAGGCTGTCATTCCACATGATATTCGTTAATCTAGGTTAGCATGAACTGAAACTAATAGCACAGATGGAAATAAGAGTTAAATTCGTAACCGCTTGATCTTCATCACCAATTGGGCTCATTGGACGATTTCGTCCTGGCTTTCACCACCACTATCATAATCATCATTATTATCACTAACGCTAGAGTGAAACGTCGACGGAGGGGACAGGTGTCTGATAATGGCTGCACGCATATGTGCCTGCACTTCTGGGCATTTCGTTGACCAATAGGCCGAGCCCATGCGTGCAAGTGCGTGCCACACGTACGTGTGCAATCGCAGCTCTTCCAACAGAGAAGGTGCGGAGGTATGTGCATGCAAGTCCTTGCAGAGGTGCATGTATCACCCAACCGGTCTGTAAAAATGAGGCTACTGTCGGTGAAACAAACATATCGCGTTATAGAGGTATCTATTTTTCTATTTTTAACTTATTTTTACTGCGCTTTCTGCTCACTATCCTCCTCAACGTAGATATTGTTTTTCTCGACTTGGAATGGTTGATAAAATGTCACCCTCCTATGCCGGATAGCCAGGGCCCATGACTTATTCCCACCCAAGAGACACCCTAAGAAGTATCGACCGTCTTGGAGCTCTATTAACCTTCTCCCTGTCGAATTCCTGCATATGGGGAGTTGTGTCCCCGTCTAACTTTCAACTATGCATATTGGTTTTCAGCTATCGAAATAAGAAATGAATATTACTTGTTTTTATGTAAATTCCTTCGTCCATTTACTCAGTCGAAAAAGGATCTCTTCATTGGGGTAATGTTCTTATGAGATCCATCACAATGTCGGTCAGCTTCCATTCCTCATTTTGAGGGGGCTTGATACCACTCCTTTAAGGTTTATTGGAAACCTAAGCAATTAGGGATGGGCCCTTTTATGTCTGCTTACTTCTCAATCCGCATTGCCATTACAATCTTCACAACTCTTTTCAGTCAGAAGTTTACTTTGAAACTAATCCTTCACTGCTGCTGCGGAGGAAGGAGACAGAAAATAGATAATTTCTTATAAGAAGGATTACATTAATTATATGTCATTAAACACCCTAACATCGTGGATATTACTCAACTTCAAAACCCCCACTGTGAAGTTAGCGATCGGAGCGGTTGCCCACACTGGCCAATGGATAGTATACACTATCTCACTAGGTTTTTAGTGAGATGAGCACCAAAGTAAACTCGAAGAGATCATTCTGACGGGGAATGCAAAAGTGGTCGTGTCGATTCTTCAGAGAGGACAGTAGGTTACTCTGTTCTCAAACAAACTTATATTGTAATGCGAATCAACTTATCGGATGAGATTTTTAAAGGGGATATATTACCATGCTCTAAACTCTACTTCTATATTCTCTCAATTAAATTAAATTAAATTAAAAAAATAACTTTCAACTCTACACAAACCGACAATCTTTCCATGTTTTAAGTTATGGTGAATCTTGAAAATCTGCAATAACCAATGGAATTCGGAGAACCAGGTGAATGGACTTTTCCTTGAAAGTGGAGTGCAGATTGTCTGTACCAATATCCCTAGTTATGCCTAAAACTAGGATTATTCGTCAAATAATACTAATGTGACATCCATAAATGCTGTGATTACTGCACTTCTGCTTGTTGCAATTTCTACTCCTACAAATTTGCAAATCCCGAAGAGCTACCATTCGATGGATGGATGGATGAAGGTAGTAAAAGTACTTTTCAATCATTTCGTAAAGTCAGATCCATTCTGCATATAGGGGTCTCGTAGGTGTCTTGATTCATCAAATGACAACTGCAATTGGACTGAACACACATGATTTCTAAATACTGGCCTACAAAGAAAAAGCCGTACTGGGAGTTCTAAATCACAGAACATCCAACGTACCTTCTTCAAAGAGAGCAGTTGGAAAACCCTTTCGGTCAATGGTTTCCCAGGTTTAAGGCGTATAGAAAATGAAGAATTATTTGAGTGCCTTTAATTTTTTCATATTTAAAAAAAGCTTTTTCTTTTTGAAGACATTCTGGAAGACAGGCCCTGTTTCGACGTCAAAGTTTGAACTAATTGGACGCAAGGTTGCATCCTGATTGGGCAAAGAGAAGAGCACGTGCACGCTTTAAGTCCTGGTGAAAGTGTAGAAAATCACATCACCTGATTATGTTTTTTTGCATAAATTAATGTAAGTAAGCAGGGTAAATAAGGTTTCAAGCGCCTCAGAAAAAAACATATTTAAACTTGAATCGGAAATATTGTGCTTAGAAGGCGAGTAAAATAGCGTAAATATATATGACAAATTAAGTTACCAGCGATCAAGTACCGACATATTCTTTTTTAAACTCAGGGCATACTTCAGACGTAGTGAATGTTCACATAAAATAATATGTCCTAAGAGGTATAGCCCGACAGACCCACAGTGAATGAAAAATGAAAGCATTAGGTAAGAATAACTAAGTTGCATTCACCCTCGCATTCAATTTCGAAACTGATACACATACAGCTGAGAAGACTCTAAAGAGTCGACGAAGACTAGAAGAGTAAAGATAAAGCCGAACAGCAAGCTTAAAAAATGCTTGGACCCGAAAAAAAACGACGATTTACACCTTCAGTTGAGTTAACTGAGGATGGGGTGAGATCCGATCAAATCAGGAAGAAGAAGAAGAAGAAGAAGAAGAAGAAGAAGAAGAAGAAGAAGAAGAAGTAGAAAGATGAGAAAGGAGAAGTATTCCTCTTGGTGCTTCTGCTCATCTGTCATGATCAGATGGATACATAAAATGGACTCGATTTTACTCACTCACATCTGACAGAGTTTGACAGAGCAGTAGATGACACTGCCAAAATTAAAGCGACTGCCAATTGGGAAGACTCGATATATTGCACAGCGTTATTTAAAAGAGTGTAATTCATTGAAAGGTGAGTCGAAGATAGTGAGAAGAGGGTATATAGGGAGAAGCATGTGGAGGAATGGTCAAAGGAACATACGAACTAGAAAATTCATGCGTACACAAGTTCGACTTAGATCAAAGGCATGGAACGAAATAAGCAAATTAAAATTCAAGTTTACCATATATCAGTGATTCAGTCTAATTTTATCGGAAAAGAATTGAACTGAATTGAAATACTTACTCGACCAATAGACTAAATTTTGCAAAAGGTGAGTTCTACATTGCAGAACGCCAATGAAAGCACACTTTTTTTGGCAATATTTCTCCACACTTTCAGTTGTTTGTCATCTTAACCTATTGACTGACAATCGCTTTCCATTCTTCTGAGAGAAGTAATGGTGTTTTCCTAATAAAATTATGTAAATTCAAAATAAAAGTCCGCTTGAAGTGTGGTGTGGTTAATATCTTGAAAGCTTTTCTTCTAGAGATGGTGCTTCTTCTGCCTGTGGTTTACTCCAATTTCCCTGCATGGTTCGAAAGTCGATCGATCCCATTCTTCTTACCAAGTCCTGTCGAGTTCGATCGATAAGAAAGTGGCAGATCCGGGATCTTCCACCTAATGGCATCTTCTTCCGTTATCTAAAAGCCGATGTAGTTGTTCCGTTCGCTAGGTCCTAAAGCTCGAGTTTTGGATGGAACTTCAGAATACCTACCGCTCTTTCACAAATCCAGAACTATTCTTCCAGGCTTACTTTGAACTTTCCTAATAAAAAACACAAATATCGCCCTTGACATAATGTCGAGAAACAATTTTTAGAGGTTTAGTAACTATCGGCTGGCAGAAATTATAACGATAGGATGTATCCCAGAGACCAAGTGTGAAAAATATCAGTTAATGCTCTCCTGGTTAGTCCAGTCACCTCTCTGTTTTATCATCCATAATAACGATCAACCATTACCCTTGGCTCGAGATAGACTGGGTTTCGTTCAACCTATGCAGGGGCAAATTCAGTCACTGTGGACAGTCACTGATCAACCCCCTGAGGGATGACTAAACGGGAGCTCTTCAATCAAGATGATAGTAAGAAGATATTTTGGATGTTACTGTTAGTTAAATTGAAAATTATCTTTAATTTAAACCAGCTTAAAGTCACTTCGATATAAATATCATACCTTGGCACCATTGGAACAGTCAGTCCCTTGCTAAATTGATGATCCACTTAAGGAGTACAAAGAAGAGAGAGCCGAATAGTGACCCCCATTATTCTCTAGAATCGAAACTTCCTCTATCCAAACTGACCGCAACCAGCCTCCCTGATAAGTTAGAAGGATATTATTGACATTGTGTACGAAAATAAGCTATATGAACTCTAGAAAGTATAAGCTATCTCTTCGTACGAGAAGTTGTTCCACAAGGATATTAAATGGTTTGACTTCGGGCACGCATTACTGTGTACATTTTTTAGAGGGCAACTTGTTTTGACAATGCTGACGATTTTTTTTTAGGATTAGCATTAAATATTGAGTAATCTTAAATTTATTTACCATGGGGTTAATATTTTAACACCAATAGGCCACAGAGCCAAAGCATTGGATTCAGAGATCAAAATTGGACCTACTTTCAGAGCAAAAACGTGCGCGGCTTGTTTGAACATTGCACCGAGAGCATTCTAGACAGGCTTGAACGCTAAGCACTAAAAGAAGCCATTCACGTTATAACGCAAACCTGCCCAAACGATTTTATGGCTTTATTGTGTGTCGTTTCACCGAATTTTAGCTCCCGTTGGGACTTTCGATTGAAAAAAAAGGGAACGAATAGGGGGAAAATGATGAACAAAATCGGCAGAGCACTGCATAGTATCAATTTTTTTCATGATGGTGCCTAACAACTTTTTCCTTTCATCAGAATAAAAATTTGAATTGCTGACCTATTTCAGTAAAGCGTTCTCCCCGTGGACATGCCCGCAAAGAAGACTAAAATTCAGCTGAATAACCATTAAAAGTATTTATAAGTTCGACATTCGTGTCAAATCATTCAGACTAGTAGAGATTCGTGAAAATAATTGCATTTTTCGAAGTGTGATGAAGAATTAAGACAAATTTTTTCACGATATGATGGAATCAGGTTCATCTCTTGTAGCAGAAGTTATATACTCTGTGAACTGCCGCGAAATACTGTTGCGAGAGCTAACTATCACCTGTAAAATAGGAAAACAAGCGGGATAGGATGTAAAAAGTAGGGCTTAAATGAATTGCTCTGGATAGTGTCTTTTGATATTTCTCGAGATATTTCAGCTTAAAAGGCGGCATTGAATTAGATGTGATGGGTGCATGGGCGGATATGAGAGTGTTGAGCCAGTAACGTTTTCCGTGGTGAAGTGGTTTTGGTTCACAGCTCAAATAATACAAGGTAAATGATCATGTGTAAATATATTTCGTGAAGAACAAGTTTGAGAAACGTGCTATAATAATTATATAAGATCACCCAATAAAGCCGCTAATTCTATAAAAAAATGTGAATAAAATGAAAGTGTGGAGTTGGAGATCAAAATAAATAAGACAACAAAAAGAGTTCAGCAACGACCTGAGGTGTCAACGCATCATAGTCTATCATTCCTAAATTTTATCTAAAAGTAAAATAATGAGTACAAAAAACTTGTCAGCATTGAGGTCCCAGGGGGCCATTTTAGGTTAATATCCTCATTGTCACATGATTGTTTATTTTTGGAAGTTCGATCAAGCCTGCCTGCAGTTAAGCTTATAAATTAACCCTCACTTAAGAGTTTGAAGATAAATCAGAATTGATGGCTATGTATTCCTCCTCCTGAAGGTCCTGATATAGTGATTACATCGATCGGATAATCTAGTACGGAAATCAGTTTTATAAATTAAACAACAATGAAAGTCCCAAACATAAACTAAATATCGGTCAATATAGTCCACAAATGCATTATTGTGCCTCCCTTCGGATTAGTTTAGACAAGAGGCGAGAATACTCCTCTAAGGGTTCCTTACAAAAAAGGTTTTGCAATAAAGGTTACCCGACCATTTTCTCAATCTCCAAGATTCTCATAATTTAATCGGTAGTCTGCAACTGGTGATAAGTTGCTCTGTTGCTCAGCACACTACCGGGTGCTGTTACAGTGTCTCTGTTAGCAAATACGACTCATAAAATTGTGCACACAATCTGTAGATTCTTCTTCTCAATGCTGGGGCGCATTTGGCGTACATTAGAAGGCGAGTCTAACCAAAACAGTCGCATGACCTTAAACGCCGCAATGGCCATGCCCAGGAGAGCGCGGAGGCAGTCGCGAGAAATGAGAAAGTACATTCTAAGGTCAGCGGTGCTGATCCGCAATATCTGAACACATGAAAAAACCAAATGCGCTAATTTCAAACAAATTTCGCTCACCATTCCAAAAGTGCAAAGTAACGTATTGTGAATGGATCTAAGGTGAAGCGTTCCTAGTCATAACGACTGATAGCAAACGTCCTTGTTAGTTTGTTGAGCCGCATATGTCAATCTGTAGGAACAACTCAAGTTTATAATGTCTGGTAGTCATCACAATGGTTATATCTTATCCACAAATTTAATTTATAAGGCTAAAAGAAAAGGGCTTGATGAAAAAATACAGGTTGATGGACATTACACTCATGTGAAAACAGGTCAGAATTGTAACCTTTTTTTTTTAGTTTTGGCTTTAGAGAGATTAAATTGATGAATACAAGAAACGCTACCCATAATCCGTCATGCAGCTGCCTTATTCTCTAATCTCATAAAATAGTAGATTTTACTTTGTTAAACCGCGACGTTCAGAGATCATAGATTTACCTATCAGGAAACATGATATTACTCTATTGACCGGACTGTTTAAGATCAGAATCTTGACACTTCGAATGGTGAGTAAAGGGAAAATTCGCTTTTAAAAGTATAGTTTTATAGAAAAACAAATATCATGATGCCATGTCAAAGATATATATGCAGCACCTTTGAGGTGGATTTGCCGTTTTATGATTGTGGTTCAATGGCAAGTGCTCTCTTGGACGAATCCAATCCCTTGAAACGAAAAGGTATGAAGACTGGTATCAATATGAGGGCTGCGGTGGCTTATGGGCTGGATGAACAGGGATTTTTCCAAAGCAGACGGTCGTCACGAACTTCTAAAATGTTGATGAAATACTGACTGAGGTGAAGAATAGAGCACTAAAAGCGACCTTCATGTGCCTGAAAGTGATTACCTTACCTGTGTTAAAAGAAAACAGTAGGATATGAGTTTAGTCACGTGGATATTTTCACATTTGTTAATAATATTGTGAAGTAGTCAAAATATAATCCACGTAACAAGACATGAGCGTTAAATAAACATTTGAGACTCCTGTTTCATTATATTCACTGAGCTTGATAATGATTCTCTGAAACAAACTGATTGTTATCGAAGCAAAAAATTTTCGAAGGATCTAATTAGAAACCTGGCTCAGCAAATAACTGATGCAAAGCACAGCTATGACCGGGTCTTAGAGACGGTTTAAGACGATTTCGAGGCATTTGCCCGTTGAGTCAATTTTGTCCCCAGTATGGGCCACTTGTGACTGACATGCGGGCCTCACAGTGGCAAATTCCTTAACAAAAGACGAAGGAATTCGGTCTTTAGCTGAATCATTCTAAAGGATCTAAAATCCATATCAATTTAGAGCTCCAAGGTCAATGAGAAAATGATGGATTCTCCGCTTAACATTTATGACTTCGAAAACAAGCCTCCCAGGATATATCACTCTTTCATGCCAAGGCGATAGGTATATTAGTCAAACCGCTATCAAAGTTATACATTCTGAATAGATAGGCAAAATGAAAAAAACCACGAGCGAATGGTTAAAATAGGCCCATACTGCAGGTACTGTTTGGGAACGGGCGAGTTGTGTTTAATGGCCATCTTTATGTGTGCTTTAAGTACATACCTCAAGACCATATATTATGAGCAAAGGCGGTTCTGTTAGGAATGTGTGATATTTGCAACCTCTTTGTGGATGCAGTGCATAAATCTCCTCCAACACTGCAGACGTCCCCCTTTTCTAGTTTCTCGCTTAATTTTCATATAAATAAGCTGTGCTTAAAGAGAATACCTGAATTTTGAAAATGAATGCTGCCATTTTTTTCCCGATGGGTGGATCCGGCTTGTATTATTCATTTATAAACCTGTTAATATTAGATGAAAGTGCTCAATCAGTCTAGTTGAAGATAAAAGTGGAGAACTGACCATGAAGATTCCAGATAAACTCAAATATATAAATATTCTGCTAGAATTATCTTTTTTGTTCGCTTAATCTTTCTGCTACAGATTTAATATTTTTCCTAATCTGCTTAAATCATGGATATTTTCGATCCTTAAAGCCGAATCGGGTCTTGTAAGTTTTGAAGAATCGACTTCCCGGATGTCGCTCTAGACTAATGATCCAAGAGACTCATGAGATTAGAATTCGGTGAATGAATCAGTTTTTCGAACCCCGATTCGCGTTCAGAGCCTTTTTATATTTCGTTCCTGCTGACTTGATTTTCTTAGTGTTCGCAGGGGATTATGCCCATCTTTTGTCATCATACAACCGTCCAGTGGACTTGCTTTTCTAGTGCAGTTTATCGCTCATGAGGACCTAGCTCGGTGCTATTTTCTTTCAGACGGTTAAGAGCGATTCTGAAATAGTTGATCAGACCTATGTTTGCCACCAACGATTGTGCTGCGAAAAGCAAACTTGCTGTCCATATCCCATTTCAACGAAGTCCCTTTGCTTGTGACTTTCTGTGATCTGTTTCATACCCTCTGGTTATGTAGAATTTAAGCCGAGATTAAGTCCATTAACCGCATTTCCAGAGTTCTTCTGCTGTTCTCTTCTGAAATTTCAGTCGGTGATCACGGGAGACATTAGTGCGCAGCGGATTATTGTTACCTGATCCAGCAGTATTTAACCATTCTTGCCTTACGAACTTCTGCATATATGTGACAATATTTCGGTGAAGGCATTGAGATCCGATCTGGTCCATTGTTCTAGTGCTTCTCTTCATAACTCTTAAGTTTTCTTTTCTAGAGAATCCTCCATAGAAACTAAACTGGGCTGCTTGCAAATGCAAGTTTTATTAACTTATACATGGTTTTGAAATGATACGACTCTAATGATCGTCACCTAGCCATTCAGGATTAATGTTTTCATTCAAGAGCACTTTTAACTCTAGAAAGTTTATCATCTCAGAAATCCCTCAAAACTGAACTTAAATAAATTTTTGTTTGCTTTAATTAAGGTAGACTTTGTTTGCACTTTAATATATTTCTGGGGATAGAGGAAAGCAACAAACAGCCAATCATGGTTAAGAAAATCAATCAATTTATCACACACTTCGTTTTTTGCAGATTAACCTTTCGACCTACTTGTGCTTGAAAAATTGGCTACTTGAATAAAAAGAATACTAGGCAGTTAACTTCATGTAATTTCAAAAATCTTTAACACGAAAACGGTGTCAATCATATAGCAAAAGATGTAAGCTATCAGTATAGGAAGGCCAGTGTCCATCTTGGGTAGCGAACCTTCATTCATAATTTAATAGGCAAGGGAAAAATTCACACTTTCATTAAGTTTCAGGTGGTAAGTTCAAGTGTAGCCCCAAGTAATGTCACTTTAAGAAAGATTTTCAAGTTAAAATTCAATGCCAGCGAGGGCAATTCAGAATAACTTTGGGGATGGGAGAATTGAAATTCTCAGATATACGGATTTGCAAATCGTTATCTCAAGCAGTGCTGTCCTTTGGAAAAAGGAGCAACAGCATCGTTTCTAAATCCCCATTCTGTTAAAATTCTGCGGATCGCTCTTTTATGTCAAAACTGTGGTTTTTTGTAAGATTACAATTTTATTAATAATGACTGCAGATCTTAACGATTTTCATACCTTTAGGTCAGAGGAAGAATTGACAATATTAACCTTAAAGTTGAGCAGATTATAAGTTGTAGAGCGAATCTGGTTTAATCTCTCCGTGGAGCTGAAAGCTAACGTCAGCCGCGGCATTTTAGGAGACTGATTTAAAAGACCCTACACGGCAGATTTGACTTGACCGGCCACGATATTAATCCTATTGAGTGTGATTGTCAGACGAGAGGTGATAAGGTGTAAAGTCCAAAAAAATGACAACGAATAGCGCCAGATGTGTTCGCTATGCAGCAAAGTTTACGTTGATTTCCCAAGCGGATACTGAAGAAACTGAGACGGGAGATAAGAAGCTAACGAGGACCACTCTTAATCTCTAATGGGTGAACCCCTCCCCGAAAGCCACTCCACGCTGACGTCCTAAAGACTCTCGTTTTCTTTCGTTTTTTTTTTTCGCCTTGCAGAGTTATCTAAGAATTATGAACCAATTTTAGAAGTTTCAACGATTCACAACCTACAGCATCTTACAATTTTCAACCACAGCCTTTTTTTCACTATTTAAAGTGTCTTTGTTAGTTATACCAATTCTAAATCAAGATGGCGAATTTCAATCTGAGCAAGTGAAAAAGTGAGAATCTCTTAGATTTCATAAGCTCTCTCTGATTGAATGCAAAGTCTAGCAAGCACATACTCGAATACCACTGTTTCTGAGCTAGTTTGAACCAAAGTAATCAAGTACCTACTTCCTTATAGATCACAAAACTTTAAGAATAACTGGGAGCAAGATTAACGAAACTGGTTATCTCTTGCGAACTCAAATTGTGGGTCTAAGCTAACATCTTAAACACCGGGAAGTAGTGGCCTGATATTCAACTTCTTTACCCACTGAAGAAGAATTTCCTGAGACGCCTATGCTAGTATTGAACTAGTCCGCAAGCTTAATCGAGATCTAACAAATCCAAACAGTTCACGATAGTGATCTGAATGACCACCATTAACAGTCTCCTGTGGTGTAGAATGAACAACAGTGCACAAAAATATTCTTCTAGCCATCTTCTTCGGGATTAAAAGTCTTATGATTTTATCAGTCTCATTTAGGGAGGAATTGTCATTGCTACCTATGACGTGGTCACACAGGTAGCACCAAATTGAAAATGCGTTGAACTTCGTTAATACCAGCTCTACTAACCGACCAGGAAAGCTCCATACAACTGATCTATTTTTAACGGCAAAATCTTTCGTCGCTTTGGAGTTATTGTCTAAGAAAGCTCTAGAGTGCTGACTGGGACGGTTGGTCACCTTCGCTAGCTTGAGCAATAAGCATTAGAGACTAACTACGGGCTGTGCGTCTCAGTGGCCACCAAATATGAAGGTTGAAGAGGACCACAGCAAAAAGCGTTAAAAGCGGAAGTAGATGCTGGCCAGTTCAGGTCATGGGAACCGCCCAAGGAGACCCTTGTGATTTAAAACTCATTCCCTTTAGAAATATGTTCTGCTGTAGGCGATTGAATGTCCTAACAGCTTGTCTTCTTAATAAAGAGGCCACACAGCTTCCTTATTTGATATTCGAAGCAAAAAACATGTAGATGCTTATCTTTGCCCAATTTTCATCTAAGTAACATAATCTCCTCTTTGTTTTTCAGCAGACTTCACAAAATTTCTACCCATCAACACATTTAATTAATGCAATTCACTTTAATTAAATTATACAAAATCAATTATGCGCTTATAACCACAAAACGGCGATGGATGAGCAGGCGTAAACTGCATTTTTTGGTTTGAACCTGTCTAATTGAATTGTCGAATTACGAATTCAATTGGTGGGCTGTTGCTTATGATGGAATTTGTTGGCGATTCTGTGAGCTTTTGAAATTGAGGATATGAAGCTCGATTAGTAAACATCGTTTAGCAGAATCTGTTTGATTAAAATGCTACACTGAATGACGAAATTGAGCGACAATTGATAGCTCTTTTCCACCTGTATTAAAATGTCATTGGAACCTAGCTGACATGATGTGGTAATGAATCGAAGACCATCAGCTTCCAGTTCAAAGTCCATAAAATGAGCAGTTGTGTTAGACATTGTACAAAATTGCTACTTATAACCAAGGCGGAGCCTTCCGAACAGAATTCTTAACAACATCATATTAATTTGATTCGACATATTCATATTATGGAAAACGCTGAAGATTAGTCAGAAGTAATCTTGAAGTTATTTGAACGGATCTCCAGAAGTGTATTTTCTAGTTAGATGATGCTGCAGAATAACTTATGTCTAAGTCTAGTTTTTATTTACTCAAGCTCTGAATAACGTTTCTTAATACAAATCTAATCTTACATTGAATGCAAATACCTAAGACTTTCTTCGGTATCGAGATATTCTTGAACGAACGCTTAGTACGTCATCTTTCTATGCTCCTTAAATCTTCCACTTCAATCAAGTTGAAATGCTGCTAGCCAATCATAACTACGTCGTACTTACCAGTCAGTACGAGTAGTCAGTCTAAAGTCCCATTTCACCTGAGACAAACCCAAAAAGAGGGGTCACCCAACTTTACCAGGAAGAATCGGGAGTTAAATACACTTTGAAGTATATCAATTCCACATTATTTTGTTATTGTAAGGGAGCATCTTGATAGCGAGGAACTGTTTTAGTACGAATGACACCTGATTCAAAATGTATCGACTTCTACCTTATCTACCAAAAATTTTCGAAAACCGGTCTAAACGTCCATAACAATTCGCAAAGATTGGAGTTGGCTTTATCAGCCATGTTAATAAATTTTATTTTGAAAAATTCACTTTCCAAACACTCTAATTGTCAAAACCCAATTCAAAAATCTAGAGGTTACAACTCGATCCAAATTCGAACTTGAGTATTTCGTGTGACAGAAATCATTCTCTAAGGAAAATTCAATGGTGAACAAACCCATCAAGTGTCGCACAGTTCAGAAAATATTTAAAACTTTAGTAGTAATTTGAAATACTAACAACCTCCTCAGACACGAGGAATAGAGTCGATATTTTACATCGAACTTAGTTTCTCAAATCGCCTATAGTCTGATTTACTATACGCTCTGCTAATGTGGACATAGAGTCCTAAAGTGAAAGTGGCTTAACGTGGATAAACATCATCCCGACGGCCGCTGCGATTTGACCCTTGAGGAGCTTAGATCCCATATGCAGTGGCTTCAGAAGGGAGTTAGGTAGATCCTCCCTGCAGGTGGAAACATGGTCATAAAGTAAAGCAGTAGGACCTAGAACAGGCTTCGATAACTGATTCTTTCATGTACGTAGCCCTTTTCCGCATCTCTAATGGGACATACTTTGATGTACCTATCGTTTTACCGTTGAAGCATTAGGCTGTTTGCGAATACTAGGTTCCGATTAAAAACTGATAAAATAAATCCTTGCTGAAGCAAACATACATTTAGAGAGGGTCCTTAGGCCTCGATGACACTTTAACTGAGTGAAAAAGCTGGTCGGATTGATTGAAATCATCTACCATCTGATCATTCCAAATTCCATTTCATATTTGGTGGATAGGCCAATCTTGTGCAGCAGGTGTCAATGATAAATCGCCATACAAACCAGCCATAAGCAACGGCGATAGACAGTCGAAAGGATCATTCCCTTATACATCACTGGAATGCAAAACCTGCTAATCAGACCAAGGAACATCAGTCTGGTTAATAGTAACGGTGGATCAATCGCTGAATTGGACAACAGAAGCGGATGGGAGTGCGCAAAAAGACAGAAGCAAAAGCTTACTCAAAACATTGAGTGAAACCATTGGCGAATATTCCGTGTAAGAGTAATAGAAATTACAAAAATATCGTTTGGTACATTCCTTTTCTTTTCGTAATGAACAGTATTTCTCTTGTCGCATAGTGCCTATTTGGTTCCCAAGATGACGTGAAAAGGACAGACTTGTATCTTTCTGTCTTCGATTAGAAAAAATGCCCAGTATTATGGCCATCCATTAGTTCCAACAGCTGGTAAGTAAAAGTGAGAGGTTGTCTTTCTCTAATCAAAAATTTTTTTTATCCAATAACACAGAAAATTAAGTTATGTATTCCCAAGACTTTCTTTACTTGAAAGGAATGGAATCTTAGTGGGCATTGAAATGGACATAATTCATAGATCAGGACGCAAATTATTGGAATAGGTAAGGGGAAGGCTGGCGAAGAGAATTTAAAGGCGATTCATAAGCTCGATTAAGACTACTGGCACCTTGTCGGTTCCTACTGACGTTCTCAGAAAATGTCACTGCAGATGATCTCGACAAGCTTCATAATAATTATACCCATGTTCGTGCGAGTAATAAACCCCCAAGGATTGTTTTCCTACTCAGTGGGGAATAGAAGTCACCAATTCATACCCATTGTACACGGACCAGTCTTCTGACTGGATGCATGTGTGCTTGCAACATGGATCTCATTTCGTCTATACTATACCATTCCATCAGGCCAGATCTATGAGCTGGAAACTGTCTATACCCTTATTCTTCTTGCTGAAAGGTTTTCCATTCTGTACAGCAGGTTTAAATTTTACCTCAAATTAGGCCTCATGTCCATGCACAGTGGGAAGACGGTATGCCAAGTACTGTCCTCCTGCCGCCTTCAATGGCTCCCATTTTTGTACTGACACTTGTGTTTGATCCAGTAGTTCATGACTTTGTCACAATTTGCTATGATTAATTACACTGTTCCTGCTTCCCCTGCTTTTTGCGATTTTGCACTCTTCGTCTAGGTCTTATCCGGACTACTAAGCATCAGCTTCGTAACTATTAAATTAACGCTTTTAAGCGCCATTAGCATCTTTAACCGTCAGCTAACAACGAAATTTTCGAAAAAGCAAAAGAAGACACAAGCCGTAGGCCTCTTGAAATAGCAAATTAGAGGGGTAGTTAGAACTAGATTTGGATATGACATACGGGAAAATATCGTCAAAATTTGCAGGACAAACATGTACTTTTCTTGAAAATACTCAACTACTATGAGGAGAATCCTACATTCTTGCCGGTACACTAGATGGATTGGATCCGTTTCTAAGTCTAGCGCATTAACACTCTTAAATCGTAGCAACTGCAGGACCACTATGAAATTCATGATGTCTGCGAATACCTATGCTTTCCGTCCATATGGGTAATAGCACACAAATGGGTACACTTGCCCTCGAAATCGATATTTCCAAAAGTGCGTTGTGCGTGGTGTTTGCACGCATTCCTTGTGGTGCGTGAGTGTCACCAGAGCATGCATACATGCACCTTTGCACGTAGATAGGGCGACTTCCAATTGATACAACACCAGTGGCGGTGCGCGGGTGTGTACCCGGTTAGTGTATCAAGCGTCAGCATGCACGTAAGCTGCACAGCTGTATTCGCGACCGGCTATTGGTTTAAGCCGCTACTTGGTGTGCGGCTTTCGCTGCTGTTGTACTGGAGCGCCTGCAAAGAATATAAATGTGTCATTGAGAGGGCAAAGAGGTGCTTAGAAATTGTGTCTTGCTTGTTTCCTGGTTGCATTTTGAAAGGCCTTCAGCCCCTAGATTAACATAAAAATTGTCGTCAGTAACGAGGTAAAGAGTGTAACTAGACCTGAGCATCCCTTATCCATTTATGGTTATTTGCCTTAGGCATGTCCTAATTTAAACAATCAGCAGTGTACGGAAATCATTAGCAAGGTCTTTTTATTGTTTCATAGAATGTAAACTTTTCTCCATACACGACGGCCTTAAAGGAGTCGAATCTGCTAACCATAGCGCTGATGCGTTATATAAAAAATTCAACCTAGTAGATTTAGCTTGAAGAAGTTCACCGAACAAATATAGATATACTGAAGCGGATAGGTGCAATAAAGCTAGCAGTTGCGAGGTCACGTTAGTTGACGGCAGTGGGTGCCACCTTTGACTACCGAGTCAAAATGCCAAACCGAGTTGTACTGTACAATAAAGACTTCCAGCTTTACAATTTAGCACAAACGTTGTAGGTCTGTTTTTGATAACGGAGCGAAAAACCGAATTTGTTCTGAGGCGTCAAAGTTTTTAATCCTCTCAATATATACAGGAGAATTCTGATTTCTGGTATAAAGTAGAAAAAACTGTCATGGTTTACCCCAAAGAAACAATGATAAAGCTCAGGTTTCGAACTACTTCGACTGTATAAGGTGTTTCTAGAGGATTTCTCTGGTTCGACGTAAAATTTCACTCAGATGATCGTAATGATTTCCAACGGTTGTTCTCAATTAGGACCAATTGAGCACATCTGGATAGTCTGTTCTAGACCGTTTCAGTTTCAAGCCATGAAATAATGTTTTAACTGAATGTGGGCAAGAATAATGAAATACAACAATGCCGAACGCATGCAAATGTTTGCTTACGTCAAAAAAAGACTCTGGCTTTATTGACACGAACCTGCCACGACGAGCAACAATGATTACAAGTGGCCATTCTCTGGAATTTCAAAATCTTGCGAAAGAGAAGGGCAGTCATGCCTTCGCTGCCTCGACAGCCATCATCAGACCTTGGATTACCAGAATCCAGTGAAATCTCTCCCTGACGAGGTACCGAAGCATAACATCAATGCCCTGTTTCGGGATGTGAGAATACGAAAAGGCCTCATGGACAGCCACTGCAAAAGCATGGATCAACCATCTAGCCAAAGCCCTAATGTGAAAGGAGAAAGCTGCAGAAAACCAATGAACCATATGGACGTCAAAGGCGGAAAATACAAATTCTGCAAGCTTTCTTTGCTGAAATCCCTCAACCTTTAAAGCAGTGACCATCTCTAAGATGTTAGTATCTATAAGTTTTGGTTTTTAATAATTAAAATGATATAATAAATGAACTGCTCATCACATAAGAAAGTCATTTCAAATGTTGTTGAAGATGAGAATGTAGCTGCCTTTCCTCATAAAATTAAATTGATTAAGCGATTTTTCCTATCAAGCCGGGGTATCAGGACTGTCAAGCAATTTAACCTAGGAGACTGTGAAATGGGATCGGGAATCCAATCACCAACATTGATTCTTAAAGTCGAACATTTTTAAAAATTTATTAAATGTTTCTCGACTCTGGTCCCTGAGTTATTCAACAATTTCTTTGAAAAGCTGATTGCGTGTTGTAAGCAGAACTAACAATAAATAAAATAAAATCCTACTCCTTTGATACTGAAGTTCCAGAAACTTCGCCTCCTATTACTTCCTTGTTTAAGTATTCCTACCGAAGTGGAAGCACTGGAAATCAAATAATTGTCGTAGTTTACCTGGTTTGGTTTGAACCCCGGCATTAATGTAGACATCAAAACCGTATTTTTTATGGTCAAAACTCAACAAAACAAGTGGATGATTAGGAGACAACAAGGGCTTAGAAAGAAAGCAGGCTTGGGTTAGTGGTATCAGACTTTCAGTATCAAAAATCGTCAAAATGTTTGCATATTAGCGTATCTTTCTACAAAGAGTAGTTCGTTCGGATATTTAAAAGTTAACACACTGTTGTAATTGTACCATAAATATATTTAGAGTCCTCAGACTATTAATGCAAAACTGTCCGACAAAAGTATAGGCAAAGGTTTTTTTGCCGTGCCAGTGGATGGTTGGCTAAAGCACATAACTTTGGAAGCAAATAATGACCTCTTCCATTTACTTGTTTAGAATACGGTGCAAAAGATGTATTGCAAAATGGGCTAATCTGGGTCATGCAGTGCGAAATTAGCTATTAATCATTTAAATAAAGACTTTTAAATAAAGGCTTTTTGGACACAATTAATTTAGAAGAGGTGACATCTTAGCGCCCTCTGAAGGGGTAAAAGATAGTTTCACCCTCTATGACTATAACCACAAACCAACACGAAAAATCGACATCTAAAACTCTGCCTCGCAAATGAGGGTCAAGCTAATGCTGATTTAAGGCATGTGTCTAACTTCCCATGAAAGAAACGAGGTCTTTATTAACAAAGGCCAAATATCTGTACTCCAATACAGATCCCGTTCCAGTGCACATTTGCACAACTTGATGCTGGATCATGAAGATTTATGGAGATGTAAGAGCTTGAAGTACTGAGCTTTTTGGTCTTCATAACTTGAAGATCAAAAGCTAGCTATAGGGATTCTGAATCAATTTCTTGGAGTCCATCTGCCTTAACAATTGATGTTGTTAGCCCTCAATTTTTGATACGGATTAGAATCTGAGTCCAGAGGAAAAGTTGGCCTTTTCAGTTGCAATACTCTATCAAGATTTCCCATGTTATAAGCTGTTGAACACCAAGACAAACCATTTGCGAAAATGACCACCAGATTGAGAAAACTGTATTATTTCGGTGAGTCCTGTTTCATGCAGTGTTAAGGCATGATGCAATGTACAAAACTGCAGGATGGTTGTCTGGACATCTGGTAGAAGAAGAAGGTAAAATAAGCGAAGATAGAGCGAGACCTCGATGAGACCTAGTAGTGATATGAACTGATCGAAGAAAGATTGCACGTTGCGGACGTAAGGTTTTCCTGACGAACCTTTCTGAACCCACGCTTTCTGTTAGACACTTATGCAGTTTCAATTGCTGACCTAAGATTAACAGAATTTGAGAAAATCAGAACAGAACTGGAATTCGGCGACCACGACTACTGCATCCAGTATTAAATGGAATAATTTCTTCAATGTTTACATATTCAAGTAGTGTTAACTCCGTTATCACATCCGATGTCAAAAAATTGCTTCATAAAGTCCACCAGAACTAATTACGACTTGTCAACGATTATGGCAACAAAACCACTAATTTGTGCACTCAAATTTCATGCTTTCTAGTTATGGTTCAGGCGGTCTTCTGAATCTCAATTACTTCAAAGTTCTTTCTTCTCCCGAAATCTCAAGGTGAAATTGCTTCAGCAAATCTTTTTAACTCGAAAATTCCTTTTGATATTACGTTCGATTTATCTTAGAAAGATATTTCACAGAATATAAAAATGTACGAATACAACGCAAAAGGACATTCTACAGTTTCATAAAAGGTGCACCTTTTGCATCGCAATTTATAATCTCACAAACCGTACGTACTAACTTCGCTTTTCAGTGAATAAATAAATTTGGGAAGAGCCGATTTCAAAAATGGCTTCACTAAAGCATTAGTAAAATGCCTCTTTTACGAGATGAAGTATAGATCTCTTGTAAAGAATGGTAGAGCCCAAAAAGCTGAGGAGACAACGACGTTGTTCGTGCTACCGGAATGATGCAGAAGCAGTCTTAAGTTATTATAGTTTTTTTATTAAAATGAAAAAGGCATTTGTGCACAAGCCTATGATCATATTCCTCTGCTCCTCTCTGATGGATTGTGACAGCACCATTTTTGGTTCCGGAAGAAGTGATCTCTGGTCGCTTGTTAACAACTACATCCCTGGACGATATTATGATATCGAGGCTAGTCCCAGTCCACCAACAACAATGATTCATGAATGACAGGTGTGCATCATGTTGATTAGCTCTACAGCAGTTTTATGAAGGCCATTTCAGTCAAATATATAACTACCACATACGTAGCACCTGCAAGGGATCTTGCGATATTGTGGGGTGCAGTCAGACCCCTTACTCCCAAACGGTACTAAAAAGTCCCATATTTTCCGTGATGCTGCATAACAGGCCAAATAACCATGAGGCTAATCGTAACATTTGAGGGGATGATTGAAAGCCCGGTTGAAATGAAGAATCATTAAGAGAAAGTCCACGAGGGAAGCCGTGTTGTAGTTTATGGTAAATTTTGAAATATTTCGACAATAGAAATCGTAGTGGAGGCAAGACTATTTGAGGACAGTTATGTATGGCACTCGGAATACTGGGAGGCAACGATATAATGCATGCTTGCCTTAGTACCTACCCGCCGAATGGAAAGGGCTCACACGTTCACAGGTGGATGGGACAAGTAGCAATCGTTAAATAGGTTATCGGTTCAAGATCGAATGCGTGACATGCACAGCTATACGGGGATATGCTAGCTCTATAGTATCACATGGTCAGGTTGACTGATCGAGATTAAAGGTCACATTATCCTTTTTGAGAAGAGAATTGAAAAACTTTTTACGAAGATGCAAAGAAATTGTTTTTCTTACTCCAAGAGTCGCAAATCGCACTTCTCTAGTATTAGGCAAGTATGAATGGTAGACTAGCAGACTGATCTTAGAATTTGGCTATTTGCCTTAGTAAGTTGATGGCATATCATAATTGCAATGATTCCTATCCCTGGTGAAAATATGACTGTTTCGGTTCCCGCCAGAGGAACAGTAACTTTGTCTGGACCAAAGGCGGGCTAACCGACACTCTTCCAATTGACCCTTTCTATTATAATTACTCAATTATGCTTCATGTCCTAACTAGAGAGAAACCACTCGGATATGACCAAATGAATCGAACACGTTGAACAACTCTGGCTCATCTCGTAGTCAGATTTTGCAAATAAAAGATAGATTTAGCCACTGAATCACGGTTTCCCCTATCCGTTTGAAATCTCAAATATTAAGACAGGGAATAGTAGTAAGGTATGCGTTTTTCTTTAATATGAAACTTAAATTTCAGGTGTTTATGCCGCATTCGTTGTATTACATCTGGGATCCCTATCTTCTAAAAAAATAGTTAATTTGAAAATAGACAATTTTCTTGTTAAGCATCAAATACTAAATGATAAGCACTTTACCATTCATAAAATAAACTACTTTAGTACTTCCTTAAGAAACAAATGACTGGAAATTTAAGTCTTGTCAATTGCGTTAGATGAAAGGACACCAACAATGATTGGCAGTACCCAAAGACTTCCATACTTTAAGTCTCAGAAGTTTAGCAAGCTGCATGCCAGAGTCGATGGCCAATTCATCAGTTGGCCTCCACCACGGCACATCCAGTAAATCCGCTGACTTTAATTCACTAACTGATGGGTTAAATAACCGCTTTTCTTCATTAAAAGTTTGGCCCTAATGGAAACGATTAAAAGAGGGATGGGGTATAGGTAGTGAAGTATCGTCACCCCTTATATCTTATTCAAAAAAGTATTAGACTTTGCGGAACTGTAAATTCACGTTTGGTTGAACTGACCTAGACACCTTATGAATCACATCCACTGATGAGGTTGCTACGACGTGAACGCAAGGGGGTGAGTATTGGAATCCCATCAGTGAAATCATAGGTAAATTTTAGACTACTTTGACGAACGACTATGCTATTTCAATAAATGGAATTTTTGGAATCATCTAGAGGATGGGAATTACTCTAACATCACCGAATTACTCCCTCATTAATCAGATTTGGAATTATTCAAACATTTACCACGGCTGATCTCGATTTATATGGGCTTTGCCCCCAAAAGTCTTGCAGACATGACGAAAGCTGGAAGCCGGTGATGCAACCAATAAAACACAATTCTGAACGAAATTTTCCATACCAAGAAATGATCGTCAAATGCATAAACCATCTATCATTTTTTCTAAATGTATTTGTTCAGCCTTACTTGCTAACTTTCCGAGATGCCAAAATCTTTTAACTTACGATTACAATAAAAGCCTTTATTTACATTGAACTTAAGCGAATACCCAAAATTTGGAGCAGAAACAACACAATATCTGAGCACGAAGAGTTTTAACGAGGTGTGTCCTTCTCAGGGCAAAGGGATTTTGCTCTCTCACTTGGCGGCCGGGATAAAGTGTGGGCAGTAACGTAAACCGTATAATTCGCGTTTACACTAGGTCTCACATGACTGCTGCAAGCTGCTTTGAGAACTGGCCTCCAAATAATGGCCAAACCGCAGATATTTTCACCTAAATGTTAGCGAGTAGTTAACACGTGCACTTGCAAATAAAGTGCAAACGGATCAATTCGCCTCTTAAATGTACCACCTGCAAGTTAAAATCGATTTGTACCTCAGCTTACCACGTACTTAAAATCGATACAGGAGACGATTATGGGGTTCAGATAAAGAGAATCATGCAGCAATTAGCTCTCTATGAGAATATTATTTTTTTACTAATGTAACACCGGCATCAAACGAGTCTCTAAGCCGACATGAAGTAGACAAGGCTAGTTGAATATAAAAATGTATTATTCGCACATTTTGCGATTTGTGGAACAAATAAATTGTGCGGGATTATTACCGGGTTTCACTAAGCATGACTGAGTGAAAATTCATTACCAAACAGAACAGTCAAGTTCACAAAATTTAGTGGGAAATTATATTATCTGAAATAAAAGGAAAAATAATCCTCGTTTAATCTTGGTCCTTAAACGATAACCTTGCCATTCTGTTAGTTTTCGACATATTTATTAGGAAAAAATGTTATTGTTCTTAAGAGAATAGTTTAGATACGCACACAAACTAGCAGTATCTGAACAAATCGAACGTTAACGAATCTGTCAGCTCCTTCTCACGAACAACTTACCATCACATTGCATTTTCATAAACAAATGATTACATTCTACGTCCTATGCTAGCATTTTCCCATCAGATCTTAACGTATTTCAGAAATAAGGGCCTCCTATTTTGATTTGCTATTTGTTCCGACCTCTTCTGGACTGCACCATCGACCCACCTTGCGCATTCCGGTTCCCCCTAGCCTCCTCTTTGTAGACCAGTGCCGACCTCTGTCGGTGGCCATTATGGTCACTGGAGGTACACCGGTGGGTTTAGAATCCCGAAAACCCACTTGAAATTTATAAAAGTCAGCTGTAGTAGTTTGATGTCGCCAACAATTCGTATTTCATTAAAAGACAAATTCAGCCATTTTGCTCACAAGTATCTGAACACGCATTTGGACTTCTGTCACATATATCGTGCCATGTGGGAGTTTCGGTGGCATTTTTTAAATACAAACGTGATTGCATACTAAATTTTATCATTAATTTGCTGGAGAGACGTTCAGTGAATGCATCTATGCTTCAAAGATGCTTCCCTCTTTAGGAAGATTTGAATAAGTTTGGGTATTATATCTCAAAATGAGTTAATCAATTTTTCAACAGGAAATAAGTGAGAAGTTCAGCTATAGAACTTTGTTGCAAACCCCGGTGACTATTTTCGCAAGGATTTTCAAGTTTCCTGTAATGCTCCCAAAAATGGTCCATATGCTCTTGGGCCATAGTGATAGACATCTGCGTCACAAAGGTTTGAGTCAATACAAAAAACCTTTATCTCCAAACTAGATGGCTTGAGGAATGCAGTTTATTATTACATAACTGTTTTTCTGGGGAGTCGGGAACGGAGTCCACATGCCAGAGGGTATACCCAATTAATCGAGATAACTAGAAATATTGGCTTAGAAGCCCTACGAGGACTTAAGCATCCACAGTCAAGAAAGAGATGCTAGAAATAAATTTGCGAATGGATGAATTCGATTTGGAGTAAGTCCATCCAGAGCTGACCTAATCTTCACCAATAGCGCTGCCACCTTACACCAACGTCTTTCGGGTCCGTTAACTGAGGTAACCCTGGATAAGATATTAGAATGACCAAATGCTTCTGTCAAAGGTTGAGAGCACATTATCAACCAAACTGATTATTGTTTTCTCCAATAAATAAAAAGTTTTCCCATTGGGAGACTACCAGAATCCAAAGGACTGATGCCTCGGGAGTTTCCCCCAATTCGGCCAATATCACCTTTTTCTTAGTGGAATGCTCATTCTTGTGATTGTTTATGATAAAACGAGATTTGATACTCGTAAATTCTACTTGATAATTTCTAAATAATAATGTTTAAGATGAAGAAATCTCTGAACTCCTACTTAGGGATGCGGTAAATTGTAAACCTAGGAAAAGACCATCTGTTACGGCTGCAAACAGTAATTCGTTGTCTTAGAACGTCATGTGGTTCATTTTTGGCCAGAATCGTGTCTGCACCGTTCGTGGCCAACTCAATAGGCAGCTAATGAAGGAAATTCATTAATGCCGTACACTATCGAACCGTTATAAGTCCAATGACAACAGATTTTATGCTTGTAGGCATTGGCAGTGGCAGTTTTCGGTGGTCGTAATGAGAACTCTCTGATTGGCTAATGGTGGTGGTTTATGTTCCATGCCACTTAGCCAATCAGCTCCCTGGTTGAGAGGAAAATTAGCCGAAGTCGTCTCAACCAGCAGCTTTGTTAATTAAGAATGGTGTTTTGAAGGGGATTTCGCATGAATTTGGTCATTTGGAAAACAATCCGTGATCTCCCATATGGCCGTGAAAAAGTTAATGCTTTGTCGTAGCTACAGTCAATTATCTTAATTAAATGACCGAAAATCCCTTCCAACACTAGCACACTAAAGACGTTGCTATAGGGCTGTGCAGGATAAATTCAAATATGATATTGCATCTATTGGGGAAAAATAACTACACTGTTGATGATTTGAATGGGCACTTCACTACAGTGACCTTTTTCGAATGAAAATTCTGTTGGTCATCATGACCTTGCCATTAGATCTATTTGCCAATGCTCTTTTAATCGAAGACCTCCAACCCTTTTTACACCTTTGATAGCCTAAATTTGCGAATTTGAGGTAATGGCTGGACTATCAGAGAATGGTTGATCACTTCCAGGCCTACCCAGAGCCCTCATCAGTTTCCAAATCTAGACTGATATAACCAGCCGGAGGTGACGTAGTCCTTGACAGAAAATGGTGATAAAGTTTAGTACAATGCTAATATTAATTCGAACTACATTTTAATGAATAAGTATATATAGCCGCATATTTCCCAGTTAGTATGCGGCTTTTGAGTAAACCCCTTGCTTAAGAAGGTCAGTTTCAGATCCTGGTGGATCATGTCGTTGACCTTCACATTGATGGCTATGATAAACAAACTGAAATTGGTGAGCATTTATTGAGTAAAACCAAATTTCGTACTTTTTTTTACCGGATCTAATGTTGAAGAATATTGTGTAGAGCCGCTTGCATAATAAATACAAAACTCAGAAATCGAGTCTTGTTTAAAATGGGCGGCCGTCATTGCTTTAACCCACGTTTCATCCACATTTACATAAGCAGGCACAGATTATCTGAAAATGCAGATTTTCCAATGTTTGTGTATTTACATACGGAGGGGAATCCGTCAGAAAACCATTCAACTGATAGACCATCGATTGGGATAATTTAGTGCTTTTACAAAATACATAAAATTCCAATAGTCAAAAGCTAATATTCGAAAACTCACTCTTACTCGACGATAGGGAAAGTGGAAAGGGGAGAAAATCACTCATTCCACTAAGTCTATACGAATTCCTGCTTGACCACTCAAAGGGCTTGTACGCTGCCCATTTGGATAAAAGGCAATTTACATTCTCAAACGTATACCCTTTCTACTGGGGAGTCCGGATGTTCTGGCCGCATATCTAGGAACCTCCCCCCATTGACGTCGTCCCGCTCGCTCTTCCTCCGCTAAACAGCCCTGATATTCTATGAGATCTGCCGTAATCGTTAACTACATCACCACTCCATATTGCCTTTCGTTTTAATAATTTTTTATTTCCTATTTACGAATTTGATAAAAACGCAGGTACCCTTATGATGCTTCCAAGAAGGGAATAAGATGGGCATTCACTTATTAATTCTCATCTTTTAAATCTATTACAAAAAGAGCAGTCCACCACTTGACCATTATTCGCAGATTTTTATCAGCTAACTTCAAGGTCCTTTAAGCACACACCACAAGTTTTTTCAAGAAAATTAAAATTCAGGTAAAATACTGAATTTCTGGTAAATAAAGTTGGAGATGAAGTAAGGAAATTAGTTTAAACAATGGCTAAGTGAAGCTAACCAACTCCAGTTGTTATTGAAAATAATTTAGATCAAGGTTATTTATGTGCATAGCGCAGCTTCGTTCGAAGCCTTGTTGTCAGGACATGGGCATCACATGATCGACAAATCGAGGAGTTAAATGCGAAAATTCAGCTCCAGCGCACATACACACTAACAACATCACAAAATGCACAATTTTCTCATATCGCCTTTTTGATCAGTTTAACCTTACAAGTGAGCCCTGTTTAATTCTTCCACAATAAAACATTACTGAAACTTGGAGACGGGTCGAAGCTGTGGATGGTTCTTCAAGTTTGCCTCCATCTCAAAAGTTAAGTTTTTTAGCGCGTATTTTGAAATCGTCTGAGAAATGGAGTGATGAATATCCAATCACAGAAATGGTCTGCTGCTCCATATAAAGGACGTTTTTAATGTAGGCATTTTCCCACATTTAATCAAATCTTTAAAGTTTTCCGGTCAATTTTATTGGAGCAGCTCAGTTCCTTTCTTTTCTCTTATTCGGTACTTTTAGTTTTGGCAATGAAAAGAATTTGGAAAAGTACGAAGTGAGGACTTTCACAGCCAGCTTTGTGGCATTCGTGTAAGTCAACGCGATCCAGAACCCCGACACTGACTTCAGCTAAAAAAAGGTTAGACATAAACTCAGACCGAAATGGGATGAACGTTCCTTTTCAAGCCAACCTGATTCTCACCTATTCAGTAGGACAGACGACGGGCGAAACTGTTCGCAATCATCAATAGGTTGGATGAAGTATGCAAGGAGCCGCAGTGGTACCCAATATGAGACCTGGATACGCAGGCGAAACGCTAAATACAGATACCCGAAGAAGATATGAAGCGGTATCTGTAGTAAAATTGTTTTTCTAAAGAATCTACGTCACAAACTTCAGTATGTGAAAGGATATAGATAAACGAGAATCATACATCTCTGAGGAGGTACAGACTTGAACATAAGCGTTTTGGTGTTTCTAAACACCCAAAGAAATTTCGAGAAACGCCATGCTGCTTCTCACGCTTGTATAGATCATAGCAAAAAGAATTTGAAATATGGATATCCAGATAAACATTTCGAAAAGTTTCTTCTCAAAAGAATGAAATGAAAGTATTTGTAATTGTAGGATGAGATCATCGTCAAATACAGAGGAACAACAAAGAGGGAACTTAGGATTACGAAGACATCTAAAATTAATCCGTTTCCTTGTAGATATATGTAAGGGGTTTTGAAACATTGGGGATTTCATTAAATGCACAGTTTTACAAAGAGCACTGACTGATCTAGACTTTGATCAGAGATATTCACTTAAAATTAAGAATATCAGCTGCGGTAACTGCCGGATCATTACTATTAAGTCATGTAAATTTTAATTAATTAGTTTGGCAAAATTATATCGCTTTGAATTTATAAATATTTTTCCCTTCCCTCAGTAATGGAGCAAAAAAGAAACTAGTTTGACACGTAGGGCCTAGATCTTTACCGGAAAATGACCATGCTTTCGAAGCACCGAGGTAGGTAAGGCTGGAAGAATCGCCAGAATGCTTGATGGCAATTTCACGAGCGTTTTAGGACTCCATTCGATGTGATTCAACCATGGTTTGGTAGTTCAAGTGGTAGATAAAACTGCCTCATGAAAAGACGACATAAAATACAGGTGGTAAGCTGAATGCTTTCCAACTACAATCAACCTTAGTAAATACTGAATTCAACAGTCAACGCACATTTTTTTACACATCAGACCATGGTTTCAATAATTGGTTTCACTATAAGCCACCCGAAAAGTTAGACATCGTATTGGGCTTCCTTGTTTGGTAGAAATTGTCTGACTACGGCCTCAGTTCGGTTCTACCGAAGCCTAATTCGCATGGAAGAACTAAACAGTCATTAGAGTTTGTTGAAATGTTTGCTATCTACTGCAACCGGTGGCTCATTTGATTCAGTGCATCTCAACCACTGATTATCGTTGCTTCAGCTTCGGATGTTTGTACGCTATGAAGATCGCAGTTTTCCAGTCATCTCATCACGAAAAAGCCGTGGTTGTAAGACTCTTGATACTCCCAATGCCTGAGCATCGAAGGCCTCATACCTTATCAACCGCTCATCGAAATTGGCCAATAGTTTAATTAAAATGACAATAAAATAAAACAGGGAGACGTATTGTTCAAGCGGAATTCAAAATAATCCAATCTGATGTGATTCAGAAACTCAGTTTTGAAGGTCATGAGAATGGATGGATCCAAAATCCATTAAAGGTACACTTTGGAAATATTTTGGAGCCCTTCACAATCTCTGATTCCATGAATTCGTCGCGTTTCCATTTAATTTCATTATAAAAGATATTTAAGGTACTTGTATCGTTTTCTACGCACCAGCCCTGTCACCCTTGGTTTCTTCAAACAAATGATTTCTGCTTCTGCTACCACTGCGTTTGATGATAAACTTTCCAACTGCAGTGAGTCACTTTACGAATACATTTTACCAGCCTTTCTGACCGGCTGTTGTCGCTTCTCGACCGCTCTTAGTGAATGACAGGGCCCTGAAAAAATCATTTCATTTTTTGTGGGAACACATTCGACCGGACTTAATGTCATTTTGGTGCTAAGTCCTGGTTCGAGTTGATAAATGCACCGTTCATCAAGTGGTTGATAATCCGCTCAAGCTTTATTATTGTCTTAAAACAAAAGTTGCCCTCTTTACTAGCACTCGGAGCATAATCGCAAGAAAGTTTTGTCTAATAAGAGAATGCGTAGTGACTTGTTCAGACGAAGGTTCATGGAATAACTTGAAACAAAAACTAATGAATAAACTCGAATATGCTCGTGCTTAATGTGCAGGCTTCCAGAGCATCAGGAAGTGGAGGCAAGTCTACTGAAGAGGTGGACTGGATGGGTGCGTAAATTCCCTTCATTTATGACACACACTAACAGTGAAGTTCAGCCATTATGACCTTTTCTGAACGTTGTTTTTCCGTGTGGTCCTCATCCTACTTCTTTCTAAATGACTTTTGTGCTTGGCGCACTTTTGCCCTTTACCAAGGAGAGCAGCGTTGTTTTTTTCGCGATATCAATTTGGGCTTAAACAGTCGGGATGTATTTTTTTAGTCAAGGTAGCCACATTTTTAGCTAAATTCGATTGGCACAACGATTAACGAGGCTGGAAAAATCCGTTAACCTGTAAGATTCTCGACACAGGACAATGACTGAAATATCTCAACATTAAAAAATGCCGAATATTGAGAAAACTGGCTAAGAATTTCGGGGTTCCTTTTGCGCATGAATTTGTTATATAACAACAGTTTACTAAAAGTATTGAGCGAAAACGGTATTAGGTTCGATAAAAACATGTTGAAGAGAGGTTCTAAAAATGATGTGCTCTTGCATTGGTGGTCAAATCTAATTTCAACCTCCTCGTGGTGACCACCAGTAACCCCAGGGGCAACTCTGGGAGGCTAATGAGAGGAGCGGCCGGGTAGGACTAATCGCTTGCCGGACGTGAAAAATTAGATTGGCCCAGCAGAAGTACAACCTCGTACAGCCTGGTGAAAGAGGCCCGACGTAAATACTTGGATTCATGGTCTTGAACTGGACTGTGGAACGTGCGTGCATGTAGTAATAAATGGAATCGCCGCCAGAAAGTTGAAAGGACTTCTGAATAGGTATGAGGATTGTCTCCCTTAACAATGTCCAGGAGGGACGAGGTGCCACTACGAAGTTGAACTGCTACCTGAACGATGATACCATGCCAGAGAAGTGACCAGAGAATCGAAGACGCCGATAAACGCTTTTACTGTCTTCTGTGTTAGCTATTGTGCTCCACTTGTTGTAAAAGTTCTTTGTACTTCTGTTGCACCCCCAATAAGGCCTTGGGACTTGCCCTAATCGGTGGGGAGTAAATAAAAAAGTAAAAATGCTCTGGCGTTGCTTGTTCAACCGGCAGATTGCACAAAATGAATTAGCCCTTGTTTTAAATCTCAATAAAGTTCAAAATAGCTATACTATAGGCGTAAAGTTAAGTGGTTTGCGTCCAAACAACGAGCATTTTAAGCACTGGGCTTCATAATGACCATAATAACAATTACCTAATTATTGGTTGAATTAGAAAGCTTTGAGATTC
The DNA here is from genome assembly GCA_019097775.1 of Moniezia expansa. Lineage (NCBI taxonomy): Eukaryota > Metazoa > Platyhelminthes > Cestoda > Cyclophyllidea > Anoplocephalidae > Moniezia > Moniezia expansa. The sequence continues at coordinate 8,042,094 of JADFDV010000072.1, forward strand.
TTATCTTGAAAGAGAAGGGGCTAGGATGAGCCAACCCGCTTTCCAGTGGGCATTGTTCTCTAATACGTTACCACTTTCGTCCCTTTGGGCATTTCTTTCGTCTCTTACGATGACCATAAGCATTTTCCTTGCCATAGAAGAACCCGTCAAACCTTCAACACCTTTCTCCATCCAGCCTTCATACTCCAGTGCTCCCATAGCCTGAGAACCTCCAGTCTTTATTTGACTGACACTTATACAATGAGGATTGTTGTTCTAAGCACTGGGAGTGATACAGTGAGTCTTAATTGGTAGAGTACCAGGTCATGAAAAATTTTACAGTTCTGCTGAGGACTGGTCATGTATCGACCGATAAAGCTTATTGAATGATGAGAACGGAGATGACGTACTAAACAAAGCTCGTTGTGATGAGAGGCAGTGGATCACTCATTGCTGAGATTTGAGTCCAGTTCTCCGCTGTATGGAGTTATTTGCCACCTGGAGCTGCAGGGTACGTTGCCATGGCAATGGTTACGGGTCTCCTTTGTCAGTCATTAGTCAATTCAACTATTGATATCAAGGCGTGGAATGCTAAGATACTGAAAGGAAGAATTGACTCATTGCGTCTCTCGTCGCATTTCTCATCGCTTTGCTTGGCCAAGGTTTTTATCTCTGGAAGTAGACTTCTCAGCGATGGTCCACAAGCTTTATCTTGCAGCGACCACTTATTTTTACCATTTCATCCTCGTCCAGTGTTCCTTTTGGTTCACCTGCCCAGCTGAGGGCTCAATGCTCTTTTAACTCAGAGTCTAGCACTTTTATCTATACCTCGGAAACAAACCAGGTGTTCCAGAGTATATGAGAACAAGGTTGGTCAGACCTAATAAGTAGCTGCATTAACGGATCGGAAACCGACTTCATTCTACTTAGTAGGCTGATGTTATCAGCAAAAGGCACGCTAGAAATTAAGAATTGGATTGCCCGTTTTGAAGTATGGAGCTTTGTACGCCGAGTAACTCCATGGCTCCAGAGCAGTTTTCCGTCACTTGATTCCCCTAGAACGCGGTGCCTCTAATGCGTGCCCGTCGCGTCTATGGGTGCGGTTGGGTTAATGCGCAGGTACTCAAACGCCTAGAAACGGAGTTAATCGGGCTTCAGTGAAACCATTTATGCACATATGTATGGAGAAGATCAAGCGAACATGGTAATTAAATAAATGCAGATTATATTCATGAATGATTGAGGACAGTCTGGAATAGGGGTTGTGCACGAATATGTATCGTAACATTAGTATTAATAACTTAGACGAGTGAGGTCGAACAAAGATAGGAGACGAAAATTGGGCGATGGGAATGTGAACAAGTAGATACCCCTGTCGGATGTATGGCAATTTCATTAAAGATGAATTCGGCCTCTAGGAAAAAAAATAAGCTTCAACACGGCTTGAATTACTTGAGGCCTTTCACTGATTCACTGGACCAAACGTGCTTTAGCTTAAGGCTTCGTCAGTGACCCTTCTTTTCTGAAGATCGCTTTGCTTGCCAATGACTTCGGTAACCGCTTTGTCAAAAGATCCATTGACGCTTTAATTTAGTTCTAGTTGATTTAAAATGAGATGGCCGAACTCATCGTAGTCGTCAGATGGTATGTAACAAAGTAGCTAATTCCACTTCTATTGAAAATTATTATGATAAAAATCAGACCTGGCAATCGAGAAATCTCACAAAACATGCCTTGAGATTTTTCAGGAAACGTCGCAAGGCTGAAGTTAGTGACGAAACTAAAGCGATGCGAGTCCCCTTTAATCAGTGCTACCTGCTACCAGTTGTACGTCGCTATCGCTCCACCATGTTGCATCGCCAACATCGAACGTTATCGTAATACCAAGGCTTGTGAGACTTACTGGCTAGGGCTTGCCCGCTTAGGGTTTTCAAATCATGACCAGAATATCAGCTTCGGGTTAGTCGGTTTCATAGGGCAGTTTTTGTAATTGCAATCCAAAATGACCTGGTTTTAGCCTACTTTCATCGTTCAAGATTGCTCTTGCTACAATGACTTATCCGATAGATTGGCGTCTTAGTCATTTCTGTAGAGGATAGGTGTAAAGGTCTAAAACTGACGACGACTGAATTTTACTTTAATCAGCCAAAAGATTCCTCTATCCTAAGTAAATGACCAGTCCGACTTTCTTTATCTTTCGCGATCTCTACTGAAGTTTGGCTGCCGGCCTATCCATCGGCATTTAAAAAATTTTCTGGGATAATGTTTTCGTTGTGGATTTCAGACTACAAGCCCAAACGCTCCTGGGTACAGCATGCAGGAGGAAAACAATTCACTTAAAAGGTGGATTTTAAAAAACAACTTTTTAGTTAAAGTACATTTCAGAGGCCTTATCCACTTTACGACTTCGCCGATAATTTTGTGCACATTATTTCATTTCCTGTCTGGACACCTGCTACTAGACTTCCGAAAGTTAATGCTCAACAAAGTAACGAGGGATAAATCGAATTGCAATATCAGAAACCGCATTCTGGAGATAATAATACTTGTCCACGGGTAGCATAACTGATGTTCTCTTCCTATTACTACAAAACCGCGATCGTTACCAAACCACCTGAGCTGGACTCCGTCTGCGTGGGTTTGAATTCACGTGATGATTAGGAGATTCGTTTAAGCAGCGTTCTCAAATGTAGCGATAGCAATGGTATCGTACATGACGAACCAGCATTTGCGGTTATCTTAGCGAAAATAGTGAGGCCATTACTATGTACTAATCAGTTTAGATGTTCCGTTAAGGAGCATTTATACCTTTAGGTAGACTCCAGAGCGCTCATTTTGAGTCCAACAATATTTCTAAAAATAATGACAAACATTATAATTTTTCATACTGGCTCTAAATCATTCAGTTAAATGCAATTCGGTAGTTTCAAAAATGAGCGAGAGATCATATAATGAGTAGAATTAGATGGATTCTTGAGAGCCTTCGTCGAGAAATTCTTGGGACTAACATGATGCGGACTTGACTCAAATAGGGAAAAGGCAGGCCCTTCATTAAGATAATAGAGAAGTTCTGGCATGATCCTGTGATCAGCCCATTTTGTTGCCAAAATAATGCGGTTTGTAAACCCAAGAGCTCAACCAAACACTGTCGCTTCTGCCCTATTGGCAGTCAGTTTTTGGCAGAAGTACCTTGTGATTGCATGCGAGTATCTACATCAAGAATCTGCGTCTCCAAAGTTTTAAGACATCGATTCGTGGCGAATTGTGCGTTCACATTGGCTTGGTTCTCATGACATGAGTTTAGAAGGACTGGTGAGTTTCATGCATGCCTAACTAGTAAAAAGAAAGGTCACTAAGGGCCCTTTACCAAAGACTCTTATCACACAGTGTACCGCTAAAACTTGGGCGCTTGCGATCATCCCTATTCAAATTCCTGCACTCGAGCACTCCCTTTCAAATGTATTTATACGTTTCAAAGCATTAATTGCAACTGTGATTTAAGATTATCCGTAACATTTGACTATTATTAAACCCACTTATTATTTAGTTGGCATAAATTTATCCCTGGAGCTTATTGTGCGGTAGATTTTGCGGTAAGACAAAGCCACGTCTTGCACTGGGGCTAATCAGAATATTATTCATCAGTAACTCTAAGACTTCGTTTCCAATGAAGCGCTGCGGCGATGGTACCAACTTCTGTTGAGGTCAGTGACTAATAGAGATCTGATCAGAAAACCAAATTCCACACCTGATTTTGATGCCTGACAATTTAAGGCATGCGTGAAAGTGAGTGCCTTTCTAACAATTAATGCAGTTTCAAAAGGCTCTATCACGATCAATGCCTATATTTTGTCAAAAAGTGTCTGTAATTTGCCTTTTGCTGCACTGTCCATTTCTATTTCTTTGTTTGATTGGGTCTCTAGAAGAAAAGGATGTATTCTAAGTTTGATATGGTAGCTGGGCGAATCCTGAGAATTTTTAGCAGAAGCTAAAACCAGGCAGAATAGAATTAGAGCACCTAAGAAACAAAAAAATGATGTTTTTACTTGATGTTGTCCATATTTTTGAGACGATATCGCTACCTGTCCTTGCTGATTGACATTCCTAACCTGTCTCTTCAGGTAGCAATCTAATAGGTGTCTTTCTAGCTGTTACGGGCTTAAATAGGTCCTGGGGTACAACTACCAGCTCACAACCCGAATACCCTTGATATTTGCCTTTCAACTGGCAGTGAGCCAAATGAACGCCAAGTCAATTTAGTTTACCTCAAACTTTACATGTTAACATGGGTACTTTGAATATGTTAATAATCACATGATTTATTCAGTGGATACTTGAGTCATTATACATTATAATGATAGCCTTTAGGTTGAAACTACGAACTGTCTTGGCAATATAGCCCATCGAGCACGTTAATTTCTTAATAATTAATGAATGTTTATCCCCATATATTCCTATAGCTTATAGCCTCATAATCCAACCACTAGAACGCAAACCGAAGTACAAATACCTTGATGCAATTAGTGATAGTGATTGCACAGGATTCACAACTATAGTTGGTGTCTATTTCGACTTAGACCACAGCAGCCTACTAGAGGGACTATTCTCAATTGCTCACGAGTATTGACGGATTAAATAGGTTGCAGTAACATTTCTATCTGAACCATTAAAAATCAAGTCATTTGACAGTACAATCTTTCCCTTTGATGGGACTCATAAGCTAATCATGAATTTTCAGTTTTAACGAAAATTTAAAAATTTCAATAGGACACATTTGAAGGATTTGAACATAAGTAGGGGCTCGTTTGCCCAATGGTGGTCAATATCCCTTGAAGGGATATGTTCACATTTGCATTAGTGTTCCATTTCCATTTCCGAGCTATTCAGTATCGTTCGATAATCTTTCTCAGTATAGAGGCCCGATGAAGAATCAGTTGCCCTCTCCCAGGATGAATAAATACTTAGAGTTGTTCATCCTGGAGACAAAACGAAGAATTATGATGCTTCTTAAAAACGGCAATTCCACGATTGGCTAATAAGTGGTTGAAATTTTGGATCCCATTTACTGTTCACCCAGTCTTGTCAGTTCTGCTTTTATTTTCTTTTTCAATCTCTACTCGGAGGCTCTACTTCATCCATTGCGCCCTTTCGACATTCTACCCTCCCCCATTTCAATCTTCAGTGCTCAAAACCCTTGAAAGTGAGGATCTTCGTCCCTCAGTGACCAAGCGTGATGTTAGTTTGGTCGGTTGACTAAATTACCATGGTTGAATGGTGAAATTCAATCTCCGCCTATTGGAAAACTTTGAATTGCTGCCGAGATTGCAGTAGCTCTTCAACATTGCCAAAAGTTGAGGGTTCGGAATTGCAGTGGTATACGTGCCTTAATATTTCTTTACTTTAAACTAAAACCAGAGTATGATCTATTGAACTGCAAGATAGAACATGCTAAGTTGTCAGTTACGAGTTGTTCAAAACGAAATGGTAATTAACTGATCGGTGTGGTCCCATGACCTCCATAAGTAGGATTCTGACACACTGCTGAAGAACTATTGGAGGTAGTTGTTGATGAATAGCTTGCGTACTCTGATAATAAAGTAGAATGATCAGACTTTAAAGCCTATCGTATCAAATTAATTCGTCAATTGAAAAGTTTAATATGGTGATAGTATGATGTTACATGCTTGGCTGGGAGGAGATGAAAGAAGAGAAGCAATAAGGATAATAGCCAGATTCTATTATATTTTTTTTTCTGGTCACTTTCAAGTCTTCAGGTTAGGGAAACTGAAGACACTCTTCTGTTAAATTATTTGTCATACTATATCATAGATGATCTTGAAGCAGCCCTCCGCTTAACATGCGAAGGGATTCACATTTCGATTCGTGTCTTTTCATGATTCTGTTCTGTTACTTCTCTCCCCATGGCAACTGGCTTTACTCAAGTTGGGACCCCAGCATTACTTACCCAGAAACCCTCTCGCTTTCTTCCCTGAGGTTAGCTCATACCAACACTGACCTAATCAATATGGGGTTAGTGCAAGCGTCGCACAAAGGAATTAGATGACTTCTCACAAGATTCACAAGATCCGAAATATCTAGATATTTTAGGGCAGAATGATTTCCGGCCTCAAGATTGCTGTCATTTTCTATTATCTTAACTACTAGAGGAGTAAATAAACGAAAACGAACATAGAGAACTCTGACATGCTGGTAGGGAGTTTACTGTTGTGCGCATAACCTTATAAGTTCACCTAGCATTAGAAAAGAAACGGCGTAATTTCGGCCTCATTTAGAAAATGTAATATGTGTCAAAGATATGCATATCGAACCAAACTTTTTAATCGCGGAACTTTGGTAGCACACCGTAAATCTGACAGGTACCATCCTCTAAAGGTCAGAACATAGCAGTCTGTGAATTTGAGATTTTTAGCCACACATATATTTCATCAAACAAGGCGTCGTTCTAAGAAAATAGTGCCTTTCAAAGGATCCTATTTTCATCAGCCGACTTAGTCTTTGTCAGGAGTGAGACGAAAGACTAACAACATAAGCTGTCAACTTTAGTTATTCAAAAAAGTGCTAAGATTTTTGATCCTCTGGCTTAAAAGTCATGCTCACAATTTGAAGGGCACTGCGAAGGCGACTATCGTCCGATGGCCGAAGTACAAGGCTAAAGACCGTAAAGAGCAAGTTAGCTAGTCAAATCGAGTAAGTTACTAGTGCCGACACTTTCATTTCCCACTCATTTACCTGAAAAGCGACATCTTTAAATAGCTTTTCATCTGGTTCATAACCTGATCTGTGAAAGTTAATGCTTATTACAACTCCATTAGAGCTTGAAATGGAGCCGAGACATGCGCTCTGCTACTGTCTTCTTGACTACCGAGCCCTTACAATTTTCAAATATTATAATAAAATAGGTGTTTTGTAAATTTCAGAATGAGTAAATCAGTGCATCTCTTCCCCTACAAATCGCGTACCCCTCTTAGCCCAGACTAAGGCAGAGGTACTACTAGTACATAACAGCAAGATTCTGCAACTAAAACGGCTTTTTTGACTCACTTGAGTGCTACCTGGGAAAATAATGGCGGCAAATATCAGTTAAATATTTCAGAATGCCTAGCTTTTGGCAATGAAAAAGGTCGAAATTGGAATTTCCTTCCGTTAATATAGCAACTTCCCTGTTGACAGGCTGGAGAATAAACTTAGTCTCAATTGGTTTGAACCACTTGAAAACAGCGTTACAGTGTAAGTTCAAGGTCGACGTTTCTGAAATCAACCAACATGTGAGTGCAAAATCAAGACGGCCTCTAAACTAACAACGTCGCCTAATCGTACGATAATGCCCCAACAGAGGCATTGCGTAGTTATAGAATTTTGCAATGGCATGATTACTTTGAAGAAGCTAGACAAATGAGCTAGGGGGAAGAAGGTAATATAAAGCGTGAGACTGCAGACGCTTCACTTGTATGTACTGCATTTTGTGCAGGCTGTTATTTGATGAAGGGAAGAAGGGAGAAGGATGGCAAAGCATCCGTTAACTGGATTTTACGGTCCTACTTTCATTTTCCTCGAGTCGAAACTAAAATCTATGTCGGTAGTTTCTGGAATTCATTTGTAGTTCTGCTCATTAAAGCGTTTTTTTCTTGGTTTGGCCTCAATGACAGTGCATTTGTACCTTGGTATCTCCTTTTGATTTTATTTAGGCTAAGGTAAAAAAGTTGTTTAAGAAGAGATACTGCTAAAAGCAACACAAATAAGTATCTGTTTTTATTCTCGCCATATTTTTTGAAGTGTTATCTATGTTAGTGTATATCTGCCGTGCTTAGCACTTGAAAAGGTGAGGCAAATAGAAACAGAAGGATAACCTCATGAATAACATTATCGTGTATGCTTGAATCTTTACTCTGGAAATAAGAACATTAATTTTTGAACGATTAAGTTCATTTAGCACTTTCGATTGACCTCTAAATCGATTCATCTCCTCATTCTGAAGGCCACATGGTCACAGGAAATGAGCTTTCCATCACCTAAATGGATCTGATATTTTGTTGCGTTCTTGCCTGATTAATCCTAATTTCTGGTTTGAATACATGACATTATGTTCAGGTTTATTTATCGGGGCAGTCCTCGAGCCACTGCCTTAACACAAATCTAGCAAAATAGACGGGTTTCATATCCCATTATCCGGTCTCAAATAGGTAGATTCTTTAGAGTAATCTATTGTTTCTAAAACTTTTTGGGTAAGCGAAATTTCACTGTTAATTATTTTAAAGTTCACACTGATATTCATAACTAAATTTTCATGTAACTCAGAAAATAAACACTTAGTTGAAGGTTTATGTTATGCATTGCTATCGTACAAGTCTGTCTCTCGTCAATTTCAATATACCTTCACGGTAAGAGAATTTCCCTAAGACATCTGAGCATTACATCAGGGGCGATTGATAACGCTTTCCGCTATCCGATTCTACGTACGATGCAAGTCACACTTATATCAACACTTTGAGATTTCATGTGATCGCCTATGAGATATTGATATTTTACACCTCAGAAATCGTCAAAACATTTCTTTCCCATTAAGCTATTCTAAGAACACAGCAGTTTTTGGGACTGTTGTTGAAGTTAATACCGATCCGCCTCCGAGTAGTACCAGTGAAGCCTTTACTTTAATATTCTAACCGAAGTATATCATCTAAAATGTAAAGGATGAGATGTCAACCAAATGCTGAAATAACAGTGACCACCATTGTTTTACAGTCAAAACTTTATTCAATTAAAGGCACTCAAAATGGTTCCTGATGGAATATTGAAAAGTCATAGTGAAAACGGAATGCTATTTGTAACCTTTTAATGTTGAGCCAAAAACTTTGTGAACTCAGATCCCTTTGGCAAACTAATAGTCATAAAATATAATTGAAATCATAGCAGCACTGAGATAAACCACAAGAAAAATCGTTTTTACTAATTATCCTTTTCCAAGATGCAAATACCGCTAGTCAACGAGTCAACATTCATAGATCGCTGAGTTTTGAAGACTTAGAGGCTCTTAGTTTCATGCTCGACCCCTGAAATTGCACTCTTTCTTGCGAAGTATATGCTTTTATTATCAAATCCATTTATACTTTCTATTCTAGACTTAGAGTTCTTTGCAATTCACTTGACCAGAGGGTGAGATTTAATTAGTCTTCTGTTTTGTATTTCCAGGATCTTTCTTCCAGATCCATTCTGGTGATGTAATATATTCACAATATGCGGAGAGAGTCATAATCTACGCCTAGATAGAATCTTTATCCGCCGCATTTTGAGTAGCATAAAATGCAAGCGAATGAGTATATACCTGGCCAAAGGTCGGGTACTAAGTAGACCATGAACAAGTCTCCAAACTGAATAGCTAGAGCCTACAGGTAATGCGTGTCGTAATTATAAATATGCTTTTGGTAAGTCTAAACATCAACATTTGCCAAAGGTAATCTAGAGTCAGCCTCCAAAATCAACGAGGGCTGGCGGGTAACATTCACATTGAGGCTTGCGAAAGACCCATCATTTCTTGCCAGTGTGGCGGTTCAATTATCCAATCGTCAACTTATGCTTTGTCTCGTAGTAAGAGATAAAGGTGAGAAGTTCCAGTTAAGGAGATACTAAAACTTCGAGCTTATTGGTGATCTAAGTGAGGCAAGGGCCAAAATAGATTGCTAGACGAAGATAAGACGACTAATCGAAAATTCACCCGATGGCGAAAACTACTTGCGAATCTCTGGACGACCACATTCTTTGGACATTGAAAGGCTGAATAATCGACTGAGAAACCAAACTAGTCATTCTGACGTGTTTTGGTTACCACAACAGTGCTCTTTTTCACTGACCCACTACTTTTAACCTACTTAAACATCGTGATGAATGTGCTACTATCTTCAGAGGCATTGGTGCTATTAGGATTCGATGTTTCAAGGACCCGAACCTTCTCCAAATTCTTCCTCGTAGTCATTAACGTGCCTGTGTTCATCATCGGGGATTGATTATGAGCATTCATTAAGGTTGCTCCGATTTCGTGCGGTTTGTAATTGCTTGTTTGCCAATCCCTAACTTCCTTTACCTCTTGAATGTGTGCCAATCCATTCCAGTTTCGGAGATCAAAGAAGTATTTCCATTCACTTGTGCCTATTCACTACTATGATGGATTTTCGAAACTGAACATTTCAAATCAATCATTTGGGGGTTTCGCCAACCATCTCAAAGTCACCATGAGTCAATAAGTATCTGAAGTGGAGGTGTTAGGATATTGTATTGCTTAGTATAACAGCATCGCTGCGGGCACTAATTCTTTAATCATGCAAACTTGTACACGTTGCATTGACATCACTGGTATATTTGGTGCAGCACGTAAATATTTCCTTGTGGTCGGTCACAAAGACCGTCTCTATTTTTAGATACTCAGTGACTGTTCCAAGACAGGTTCATGAGTACAAGCAATTGCAGCATTAATGAACCCCTTTTAAATAAAATTGAAAACCAGAATACACCGATTGAATCCTCCAATGTCCTTGAATTAAGAAATATCAGTAAACCTCAATTTTCAGAACCTAATACCATCCAAAAATTATATTTGGGTTGATAACCCCGTTGTAAATCGGATGAAAGATGGCTAAGAAGCCATCTCTGGAACACAAAGGCTGTTATCAATTTGTGAAGAAGATAACTACACTTCTACCTCTCAGATTAATGAATGGAACAATAGCAAGTAGCTACCCTGGATCTGACTTGTGAAATTTTTCACAGCGATTTCAAAGAGCTGCATTCGCAAAAGTATTTATGGGAATAAAAATTGAAAAAGATACAGACACCATAAGTCATACCTTTGCATACATAGAATGGCTGTCGCACTAACGATTTCTATGGAACTTGAAAGCACCTTTTCAATCCTTTATAGACATCAAAGACGTCAAAAAATGAGAAATTATAAAGGGATTCTATGACGAGCCTTCCTATTAAAACCATATTTTTATCATTACTTAATGTTGGCTTAGAGATCACCAAACTGCCAGTCCCCAAAAGGATGGATTTTATCCGGATGGTTTAGGAAGAAGAATAGCCTTTCACGATTTCTACTCAATTTTACCACGACTAAGTACTTTCGAAAATATAACTGAATCATCAGAAATCATTAGAAAGTGAATTGATTTTACGAAACCTTTATTGTTTAATAAAGGAAAGGGATTATGGTACTTAGTCGCAAGAACTCAGAATTCATATAGTTTGGTGGAGAAGTCGATTTCGCGAATGCCGCACCAAACATTCGCGAATGCAAACGATAAATCCGACAAACAACCTACGTTTTGTCTACGACCCAACAGTGGGCATTCGCTGCTGAAATGCATAAGTATCCAAGACTTACAAAGGGGCTACTATAAATGTTTTACCTTTGGAAATAAACCAAAACCTTTAATTTCTCTGATATTTTAATGAATATCACTATTGCTAAAGCTTTAGAAATATTCAAGCAGATTTTTTGAGCATTGCTTGGTAAATAATGATTTCTTTAAAAATCTTAATTTTGAATCGTGAAAAATTTCATTTTACATCAAAACGTTTGTTCCTAAACAGTTTTCAGCTGTTTCACGTTTTACTGCCACTTTTTTTATTTTTATGCTTATAAACGTGGATTTCGATACTCATCGATGTTTATTTACTTACTCCCCACCCATTATGGTAGGTTTCAAGGACTTATTGGGGAAACAGCAGTTCGAATAGCTTTTACAACATGTAGCATACAACAGTTAACACAGAAGGCAGTAAATGCGATTATCGACATCTTCGATTCTCTGGTCACTTCTCTGGCATGGTTCCATAGTACACATAGCAATTCAACTTCGTAGTGGCACCTCGTCCATCCTCGACATTGGCGGAGATTCCATTCATTGCTATATGGACGCACGTTCTGCAGACCAGTTTGAGACCATGAATCCAGGCATTTACTTCGACCGCCGTTCACCAGGCCGTACGTATTTGTACTTCTGCTGGCATAATCTAGTTTTATACGTCCGCTAGGTGATTAGTCTTATCCGGCCACCCCTCTCATTAGCCCCCAGAGTTGCCCCTGGGGTTACCGGTTGTCATTACGAGGAGGTTGATGTAATGCTCTTGTTGAACTAGTTCATTTATTGATTTGGCACACAAAAAGTGTGCTTGGTCTGTGTCACACTGGGCTCGTGACGACCACACCGTAAGAAATTGACAATGGATGAGCTGTAGATCTGTCACTTTCGTATTGTCGAGTGATTCATCGGTCAATGCTTTGCAATCAGCTCGTGAACGCTTACCCAAGCTTGGTTGGAAAGCTGCTTTCAGTGCATCTCCACTCATTTATTGTTCAATTTTTGCAGGCTTTTATGGTATTAACTTGCGAATTAGTCAAGAATTATTTCCTTTTTGTTCTTTGTCGGAGGAACAAAGAGAAGAATGTCTTAAACCAAGTTTTATCGTCATCAACACCAATTGACCAGTTAGATCCCCGTCGCTCCTGCGTCACATCGCTAGTGCAGCAGTAAAAGCAGCCGAAGTTTTTGATTCATTAAATTGTGCAAGTTTTACATCCGAATTCACACATCCAGTGACTGGAACACCCAACTGTCAAAACAGCGACAATTAGAACGACGCCAAAGTTAAAATTCTCCGACAGTATGAATCCCGCCACCACAGTTGTTGCTACGAGAGAATTAATAAATCCCTCCAGTGGCGGCAGTATTTTTAAGACGATCAACAAAACCAGTGGGCTTACTGGAAAGAGAGACAGACTATCCTAGAGGCTGTAAAGTCAAAGCATACTTCGGCTCACTGTAAGTTTTGATGTGTTTTGCCAATCGAAATATGCATAACAAGCTATCCATATGTAGGTGTAATTGGACAGTCGATTTGCATTTCATCAGTAGAAGAAAATTCCAAGCATTCGTAAGCAAGCGGTTTGTAGCTCTGTACAATCATACCTTGGGCCAATTTAATATATTTATCTGCTTACTTCAGCTTTGAGAAAGTAAGGCTAGGCCTTGATTGGTATTTATTAGGCGGGTAGGCAGTAGTAAAGAATGCAGATAGCTTAATAACCAGTGAGCATTCGTATTGAGGCATCTCATTAATCAAATGCCTGGAAGCAGGAAGTATCAGCAGCAGTTAAAAAGAATATAGCTTTTAACTTGCCTTAGGGTCTGAAGTTCTAAATGCTAGTTAGTACACAATAGGTTAATGGCCTGGATAAGGCCATGTTTGATTAATAATGCTGAACAAACATTACTGGTTGCAACTATAGAAGGTATGACCACGAAGTGTTTGACTTATTGAACAAAGTAGAATTCATTCTTCATCTTCTCGAGCCCTTCACTGGATATCCCCCAGATAAGTCATTTCAGTGAGTGCGTTCATGAGCAGTGAAGGTAGATTTGAAATAGGTCATGTGGGTTACGATTAAAAACCGACCAACACAACCACACACGCCAACCATGAGTTGTACAGCCCAAGCGAAAAGGCCCCGGCAAATGGGACTCACATGCCTTGTCATTACAATAACGTTTGATGCAGGTATGGTGGAGCGATAGCGATGTATAACCATTAGTTAAAGGTTTGAGCAAAGTTCCGATAGTCCTGGGATCACTTTCAAAACCTCTTGACGTGGACGTAACTTGATTTATCTACCTTCGGATGTGGATTATATCATCGCAACTGTTCACGAAATTGAGATCAACTATCTTATTTCGAGCCAGCTACTGACGGTGGTAACATCAACTCACTTTCTCTTCCATTTTGCGAAATAAAGAATGCTGGGAAGCGAACAGAAAGATACGGTTAATCTTCATCAGACCAAAAAGTGAAGTCTTTAGTTACTCAGGTCACCGGATTCCAGAAATGGTTACACAGGTTGGCAAAAGGACGTGACCTAGTCTTCGAAGGAGGCAAGAAATGGCCATGGATTAGTAAAGGAGAGATCGCAACTTCGAAATGTATTCCTTCAGATTGCTTGCAGCTCTACTCTGCGAATCTGAGATCGATAGAATAGACTACGTTTGCGGTTAATTGGAGACCATAAATCTAACAAATGGGCCGAAATGTAGATGTAAGCAATCAAGATATTGGTAAACTTCTATTGCTGTTCTATGACTGCAATCCAGAGATATCTATAATCAACGCCAGACAAAAGTGGCTGCTATACTAGTTGGCTGCTTATAGCGGTGACAAGCATCCAAGACGTTTAGCCTCACGTTGTACCGAGATTTGTCCTTAATTATCCTACTGAAAAAAAACTCGTGACTTATTTGATTTTGTACACTCAGAATTCTGCACAATAGAGAAGCTCAAGCTTTCTCGTTTTGTAATGCATACTTACTAAATATAACCTTCTATTTTACTGTTGAAAGTCCCATAGCGTGATTACTATCACTCTCCAGATAATAAATTAGTATCAAGGGCATGAGTGTGCCCAATTGATTCTACTTTTGATTCCAATATTCAGACTTATTTAAGTCATCCACACCGCGACTCACTTGGCATTTCTCCCACATTCCAGTCAGACTACTCGGAGGCTTGCAGTCATGCACAATATAAGCATCTAGCAGAAATAGACTAATTGCCAGTCTGCTATCTGACTGCATGTTTTCCACCTATTGTAAATTCCCATTTCTCTATGTTTCAAATTTAAAAAAAGAGAAAAGTGAATATGGTGTCCTAGTACTGGATCCTGGATATTCTCTCCTTTTCCTCCACCCTCTTCAGTTTTAGAGACTCCTAATTAAGGTCCATTTGACCCGAGCTTTTGTTCTATTTCGGGGTCTGGGAAAGGATAGATAACCCCCATTGTAAAACCCGTGACCCCAAACAAAGTACGCACGTACTTTCTAACCGAAGATCTCCCAGGAATGTTAAGAATTGAAATCCCCAAGTACCGTAGTCTTGGCCTTTCCAAACATAATACTGTTAGCCACATACCCTCATCATGTTAGTATCTGCACGCACTAATCTAAAGGAACAACAAAACTCCTGGTAGACCCCCTTTTATTCACGTGGGGGTTGTGTGAAGGTCAGTTCGCTAGTGAGTGTGAAACGTCTGTTAATTTGAGTATGATTAAGCGCAAGATAGCTTGAGTGCATCAGAACCAATAGCAAACGTCATGGCAGCATGACAATAGATTCACGGTATTACCAGCTAAAACCCAATTCCATAACGAAATCGTATTCCTACATCCTCCCCCTTCTAGCTAAATACATTCGTGCATTGTTGAAAGGATCTTTTATCAGCAATTCGTTTGATCAAATTAGTGACATCAACAGCATTCCGTTTCTTGTAATTACACAGCAAAATGTATGGTGATTTGACAAGTGAATGATTCACTAAATGGGTAATGAACAGAAACGATGTATTTATTCAGAATATGATGATTAAGACAATATATAGAAAAAGAAGGGCTCTCTGAAGAGGACTGCTTTTAGGTTAAGTATGCTTGGGTAAGAATTTTGAATTGAATTTGAAAGTGACAAATTGATTAATTGTTATATAACTTATACTTACATGGAACATTATAATTTTAAGGGTTAGGAGTAAAAAGGGACCTCAACGTCAATTAATTGAGGTTTGGATAAACTAGAACAAGTCCGTTGACGGCTTTGAAAATAGAGGTCAGTGTTAATTGCCACAAGTTTAGTAAATTTGTTCATTGCTTCCGAGAAAAACAGTTTTCAAAAACCCTTAAGTCTGTTAAATCGTCAATTTAAATCCCCAGAATAGACGACAGTGGAAAGGAGAAGCCAGCTGAAACTAAACGTCAGCCAAGTAGCTGACTTGAGGTCACATTAAAGGATTGGAGGAATCAGGATTGATTATTGATTAGCGATCGATTTGGTTGAGGCAAATGCATTTGCAAACACAGGAACACACACCCCATGCGTCCGCTTGAAAATGGCCAAACCTCTTCTGCACATTTCGTTTTCGTGACGCTGGGGCTTCCAAACAAACAAAATCGATTTAACAGTTGGCTGGAACAGGGTCATGTTGAGATCTGCAAAGCAAATCCACCTTGTGAGTTCTGGAAGCATTTGCTTTAAAGGAAAAGCCCAAGAGGGTAAATCCAAGAGTCCTTATATTTTCAAGCGATGAGCTTCGAGTCTGCATTTGCTTTAATTGTAACCTCAAAGTTATATGTTATGATATTCAGCTTGATTAATTTAAATAAGTCACAACAACTGCACTGAAATCGGCTGATTAGATGCTAAATGCATATTTCTTAGAAGGCATTGCAAATAATACAATGGAGATGCTGCTTAGTATGAAAATAAACATATGTAATGAACAAGAGTCTAAAAGGTCAATTTTCCTTCCAAAATAGGAACGTCATTAGAAAACACTGATTTCCAAATTGGTATGGGGTCATTTACAAAACAACTGATTAATAAATCAATTCTCTGCCATGGCAAACGACCTGAGACGGAATTTTCTTGTGGACCTATGAGATATTGATAAGCCGTTTTTCTGAATGGCTTACCCATTGTGATTGCCCAAGATAGCCCTTCTATTGCTTTTTATTTCAGTAATCACTCAAAAAGAACAGTAAGGGATAGTCGTTATTTAGAGTGATTTCAAGTTTCGAAGAACTGAACTGGGCTATTAGTAATTAACAAGTATGAGATTTTTTCTTAACCAATTTCATATGCTCTCAGTATAATCTCAATTAAAATTGCCTCAGATGCGTCATAATGTTTTAAATTCTGCGTTTCCCTATAAACGCGACTGGATACCGATAAAGTGATGACAACATTTTTCAATACGTCTTGGTCTTGCCGTAGAGCACCAAGCTACCAAGACCTCAATACCCACTATACATCGGTCAATTGCACATGAATGAAGACAGCTTCATGAAAAAAGAAACTTATCCATCTGCGAACTATCCAAGCCAGTCATTCTCCTCAATTTAGCTTCCTAATAGCTAGCTCGAAGAATTCAGTCTCAATCCATCAAGTCAACCACCATGTTTGCTTTTGATATCCTCCCGGTATCTGTTATAACTGCGAATCATCCTACTGCCATCTCATTTGCCGATGGAATAGGATTAGCCCAGGTTTTAGGTTCATCATTTTCCTCATCGTCCATCTTTTAGTCGAAATGACCTCCACCAGTTTCGGCCAATTTCAGTCTAAAAATGTTGACTAAGCGGGAGGCCTTCATTCAGACGAGCAACAATGAAATAAGGATTCTTTTCCTTAGCACTTATACCGCAAAACCCCAAGTCACTGACTAAATTTGTCTGGTGAAGTGATAAAGTACTCGCGTTACAATTTGAATATGTTTTACAGGTTCCAAATGGTGTGTAACGCGTCTACCGACATTTCCTTATGTCTGCTCACTTATAATATCACTTCTGCGGCTGAGCTATAAGTTGCCTATAATGAAATGCAATGACGTGCTATTTGCCTACATTATTCACATGGATTTTTTGGTTGGTTGTGTTTTTGAATTTGGAAATTACAGTTCTTACAGTTTGAATTTTTCAACTTACGCTATACAAATGGATCAACTCTTTTGACTTCAAGTTAATTCATGTTCTTTTGGATTTCATTCATCTTTTCGTCTTTCATAAACATTTCAGTCTGATAAATTGTCTAATGTAATTGAAGGCCGAGAAGTGCCATAGGAAGTAGTTTCATGGCAACGATTCCAGCCATTTTAGGATGTCACATTTCTGATACAATTATGCGGATTCAAATAAGATCGCGCTTTTTTCCTTTACAAAGATGAAAATCCAGCCCGTAATGCTCATTTTCTCTCCATATTTGCCTGCGGCGAATGTAAAAGAGTAAAATTCCTGTTTAATAAGAACA
This sequence comes from Moniezia expansa, assembly GCA_019097775.1. Taxonomy (NCBI): domain Eukaryota; kingdom Metazoa; phylum Platyhelminthes; class Cestoda; order Cyclophyllidea; family Anoplocephalidae; genus Moniezia; species Moniezia expansa. The sequence continues at coordinate 8,059,929 of JADFDV010000072.1, forward strand.
GTGTGAAACTATCTACACCGATTACTATTAGAGAATACTAACCTATGCTACCTTCAATTTTGAAAGTCATCAAGAATTCTAAGTCTTTATGAATGAGCTTATCACTCGGAATTGGGACTTCAGAGCTTGAAATAACCTCTCTCCATAGCTTCAATGGTCATAAACTCAACAAAAAATAATAGAAAAAGGACAGGAACAAATGCTAGAAATTTGAATTTTCACATCTTTTGTGATGTGTGGAAATGGCATGACTTTACAAAGCAACCGGTCAGTAAAGAGTGGATATATATGTACTGCTCACTTAACTTTAATCGAAATCATTCACCCTTCAAAGAAATTTCCACTTATTTACCCGATTTATTTCTCTTTTGATCATTTGAAGTCCCAGATAATTTACCCATAGACATTCGTGAATGAAACTTCCCCTTGGTTAATACTCGTGAAGGACCAGTGCTTTTGAAGTTTCCTTGTTTAAACTATCTATAACAGAGTCTTGGATCGATCGTATCAGACAAGCTGAATAAATTACAAAGTGAATAAAAAATAACTATTTGTGCAAATTCAGAGAGCTTTGAAATATAAAATGAGACTTCAAGTAAATATTCAGAGAAAATGGTCGTTACAGGAACATCGGCTGGGAATCAGGTTCCAAGGCCTGACTCCTGTCCAATGACTTCCAAAATTTTCTGACTTTGCTTTAGTGAATAACTCATTTCACAAATAAGGAGGAGGAGAGAAATGCCATAAGGTGAAAAAATTAGACGCCTGTGGGTCTTCCTTTTGCTAGAATTTGTACAGCCTGTTCCTTCATTTATGGAACTACCTACGATGTTTTGACTTCAGCCTAGAGTACTTGACCGCAACTTTCAGCTACAAGCCAAAAAAGTTGGGGTGTTTGTGCTTATTGGAAATTCAAACATTGTGAAACTGCCCAAAAGTCACGTATTATGCAAAGAAATTTATATTTGTTTATTTTCTCCCCACCTATTAGGGCAAGTCCCAAGGACTTATTGGGGGTACAACAGAAGTAAAAATAGTTTTTACAACAAGTAAGCACAACAGTTAACACAGAACAGTAAAAACGTTTGTTGACGTCTTCGTTTGTCTGGTCTCTTCTCTGGCATGGCTTCGTCGTACAGGTATCAGTTCACCTTCGTCGAGCCACCTCGTCCGAATTCGTCCGTCTTCATATGTCCTCCAGAAATCAATATTCTGGCGGAGATTCCATTCAAAGCTACTTGCACGTGCATTCCATACTCCAGTTTGAGACCACAAACCCGGTTATTTACGTCGTGCCTCCTTTACCAAGCTGTAAGAAGTTGTACTTCTGCTGGCATAATCTAAGTTTATACTTCCGGTGGGTGATTAGTCCTAACCGACCACCCCTCTCATTAGCCCCCAGTGTTGCCCCTGGGGTTACCGATAGTCATCACGAGGAGGTTGAGAGCAGGTTTGACCACCTAAATAAATATATATATTGTTTACAAAGCTGATAGCCATGTGAATGACTATGACGATCTAAACGATGCATCTCATTTTTGTGATCAGACTAGTAGTTGATGGCATTTATGTAACTGCCAAAGTCTCGGTTCAATGGCCATGCATCCACATGCGGTAGCTCGATGACCGCGCAAAGTAAGGTTGTATCGGGTTGGATACTATCAATCGCTAAAAATTACAACTATCAGTTCCAACTACTTGAAAAGTTCATATTTCTGGAGGACCTCAGCCGATCGACTACGTCACTATTTGTCCCTCCTCAAACCGAATAGTATACGGATTATCGCGATTACTTACAGCGATCGAGCTTATAGTTCAAAAAGAAAGCGATGTGAGAATGGCTTCACCATTTATCCCTGTGCTGCATGATGAGCTTGCCAGAACAGAGCGTTCGAAGGCGATGTGATATTGGAACCTAAGGTGCCCAAAAATGAAAGAGTCGAGCTAGGCTCTATAGTCACTGCATATTTTATCTGCTTCGATCAATGAAAAAGAAATCGGCTTGGCATTGGAATCTTCGTCCTACATTGTACTCGCGTTTTCTTGATAAACTAATATGCACTCAGTCTCTAGAATTGGACTGATACTTTACACATGTGTAAACACTTTCAGAATATACAAACAAATTTAAAAGTGATTATGCTCAGAGATTGCACTAGCGATGCCGCGATTGAGTAGGTATCTGACTCCTTCGATGATATGAGTTAGAAATCCCGAGGAATGAATACCACACTGATCTGTAGATCTGCAGATGATTGGTCAAATGGAAGTTTCTCAATGTAATATTCTTAATATTATTATTTTTGAACAAGGGCTTGGGCATTATTATTGAGTCTGTGAAATTCTTGGGTATTCATGCCTAAAATGCTTATAGGCAAACTTTTGTTTCATATATAACAATGCAGCAGTGTCTTGGTTCTAGTCTAGATTACCTCGAAAAGTCTATAGTCTATTCGACCCTGCTTAGCACTCGATTTGCGTCTTCTGTGATTGGTGGGGGAAGGATTAAAAATGCATTCAGTGGAATCTACCATTTCAAAGAAAATGTGTTTAACATTAAAGATAATCACCAAATATTCCCAACTAACTATCCTGGCAGAAATACGAGCAATCAGTTTGCACTTGCCTTATTCAGTTTTTAGACTACACAAATTTTTGTTCCTCAGTAGCCCTTCTTACTGTTAAAAAAACAATAAAAAATTCAAACGTCCGTAGGTTTTACAACGGGAAGGGTTAATCTGCTGATATGCAAGTTCTGTTTGTGGCATACTTGGAAGATGGTCGGAGCATTTCAATCGGCATCGTCTAATCTTTCCAGATCCATCTAATCTTTTCTGTAAGCATTTGTGCAAGTATGAGGTAATTTCGATCAACAGAAAGTCATAAACACAGCTGCGTATCATTCAATAAATTCATGTTGGTACCTTAACTATGAAATCAGTGACAATTTTTGCCAAATTGGACGGTCTTTGAATTACTTATTTGCTATCATGTGGTTTAAAGTGTGAACGGGTGCCCTTGTGGCCCTAGAGATGACTTTCGATAAAACTTTTCAATCCAGGCTTTTATAACGCAAGAACTTGCATATTCAATCCACTAGCCGATTTAGTCAGTGGATTGCATCACAATATAGACCAAAATAGTTTGCCTTTTCAACTTTGTTCGATTCATTTTCTTCTTACTTTCGATGGGGGGCTACTTTGACAACTATTAATTTTTGATCCTCAGGTCAGAAACTGTAGGGGAATTCAAAGTTTCAATTTACAATATGAAAGGATAAGAATTTAAGTATTTATTTAAAAATGGCAAGAACAGAGAAGAGAAAAGCAAAAACTCACGTCGCCCGTGGTCGCCTTTTCCTCGTTTAAGATCTCTATGACCTCATCGTTATTATGTCTCTGCGACCCCAAAACTGCATCTTCGAAGCCGAAGGATACGTCATCATGCTGGCCTTGTCATTACTGCTTCTGTGGCTTCGTATTTACCAGTTTTATTGCAAATATTTGGTTAACTAGCTACTAGATAGTATATAATTTAGTTCTCATATAACGCTAGTTCAAAAAAATTTTTAATTCATTGACTCCTCGCTTTAGCACTAGTTTAACGAATTCATTTGTTTTTTTTTACCAAATGAGTTTGGGTCGTCATTTAATGGAATAGTTAGGTAATTGCTGTGATGCTCGACTGAGTCACACAGGAAGGGGTTGAATTTGCAGATCGGAATCACACTGCACACAGCTGTGAATGCAGGTACTACCACTTTGAGTCATGGTTTAGAGAGAGGGCAGGAAACCGAGCCTGCTAATAGGGTTGACGAAATTATGCACACACGCACGCACATATATGCAGTGAACTGATCTATCTGCTCATACGCGGGGCATTCGAGGAGTCTTCGCCTTCTCTTGCCGTGTCTCTGACTTTAGTCAAAGTGGCGCCGATTAACACTTACGGGCATTGTGCATATCGTGCTCACACATTCGCGCTACTTTGTGCTCTGCATCACACTCGGTAGTCTGTTGAGTGTTTGTGCACAGTAACTTAGATGTGTACTGCAATTGTGCGGCGTTCGTCTTGCTTACTGATTATCTCTAAATATGTGCTTTCGACTTCACGTTATACTTGATTTGCATTTTGAGACTTGATAAAGATATTTCTTGGTCATATGTGAAGATCTAGATAGACCATGATGATCTGCAGTTTTTTTTTGGGTTCAAAATGTGAGGGAAAAATCCCTGATACAAAGAAAACAGATACTCATTCAACCTGAGAAGATTGGAGTCATGCCGAAACTTCGTTTTGACCTTCACCTCCAATAAACGAAAGTAGCATCAGACTGTCGAAGCAGTGAATAGCAATTGCTGACAATATTGAAGATTTTTTAATTCCTGGTTCAAAAGCCATATTGAGATTGTATATCAAACTTCAAGATGTCCAGGCGAACTTTCCTACTTTTATATCTTCATAAAAATATTTTCCAGCTTAAGTAACGAGCGGACGAACAGAAGCTAAAAAAGAAACCCAGACAGTATTTTTTCCATAAATGGAATGTCTACGGCATTAAATATGGGATTTAGGAAATTCGGTTCTTTCACAAACTATCGGCTCATTGTTGCAAGAGTTTTTTGGCTGAATTTAGTTGTGACCTATCGAAAAGGGAACATCTCCGCATCCATTTTCCCTACCAAAAAAGTTAGTCGCTCCCCTGTCAGGGTCAGAATCGCTATTACTTCTCATTGAATCAATTTAAATACCAGTCTTTTAAAATTTTCCCTGTGACTCAAAATTACCTTGTTTAGTTAACATGCCTTAGTTACAAAACGGTCACATGATGGAAATTCGCAGTTAACCTGGCTAATCGCGATCAACAATTGAACTGATCTGATTCCCGCTCTCGAGCGATTTTCCATTAGAATAGTAAACTGCTTCCACTCAGTAAACAATTATGCAGTAATCTTTAGTGGGTTCTAAGCTGGCTTTAACTTCTTCTGAATGAGAGGATCTAGATTGTTGAGTCTGCAATCGATGTGAAAACAGTTTTTGATTCTCTGAATGAAAGTAGAGGTACCAGCTGTCGAACTATGGTAAATTAGAAAATTATTGCAAATTTCGTTGCGAAGGCCAAACAGAATTCGGTAATCTACGGTTGAATATGATAGTCTACTGATTTATCTTTTGAAACTTTCAGTGGACTACTCTGTATAAATTAGAGAGTTCTCATGCCAAAGTGCATTGAAGAATCACGTGAATTTTGCATGCTGAAGTGCTAGTCATACGCTGGATCGGGTAGGTCGAATGTGATTCTAAAGAGCTTTCAAGGAATCAAAGGGAAAGCTATGAATTGAAAGCTTGATCGGTACAATTGCGCCATGAACTGTAGAGGTCCAGAACGGGAAGGGCCCTAAGGCATAGTGTGAGAAATAAACAGACACATAATGAACAATCGTTCATAGAAGGGTTTGCATTAAATTGATTCTACTGCCTTCTTAATTTAACCATGTAATGGAAAAACCGCTGCCGATCATTGGAGGTAAAGATAAGGAGCAAAGATGAATAGAACTGGTCTTTCATTAATATTCTTCGAGGCCTTAACATGTCCTCAGTTGCTTGTTGGGATACCAGTCAGGTCATCAGCATTTGCTCTGCCATTGAGTCGAGAATCATTGAAAACTGGGCTGAATGAGTTATTGGGTATAAAGCCAGTTCCGTTTCAAAAATAATGCTTATGATTATTGGAAAGGATTGTCTAGGCTAACCGTATCGTTACAGAAGACAGTAGACATAAATACTAAATACTAGAAAAGATTGCTGCTGGTACAAATGGGTGAATTGGCCAAGAATCTCATAGGATACATTCATGTCTGCAATCTGCGGGAATGATAATAGCCTAAACACTGAGGAGGGAATTTGCTCATCTTGTAGAGACGATTTCTTTGTTATTGTTACTCTGAGAGAAGTTTGAAGCGAATTGTGAACATTCCCGGAGGTTCGTTTCGTTTTGTTTGTTGCTGAATTGCCACAATCGATGTGGTAGACCGAATTTGTGGTCACCACATTTTGCATTTGCTACAATTAAAATTCAAACAGCAGTTTAATCGGTGATATTTCTCAGACTTGACTGTTTGCCGATACCACAAGAATTGGCTACTAGTTCTTATCCAACACCAACTGGTTTGGTATTTTTTAGAGAAGGTTTGAGCCGGTTGATACGTCAAGCAGCTATTTAACCACGGTCTTTTCTGTGGATAGACTTTTCTGCATCACGCATACAGTGCTTCTTCCCATCAAAGAATAGACTGAAATCCCTGCATTTTATTTTAGCACCCGCTTCTCTGTATTACAAACTTGCAACTAGTATCACTGGATTATTGCCCGTTGTCTGTGAAAGTTCTTTGCCAAAGATAAGACGAAAGGTTAGTTAACGGACATCACAATACATAGTTCAGCGTATTGGGTTTGTCCTCTTAAGGAGATTTTATCAGAGGTCGGCATTTTCTAGTCGACAACTATTTCCTTCCTCTTCTGGACCGTGTTCGATGAAATTATCAACCCAGCATTTCCTTTTAAAAAGTACATCCTTTTGTAGACCAATATTTATTCACCAAATGAGATCTTTGTGTTTAGAAGAGCCGATTTGCTTCTTGATGTACCCTTCTTTTTTTCAAGACATGAATGTGGAATAATTTTTTTGATAAAACGATGGCGTCAGCATGTTAAACTTTCAATTTTGAACTTAGAAATAAAGTGTAAAATAATCAACTTCAAAAACGGTGCTTTAAAATGGTCTAAGGGACACGAGGTCTGGTTGTGCTTTCAGCAAGGTTAATGTTCATAGTGCTTTTGAAATTAATTCATATTAAACAATCGAGCAAACTGATGTCAAAACCTTCTAGATCAAAAGCAGCCGACAATTCGAGATCATGTGATTATTTCATCAAGCTGCAGATTCGAAAGCCAAGTTTGCTATCGCCAAATTTATTTGTAAATATAATTTACAAAAGTGGAATTTCTTCTAGACTAAAAATTTAAAGGACAGGGAATTGATAAAAATTGTCTGATTTGTTGCCTCGAATATCGTATGGTATTGCATGGAGCAAAATGTAAATAATGCAAATTGCTCGAAATGAAGGCAGCCTAAATGATATGATTCTCATAAATAATGACATTTGTTTTTTCAATGAATATGCATTTGCAATCTTCACACTAGGCTCAAAGGAACGTAGGGCATAATTTTAAGCACAAATAATGCACTTTAATGATTTGCCGCCTCATTCCAGAACTTTATCTTAGTGTTTGCACTTTTAAATTTTTATGAAATCGTCTTAGCCACGAACTGAGAAAGCACTTCATTATCCAACACACAATTCGTAGCAAGCACTGCTTTCAGACTTTACCTAGTTGACAATTTTCTCTATTTGCAAAAGCATTTGCGACAGACTCCTTGATTCCTGCTTTCTACAGTATGCAATACTAAAGTCTTTTTCATAAAAAAAGGTCCTTTGTGCATATTATTTCGTCCTTTGACTTAGTTAAATATTATTAAATATTTGCATTAATTAATACTAATTAATGGGTTAAAGCAGAAGGTTGACTGTATTTTGCATGCTTCTTTGACGCTTCATCCCATGTACTGAAATCAAAATAAAGTAGTGTATTCCAAATAATTTGCTCATTACATTATCAGTGCTAGTCCTGACCTCAAATACTTTCTTGTTCTTTGGTGCAGAAAACATGAGCACTTTGTAGCTAATTATCGGCTAATTACTGAAATATGCCCTCAATGAATCAATTCTTCAATGATGAATGCACTTCACCTTAAAGTTGATAGCATTTCAACATAACCAAGGTCAGCCCTTAAATAGCCATGCCAACATGTTATTTTAAAAAAAAACCAACTTTATTACCTGATCCCGAACTCACTGCTTTTCTCGGATCTTGGAGGTATTGACCAAGCTATGGGTTGTTCAACAAGTGGAGGTCTCCGTTTATGATGCATAAGAATAACAGCGATTCATGTGACCGCTATAGAGGCGAATCAGAGGAATCCAGAATACCAATTCAAGTTAGGACGTTGAAAGTAAAGGCTTTGAACTCGAAATTCGAATGTCGATTCTCACCACCAGCTCGTAAACCTAAATAATTACAATCGTTGCTAGTTACCTAGTAATAAGAGATCGTATTGACTATTAGTGTTGTTTTTGATTGTTATTACCTAGGCAATAAATTACTTAAGCACCTGAGATTTATGGAATTTTATCGTGCTCAAACATTGTAGCTTAAATGCAATATTTAGGGCCGAGCAAATGGTGAAAACGACTCTGGCATTACCTTTGTCTAAATCCATCATCGCAAGAAAACCAGCTTAAACGAAATGTTCCTTCTTCAACACCAACTTGAACTGCTCATGGGAGGAATGGTAGCCGGAAAATTCGCCTTAAATTGCTGGGACCCGAGCATTTTCTATGACGGCTTCATATGTCCTCTAATGTCTACTTTCTTATCAAACTATCAAATTGTGATTTTTCTAAGTCCGAGCGATAGATCTGGGTGATCGGTCGGACTAATTTTTGTTGAGTCATTTGGTTATCAAAAGGCATTAGTTATCACGCATTTGACCCCAAAGTGACCTATACTGCCACAGAGCACAATAAGTAGGTGACCAACTTTTTTTATTACTGGTGGAGAAAGTCAAGGGTTAATACAAAGCTTCCGTACTGGGGTCATTGATTGTTCTAGTACACATTGAAACTAACAAATTTTGCCGAGTAGGAGCGGGAATATTTACCTAACTTGCTCTAGTATTTTCGCATCTTAAATTGCGCGGAAATTGATCGTTGATTGAGCATGGTCTACGTTACCTAGGCAATAACTCACATTCGGTGAAAAACATTTGAGTTTGAGGTGACTGATTCCAAATCGGTCACCAGCCGATTTGAAGTAGGACAGCTGATCTCGTTTCGGTGTGCAGTTGACATGATGCAATTCACACTCTTAAATGACTATTCTGGTCATTCCTTCGCAAAAAAGTTTAGATGTGGTTTCAAGACTACGGAAATTTATTAATGAAATAATAAATTATTTATACAAAAGCCTTCAGTGCATGTCGAATTGTAATATCCTCGGCTCAGTCCTTAAAATTCTTGGCTGACAACTCATTGTTGCCATATATGCACCTTGTCGGACGAGCCCAAAATTAACGAAATTGAAATATTGGGCACCTTCCGCTGAAAACTCTGTCTACTAATCGGAAACTGCCAGACTCTGATTATTTCCAAAATGGGATGGCGATTGATGAACTCACTCCGATGAACTACTTTCCTATGTTAGTTAAAGGATTCGGTGCTTCTATTCTCTTACGTTATTTAAATATATTAGTTCATAGTTTTAAATACAAAACATGGCAACAAAATTTTTGCTATTAACGAAATGCATGATTACAAAATAATTTTTGTTGGATGATCTTCGTTATCATTCATCCTGGCTGATTGTGACAGCCTGTACTGGAGGCCTAAAAGCAAAAGCCATATTGGATCTCAAATTGAAGACTTGCGCACATGAACGCTGAGGTATCAAAGCACCTCCAATTAATAGACCATGAAATACATAATCAACAGCACTAGCTTACAAAAGGAAAGCCAGGTCAGAGGTCTTCGTTAGAGAGGCGCGAGGGGAAGCTACAGTAAAGAAGGGCTCCAGAAGATGAGGATCCGAAAATAAATCTTGCAGAAAAAGGAGACCAAGTGTGATTATTCGAAGAAGAAGCACTCGTTGATATAAACCAAAGGGGGGCTGATAATTGGAAATCTCCATCTCTCTTTTCATGACCATGAGAGTCACAAGTTTTTTGCTCCCGAATAAGCGATGCTTACCGCTAATACATCAAATAAAAATGCCCCTAAGTTAAAATTTAGTCTGCTTCGACTACGTCGCGTTCGGGTCAACTCTTCACGAAGGTTCTTTTTCTGATACCAAACCAGATTAGATTTTGGTTCAAAATGAAGAAAATCGATTGGTTTAGTCAATAAATATTCACAGAAGCTATTTAGTTTTGATACATCCTATGGGTCAGAGTGCGTAAGCTGCTAAGATATTGAGTTATATTGAAGACAAATTGTCTGATTTTCATCAAGTTTGCATTTAGTTTATTGAGTAAAAAATCGATTGACTGGGTGTAAAAGTCATCATAAGTAGATTTAAACAATGGGTTTTGTAACCTGTAACCCTGTGGGACTTTGGGTCATGCTTTAACTGTGCTACAGGACCTCAGTTTGAATACATGTGTATTAACCACGCCAAAATTCATCAAGTGGTATCCAACCTGCCAAAATCTATCGATGTTTCAGAACTTCAGAGCTTTTTGACTTATTTGATTGATTTAACAGGTCTTGGGAGTCCAAAATTCATCGCGTTCTGGCTCGTCTTGATTACAAATCGGCGACATTTCCACATCATTCGAAATTGCAATGCCGAAAACATGGATTTAGAATTTTCAAACAATGGATTCCTCCATAGTTTTGGCTTGATCTAAATCCCAGAGATGCAAGATGTGCTTAGTCATATCGGTCAATTACTCCTTCTATCGTTTTCAAAAAGGCAAATAACTCGCTTGAAGGCCTGAATTCGGTTCCTTCGTTAATTTGATTGAGTACCGATTAGCAAAGAATGCGAATTACTTCAATAGCCGAATACGTAAGTTTGCTCAATTTAACTCGAGTTATCTGTTAAACACATTTTGTTCTGTTTTAATTCAACCCCTAAAAAATGCAAATGGGTCGGTAAAGCTTTCATTCTAGTCTAAAAACGATACTAAATTCGCGTGTATATTTAAGGTCAATTTGGGTTTATAAATTGAAATTGATGACTGGACTGCAGAAAATTGGGTCAAGGTGATGACGTTGACGCAACTTAGAGAAACGTGTTTAGCAGTTTGTTGACACTGCTTAAGCTCTTGTTGATTTTACAACAGTAACGCATAAATACTTTTACATCATGCACCGAACTTTAATTAGTATTCATTTAAAGTTCGGTTTAGTTGAGCTTTAATGCATTGGTGGATGACTCTACAGCATTACTAGCAACGATGTAGGATAACAATTGTAGGACCATGCCAGAGCTGGTGGTTAATGAGACTAAAGTTTCAGAGACTGGCTACTGCCAGGCTGGGTGGCAACTGTTTCTAGGAGAAAGTCGAATTATAGACAAAAATGATGACTGTTCTGGTTGACGATCCTTCATTAGTGTTTATTGGCCTTTTACAGTCTTCTACCAGCTCTTTGTTGAATCTTGTACATTCCTTTGCATGTTTGATAGAGAAAAATAAAAAAAGACCAAGGAATAGCCGGCTCGGGGCTACCAAGCGCTCATTGAGATGTCAACATTTGATCCCTTAAAAGCGATTTGATCTTAATAGTGCAGCAAAATTCACCGCTTACTGATTTGTTCACCCACTAAAAAGGAATGTGAGCAAGGTTTGGGCCATCCAGAGATAAGTTAGTCTTACCCCACTGATGGGCGCATGATTTTTTTTCCAGTTGGCTCTAAGAGTAACCTATTGCCAGAGCGACCACATTTAGTAAAAGAGTAAAAGCAAATTGGGGCACTTGGTGCGAATTCCTGGTCAACCAGCTAATAGGAGTGCAGCTAGTATCTGAGGCATTATGACTGAGCGCCTTCAAGTCTGGATCCCACCAAAAACTACACTACTACTGCCTGCACATGGATAGGCAAGTACAGCACTTCCATCTATGTGCAGTTGGAATGGGCCGACATTCTTAACTGCTCGCTGGTGGTCTGGCAACTGCAGTCCTAAGCCGGAACGAGTCAATATCTTTTCCAATTGTGTTGAACCACAAACGGTTTGCAGACCGCTTAAGTCGAGTGGGTGTCATATTGCCAGATATTGAGATATACTCCTTATAGAACCTTTGAGCATTATCAAATCTTTCATACGCGCATGTACCCACTAGCGTGTACTACTAAATTTAAATTAAAAAAATTGAAAGTTCAGTTAATGAGAACACGTGGAACTGATATTCAGAATCAGCGATCTCTAGGTATTTTGGCCTCGGTCACTTGCGAAAACAATTCTTTTTTGGTAACTATCCGAAATAGAAGTCAGTTTTGGCTACGCTATTTGCTGGTTAATCAAGCCGTAGATATTCTTCTTTAACAACCCTTGTTTCTGGTTCAGAAGACTTGGAATGGGAACTAAGAATGATAAGGTAGTAGACTTGTACCAATCAATCGATCCGAAAACCTTAATACATCTAACTGCCACAGTGTCAATCTGGAAGAACTATGAGCTAATTCATTTCAGACCATGATCTCGCCGACCGGGATTTTCAAATCCATGATGCCTTAGGACATTTCCGTTCAGAAAACAGAATAGAAAAAAAAGTAGAATGCCCAATTGTCATTAATTCACCAGTTGGAAGGGTAGTCCATAACTTATTTGCCCATTTTTAGGAATGAAAATAACCACTCAAAACTCATTAAGTGGGTCCTGCTCAAAACTGATTTAGCTATAACGCGGCAAGCACAAAAACTGGTAGCAAAAGACACTCCTAGGAGTTCATCAATTAGGAGTAGGTTGACACCGATTAAGTGGACTGTTACAAGCCGTCTTGGACTGGAATCGATAAGTTGTGTCTAAGAGGAGAGGGCCTAGAGACAGTTTGACTGTGTGCAAAAATCTCGCGATCGATGTCTTGATGACTGATTATGGGAGCTTCCCGAACCTTAGATCAGGATTAGCACTTTTAGATTCTTTCACCCTCAGCAAGGCCATAGAAACTATCAGTAATACCAGCAGCCTTCAAGAACTATGCAAATATTCGGGTTTTGATTCATATGAAATTTTGTTAAGCTGTTCAGTAGAACTTATACGATCAGGTGGATATATTGATTAGAATCATCAAAACGCACTTTTATGATGTAGTGTGCATTTAAACCAAGTGATAATCGGCAAATTAAACCATCAATAAAACAACGAGTGTTTTTTTATTATTTTCATAACATCGCTTCGGAGGCCTGAACTACCCCAGTTAGTCCGGGTATGTTGAGGACAATTCAAGTTTAAAGCATGGTGTTCGGAAAGTACATAGTTATATTTTTGCACACCTGCTATATACAGTTTTCTGTTCGAGAGTCATAATCACATGTGCGACCCATTGAAGCCAGGTGAATGGTCAGGAAGAACGGAATCGCATAGACTTTATGACTAAAACTATAAAAAACGGATCGTTAGGTAAAAAACGACTCAAGATTAAACTGAGCACGTGACCTTGGATATCGGAGACTTGTTGACTACGGCAGTTGAGTGTTAGAAGGTGCTGCTATCGCCTTCAGTTCTGTGAGAGCACGCGCGCACATGACATCGAATCACTGCCCTTTCTGGCATACAATAATTTAATGGTTCTTCGCCATAATAATCAGATGCAGATACTGGAAACAAGTCAGATTACTTAGTCATATCTTAATAATAAAAATCTGCTCACTGTATCTTTTGATAGTTGCATCAGCCATTTTCGATTGGAATTCAATCATTCAAAGCCATCAAACACATGAAATTCAATTCACCTTTCCTCCAGGCAGTAAAACGAATAGGACTCGTTTAGTTCGACAAAAAGTATTGGAAAAGGCTAATGGTAGAATGCATTTCGCAGCTCGATATGAAGATCGTACCCACATCGAAAGGCTACATCTCTACTCCACGTCTAATGACAATTTATATAATTATCGCTACGACAGCTTCAAATGATCCAGACCACGGATCCCATCATTCCTTTGACTGAAGATCTCCAGAAGTATCACCTTATTTCATTTTAACCAGTTCGATTCCCCTGTCCATCTACGGGCAGGCCCAGCCTATCGTGAGGTTAAATTTAAACAATCTTTAACACTCCTGGCCGTTCACTGCTTTCTTCCAAGTTCTGAAGATATTCACGATGGTGGGACGTCCACTATAGGAAATGAGATCAAACTGAACTGCATGAGCGCAAAATAAACTTACGAAAGTTGTGGATTTCCTATCGTCCGCAGATCTATAGAATCCCAAAATTCGGAGAAAAAGAGCGGACTACAACAGGTGGTACCTTTATATTGGCCGATATCAAAGATAGGTCAAAATCATCTTTTAAAAAGAGCTACAAAGTCGATACCCATCTCAACACTCGATTTGGAGCAAAAGTGTACAAAGGTGCACAATGCGGGGAGCACATCATGGAACCGCGAAGGAAAGGTTAAGTAGTGGTGGTTGTCGAGTGAACGAATGGGATTAAATTAGTCACTGTACACAGGAAAGATTCAAAAATGGGAGGAGAAATCGACTCATAAACGTACTGCGAGTCGAGGAATATACATCAATCACACACACGCACACACAAGCACACCATACACAGAAAAGGAGGCAGAGAGGAGAAATAAGACCTTGAGAGAAAATGGAAAAACAACCATGCTCGTCGTAATCGGAATCTGGGTATAAGAAAAGGAGGGAAAGGTGAGAAAGGTAAGAGTTCAAATACAGAGAAAGACACGGTGGAGAATTAAAACACACGCACACACAAACGGGTAATTAGCGCGGGATCGGCTGCTGCTGCTGTGCTGACTGATTTTGTTGCTGTTGAGGCACTCCATCCTGCATCGGCCTCTGCATCTGCATTTGCTGCGGATGTTGTTGCATCTGCTGAGGATGGGGTTGAACAAGAAGTTGTGAAAGCATTAGCGAATTCTGCTGTTGCTGCTGCGAGACGAAAAGAGGTGCCTGGGATCTGGGTGAGACCGGCCCAGGTGTCGCAGATATTCGTTGCTGTGGGACGGGAGGTCTGAGCATAACTCCAGGGTTGTTTCCAGATGGGGCGGCCATAGCTGGCGAAGGATAACGGGAAGAGAATGCAGTCGGTGGATAGTTATTTGGCATCAGCTGCTGCTGGTGTTGCTGTTGCTGCTGAGGTTGTGACTGCATCTGCGGGAGATGTTGTTGTTGTTGCGGATTATGACTATAGGGGAGCTTGCTCTGAGGAGCGTAGCATGGCTGACGCACACACCAGGATTCTTGAGAGCCTGGCGGTTGTTGCACGGACCAAGGATTGGACATCAGAACCTGGCCTTGTTGTAGCATTCGTTGTTGCTGCTGTTGCTGTTGGACATGAGATACGTAACCGGTACCTCCACGCACCAAATGCTGTTGCTGCTGGGACTGTGGTGGCATTGATTGGGAATGAGAATATTGGAAGGGCTTTGAGGAGGTCGTTCCTTTCTGCTGACTTCGCACGTAATTCCATGCAGGAATAAAGGGCGGCTGCTGAGGCAGAAACGCAACAAATTAAAACAATAATAGGTCCCATTGAATATGATTTATTTACCCAGCAGGAAAAAGAAAATCAATAAAACTTACATCCACCTCACTGAAGAAGCTTCGTCTCGCGGAAATAACCATATCAATATCAGCTGCATTTGGCGGTTGACCGACAGAATTTACCAGATGTGTCGGGGGAGTGGAGGGATTAGGAATGGCAAGCTGCTGGGGCCGCATGGAGGACGGTGGCATTTGAGACATTTTGCTACCAGAAGCACTGATCGGATTGGGAGGCATAACTTGGCCATTCGACGCGCATACACCTCCACTAGACCAATGCATCAATGTCTGCTGTTGTTGCAGTGGATCGGAGACTGGGTTCTGCATGTTAGTTACCTGAGATTGCGGGGGAATCATTATTCGTTGTTGCCTTGGCAGCTGAGGACCCCCACCAGGCATGGGGTACATGTTGGCGACACTAGGACCAGTAGGCATCATATCACCCTCGTTAAAGTACTGTCTCTTCATTGGACCCGACTGCAGTGAGTATACATCTTCAGTTTCAGAGTTCATAGGTGGTTGAAAGTGCATCCTTGGACTTATGGCGACCATTGGACTATTGATGAAGCCCCGTTGACCATTTTCATAGAGGTTACCTTGAGGATTGCTTGACTGCCGAACAAAGCCCACATCAGAAGAGTAGTTCTTAGTCTGTTGCATTTGTGGTGGTTGCATCTGGAGTTGTTGTGATTGCTGCTGCTGATGCTGTTGATGATAAAGAACGGGCTGCTGGACGAAAGGAGAGGGTACCGTCGTAGACTGCTGGAACTCGGCGGCAGAGGCAAGATTATGTGTTTGCTGATTGCCTAGAGCCTTCGGAGGAGCGAGTGGAGATTGATGTGGTAGATTTTGATAAGGCGATGTGTGGGAATACTGGAGAGCAGATGGGTACGTCGGCACTGAGGTAGGTTTCGGTGGAGAACTACGAGAGGCAGAGGCGGCGTGTGGGGATGCCATGGATACCAGTGAGTTAAAGCTGTGCGGTGTTTCCGTAGAGCCTGGTCCACTTAAAACAGTAGGACTTGTGGTAGTAGCCGTTGCATGGGGAGCAGCAACTGAGGTAGGGGCGCCACCAGGGGTGTCAACAATCGGTCCTGACTGCTGTTGTGGAGTGTTAGGCTGTTGAGGAGTTCTGATGTTATTAGCACACTGCATAGTCTTTTGCCTACGCCGAAGGGTTTGCAGTTTCCTGAGGCGTTGTTGAGATTCTTGCTGTTTTTTCATAGCCTTGTATTGTGCGCAGAACATGACTTGGCAGTTAGCATCGTTACATTTTACAGAATGCGCCACAATGATTCTGTTCATTTGGCGACAGCTTAGGCACTTAGAGCGGTCGTGTGGTGTCTGCATATGAACCAGGCGACGTTTGATGTCTCGACAAGAACTGATGCGACAGTTTGCATCCCTACAAGTGGATGTATGCTTAAGGAGTTCCACACAACGCTCCATTCTCAGTCGATCTGATTGCTGGACTGCTCCAGTATTTGTGTTATCGTCACTGACAACAACTTTACTCATTTGGTGATCATGACCACGAACCTTGAAGCAATCCTCACATAGATAGTAATTGGGGCATTGCTTACACAGTCGAGGAGTCTCAGTTTCCGTCTGACACCCATTGCAGACGTAGATTATGGTATCCTTGTTTTCAGTATGGATGTCATAAAGAAAGGCCAGAGTGGAGAACTTAGCTCTTCGAAGAGTAGAGAATTCCAGATGGCGTTCGCGAGCTCGACTCAAAAACGAGTCGCGACATTCCATGAGTTCGGAGGTGAATAAAGGATCAGGATCTTTGACAGGTTGGAGGTTAGGAATTTGGTTGGAGTTGTAGAGGTTGATGGTGAGGAAGGCATCAGCATGACGTTGCAGATTCTCCTCAAGTCGGCGTTGAACCTCGGCTTCCGTGTCACCACCGGGTGCAGCAGCGAGCCTCTTTCGCTTTGTGCCGCCACCAGGAATGTTCATGGAGGAACCAGCACGCTTAATTTTTCGCTTCTTGGTCTTCTTACGATTGTCAACTCCATTCAAACCACCGCCACTACTTCCAGCACTACCTGGCTTACGATCGCAATCAAGGCTCCCCTGGTTACTGTCACCATCTTCTTCACCTTCAACATAGTCTTCTACTTCTTCCTCCCTTAGTCTTCGGCGGTTCTCAACAGCAGGCTGGGACGGGATAAAACAAATTAATGCCCAAGGTTCACTACACCAACCAAAGTTTAAAAATAACCTAGGCTTACCTTAAGAAGTTCCTCCAAAGTGTTTGGCCAAAGGTCCCCGTCGAAATATGGCAGATCAGTGGGGGAGAGGCGCTTAGTCTCAGAAGCATCCTCGTAAATATTTTTGTAATCAAAGACAATCCGTTCGTTATGGGCCTTTTGGAGCATTTTGCGATACCAGTCCTGGAGGCGCTTGGGTTTTGGGATCTTTTGATCAGGGGGATGCATGTGGAAGATATAGTCATCACCTTCACCAGGCGGACAAGCCCAGATATGCGCATTTGCGTAGCCCTGCTTTTTAGCATAGTGCAAGTAGCCGATGAGGATTTCGTGGTAGATGTCTGTCCGATACTGTTTGGGTTGAAAGAAGTAGACAGAATCCAAGTAGGCAATGTATACCCGTCTGGTGTTAGGAGGAGGGCAATCGGAAGAGTATTCTTGGACGTAGAGGCCGAAGAAGCAAACTTCCTGACCATCGACTTCTTGGAAGGCAAAAATCACCTTATTGCGGTATGGGAAAGACTCGGGAAATTTGCCGCCATTAGTGAAAATTTCACGCATATACTTTTTCACCTCCACGTACTTGTTGGCACTTGCGAGAACTCGAATTATGACTTCACTGGTATGCGACTCATTTTTCTTCATAAAGTCATTTACGCGTTTCTCAAGAAATTCGCTAAGCTTACTTTTGGGAAGACGTTTGGCTGTAAAACGATTGGGAGATCTTGTAATTCCATAAGTCTTTCGACAGGTATTGCAGACAAATCCACTGGGCCATATCTCGTCCATATGACAGGCGCAAACTTTGTGCCACTTTCTTCCGCACTCTCGACAATTGACGAATTTCTCATGGACAATGGTATTGTTCACTTGTCTTTTGAATCGGCTCTTTTCGAGGTGTACAGGTGAACTCTGATCATCAATTGTGATGGTACTCCCTGCGTTCTGATAGCATTTGTCACAAACAATATACTTGTCCAAAAATTCCTTTTTCTGTTCCTTGTCCGTAGTTTCGCAGACATAATAGACATCATCACGATTAATGTTGCAGGACTTTTCAGTGAGACAAGAGAGAACGTGAGGATGATGAACGTAGGCGCGTCCACAGCAGAAGCCCAACTCACACATGAGGGGGTCGACGAAACTCTCAAAAACTTCAGACAACTTGGTACAGGCTTTGTAGATCTTCGTATTCTTCCTATTATATCTCCAAGCGTTGTTGAACATCAGCCAGAAATCATCAACAACATCCCAAGGATCACTGTAATCTCCGCGTTCAAGCTTCTTTTCGATTGTGGAAAGATCCATTGGGCAAGGAACGATAGAGGGATAATCTGTGAGCCGTAGCTCTTCGTAAGCTACGGGAAGACGGAAATGAATAGAGTGAGGTTCTTGACTGGATATGTTTTTGACTAGAGGAATGAAGGCTTTCTGGAGTTTCTCCTTGGTCCAAACATGACGACGGCTCGTATCTAAGTTCTTGATTGTCGATACAGAAGACTCAGTCCTCATCGGTGCATCGTGTGCCTCCTCAATTTTCACTGTTAATGTATCACTTGAAGTGATAGGAGTGGAAGCTTCTGTTTTAGGTTTTAAAAGGGAGTTTGTGTCTTCGTTTGGTTTTTCATTAGAAGAATCGATAGCAGATTCAAAAGCGCCAGAAATACCGCCACAAGAAGCTAAGGATTGAGATCGGAGATTGATCTGCTCAGACGATTCCTCCCTCACGGTAGGTGAAGAACTACCATTCGTATTAAAGTGGCGCAATTTGTGCTTTAACTCTTCGCGAAGTCGGATTACATAACTTTTCAAATTGACCAAATATTCTTCTTTAGTACAACACTCCGCAAATAATTTAGACTCTTGTGTTTTGAAAAACGTAAATATAGCGTCCGATCTGCTGTCATTATAAGTTTCCGGATTAAAAACTTGGCCCGCATAAGTTCTAATTAATGTATCACGTCGCTCAGGTCCAAAGTTTGTGCGCCAGTCAAATCCAATCGTCGAACTATTAGTCGAGCGAGCATCAGAAATGGCGGGATTGAAAGTGCCATGGTGACACTGGGCACCGTTTACTAGTTGCTGGTCATTCTGGGTATTACCATGAGTGGAGTTTCGCGAAACACCAGAAACATCATCGAAACTACGGGTAGAACAAAGAAGACAAGCGGGATCAATACACCTATCCGAATGATCCTTTAGACGCTTACAAACAGCGCAATGAACGACAGTACAGTCGTTACCACGGTCGCAGGTATAGACATGATCCAAAAGAGTTCGCATTTGAGCACAAACTGGAAATTGACAGGGGACGCCCGTACCAGTCCGCTCCTTCGTTCGACATTCTATGGCATGTCGGAGGATGCACAAATACTTTCTAGCAACCAATAATGCATCATCGGAACGGGATGGGCCGTTACTTTGGTGTTCACGAAATTGTGAAAATGACTTCATATCAATAAATCAATGCGAAAAATGATTTATCATATGCCTAAAAATGTGTGAAAAATAAAAAAACCGTTTTTTTTTAAAAATAAGCATAGCGATAAACAAAAGGCAACGCACATCTACTAATGTCATCCGACGTTAGCTAACAAATGGCGAATGTACTCAAAAGGCGCTCAACTAAAACAGACAATTCCAACAATAATTTTCATAAGATAAATTAAAAGGTAAGAAAAAGACCTGTTAACCTGCATAGGTAAATTTAATTTTTGTATTGATTGCGTTTTAACCTACCTAAAATGGTATTAAGCTAGTAATTATTCGTGCAACCAGATGAAATATTCAATTACAAAATATCATATTCGCCTAAAAATTAAATTTTCACACGTTTAATATGGTTAAAATTGAGCTCCACTTGATGTTTAAACCTAACAGCATCGTTGACACAGAAAATTCGTCTGTCACCCTTCAAAATGTAGCCAATATGAGTCTTATTATATTAAATTGTCGACTTATAATAATGAGCCAAGCAAAGCATTTTCAGCTATAGACCTTCACTTAAACCAATATTTTATCCGATTATCCCAATGCATTTGCGCGTAATCATTGACTGTTTGCTTTACCTGCTATAATAGGTCTTCTAGCACAACTTTTATTACGTTGTATGGGATTTTGCTGACTTTATATATTGGCACAATTAAATAAAGCATAACCGCTATCAATAGAGCCCTAAAAATTGGTTACATGCCCACCGACAAAACAAGACCAGAAGTCCGCTGACAAAATCCAAATTTGATTTGCCAGTATTGAAAGTATTAATATGCAGTGTAATTAAACAGACATTAAGTGAATTTTAACAAAACCACTCAAGCTGATTTTTTTCATAGTTTCAAATAAGCGGCTATGCGCATTTTCAAAATTTGATAATAGGGTGAGTGAAGGTTGTTAGTCATTAGTTATCGATATTACTTGCCAATAGTTTTGTTATTTTATGAGAACGTACAACTTATACGACTAATTAAGTGCTGTAGTGAAATTAAGACAAAGGTAGCGGTTAGTGGATTTATTGAATCCATAAGCGTAATGAAACTAAACTTGTTACTGCAAGAATGAATGAAACTTAGAATGTGCTTGTAGAAGAACAGCTTGTGAAATATTTGTTTTGATAGTGGGTAGCCTTCAGAGTTAGGACCGAATAAAAGTGAGCATCTACTCGAGGGATAAAAATGAAATCGCTGGAAGATTAAAACAATTACTTAATAATATTCATTGGCATATTCAACAAGAACCTCTTGGCGGTACTAAAAGAGTTGATAGATTACGCCCTAATTTTCCTGATTAAGTGAGATGCATAACTCCTTTGGCTACAATTTCGACCACTCTTTTTCTGCAACAGCCATTGGTTGACCCGATTATCCGGTTTCCAGACATGAACTGCACCATAATAGGTGATCTGTGTGGATTATTTTGCATTGAACCATCTGATTCTCCCATATATCTTTAATGTAGGTCTTCCATCTACACCTTTGTACCTTTATCCCATAAAACGCAGTATGCTGTAAATCGTACTCGAGCTGATTCCTATGGTCCCACTTTTTTATTGCAACTGTAGTACTCCTGGTTTCCTGTCGAATAGGAGGGATTAAATCAGGTGACAGCTATTTAGTGGAGGAATGTTATTTCCTTCTATTCAAAACAAAAGCGTCAAAAGAAATCTGGATTCTCATTTTTGAATTCAATATATCACCAAATGATCTTAATGGTAGCTTTAACTAATACTATAACAATTATTGTTAGATTATGATTTTTCACCTTTGGCCTTTGCTGATGTCGATTGCCAATGTAGCCTATTTCGCTTTACACCTTGGTGGTGATGCTGTTGTCACGTTCTTAAAATGTCGTGGTTCGAAAGTATAAAGTCTTCTTCTGCTGCACGCTTGGTTTCATCAGCAGCCAAAGAAATATTCAGGGATAGTACCGCAGAAATTGGAGGCAATTTCACTTCGAATCCGATTGTTTTACGTAGACTACACTTATATATCTGTGGACTGTCATAGCACACATTACCATTATCGATAATTTTTTTTTGCATGTACTTCTGGATTTTGAAGCAGCATTTTTTTAGATCCAGTCGATAACTTGAGAAAATCGCAATCAAGAATTACCGAATTGGAGAACCTTGTCACTCAATTCAAGTCCGAGGTTTAGTGCTATTGTGATTTTGAGCTTTTTTAGATTTATAATTATCAAGAGGAAATCGCCTATTTGAATTCGTGTGTCGAATCACTCGAGTTGCGCATTGCGCATAACCAAGAGGAAAGTAGTGTACACCTTCGGGAAAAAGAGGTTTGGTCATTACATTTATCAGCGCATTTAAATAGAAAAAAATTTTAGAATTACTCGCAAAAATTGACTCGCGAACAGAGGAATCCGAAGGTGAGTGTTTGTCGCCACCACATTCCCTGTCGGGTAATGTACTTCGGAGCGGCAAGGATTTATCCATTGGGTGCCTTACATGCCTCGAAAGTTGCACCCTCCAAAAATCAGATGAATCTATCGAAGTAATAGATGATAGTTTATTATTTTGTTCATTTAGAGCATTCTCAAGGGGGAATTAGCTAGAAAATGTGCTGAGATTGAGGTAAGTTTTTCATTGATTTGGCGAACTATTAGAATGACTAGTACATGGTTTTTTTTTAATGTTTGTAAACAACAACTTTCAATTCGCTTACTCCATTGTGCGAGAATACAGTGTCAAGTCACAGAGGTTTTCCCTTTAATAGTGTTGGTTAGAGTCAGGATTGATACAAATCACTGATCTCTCAATCGCTGTCAAATGTAATAGGGTCACAAATATCGCGCTTTCCAATTATTTTTGTGTGTACAGGTGTTACGCGCAGAGTTAGAGCAGTATGGAGCGAAATATCATGTGGTGGCCGCTCTCCAAGAGGCAAATGCTGCTCCTGTAGCTCGATCTCAAGAGTGTTTGCGTCGTCTTGGAGAAATGCGGCCTCCGAGAAACACCTTCCCTTCTTGTCTGTTAGTAAACTCCATCCTGTTTTACTCATGTGGTTGAGTTTGTTCATATCTCATTGTTTATGTTATTAATGATGATATTAATGTTGAAACCTTCGTTGGAAGAAAGTATTTTCCAGCAATTATTTTCTTGAAAGGAAAGTTTTTCTGACGTCTCTCTTGTTAGGGGCCTCCACTTGGACCATTCCTTTCTTTTCCAATATTTAACCTATATGAGCGGCCATTTCCAACCAGTGGATGTGCTCCTCTGCAGAAGTAAATAGTCTCCTGTTATCATAAGTATCATGAGTAGGGGTATTTTACGCAACATTATTGTTCAAACATGTATATTTCTTTAGAAGCCCCTTGCGCTATCCGACGCCAATGTGCAAACTGAGAAGTCGTCCCCTCTGGTTTTATTATTTTTTATTATTTACTCCCCACCCATTAGGGCAAATCCCAAGGACTTATTGTGGGTACAACAGAAGTACAAGTAGCTTTCACAGCTTGTAGCGCACAACGGTTAGCGCAGAAGACAGTGAAAGCGTTTGCCAACGTCTTCGATTCACTAGTCACTTCTCTGGCATTGTTTCATAGTACAAGTAGTGTTTCATCTTCGTAGTGGCACCTCGTCCGTCCTGGACACTGTTAAGGGTAGACAGTTTTCATACCTTTCACAGAAGTCCTTTCAACCTTCTGGCGGAGATTCCATTCATTGCTACGTGCACGCGCTTTCCACAGTCCAGTTTGAGACCATTAATCCAGATATTTACGTCGTGTCTCGTTCGCCAGGCTGTATGAAGTTGTATTTCTGCTGGCATAATCTAATTTTATATGTCCGGTGGGTGATTAGTCCTATCCCGCCGCCCCTCTCATCAGCCCCCAGAGATGCCCTTGGTATGTTTTCTTACTCCCAGAAAGGTCTTACTATGGCCATAAAATGAAAGAAAAATACAAGAATTTGAGTGTGACCAATGTGTATGCCTGGCTCACTACTGGAAGATTTAATCATTTTTTTAATTCTGCAGAGACAACTTGTTTAGTGAAGGGCATATGGTTAGTTTAGGGCAGCATCCCTTGCTATCACACCAGTAATTAGTGAAATCAAACATCCATGAATTTGAACGCTCAGAGGGAATTGATGGAAGAAAGTTGTCTTAAGTCTTGTAAAGTAAAGTGTTTGAAGCACTTTCTTAAGTTGAAAATTGATCTTCATAGCTTAGCTTTGCAATAAAAGTCTCTTTGAGAACCTTGAGACCACACTATTCATACGTCACTTTCTTTTCGAGCGCATTTCAGTGCTGGTGACTTGGGCACGTAAGATGATGCCAGTGCTGCAATATTTGCTTGTTGAGCAAATTCGATCTGCCATACGTGAAAGATGTCTTGGTATCCTTGGACGTACTTAGTCTACTGCAAGGTTTGGGAGACATCTAAATTGGACCTGGAAATCATCCTCATAAACAGAGTGAACGCAATGGCGGACTTATTAAAACTTTAATCAGCGGTGCTTAGGAAGTCAGTTAAATGATTATTTTCTAAGTATCTGGTATGGGCATTCTGAATCTGACTCATCAAATGACAAAGGTTCGAAATGTTCTGGTTAGATACTATTCTATAAAAGGATGATCAAATGCAAATTACTGAATCGGAAGGACTCCAAATGTGCTTTTTTCATAGGCTTGGGTTCATGTTTATGTCAGCATTCTCAAAACTGAGGCCTTGAAGACGTTAAATGCCTGCTTTTTTCTGCTGATTATAGTTCCAACAGAGTGAGTCGAACATGCGCAATGCGTTTCTCGGAGCAGTGGCTGTTCTACGGGGTTAGAGGAACTACGCTAAGTAGATGTTATTTTTCCCACAGAACGCAGCTCAAAAAAGCCTGGAGCTCTGTGCCAGCTGAAATTTAATCCTCCAGGCTACTCGTTACCCTCTTAATATTGTCAGTAGTTTGAAAATAGCAGTAAAAACCGAGGGTGATTTATTACCCTTAGAATTGGTAATTGCGATTTCTGCTTTCGCTCTGGGCATCATCTTCTTTGGTTCATGTCAATATCAAAATTGGGCGACCACAATCAATGTTCCGCAAGTCTCAGAGTTCACTATTGGCATCGCAGCTCTTCTGAATGCGAACATCCCTCTGTACTTGAAATTTGACTTCCCAGGTTCAAATATTCTTTCTGGAAAGTGTCGGGAATTTTGACAGCTGAAATACATTATTGCTTGATCAGTGTGTGTCAGTGGCACCATCCACACTGGGCAATGCTAGTCTACAAAGGGATGGCCACTTTCGAGCGACATGGGCTTATTAAAGTGGGTTCTTGGTCGTCTGGGAATAGGTATCTAATTTTCTTTGTAAAGAAGGTCGTGCTTCAAAAAATAATTTTAGTCTACCAAATCATAATCAGTCCATCACTTTCTGACTGCCTTGTCGGAAATTACGGGTTCATGGCACGAAATTGTGGAAAGATTGTAGAAGCCTTCGTTTTAAGTATTTTTCGTAAGGTTTTAACCCTTCAATTTAAACATTTCAGGCGTCTCCGCCGCCTCATGAAAACTCGTTGCAAATTAAAGAGGCGCAACAAAATTCATCGGTTGAGTCGTCAGAATACCGTTCTTCTTTTCACATGTTTGATTTCTTAAGTACCCGAATCCTCTTTTTACGTCTTAAGAACTTCTGGTGACGGTCGGTGAAAGTTTATTCAACTTATATTCGTTGACAAAAATATTAGGTGAAAAAGTAATAGTTTTCGGGGAAAGAATCGGTCGTCAGGAATGCCTAGTCTCATTCGGTGGTCGCCCCCAATTCGTCCAGTAGCCTGTTTACCCTTCTCGCCTTGACATCCTCTGAGCGATATAATTTCTTCGATGTCCAGGTCGTGCGCAGATCGTCGTACAGCTTTCATTATTCAAACCGAGGAACTTTTATTCGATCGAATTAACTAGAGTTGCGCCCCCCCCCCCCCTCCCATTTGCCATCGGCCTCAGTTATGCTACAGCCATTACTTGCTGGGTTTTTATCTAAGATTGATATTTGTAAACGATGCCGTATACCGGGCATTCCGACATGTTTTAGAAACCAATCCCCTCAACTGATGCGATTATACAGACGGATAGCTCCCTTGTGAGTCAATCAACAGTTTCCACTTATGAGCTAGCTGAATGTGCATTCAAAGTCGACATTCTGTCTCCTCAGATCGAAAGAAAGAGAGTTGTAAAAAGTGAGACCAGCGGAACGGGCAGTACTACGAGTAATGACAGCGTCGGAGATGACCATGAGGACGAAGGTAATGGTGAAGAAGACTGCGAGGAGATGGAGTCAAAGTCAGCTCGTTTCGTGCGGATTAGCGAGGCATTGTCCAGCGCTGTGGCCCTTCTTCCTCCACCGTCCTCTGAACATACTACTGCAATGGTGTGGCCTCCTCCTCAACCAGAAGCACAAGTTGCTGTTCTTATCGCCGCAGAAGCCGCCTCGCGCCAGGAGCTCATGATGACCCGTGACTACATCGCTCAATTGCTACAGCATCCTCCCACCCACTCTGACGAAGTTTTACAACTTTTGAAAGCGGTTCTTACCTCCTATTCCAAGCTTCTTCAGGGTCAATGTACCCTCGCTGACTTCGAAGCTATTGCTGAACCTCTAGTAGAAAGAGATCAATCGTATGCCGAGATAATTGACCAACTAAAAATGACTCCCCTTGAAAAATTTGTGAATGAAATCTGTTTTCAACTAGAGAGTAATGGAAAAATCTTAAAAGACACGGAGGTTGCGCATAATCCGGCTGCTGTTCGTCTTTACGAAGTACTCTCTCAAAAAGAGGATAATTCGCTCCGTAATCTCCTTTTGACTGGACATGGCAGAGTTTCTTCTGAGGACCAGAAAATTGTTGATAAATTTAATTTTCTTGTCAAAGAAGCGGAATACAAGGATGCTTTATGTGACAGTCTTTTGCGGCTGCTTGAATATGGTACTGTAGAATCGAGCAAACGCAAGCTTGACTCTGATGGAACTCTTATTGTCGAACGAGTTGCTGAAGCACTGGCTGTGAAAACCAAAAATCAAATCGGCGAAAATGCCATTGAAGATATCCGAAATCGAATAAAGTCGGTGGATATGGTGAATTTATCTCCGGAACTGAAATCTGCATTGGATGGTCTCACTTTTCTACTTCGCTTTATTGATGATGACAAGGGTGGATGTGATCATGCGATCGCGTACGACTTATTAAACCTGTTGTCTTTGCAGAAGCCACCGAAGGTGGAAAATTCAGACCACAAGCTCCGTGTATGCCTCAGAGAATTGTTGAAATCGAATAAACCGGATATTACTGCCCTAGGTCCCGAAGACCACGATATTGTAATACATCTGATCGACAAGCTGAATTGCAAATCCAACAGTGTGAACTCAGCTAGTCTAATTGATTTACTCAAGGCTATTACAGAGGAGGTGCAATGCAATAAGGTGGGTGATTTGCAGGAGAGGATAAAGTCGGCACAAGTGGATGATGAGATGGCGAAATGTCTGGGAAGTCTTGTAATGGTTTATACTAATTTGTGGACCAAATATGCCCAGGCGGAGAAGGATAAGGTTGCCCTGGGACAGTTTGTCCGCAGCAAGCATGAGGAGAGCAAGGCGTATCATGCTCAGTTACAGAAGCTCCTTGTCGAACGACAGTCAACTGTGAGGTTTGCCTTTCATTATGCGCAGTACCGTGTTAGGCAAAGGCACCTGAGTGGTAACTTCCTATGTTGCAGAGTGTGAATCAGGTGGAAGAAGTGACCAAACTGCAAGCGAAAATTGAGCGGTTGGAGTTGCATTTACTTCAGGTAAGTCCTCGAAGTTTGAAATGATGTTGAACATTGATAGAGCGAGATTATAGTTTTATACGTCTTGTTTCCTACTTTTTGGGAGATGTGGCGAGTTAGTACTGGATATTCGGTTCTCGAATGATATTTCAATCAGAGTAGTATTATCACCGAGAAATCGCCAGGGATTTCTCATGACATTCCCGATTTCAATGACACAATTTATTGCTGTAATCAAGTATTTGGTTTTTCATTCTTCAGCTGACGCTTTCAAATCATAAGAGGTTATGTTGATCTGATTCAATTTTGAAAAAAAAATGGTTTATAATACAATCTCTGGTCAGGAAACAGCGTTTGCCTTGCAGTTAATTTAGCTTTGAGTTGACAGCATGGGTTTGATTCGTTCTGACGTAAAATCAACAAGTAGCTATTAGTTTCTTTGATTTTATGAATGTGAGTTCGCTTATTTACGGCTTTTAAGGCTTCCCTTTTATGCAGCAAGCTTTCTAAGAAGTTTAAGTTGCAGTTTCAGAATGTCTACTTCTATTCATCAAAACGCTCTCCTCTAATCAGAGACTTGAAATGATGGGATCGATTTCTTAGTGCTCCTCGCTCATGCTTCGGAAACATGTTTATCACTTAAGATGAGTCTTTTTATTCGAGTAAAAGGGTTGGAGAGGAATTCGTCTTTAAAATGTCAGGGACCTTGTTCTCTTCCCGCAATGCGACCTTTTACGGTGATACGTTCGACCTAGCAAGTCAAACTATGGAGGGAATCGAAATGATTACAGTCTTCTTTCTAGGAAGACGATTTCAACATAACTTCTGAGCCAGAGACGTTAGACTCTTTACTTATTTCTTTGACATTTCCAAGTAGCAGTGAGCTCGCATGTCGTTTGGCCTCGAAATAAGTGCCCCATTGTAGTGCGTTATTATTTCCAACTCCGAGTTCAAATTGAATGGCTTGTTGTTGGCACTTGCTCCGGATTTGCACAATTCGTGATTGCGCGCCTCGTGTCGGCCGACACGACAACTATAATCCTCACTTACTTGTTAAGGCACCACAGAAAATAATATTTGATTGCAAGAGATTTCTATTTGTTGAATTTTCAGCGGATAGCTGTTGCCTGTGCATGCTTATTGGTTGGCCGCTTCGCAATCAAGTTTAGCACCATTAATGTTTCGTTCACAGTACTATCATACACAAATTAATCTGCTGGGTTGTTGAAAACAACTTTTTTCGGGAACTATATTCAATCTCTCGAGCTTATGTGTGGACGAAACAAGAGCTCCGTTTGCATTTTTTCATGAAAACTTGGTTTAAATGGTTTTACTTTTTTTCTCCTTTCTCTATGTTGCATAACTTCTCTCTGAGTCTTCAATCAAAGTTCAGTCTCTTTTCTAATTTTTAATGCTGCCCTTCATTCAAAGAGTAGCTTATTTTTTGGATCACAGAAGAGAACGGTATTTTCCAGTTCTGGGCAGATGTAACTAGCGCTTATTGCTTTTGATAGTGCTAATGGCGATTTTATGGATGTTCTGTTTTCCCTATTTTACACCGGTTCTAATTCCATCAAAAATGGAATGATATTTTCTTGAGTTTTTTTGTCCGTTCAAATAGACAGAGGGGAACCATACTCGAGAGGCAATAGTGGCGGAGGAACGAGAAGCCTCACTTCGGGAGTCGTTAGCACAGGCAGAGGCAAAGATGAGCGCTCTACGCGAATTCGTTGACTCTGCTGAGGAACGCATCGAATGTGCCCGTGAGGAACGTGAAGCGGCCCGTGAAGCGGCACGTACCTGCCAGAAGAAGCTTGCTACTCTTCGTGCCAATTACGACAACCTACAGAAAGCATTGGATTCTCTTGAGAAGGGTACATATGCTTGAGTATCTGGTATTGTGAGTTTCCTTTGCTCGCCCACTGAAATCGGCATTCATGTAGAAGGGGTCATTTCCGCGGTAAACGAGTTCAGCTATAAAATTATTCCAGGGGATGCTTAGTCTTAATGGCTCTCAATGAAATTATGATTACTTTGAAAGTTTGTGAAATAACCAAGCCTTTATGTGTTTCCTTAATGAAGAGTTTGGAACTTTGAGCGATTAAATTCCCGTTTAAAACATCTATTCAACCTCGTATTTCGGTTCGAAGCCTTAACTGTTGGCTTCAGATCTTCATTTGCTTTCAACTTCGAAGTTTCGATTTACCACAGAAATTAGAACTCATTGTTTAGTATGGAAACACTGTTTCTGGCTTTCCTTGTCAGTGATCAAATCTCGAATCAATCCAGAAAGTGGGAAAATCCTCCCGCACTGAATTCGTACTTCAACATTTGAAACTAGCAAACTAATAAATATCTTTCAACCTCATGAGTTCTGATAATTTTATGGATTCACTAATCCCAGCTTCTATTTGGTTAAGTTATGTCACGACTACATCTGTATATCGCATAGCTTAATATTGGAAGATTGAAGTTCTGCTTTGATTACCTAAATGTGCAATTTCTTTAGGGACTCTCTTCCAGTGCTCCATAATTGACTAGAGATGTTCTAGTCTCCAGGTTTTTTTTGTCGACTGTTTCAGAGAAGCAAGTGGAGACTAACGCTACGGCACAGCACTTCCGATTGGAGAACAAGAGATTACTGCAGGAGGTAGTGGAGCTTCAACGGCGTATCTCTGTCTTTGAGACTGAAGTTTCTCGACTGGAAAGTGTGCAAGCTAATAATCATGCACTTCAAAAACAACTGGAACGTCATGCTGATCGTCTTTCCGAAGCGCATGCCCTGGGTTCGTCTTCAAACTGACTTCATGTATATGCACCCTTAATTTCGCTACTGGTATAGTGATCGCACACACTTCTGACTCATCAAATAACATAAGTTTGAAGATTGCTACTTTTCGTTGAATAACGGGAATGTACGCCCATGTTAATTAATAATGGCCCTCAAAGTGCTCGCCATATTGGACGTCCTCAGCCAGATAAGAGTCTGACACTTTTATTCATGTTAGATTTGGGTTACCGCCCCGCAAGAATAGATAGACGGCTGTATTTATACAAAATCTCTGCACGTATTGACTGTTAAGGTGTCCATGGAGCATGCTCAACCACAGACTTTTTTACCTCCCTAAAGTTCATAGTTGTTCTAGTTTTGAAAAATGTATTTCCTCCCAGCCCGTCGGTATGAAGAACGAATTCAAGTTCTCAAGGGCGAACTCAAGGAGATGTCGGATGAACTCAACGATAAATTGGATAAGTGCGTCTACTACCCTTCCCATTTTTTTGTCAAACACTCTTGAAGTCATTTTGTCATCGGATGTTAAACGTCTCACCAGGTCTGTTATGAAGAGCCTTCTAATCAGTTGTATGAAGCTGCCACCGGCAAAGCGACCTGAGGCCTTCAAAGCTCTTGGAAGTATTCTCAATTTCACCACCGAGGATTACAACACGGTTAATTTCTGTAGCAAGCACGAGTGTCTCATATGTATTAATTTTAGTGTAACTTTGTACATCTGTTGTCTTAGCTTGGCTTTAACGAACCTGTTGCTTCGAACTGGAAGGAATTATTTTGGAGACCGGAAAGTTCAAATGATCTGGAGAGCCCCAGGCCCGAAGTTAGTTAACGTTTTTTCTTTCTGTTGCCTTCTAATTCGATTCGTGTAACACTCGTGAATAAGGTATGTACGATGGGGTCGAAAAGGGTTTAATTTCCATGTCCTGGATCTGGCTCACGAATGATAGAATTTGAAAATGGTGTTGCGATTTCCCTTCTTTATTGAGAATGTTGACAAGAGTTTGTTTACAAGATTGTGAGTTTAAAATATAGGCTTTGATGTTTAAAGTCAATATAAATGCTAACTAAGTTGAAATTATAGGATCTGATAGTGAACTGGCTTTTGGTAAAAAGTACAAACTAATATCTAAAATCCCTCTGTTAACGAAGGTACTTCCATTTATTACTTAGTCTAGATACTAGTTTTTCGTTCAGGGGCAGATATTTTTATGCTTTAGCTAACTTCTAGCTTCTATTGCTTTGTTCGATTGAATTTAGCTAATCTGCCAAATATTAGGTGGTTCTTGCACTCGTTCTTCCACCCCCAATGAAATAGGTAATTTCCGTGTCTCGTTGAGGGTTTATTTTGAAGTTATTTTTATCACTTTTTAGCATTCTTTCATTGAGCTTCTGGTGAATTTTCTGGAGAAAGAGTCCGCACCCCCGACTCAAATCCGTCTCCCAACAGAATACTTGAAATCGAGTAGCACTATCGGTGCCAAGATGGAACCTGGCAGTGAGTTTGCTTCACACGATCAAAGGCAGCGTTTGAACCCCATGTCTACAGGTCAGCATCGGCTTTCGCTTTCATCAAGTCTCGGCACTATGCAAGAATATGCCACTGTAGTGCCTGCGCCTTTGCCACAGCGAAAGTTGAATCCCCCCATGAATCCGCTTCTTTCAGGCCTGTCTGCCACCAAACAGCCTGCTGACACTAATCAGAAAAGTTGAAGGTTAAGAATACTCTGATGCGTACCTTATAGATGGTGATTTAATTTTAAGTAAGGACGACGATTTTTTCCTAAGAGACACTTTTTCGCTGTGTACCGAGATTTCCTAATAATGTTTTTTTTTTCAATTTGGTTATTTCGTCTCTTGCCCTTAATAAGGAGAAGTTATGTAAATGTTTGTCTTTTTTATTCATCCTCACTCATTGGGCAAGTCCCGAGGACTTATTGGGGGTACAACAGAAATACAAAGAGCTTGTACAACAGTCAAACAGATATAAGAGTTGACACATAGCAATACAACAGTTAAATTGACGCCTTCGGTTCCCTGGTCATTCCTCGGCGTGGTTTCGTCATGCAGTAACAGGTTATTTTTCAGTTGCATTTCTTCGCGGCACCTCGTCCCTACTCAACACGACATTTTAGTGTCGTTTATGGTCGGCGGGCCTTTGTTGTCCTCGTCTGATTGTCCTTATCCAAATATTCTTTTCTAATTGACGACCACTTGTGCTTTACATAACAGTTATTCATGATCCTTTTTCTACTGGGTAAGCATTTTTCGCATCCGAGATAAAGCAGTTGTGCAGGTCATCCTGCTGGATAATCTTTTCTTCGTAATCGTTTTTCGTGCCTTCCACTCTATCTTTTTCCTCCATCGTGTTCAGTTCTATTTTCTCTACTGCAGCGTTTAGTCATTTCCTCTTTTCTGTTGGCTTTCCACTTTCTGCAATTGTAACCGAAGGTTGAAAATCCATAGTATATCCCTTTGGCCACCCTTGAGCATTGTATTTTTCAAGGCAATCTTTAACAGGGCACTTTAGCCTACGATCCAATGTCTATTCAGTTTTGTGTCCATCTTCTCCATGATCTTGCCTTACGCGTCTTCGCATCTCCTTTGTTGTGGCGAAACCTATCAACCTAGGTGTATAATTATCATCTCGACCTTTAGGGCTTTCCTTTGGATCAAGTAGCCATGGCTCGGAGTGCTCTTGTCATCTTTCCTTCGCGTCTTTAATTAATTGAAGCAGCCGATCCCTTGTATGTGAGGCTTTCTAGTTTCAACGTTTGCAAAGTTACTCTCAAGCATTGAGAGTATCAGGCTATCTTTGTCCATTTTCAAACTCTTTCATAGGTTTAACCTTTTCGCATCGGCAGCTCCTTTCGGAGTTTCTCTACACTTTTGGCTCTTCGCGATTGCAATCTAAGAATAATAGGTCGAGCCGTACCCTGAATTGTTTGTAGTCGATTATCTCTTACTCTCAAGACAATAGTAGATAATCCATAACTGACTGGAGGATCGACAAAAATACGCACCAGATTTGTTTTCAGGGTGCTATTTAGACTTCTTGAGCGCAGGAATAGTCGTAGTCGTGGTAGTTACCTTTTTGCTCTGTCTATGTCTGCTTTTATAGAGCCAAGGTATTTGAAATTTGAGGCAGGTCGGAATGACGTTTCTGTTGTTTCGAGGGGCGTTCGGTCTTCACTAGCACCAAGTTGAAGCTAGTTGGTGGTCAATCATCTGAACTTCACTGTCATTGAGTGAGGAGAAGGCTTCATTCAATATGAGTTGGAAGGTTAGGCTAAAGAGAAGTGGTCTTTCTTTTGAGCCTTGTCTCACCACCTTCCATCAAAAAGTAGTTCTTTGTTCCCCTCAATTTCCCCATCGATTGGACCATTTACCAAGAGCAGCCCATTCGGTTGATTATTGCAGCTTTAGGCAGCGAGTCAAAGGCCTTCCTCAGCACTCTTTTCTGCTTCTGGTCCATGGCTTTCTGTATAATGATTCTTACTCCAAGTATAGCCTCTTCAGTGGATCCTCCTTCGCAGAATCCAAATTGGGTTCTTAAGTATATTTCGGTAAGGTGGTGCTTCATACGCTGGCACAGAATAGATGCATACAACTTGCCTGATGTATCTAGAAGGAAGATTGGTCTAGAGTTTGGAGGAGGTATATAAGTGGTCCCATAGTAGAAGTCACTGAAAACTTTTAGAAGGTAGGCATTGAGATAGTGAGCGTGTCATTTCAGGAACTCAGATCCAATTCCATTTTCGACGGGACTTTTGTATAGTTTTAACCTACCTTTAGCTGTCTCTATTTCCTCCATTGAAATTGGAAAGTCTCTTGGTAGTAGATAATAGTTCTTAATTTCTCCAATGGTTCTGGCCTTAAAAAGCTTCTAGTAGTGTACGATCAGATCTTTCGATTTTCCTAGCATCCTTGCACACTTTGCTTTCCATGAAGAGTTTTCCCTCATTATATCCTTTAAGGTCATGAGGGTTTTTCGAGGTTCTCCCTCTGCGAGGTACACTAAAAAGAAAATTATTCTTAATAAGTTTGTTCCCATCTTCGAATCAGTTTGTTCACTCTGTTTCTTTGCAGTTTGTACCTCATCAATGTTTCTTGAGATGAATTTGAGAGCCAAGTTATTCTCAACTGCTTTAGTAGCAAGAGTCTCTGCCTCCCTTATCTCGTATAGCTGTATACCATCCGTTTTTCTTTCACTCAGCTTTTAGCCCCGCAGTTTTGGCAGCAGCCTTTCCTATAGATTTCAAGATATCTTCGTATATGATTTTCAAAGGGTCCTGAGGTAGTTCCTTTTTTAGGTGTTCCTGGTATGTTTCCTTCGATTTTCTCATTTGTTCGAGGCCTTTAGGCAGTTGCCACATTTAATTTTGACTGTTTATGTCCTCCATCAAAGTTCTATGCTTTCGTTCTCCTAAGCACTTTCTCATATGCAATTTGTAGAAGGATTCTTTAACCATTGCATCCTCCGCGGACTCGGTCGGAGCATAGCATCCCATCAATCTAACTTTTACTTCTCCTATTTGGGGTGTTAGCGTGGCAAGTCCATTTGAGACAGGGTCAAATTCAGCTTCTATGACCTTTTTGACCAGAAAGGCGACCCCACTATTCGGTCTAGATCTTTCATTGTGTCCAGAGTTAAAGAAAGTATAGTTATCTATTTGTAAGGAGAGGGACTTTATTCGAGTTTCTGTAAAGGCAGCAGAAGTCTCTTCAACTATCTGGCGGAGTTTCCATTCATTGGTACATGAGAGTACTTTCCACAATCAAAGTTTAAAACCATGAATCCAGGTACAACGTCTTACCTTGATTAAGAAGCTCTTTGTGGAATCAGGCTGTACTTCTGCTGACATAATAGTATATTTGTAAGTCCGGTAGGTGATTAGTCCTATTCGACTGTCCCTCTCTTTAGTCCTCAGAGTTGTCCCTGAGGTTACTGGTGGTCACCACGAGGAGGTAGAGCGTAGAGTTAACCACCATGGGATTGGTACGTAAGTAGTCACCAGATTTCACCAGCATTTTCTGACTGTTATTAATGAATCCGGGAGATGAAGGACAAATCATTTAGTCGAGGAGGTAGTTTAGGGATGATTTCTCGATCGCTGAAACAAAAGGAGAACTAAATAAGACAATGATTAAAACGCCACAGCTCTTGACCAGTCGACGGTGGCTAAATAACCTCACTTGCGTCTGGGTCATACTGGCCGCGACCTTACACTTCCGTGCTGGCCAATGAGTGACGCATGTTCACTATGTTGCTCCTCTACTCTTACTGGGATTGTTATTTTTTTATATTTAGTCCAAGGTCAAAATATGAGCTATTTTGTGATCTGAATGGCCGTTGCGACAAAGCACAGAAAAACGACCGAAATCCCGGGGTTCTGGTCAGGGGGATGTGTTGTTGAAAATGATATCGGTAGCACATGCCGGTCGAAGGAGGAATCTCTAAGAGAATCAGCACATTTTCCAACGAAGGTGGATCTGGCGCCCCCCTTAAGAGATTTAGTTAATTTCACAACTGCAATAGGTTTGGTTAAATAAAAAAACGCAAATATAAAATTACTGGCAACAGGTAGTGTAAAATGGCAAAAACCCTTCGAAAGAGATGCATTAGATCTTTTCCTTAATAAAGGCCAACAAAGCTCACTGAGTCATTAATAATATTTAATATTCACAGAAAACGATGACCCTGTGGGCAGGATATGATAGAATTAATCAATGAAAATTCGCTATTTTTTTAGATCGAAATTCGTTGATATGCGGAAGGCATGCAAAGTAGGTAGAGAGCTGAACGTATTTTTGATTTCAAGATGTACTATCAGGTTAGAACAAATGCACATTTCAATTACGAACAGCCACAGTATAAAGTACTCTAAATTGTTTTCTGATTGCATCTGATAATTTTTTTACACTGATGGTAGATCTGCGCCCTTGTATATGTCGTTAACATGATCTCAGGTTCGACTTAATGAATGCGTAGAAATGAACGCCAAAATAAGTCAAAATTTTTGAAGGCATACAGTTTTAACAAATTATCTAAGGTAAAAGAGGGAATGTAATGTTGAGAAACATACCAATACAGTTTTGATTCATGACCTTGAACGTAACAGTTTAGTCCATTAATTAGTAACAATGCCGGTGGCGATGCCGACTAGGCAAAGACTGTATTCCCAGCTGGAAGATCTCGATATCTTGTTGAAAGAGTTGCTTGAAAAAGTGAACCGACGGCCTAGATATGATGATATCGAACATATAATTTTTTCTTTACTTGATAAAGACAAAGAACTTAAAGCGACATTGCAGATAGGTAAAGTTGAATAATTTTTCGAATTCCTTTAGCTTCTGAACAAATGGTGGTCCAACTTAAAATTGAGAAGCTTCGAGCTGATTGCGAAAAATCTGATCTTCAAATAAATCTTTGCCAGCATCAGCTGAAAAAATGCGAGTTACTTCTAGTAAGTCATCCAACGTACGACTCACCTTTTAGTGTACTGCATTGTATTATTCCAGGCAAAAATTGGATTCTATGGTGAAGGCAGTTAAGAATCCAACAGACGTGGAGGAACTCATCAAGTATGCCCACCGTATTAGCTGTACTTATGGGGCATTAGCCCCTGACAATTGGACACCGGGGGACCCTAGACGTCCTTACCCAAACAAAGAAGAAATTCGTCGAGGTTATTTAGGCCATTTGGATGATTCTGGAAAATTTTTGCCCTCTCTGAAAGAGTTTATTGTTTCATGTCGCCCTACCTTCTATACTACTCCATCCTCTATTATCAATACACCTGCACCTATAGAATCAACGCCAAGTCAAAATGTACTACTCTCTAGCACTCAAACTCACAACCAGACTTCCGTTTCCTCTGAAAGTATTGGAAATTCTTGCAAGTGCTTCTTTCGTTGATAAATAATTTTATATAACTTAATTGAACTGTTTGAGTTATTTTGTAAGTTGTTTTCGCCGAAAACCCTAATATTTATATTTCAAATTCAAACAATTGCATGAAAAATCCGGTTCGTGACTCCTTTTGCGTTTGCGTTGGAGTCACTCACTCTTCACACTGCTAGTGATGCCCCTTTGATGGAATTGTCCTTTTTAACAGTTGCCGGGTCGTATTTGAGTAGCACTAATATTTTTCCACTTAAGGCTCCCTAGGTTTGCGTTGAAATAAAGTTTGGATCCGTTAATATTAAGTTTGTAAGGTGCACACCTATTTTAGATTTATTAATCTCAATACGGCCCATTTAGCCAAACTCAATTTTGCCAGCATGTTGAAGATTTTATAGCGTTTATACCGATGAGTCAGCTCCCTCAAGCCCTCTCAGAATCTGGTCCATTGATAGTCCAAATCCTGATGCTTGGAGTTATCGTTCAGTCCCTGTTGGATTATCTTTAATTCATGTTTATATGATTCTCAATTACGTCACCACCAACTAACATTGTACCCTTTTCAGATGCTAACGAATGCGTTTAAAAGCCGGCCTCCAAATGCTGATTATCTATGCAGAATCATTTTATTTGTCAAAAACATTTACTATGTTCGGCCATTAAGCCCCTTCAAATCGCTTGGAAATTTTTTAAATGTAACTTCAAAGCGTCTAAAGGCAAATCTCATGTAATCTGCAAATTATTTTCGCATTTCGCCCGTGGTTTTGTCAGTGGTGAAGGTCTTCAATGTTTAACCACTGCTGTTTTTTTAGCGAACCACACTGCCGTTTTAGTACTATTAGAAAAAGCCATCATACGGTCATCTAAATGTCGAAACGATAAATCTGGACTATCTTGTATTGTAGCTGCCTATTCTCCAAATATGGGTATAGCAGGCGCGGATATAACTCCATCTCCAAGTGGGATGGTTCCATCAAACGGGAGCAGCAGTAACTGGATCGAACCCCAACAACAGTATCGACACCAGCATCCAACCTTGTCGCTTACCGCCATTCTTTCAAGTGGAAGTGGTAGCAACAGCCGACCTTTTCGAAGTGGAGGTCTTCCCGAAAGTCCCAACGCCAATATATGGCAACAACAGCAACTCCATGCCCTGCCTGCCGTTCTCTCCAACACTCCGCCACAAAGAAAACGAACACACGCCGACGATATGCGGATGTATTCCGACAATTCTGATGAAGACGCTGTCGGTGACGGGCTTGAATTCTGATACCCTCCTCGCCCTTCCCCTCACCCTCACATAACACGAATGCCGTCGTCTTGTATAAATCGAACATACTAATGTGGGTCTTCTCAGCGTTCGCATTTCAACGAAGTAATGACAACCGGTTTATCAGACACTCGTCCATTCATGAGACAGCAATCTTTAGAAGTATATATTAGCTGATGAGTGAATGAAATGAGGCTACTTTACACTTTCAAGCTGTTTAGACAATTGGTAAATGGTCTCGGATTGTGAGGCTACGCGAGATTCCAGATTCCTAATAGATTCTTGCAGGGTTCCTAACTCGTCACGAGCCCTGTTTTCCTTTAAAGCTTCGTTACGACCCTGTCGCCGATATTCGAGGTAGATTAGAAATGTACCGATGCTGAATATGATGACTTCGCCGAGTATTTCAGCCCCAATCTCGGCTGCAGTTTCATCGGTTAACTTTTTGACCTCCGTCGGTTTACCCAGGCCGAGCAACTTGAGCTTCAAGCGGGTATCCCATAAGTGATAGACTAAGAAAGGAGGCTAAAGGAGTATTGGATGCTTACGTTGCCCAGAGGGGATGCAAACGTAGCGGCGGAAGAAGCCGTTGATGGTGGCTCTCTGCTTGAGTCGATTTGCGATTGGGCGACTAACCTGTTTTACTGCAAGAATGCCTAATTTGAAAACTGGGAATGCTCCTACCATCGGGCGCTCTAAATTATCAGAAAAAAAAACAGACGCAATCGATAATTTGTCCAAGAAGAAATCATAAGTAAGCAACATCAAACATTACGGCTGGCTTAGGAACTACTTAAACACGGCAAGAAAAGTCTAACTAATCTAATCGAAAACTCGAACAGCTAGTCTTGGCATGTAAATAGATGAATTATAACAAACAGCAACCAGACAATCCCTTCGGCGAAAAGCAAGAGGACAAGCTGTCGAACTGACCAATGTTACCTCA
Source organism: Moniezia expansa (assembly GCA_019097775.1). Taxonomy (NCBI): domain Eukaryota; kingdom Metazoa; phylum Platyhelminthes; class Cestoda; order Cyclophyllidea; family Anoplocephalidae; genus Moniezia; species Moniezia expansa. Next base: position 8,099,674 of record JADFDV010000072.1, read on the forward strand.
GGGACATAAAAGTTCAATGGCATTTAAGTGGGATCGTTTTCTTAACAGACGTGTGTTGTGTTAGGAATTCGTTCTGCCTAAAAAAACAATTTAAAATAAATTGAGATAGTGTGAGTGGTTTGAATTCGAAATTAAGGGATGTTAGATCCATTATTAAGCTAACTATTGCAAATGATTTGGCGAAAAATCTACCAAAAACAGCGAAAGCATACAAGCTTACTCTTCAGCACCATGAGATCATTCCACTCCAACATTTAAATATGTGGAAAGAATAGCGCACTGTGGATGAGACCCCGATCATATGGACTCAGATGGACTTCGCAGAATACTTATTCATCAGTGAAATAAGGCGTGAAACAACAAATGAAATTAAATAACCTACAGCGCTGTACCAATAGTGGATATGCTTTGTGTACCGAAATCTAATACTTTATGAAAATATTGGTGTTCGCACCAAGCAGGACTAGAGAGAATTCGTTATGCAAATGGCAAACGCTGGGTTATAGAAAGTTTCAACTAGAAAATGGTTTTATTCATTGACAATTTCGTTAGCATATACTTTTGTAAGTCCTGTCAATTAATACGCTAGTTCAATGTTCTGAGGTTTCTAGGAGACAGCATTCACATCTCAATTAAATAAAAAAATCTTGTGGAGATTTGCATTGAATTTCCCAAATAAAGTTTAAGTAGTCACATGATATTACGCTAAATTAAATTGCATCGATAGTTGCATCGCAAGCCTTCGGGTTTGTTACTTGGTTGATTTGCATTCGCTGTTTTCAGGTTATTTTGTATCCCTGATTGTAACCTCATGTTACTTTTCTACTCTTCTTGATTACCTTCGCTTTGTAAAAGATATCCTTTACAAATTATTTGTAGATCAAACTTAATCCCATAAATGTTTCGGGGATTGCAAGCATGTTCGCAGTTATCAAACTGTTTTTTAACTTTCAAAACAAAGAAATTCTACCGGCCATTCGCTTTATCTATCCATCCCTTCAATCGGTATTATTTAACTATTGTTTTTACATCTAGTTTGTGAAAACAACAAAATATTTTAATTTGTTTTCCAGCAGCGTACGAATCTCTAACCACTTGTCTTTCACATTTTAGCAATGACAGCTATCGAACAGCATGTCAGCAGATTCACACGTCGACTTATCTATTTGATGTTAGGACGATAAACGTACCTGCCTTTCCCGAATCAATCTCCGAAGGGGATATTGTCTGGAAGAAAGCCGTTGGCGATACCGTTCGAGTGGATGAAGTAATAGCTGAGGTCGAAACCGACAAAACTGCAATTCCTGTGATGTCTCCAGTGAGTGGTGTCATTACAGAACTGCTATTTAAAGATGGCGACAAGGTAAATTACAATCAGGCCCTTGTCAAAATTGCTGAAAATGAGGTTGCTCTGGATGAAAAAACTGAATCGGAAGTAGTCTCCGATCAAATGGTTGCGGATTCTGCTCTTTCGAAAGTTGATTCATCACCACCACCAATGCCACTTGTTGAACCGACACAAGCATCTGCTCCTTCCCCCCCACCACAGTCTCCCCATCCAGTTCCACCTCATGGATCTGCTCCTTTCTCCCTTATCTCCTCTTTTCCTATGGGTGTTCGCACAGAAAAGCGCGTTAAAATGACACGAATTCGTATGCGCACATCGGAGCGTCTGAAAGAGGCCCAAAACACTTGCGCCATGCTCACTACTTTTAACGAGATTGACATGTCAAATCTCATTGAGATGCGCAATCAATACAAGGAGAGCTTTCTGAAGAAGCACGGTGTCAAGTTGGGTATCATGTCGACATTCTCAAAGGCGGCGGCTTTCGCATTGCAAGACCAACCGATTGTGAACGCGTACATTGATGGCAATCAGATTGTGTATCGGAATTATGTCGACATCAGCATCGCTGTTGCCTCTCCGAAAGGCTTGGTAGTTCCAGTTCTGCGCAACGTTGAATCAATGGATTTTGCCGCAATTGAAAAGGGTATTTTTGAGTTGAGTGAAAAGGCCAAAACAGGCCGTATTGCTGTCGAAGACATGGACGGTGGAACATTCACGATCAGCAATGGGGGCATCTTCGGTTCGCTGTTTAGCACACCGATTGTCAATCCGCCTCAGTCAGCGATATTGGGTCTACACGCCACCTTCGAGCGTCCAGTAGTTCGCGATGGTCAGATCGTGATCAGACCCATGATGTACGTAGCGTTGTCCTACGATCATCGCTTGATCGATGGCAGAGAAGCCGTGTTGTTTTTGCGCAAAATTAAGTCATTCGTCGAAGATCCTCGAGTATTCTTCTTGAATTTGTGAGACAGTCATTTCAAGCAGTGTGTACTAAGATAGTCAAGACATGCACGGCCATGCCGTCGTACCCTCTCTTCTCACCACGATCGTGCCGCCCGCCTGTATAGTAAGCTTTCTCACTGTGATGATTCTACTGATGGAGTTTCGAGGTTTTGAGCTTCTTTTCTGGTAATATAGTTTGCTCATTTACTTAATTTTCCATTATTTCATCTTTACTGGAGTTCGTAGTGCACTCTTACATCACCTGTATGTCGGGTGTGGCTAGTTAAGTAGTCGTATTTCTACTTTTACCAAGATAGAGTTTTTAATCGTCCGTGACCACTCGATATCAAGTGCACTTCTGAAAGCTGTCGTTAGTGGTTAAAGCAGAGTTTATTTGTAATTGATTCAACCGAATGTCAAATCTGAAACCAGAATCTCATTTAACATATTGTTGTCCGCACAATTCGCTTACGATCTAGAACTTTGCCTAAACTGTTAGCATTGTAAAAGAGCTCAGTTCTGATGGGGACTGATTTACGAAGTGGCAGAGTCAAGAAATGTGAAGAAAAACCAGTGAGAATCTTCGCGCTAAATGTGGACCTCACAAATTCAGATCAGGCGTCAACCCATGATTGTAACTGCAAAAATTGAGGAGCAGCCTGGCAGGAATTGCAGCAGGAATCAACTGGCTGCATTTGCTGAACCAGGCAGATCTAGGCTGGTGCGAAAGGATACTTTGGGACCAAATCGGACGTCAGTGGATTAAAAAAGCCTGCACTAACTTGTTTTCAAAAATGGCTAGATGAGTTAATGCTAGAAGATGAATGAGAGTGCAGGACTTAGCCAAGATACAAATCGCTTGGGTCTCCTTGTTGAAGGAAAGATGAGTTTGGGTTAGGGTTAGGGTTAGGGTTAGACACTTGTAGATGAGAGTAGGGGATGTGTGGTACAAACAGTCCAGTGCATCCGTGGCTATTTGAGTCGCCTGTCGTGACGCATGGCTGGTCTGTTTCGAAAGCCACAACTTTGGGCACTAAACACATCCGATTAAAGGGATGGAGTAAAATAGGATTGGCTTCTGCAGCCTTTTTTCGCCTAACATTTGTGTCTACAGAATTTGGCCTGCTTTTCAATTAAGAATGGTCCATATCTCACTGAAGCCAGAACACTCGGATGAGAGGTTGAGTGAGTGATTGACTGACTGAGTTGAAAACAATCGTTCGACATTGTCAGAACATGTGTTAGAGCCAAGGCAACACGCAAGTAGTGCGAAGACCCTCCCTTAGTTTAAGACAGGTCCACCGTGCCAAAGGAAACGGCCAGTACGTGTGTGGAATGAGGGCTAATTTTGGCAATATCGATTCACCACCACAAGTCGAATGGAATAGGAAGGTACTAGACTAGTAATAGTACCATGTCCTAGTATTTACTTTTATCAGATGTCAAATTGTTAACATTCCACCGTGAGTGCTGAGCGGCGTGCGTGATCTGGTTTGCAGAGGATTCAAGTCGTGATTGAGGCCTGGGACCATGACATTGTTTCTAGTGCTGATTACATCGGTCGCGTGCAGGGCATCGTTCTCATTGGAAACATCTCCAGTGAAGAGACCCCAGTCAAGCTTCAGCGAGTCAAAACCTTCCTCGTGAATGACTTCAAGTGAGCTCTTTTCGGTCAACCAAGCTACCGTTGTTCAGTCTTCAGTTTACTTTCAATTGCTACTCCCTTTCATCACAGAATCGAGGCTTCAATGCGTAAGACGTGCAATGCAGGTTTCTTTGGACACATTTGTCAGCATCGAATCGTTGGACCTAGCTCAAGTAAGTGTGAACGACCGAGGTGCCCATCTGTATTGAGGTTTGCAAAGTGCACATTTTCATTTCGTGTTTCTCAAAACCTTGAATTTATAAACCTACGAATGAATGAATGAATGAATGAATGAATGAATGAATGTCAATCCAATGGTTGGATGGCTCTCTGGGTGGCTGGGCGGCTGGGTGGATGGGTGGATGGATGGACGGAAGATGCATGGATGGTTTGAGTTAATCTTTCATATCATCCACCCCAGTCCTTGTCAGATAAAGAACGCTCTTGCTTAAACGATTAGCAGCACAGATTATTGCCATTCACCTGGGAACTTCAAGCATCAGTACAGAAGAGTAAGGAGAGACTGTTCTGGAGGTGGATTTCAAAGGCATTTCAGTGTCGACTGAGATGTGTATTCCTGTGCTGATCTTGTGACTTTCACGCACTGTCATGCCGTTCCCAACTCATGACAGCACAAACTCATGTTTTGTTGAAGTTTGAGACCCTCTGAATGTAAAGTGATGGGTTTGTCTGGTGCCCACCTCTCAATCAATGCCGTAGTTTTAGCAGAGCTACCAAGCCTCGTGACTCCTGAAGTTTTCGAAGTAACATCACAGCTGTTGCATCGAAATCACAATCTCCCCATGGAAGAAATTAAATTGGGTCTTCTGTACTTATGTTTACATAGCAACAAGTAGGAAAGGCGAGACGATCCGTGAAGCATAGAGAAAAATCAGCGAGACTGGATTATAAACCTCTGCATCGGTACTGCAGAAAAGTGCAATGTTTGAGAGATGGGTGATTTCAAAGAGGATTATTTGGGGGATTAGTAATGGGAATGGGGAATGAAGTAGGAGATGAGGATCAGGCTTGCTCGGTGTCCTCTGTTGACTGGTTGTGGAGCTTTGTCACCCAGTGGTCACTTTGGTCATCCTGTCTTCTCCCCAGAAGACCCTGCTAGCTCTCAATTCGTCTCTCATCTCCCTCATCCGGTGGTTCTTCCAATGACTATCTCCGCCCTACCCTCCTCCCTTCCAGTGCAACAGACAAACATTCTGGTGTGGTTGCTATCTTCTGACCAGAACCTGTTTCAGTGCTAATCTCCGTCCACGCAAGGATTGGCAGATCCGTGTAGCCTCGATCCAAGATGCTGGCCATTTCGTTCGACAATGTATCATAAGGCTTTTTGAGGGCACCTCTGGGGTTCTAAGTTCTCTGGTTGCATCTGCAAGCGCGGTGGTGCCCGGCACGCTATGCAAAGTACTCTGTGATTCTATCAACAGTAGCCTTGCTAGCGCCCAGTCAACATGCTTGAAGTCTCAAAACCTATTCATCTTCGATTGAACGCACCGCTGACTTTGTCATCAATTATCCATCATCGGTGCATTTCTTATCTCGTTTCAAAACTTGCAATGCGACAGCACACCTATACCTATGACAGTCACCTGTTGATTCGGCATTACATGCGATCACCTCGTCCTCTCTGTCGGCGTTTGAACCGCAAACTCTATTAATAAGAACATTCGCTCAACCTAGTCATTAGTTGCCTCATCCCGATGGCAGTTTTGGACAATAGAAAGCTCTGACCTGCAATTCTATGTTAAGTCGCTTGTTGAGAAATAATAGCTCTGAGTTTTAACCGCTGACAAATATGCAGCTAGCTTCCCCTTTGCACGTGAGCGATACACGCTGCTGATCTAGAGGAGTTGAAAAATACCGGTGTTCTACATGGTAATAGTTCAGCTATTTGGTTCGAGTCTGCCTGTAAATATCAAGTAAGTTAAAATGACTGATCGAGGATTATGAGCAACGCAATACCTCAAGTGCAGGCATTCAAAAGCCTCCGAAACAGAGTCAACCAGTTTCACTCGTCGAAAATACCATTTCTCAGTGATAGCCAATAACTAAATTAGAGCTGGGTGGTTCGACTTTGCCTTGTTCTGATGCTATGGAACCCTCTAACATGCCATCTACATGCCAATCATGAGTTTTCAACTCAGAGTGAAAAGATAAGTCAGTGCTTCATTAAGTTCCGATGTTGAAGATACAGGTGTGGGTGGTACACATAGTAACGTATATCCGAGATCGGATACACCTAGACCAAAAGCGTCTTCAGTGTTTCATAAATTCATGCCGATTTTGACAGCAAAATCGAGACCCAACCAGCAGAGTCTGGATCGCTTTATATCAGCCGTCGCATTTCATACCAAGAGGCAACACAGCCATCTTCTAACCCGTGCGTGTCCATTAACATTGCACATAAGTAACAAACAAATGTCTCGACACAGCAAATGAAGCCATTCACTCAGTGATGTTAACACGCAATTTTAATGTTTTATTAGTTTTTTAAGAGTGATTTAAGCAAACTAGTTTCTACAGTGTCGTATGAAATTTACATTACAAGCATGCCTCCATCAACAATTAAAGTAGTTCCGGTCACGAAAGCGGCTTCCTTAGATGAAGCGAGAAACGCGATGGCTTGGGCGATATCCTCTGGAGTGCCGGTTCGTTTAAGAGGGTATCCACCTCGGGCCCACTTGAATGTCTGCTCCTGCGTCCTCTCTGCCAAACCCGCGTTTATTAAAAGTTCCGTTGCAGTAAGTCCTGGTCTGTGGGAAGTCAAAATGGAAATTTTTATCTATTATGCCACCTGAAGTCCCAATCAGTGCCATCTAATACCAGCAGTACCGTCAGTACGTATTTGGTGATTGTACGGGATTTAACCACGTGTGGAATCTAAGGCTAAGTCTTAAGAGCTTCGCAATTAATTCATCAGTTACTTTGAATACTCAAGCACACTCAACAAATTGTTCGAATGCCAGTTATTTTTTGGAGCATCTTTGAATTATTGCCGGATTCATTAGAGGTGAATGCTGTGGATTTTGCGGTGTAAAACTTGACGCTCATCATGGTCATCCTAGGACATCTGATTACCATTTTTTCTCCGCACAGTGCACAGACCCTATTTGGGGCTATTTGACGATTTATCCAATCACCTTTTTATCACTTGAATACTTCTTTTAGACTGATTTGGATAAATTATGTCGGATGAAAGTCAGTTTGCATTCATCGGATCTGAGAAGCAAATGACAATCCTACCTCCAGGACCGTGCAGATCCAAGAGCAACATACCATATGGCAACGAGGGTCTCATTTCTTGAGATTCATTCACTTTATCTGTCCCTTCAGCCACCTCCCCACATCCCCCTAACCTCACAACTCCAACCGTAGCAATTTTTCGCGCACAGTTTGAGTCATTATTAGAAACAACGATATTTGCTTAGTTAAACAGCAGTGTCCGTCTTGAGGACTTGTCCGACGAAATCTGAAACAAGTGGCAGTGGATTGCTGGACAGAGGATTCACAAACATCAATTCTAGTTAGCCTTGGGTTCGTTCCTTCTGCTCTTTAGGACGATCTTCTTTCCTAAACCTAGCTTTAAGGCAGTGGAAAAATTGATTAGATTTAAAAAAAATGGGACTTGTAAAACTCAAAGCGACCTTCCTCTTCCCATGCCGAAGGCTTCATGTGTTGGGATAAGGCCTAGTTTCAGGAACGCAAACTGAAGTGGAGAGTTCAGAAGGCGAGCTTGTCAAATATGACGTACTTTGAGGAGTACGAAATCTAAATGCGTAAGTATTGTTGGCCGAGAGATGTAGCTGACAAGTCCTCAAGTGTCGCTTCATTTTCCTAGTGTTACGCCGACTGACTACCCACAGATTATATCCCCCTTATATCGGCCTCCAGAGTTATTTATTCATATCTTAAAAGAGAGGGGTCCTAGGATCACCCGCCCAAAGGCGATTTCCGATTCAAATGAACTCACAACTCCTGCCTACTCAGAAATTCATTAATAACGCAATCACTCAGAGTGCCAATTTACTCACACTGTCACAGACGGATGAAGAACTGCAAGTGCCTATTTTGTCGAACCGGAAAGCCTCTTGACTTTAAATTAAATATGAAAAGAACTCTTAAGAAAACAATGATTAAGCCATTTTCTTACGCAACTCCATTCACTCTTATTCCCAGTGGGCCAAGTTCTGAATAAAACCAAAATCAATTACTTATAATGGTATTTATCAATGTAGGAACATTGGAAAAGTGCTTTACCTTGAGCAGAACATTTGGTGACCATGTCAAGGGCAGCTTTCAGCGCACTGTATGACATCATATGTGGCTTCTGAAAGGAAAGCAGTTTACACCATTTTAGATGGAAATGTTTCCAAGTGAGTTGAGAATGATGACATTAGGTAAAGTCGGTTTCTAACATATCGCACTTTAGTATCTTCTCGAAATCCGACTCTAAATGTATTTGTAATCATTTTAACAGATGATTTGCAATCCTATCCTTCGATCATGTTTGCAGAAATTCTGCAAGATCGAAGAAACTATCTCCCGACTTGATATACGCTGAAGCCCTGTTTGGGTCTAGTTGAATCCACATGCAGTTACTGATGCGAAACAGGGATGAACACAAGTAAAGACATCATTGAGAGGGCTTTGTCTGTACCAGGGGTGTCCTCTGGGGAAACATTTCAGAATAACTTTGTTGAATGTCGCGAAGAGAACTGCAGTTACGATTTATTTACAACATATTACCTTGAATAAAGCAGTAGTTAGACGGTATTCATGCTGCATCCATAGTTTGACGCATTTGACGGCTTTGACTCTTGAAGCTAGTTTGCATAATCGAGAGTCAAAAACTACGGTAAGTAATGTCTCTTAAATCTTACCGGCACTTGAGAGAGAACAGCGGAGACATTAATGACACACCCCTTAGACTCGGCCAGCTTCGGAGCGGCCAGTTGTGTGAGTCGAATTGCCGGAAGCAGATTTGTATTCACAAGTTTCATGAAGTTCTCCACTCTGAAGGTCGCAAGATTATCTTCTATCAAGATACCAGCGTTATTAACCTGTAATTATAATGGAAAATATAACACATAATTTTGAGAATTGCCGTGTAACTGGCATAGAGTGCATCTTACCAAAACATCTAGCTTCCCAAAGTGGTTCAGAACCCTCGACATGATTCCAGGGAGCTGATCCGTTTCACTCAGATCCACTTTAGCTGTTAGAAAGTGCGATTCACTGTGACAATTGCTGGCAGTTTCACAGAGTGCTTGTGCATGCCGTAACTTTTCTTCATTGCGGCCTATGAGAGCAATCTTGAAGCCCCGTTGAGCAAAGAGAACTGAAACTGCTCGACCAATACCTGAACTTGCGCCTGAAAGAGTTTGTGGAATAGGACTTTATAGACCCAAGCAGTTGGTAATAAAAATATTTGAACGCTTCTAATACTTCTTACTGAATACTCTTTTAATTAGCGTAATCGATTCTGTTGAATTTGACGCATTTCCAAAACACAAAACCAGCTACTTGTGAAAAAGCACAGAATGATGCGATTCTATTGGAAACGAAGCTACATGGAGGCGACCAGGTATACCGGCAGTAAAATTTAAGTCATCAGTCGCTTGAGGTAAAAACGCTGTCTGTTAGGGTGATCTCGTCCAGTTCGTTAGGAGTGTTAGCTACGCCAAAGCAAAGCGACCATTCTGACATCATTTTTAATGCTGGAATCATTCATTTACTGAGATAAAATGTAATCATCATCTGGCTGTTGAAGAAAATTAATAATAAAAGAACAATCTTAGAGGAAAAAGTCACAAAAAGGATATCTTATTTAAAGACTTGACGAACCTGTAACTAAAGCAACCCTGCACATAGAGACTTGCAAGCGGCAATGCGGTCGAAGTGCAGTGGCAGTGAATTTAAGGTCGTGCCCACAGGCGTGTGAAATTTCGACCAATTAGCTGCATCGGTTGAAGGACGAACCTGATATGGGTAACTAGGCTCACAGCATTACTTGCGCCAATTGCGACATTTGGATGTCGTAAACGGATTGATCAGGAGTTGACTCCTCTGATATTCATTTATTCTTTCCAAGTGTTCAAAGACGGGAGAGAATGCTTTTCCACTTTGACATTATCTAACAAACAGTTAAGCTTTGATCAACGATTACCTCATTTGCAATAGCGCCTATTTTCATCTGTTAGCACAATGTACTTGTAGTGCTACAAATGAAATATAGTTTCTTCGTCATGGTCAGTACATAGTACTTAAATGTTTTGAAAAACAGACATTCCTACTACATAAAAGGTTAAGGGCCCTTTTCTTCGAATGTCTAAAGCGTCTGCAGTTTTGACATCAGTGACAAACACCACTAACTGTAGGGTCCATTTCTTTTACAAGCAGACGACAAAGAGAAAAAATTAAATGGCAAAAATGTATTTGGAAGGCGTGACGAGAGGGGGAGATGAATGAGGAACGACAGCACACAAAGGAGCGAACAATAAACCAGTGGGAGAACGCAACAGGAGACGACTTGGACCAGCACAAAAAGCAACTTGCGGTAAAAGTGGTGGAGATAACTCAATTGCAAGCACCTTGAAACTTGCAGTTTTACTGTTTCAGGCAAAATAAAAATATAGGCAACGAGGCACTCCACGAGATTCATGTTCTTATTCTCAATACAGATGCCATGTCTGGCCGCTCAATAGGTGAGTCGTGTGCCAACTTGCACACACTTCCATTCCTGGGCTACCAGTTCACAACGAAGTGGAACAACTGACATGACCATTTCAACTTCAGCGGATGTCAGTGAGAGTAAGGCTGTGTAGAATAAAGCCATTGGCAATTTTTTTCAATTGAAATTATTAATGGCTGAGAGCGAAACCGATAATTGCAATCCCCGTAATATCTACCGTGAGTGGTGCCCTTAAGGAACTGCTACTCGAAGATGGAGATAAGGTGGTTTATAATCAGGCCCTTGTCAAGAATGCCGAATGCGAAATCGATCCACGTGAAAAGACTGCAGCTACTAAATCGGCAGTGATCTCTGATCAAATGATTGCGGATTCTGCTCCTTTGAATCATGCCACCACTACTACTACCAACAATACTACAACCAATGCCACTTGTTGAACCGACACAAGCATCTGCTCCTTCCCCCCCACCACAGTCTCCCCATCCAGTTCCACCTCATGGATCTGCTCCTTTCTCCCTTATCTCCTCTTTTCCTATGGGTGTTCGCACAGAAAAGCGCGTTAAAATGACACGAATTCGTATGCGCACATCGGAGCGTCTGAAAGAGGCCCAAAACACTTGCGCCATGCTCACTACTTTTAACGAGATTGACATGTCAAATCTCATTGAGATGCGCAATCAATACAAGGAGAGCTTTCTGAAGAAGCACGGTGTCAAGTTGGGTATCATGTCGACATTCTCAAAGGCGGCGGCTTTCGCATTGCAAGACCAACCGATTGTGAACGCGTACATTGATGGCAATCAGATTGTGTATCGGAATTATGTCGACATCAGCATCGCTGTTGCCTCTCCGAAAGGCTTGGTAGTTCCAGTTCTGCGCAACGTTGAATCAATGGATTTTGCCGCAATTGAAAAGGGTATTTTTGAGTTGAGTGAAAAGGCCAAAACAGGCCGTATTGCTGTCGAAGACATGGACGGTGGAACATTCACGATCAGCAATGGGGGCATCTTCGGTTCGCTGTTTAGCACACCGATTGTCAATCCGCCTCAGTCAGCGATATTGGGTCTACACGCCACCTTCGAGCGTCCAGTAGTTCGCGATGGTCAGATCGTGATCAGACCCATGATGTACGTAGCGTTGTCCTACGATCATCGCTTGATCGATGGCAGAGAAGCCGTGTTGTTTTTGCGCAAAATTAAGTCATTCGTCGAAGATCCTCGAGTATTCTTCTTGAATTTGTGAGACAGTCATTTCAAGCAGTGTGTACTAAGATAGTCAAGACATGCACGGCCATGCCGTCGTACCCTCTCTTCTCACCACGATCGTGCCGCCCGCCTGTATAGTAAGCTTTCTCACTGTGATGATTCTACTGATGGAGTTTCGAGGTTTTGAGCCTCGTTTCTGGTAATGTATTTTGCTCATTTTCTTAATTTCTCATTGTTTTGCATTTATTAATATGTGAATGCCAATGTTCAGAAGTGAAGTGGACATGCTCAAAGCGGATATAAGTCGTTTGAATGTGGAATTGGTCGGTACAATTGGATTAACTTGAACACTAGGGAGTCGAATTCAATTCAGTTTGATTGAAACGTGCCAGATGACGAGCACTCCGCTATGATTGTGCAAAGCAGATTGGAAATAACTCAGCATGCTACTGAAAGCTGGCGCAAATAACATTAACCCTCCGGATGTATAAAATTAGATTATGCCAGCAGAAATACAACCTCGTACAGCCTCTTAAGCGAGGCACGACGTAAATAACCGGATTCATGGTCTCAAACTGGACTGTGGAATGCACATGCATGTAGCAATGAATGAAATCTCCGCCAGAATGTTGAAAGATTTCTGGAGGAGATATGAAGACGGACGAGGACGGACGAGGTGCCACTGCGACGCTGAGCTGCTACCTGTACGACGAAACAATGCCAGAGAACTGAAGACATCAACAAACGCTTTTTCTGTGTTCTGTGTTGAGCGTTGTTTCCTACATGCTGTAAAAGCTATTTGTACTTCTGTTGTACCCCCAATAAGTCCTTGGGACTTGCCATAATGGGTAAAGAGCAGTCAAAAAGAAAAGAGAGTGATTAGGTTCCTTATGTTTACAAGTTAACGTCGATTAACCAATACCGTGGGTATAAAGACCTTATGTTTACCTTAAAACCCCGCCTAATGAGAGACCTGAAATTAGCCTCGCATTCTACACCCACAGCTTACTGCGTATGGACTACCTGTGTATTGTTCTTTGCCTGTTTTGCGCCGTCCAAGCCGAGAGTAATTCAAGCATCATACCAAGTATGGTAAGAGAAATCAATCTTGTTTCAATTCAAGTTTTAACTATACTAAAACGTGCTTTACTCACGCAAGCACTCTTTGTTAAAAGAGGAAATAAACATGACTGCCTTGGAGCTTTCCATTCTGATTACGTCCTTGTTTTAGTCAGGAGGAATTCTCCACCTTTCCTTCGTTTTCACCACCATCGATGGGGCACTCGGCGGCGGTCATGACTGCGATGTGTTCGACACATGCGATCTGTTTTTCAAAATCTGTGTCAAATCGGAGAGTAGCAGGTAAGTTTAATATTACATTCCCATAGGTGCGAATTCTCTCGAACGTAAACCAAGCTTAGACAAGGTCATTAGAAGCCATAAAGGTTCAACTTTTCGTTCTCTTCGAATCTTCCGTATACGTGTCGGTAGCTTAGCAAGTGGGAGGTTATTATAAGCAAGAGTCTCAGTAATGTCTTCAAAAGTTTGCCATTATCAAACACTTTCAATGCGAGAGAAAGAGACTCTGCACAGCTCTTAATGAGTTGGAAAGCTTCTTTGAAAGAAAGATACTGAAAAACAGCCTGAAACCTGAATGTCTGTCAATCTGTCATTCTCTAACCAAATTTCAGATAGAAGGTGACGCAAATAAGTCAATTAGTGATAGAGATGGACGTCTCTGTTTGGCACCTCTTTGGGCAATCTCATTTTCAGGAAATGGCTAGTGCCAGTCAAACCTGAAAGGTGCGGTACCAAGGCCTCAGCAACGAGTTGACAGTTAAGGAGCGAACGGAAATATATGATTCGATCTTTTCTAGACTGACCCAATTAGCAAATCTCATTGTGTGTCAAATGATGGAAAGTTGCTTAAAGGTCAATGTAGTGTAGGGATGGCTAATTTGACGACTTTAATCAGAAGAATGGATGCTGACTAAATGTAACAGAATTCCCCCAAGTGAGTCAATCCAAGGAAATACAAGAGCTTAATTAATGACAAAATTGTAAGCTAGTATCTTACTCTCATGTGCTGTTGTCATCTTTGTGTTTAAAGCTCTCAAAGCAGGCCAGTAAGGGTGCGTATTATATTGTTAACAAAGGCAAGTTTGAGTAAGCAAACTGACCATGGTCATACGAGTTCAGCAGGAATTTATTCTTCGGTATTCGGTACTGTCTCCTACTTTTTCATAGATGTTCAAGTAATCAGAACTGACATTCCTTAAATCAATCACGCAATGCAAAATCGTTTTCACATCGACTTTGAGCCAATAACTAATGTTCTCAAATAGTGGTTAACTCTATCAGAAAATGAATGAATGTACCCACTACAGGCAGGATCTGAGGACTCGCTTTGGGAACTGCGCCAGTAACCGGGAGGAGCCGTATAACTTTCAGAATTGTTCTCACATTTCTCTTTATGATTGTTTATGTTCAATCGTTGAATGAAATGAGCCATCGGTATATAATCTGTTGAATTGTAGAAGCTGCGACTTATTCAATGTTACAACTTTACCGGTGCACAATGTCGCCAGTGTGACTTATGAGAATAGCTCGGCCTTCAAGTTCTCGTTTCATCCGCCAACAAACGCAAGTGACCGATCTCGTTAGAAATAACTAATGTATATAAATTATGTTAGCATTGATGTGTTAGAGCCAAGGCAACACGCAAGTAGTGCGAAGACCCTCCCTTAGTTTAAGACAGGTCCACCGTGCCAAAGGAAACGGCCAGTACGTGTGTGGAATGAGGGCTAATTTTGGCAATATCGATTCACCACCACAAGTCGAATGGAATAGGAAGGTACTAGACTAGTAATAGTACCATGTCCTAGTATTTACTTTTATCAGATGTCAAATTGTTAACATTCCACCGTGAGTGCTGAGCGGCGTGCGTGATCTGGTTTGCAGAGGATTCAAGTCGTGATTGAGGCCTGGGACCATGACATTGTTTCTAGTGCTGATTACATCGGTCGCGTGCAGGGCATCGTTCTCATTGGAAACATCTCCAGTGAAGAGACCCCAGTCAAGCTTCAGCGAGTCAAAACCTTCCTCGTGAATGACTTCAAGTGAGCTCTTTTCGGTCAACCAAGCTACCGTTGTTCAGTCTTCAGTTTACTTTCAATTGCTACTCCCTTTCATCACAGAATCGAGGCTTCAATGCGTAAGACGTGCAATGCAGGTTTCTTTGGACACATTTGTCAGCATCGAATCGTTGGACCTAGCTCAAGTAAGTGTGAACGACCGAGGTGCCCATCTGTATTGAGGTTTACAAAGTGCACATTTTCATTTCGTGTTTCTCAAAACCTTGAATTTATAAACCTACGAATGAATGAATGAATGAATGAATGTCAATCCAATGGTTGGATGGCTCTCTGGGTGGCTGGGCGGCTGGGTGGATGGGTGGATGGATGGACGGAAGATGCATGGATGGTTTGAGTTAATCTTTCATATCATCCACCCCAGTCCTTGTCAGATAAAGAACGCTCTTGCTTAAACGATTAGCAGCACAGATTATTGCCATTCACCTGGGAACTTCAAGCATCAGTACAGAAGAGTAAGGAGAGACTGTTCTGAAGGTGGATTTCAAAGGCATTTCAGTGTCGACTGAGATGTGTATTCCTGTGCTGATCTTGTGACTTTCACGCACTGTCATGCCGTTCCCAACTCATGACAGCACAAACTCATGTTTTGTTGAATGTAAAGTGATGGGTTTGTCTGGTGCCCACCTCTCAATCAATACCGTAGTTTTAGCAGAGCTACCAAGCCTCGTGACTCCTGAAGTTTTCGAAGTAACATCACAGCTGTTGCATCGAAATCACAATCTCCCCATGGAAGAAATTAAATTGGGTCTTCTGTACTTATGTTTACATAGCAACAAGTAGGAAAGGCGAGACGATCCGTGAAGCATAGAGAAAAATCAGCGAGACTGGATTATAAACCTCTGCATCGGTACTGCAGAAAAGTGCAATGTTTGAGAGATGGGTGATTTCAAAGAGGATTATTTGGGGGATTAGTAATGGGAATGGGGAATGAAGTAGGAGATGAGGATCAGGCTTGCTCGGTGTCCTCTGTTGACTGGTTGTGGAGCTTTGTCACCCAGTGGTCACTTTGGTCATCCTGTCTTCTCCCCAGAAGACCCTGCTAGCTCTCAATTCGTCTCTCATCTCCCTCATCCGGTGGTTCTTCCAATGACTATCTCCGCCCTACCCTCCTCCCTTCCAGTGCAACAGACAAACATTCTGGTGTGGTTGCTATCTTCTGACCAGAACCTGTTTCAGTGCTAATCTCCGTCCACGCAAGGATTGGCAGATCCGTGTAGCCTCGATCCAAGATGCTGGCCATTTCGTTCGACAATGTATCATAAGGCTTTTTGAGGGCACCTCTGGGGTTCTAAGTTCTCTGGTTGCATCTGCAAGAAAAGGGTGTTGTTGGACTATAGAAGGACTATTAAGCTAACTGAAATACCACTGATCAGGAGTTAGACATTGGGAGATGCGAATCTGTAACACTGCACCATCTGTGAGATTTGCCATGCAGTGATTGAACAGACAAGGTGCCGACTACTGAAATGCAATACCGATAGAGAAGCACATCGTTGCAATCCACTTAGCTCTCTACTACCAGGAAAGTACGACAGAGCTTGCACACTCGACACAAACGGAAATGCAAGTGTGGAGGCCAAATACCACCTACTTGTCTACGATCAACAGACCATAGAATGTCTTCTTTCCGTAAGCCAATCTGCCTCCCACTTGATCTGCTCTGGTTTGAAGAGAAGGTCCGTGGCTTCTCAATTTGAGTGACAAACTTTTCGATTCTCTCCGAGACAACGTCTCGCAGTCTTTCCCTTTACCGGGTTCTGGCTTGCGCGCCCTGCTGCCTCAGTCACTAAGGGTCTTTCCTTCATTGACCAGTATATGAACGGTGTTGGTGGTCACTCAGTGAAATTGGGCTTCTATTTCAACAGTAAAAGACAACAATTGTAGTAGCTTGACAAAGGTAGAAGTGCGATGCATCAGTCACGGGCCCTGTGAATGGGTTTCCTTGATGTGGAATACTCCCTTGAATAAACCGCATAGGTGAATCGACATGTTTAAGTGAATATGCAAGTGGAAATTGCAGTGCTTAAACCATGATCCAGTCATTACCTTCAGATTCCTCTGCCAATCGTCAGCCTATGGCCAAAACATTAAATCATAAGACCGATGCCGTGGATCTGACCACCGAAATCAATCCGAGGTGCGCTCGGGCCCTCGAAATAATCGGATCCGAAGTTTGCCTGAACCACGGGATCTGTCGTGATAGCTACGACAGTTACGCCTGCTATTGTCCGCCTGGATACAGTGGTGCACGTTGTGAACTCCTTGATGTAAGTGCACTTTGTCTTGCGACTTCTCTCGGGTACATAATAGTCAGTGCACAACAGTCCAAGTAACTGCCCCTTCTTCAGTTTTGCTCCAACATCACCTGCAGTGGTAATGGCAAGTGCGAGAATGCCGGACCGAGAACCGAATCCTTCGTTTGTAGGTGCGACATTGGCTGGAGGGGTGTTCTTTGTGATGTGCCAGATGTAAGTACCTGTGAAGTGGCCTTCTTGCATTTGCCCCAAGATCAGCTCTCCGTGTGTCTCCATGGGGGAGTTTGCGTAGAAGAAACCAACAGATCGGGGTTCCAGTGCCACTGCGTGAACGGATGGATTGGAGAGCGTTGTGAGACGCATTTCACACAAGTGAGTCAATCTGACTGGCCTGTCCTGGTGTTTGATAATGTTGGGTGCAGCGTTAGTCTTTTCGACTCATTTAGTCGGTAGGTTTGGACTTGAAGGTTTCAGACATCATGACACATATGGATGATATCAAACTTAAATCGAGTACTCTTTGCTTGCTACTTCGAGTTCTAAGTGGCGAATGAAGCTAAATGCACTTAGTTTATTGCCTAACCTGATTGCTTGTCTCTCACTAAAGCATTTCGAAGAGCGAGAGCTGACCTAGATCGGTTTGATTACTGCATCTCCTAGGCGGGGGAAGTTCTTTGTGGTGAGACGCTGGTGGGCACAAGCCTGCACCCGAAATCATCAGGTTTGGACGCCATGGCGTACTCCACAATTTTGATGCAAGACGTTGCAGAGAAGAGTGGCTGTCCCGGCACCTGAATTTCTGCCACCCTATGTGATAAAGCGGCACCATTGCATGGAGGCCTTTCCATACCCACAAGATGTCAAAATCGGTTTGATTTACCAACAACTTCCTCCTTGATCGAAACTGTATCACAGCCCTTAGTTATCAGAGAAAGAATGCATTCTTTAGAAGACAGAGATCTCAATGGTGCACTGATACGCACTCAACGAGATTCGCTCATGCTCGAAGACAACACAGGCAACTCCCAATAGACTCCTTCTTCTTCTTCTTCTTCTTCTTCTTCTTCTTCTTCTTCTTCTCCACCTTTCCAACTAGCTCTTCTCACGTCACCATCCCCCTGTGGTCGCCTGGAAATCAGCACCGATTCCGTTTGTAGAACGTGGTATTCCTCTGGTTGAAGACCCCATTCGGCAGTCCCCTCGTGAACTAGCAAGCAGTGTAAGCAATGTAAGCGGTCTTTGTGTGCACCGCTCGTTAATCCCAAGCACGACCAGCAAAGGCGATGAAGATGGTGCAGACCAACTCGAGTCATGGTGGAACTCATCACATGATGCACGGAAGCGGCAAACATACAAAGTAATAACTTCGGGAAGTAGGTATTGAAATGACAAATCACTCCACTCTTCAATGGGTAGCGGAGCTGAGTCAAGACCTGCACTGAAACAGGGACTTTGCCTTCTGGGCACTTCTCAATCCTCACTAAGGGGCTGTTGAACTCGACCACCACGTGGATCTGCCTCTTAGTCCTCTGGGATAACTCTTTTCCACTCGGTTTAAGTACACAGAGATTGGAGTCCTCCAGATTGAACGATTGAATGAGTGATTGATGATTGGTTGATTGATTGATTGATCGATTAACTGAAAGAACGATCAAGTAACCCACTATTTGATGGATTAGTTGTCAACTTTCCTAAAAGGGCTTTTCGTTAATCCATGCCTTTTAGACAACCGCTTTTGTTGTGCCTCTCGTGGTTATTCTACTGCTCGTGATGTTCACATCGCTCTGTGTCTACCTGCGCAAAAATTTCAGGTTAGTGGCACTCACGATGGTCTCACTTCCTACATGACATCTCCGATTCCCCTGATATTATTTGATATCCTTATTTTGAATGCAATTGTAATCCTTCCTCAATGTTGTTGTTTAGTTTCAAAGTATCGAGGATTTCGAGGAGATCCAGCATTAACCTGCAACCTTATGGCATTAAAGGCATCTACTCCGACGATATGTACGAGTCTGAAGTGAATGAATTCAGACCGGGCACTGCTAACCACCTCCATATGGGGAAGATGTGGACAAGAACGTAGCCTGTGATCATTGGGTGTTTCCAAAATTTCTGAAATATGATACCTCCTATTAGCCAACAGGTTGTTTTCTTAAAGTACACCCTAACCCTATTACAAAAGCACCCAAAATACGGTTTGAGTAGCCTGCGAAGCCTAATCCGATTCGCTAGCCTCCTGAAAGAAGCTTCTGTGAGGATCTCAGAGGACGCACTTGAAATCTGCCGCATGCTCGTTGCAATCACCATTTATGTCGAGTGTTTAAAAAGTCCACAGTCCTATTATTAATGCATGATCTTTAAATGCGGGTGTTGGATTTGGAGTTGGAGTGAGGCCTGGCTGTCCATAAATGTGCAAAGCGGTAGGAGATATGATGTGCGAGACGTTCTGATCTTCACTGCCTCGAGTATGATTATATCAAATGACATCCAGAACTATCGGCTGACTGACTGCACGTGGATTGTTTGATAGGAGGATCGTGATGTGAGATGACTACTCACTAGCGGTGGTAGCGAAGAGGCTTGTGAGCAAGTGCTGGGTACTGCATGCGGGAGTCGAGAGTTGGACTGTTATCAAGTAGATTGTCAAAGATGACGTGGCAGAAGAGGAGGGAGTAGGGGCGAAGAATTGAAAAGACGCAGGAGATTAGTGACAGCACAATCCTGACCGACGGCAGACTTGGGTGGATTGGGATTGTGACTCCTCTTCGGAACTCAAATCCCATTTCATCAGAGAGGTGCAAAGCTATACTAAGAGGAATCGAGCAGGGTTCTCAGTTGACAATTAATGCGGCGTCTTATTGAAAGAACTGATAACTGTCAGGAGAGATAGAAGTGGAAGACGCGTGACGAGTGACTGGAACCCGATGCGAATTTCAAGGGCGCCACACCATAGATATTCATATGAATATGTGTACAGATATGTGTACGCATGCGCATGGATACATTAATTTCAACATAACATTCTCCTGCCTGCTACTTTGAAGTCCCACCCATTTGTTGGGGAAGTTAAGTGTTTTGTAGTTTCATTGTAGTCCATTCGACTCATCCCACCACCTCCTCAGCGATCGGTCTGTTCTCAGTGATTTTTCGTTTCCCTTTACTCAAATTTCGATCAGTTCAGTAGACCCATTCATCAAATGCGCAGTGAAGTAACTCACAAGTGACGCGGATTTCGGAGAACGTGAGGAGTAAGTAGGAAACTATCAACCGTATCCGAGGTCCTAATTAAACTGACTGTCTCACGAAACTGGTAGAAAAAAGCCAGATTTGCCCTTTACCTAAAAGTGCGTGCAAAGTTAGGCCTCTCTGATCTAGGTCACGTAGTTTGCATAAGCTGCTGCACTTAGATGCAGAACGGTTGTGCGCCAGGTTCAATGGAGGCAGGCCGACAAACGGCGCCCCAGACACATATAAGCTGGCTATTGTTTAACCGCCAGATATCCACGGTGCACTGTTATAGGATTGGCCTCGTTGCCATTTGTAAATAAGACCTAAATCATCAGATATTGTACAGTTGTTGATGCATATTGCTACAATTTATCCATTCAATTCTGATGTCAATGGCAAGTTATAAATAGATACTAAGTTCAATGGCTTTCTTGGTATAATTCCACTGTTGTTCGCTCATAACAATATCCGATTACTCGGTTGGATCACCACACCATCTAATAAACACTGGCGACAAACGATGCCTTGCAATCCTCTAAACTCTTGTGTACACAAGGTGTACTTGACTAAACTCCTTCTTAATCGGTATTCACTAAGTATTCTGTTACGATTAATATCCCGATTTGCATTTTCGTACGGAACATGATTTCTCCTTTGGTTTCACACAAACGACTGTTTCCATCGAGCATGACTACCTAGTTGACAACCTTAATTTTCACCATTCGGGTCTCCAGTAAGTGGGCAATCAGTATGTTTGGCGATTTATTAAGCGGTGCAGTCTCTCAGCCAAGAGGCTCCAGACTAAGCGCACTAGGCTCCAATGAACCTGGAGATATGGTAAGGCCCAACCAGTGACCATTTGTAAAGTAAAACTGTGAGGGCAAGAGAATTTTGACGTTGTGGGAGCTCTGAGTGAGACAGTTAGACAAAGTCATTGAACTTGGGAGACCAACCACGTGAGATTCACATAACATGAACCCAAGCCAATGTTGGGGAAAATCATATGCCATTTCTTATAATGGTCAGTAGGAAGGTACTTCTCTTTTGATCATCTCTTCGGTGACCAGCATTTGAGTAGGGAACGTGTTATCTGATGCTTCAGACACTTGTGATACCG
The DNA here is from genome assembly GCA_019097775.1 of Moniezia expansa. Lineage (NCBI taxonomy): Eukaryota > Metazoa > Platyhelminthes > Cestoda > Cyclophyllidea > Anoplocephalidae > Moniezia > Moniezia expansa. The sequence continues at coordinate 8,121,281 of JADFDV010000072.1, forward strand.
CCGCATAGCTGGTGCACACATGCACATTGTCTTGAACATGGGCAGTGGTTCATTGTCCACAAGTTAGGCGCAGTATTATGTGGGAAGGACGCCAAATAGACATTCTGCTAGAGCAGGGTAGTGGAGGCCTCAATGCATACCTCTGTGCACAAAAACCCAACACTAAACTCCACGCAATCCTGTGATGTTGAAGGTAATCTCCTAAGTGATTGTAAGTTGGCATCCAATGGGGATTCCTAATAGGATCGAAGATGAACAATCGACACCATCAAATCCACGAGTTTTGTTTGTCTCCAAGGCGGATAAAGATGGTTGATTCGCATTGAAGGGATCACTGAGTCTTCGAGCTCAGTGGTTACGTGTACGTTCGGAGGCTGTACTAGGTGTTCTTCGAACGATGAGGCCTCTACAGAATGCCTTGGCGACCACAGGCAGGTCACATGTTGTGAGAGAATCAAGAAAGGCACAACTGATGCCCTCTGTACTATGCGGCCCTACTCATCAGCCCTTATTGGTACCTCTGCACACGGTGCTCCGATTTTAGGACTAGCATTGAATAATGACCACTAGTGAAGTAAGTGCCTGGGATGACAATGTGGTGTCGGTTTGGTTGGGCCGTCACCGAGACCAGCACCAAATAGGAGTTGACGCTTGCATTGCTTGGTTGGTTCTCTCTGGCTCTCCCACATAAACCCCTTCGGCCGTACCACTTTCATCCCTGTTCATATCTGATGACTTTTGTGAATACGTAAAAAAACTGGAATCACAGTATTATTTTAAGCTAACAATTGTAGGTGATCATTAGACAAATGCTCAACATTTCAGGATGTTATGAAAGTTGTCAGTCAGTAAATACAAAGTTGGAAACAGTGTGTGGGTGACTTTCGTCAGTTAAACTAAAAAGATTGATCTAGTGGATGCTGAACGCTGGTGGGTGCTTTTGGTGGATATTCTCTTGGTGGAAGAGCTGGTCCTATGTCTTCTTCAATCTTCCAATCACTGTCCGTTGGCAAGGTGGATTTGCAAAAGACTTTCGGTTCTTCCCTTCCAACTGGCTTTGTATTTCTCCAGTCACTGGCAGTGTAAACCGCGTATGGTAGAATTTTCGAGTCGATGGGATCTCTGTTGGTGCGTTCTATCACTGGGATAGCTGCATATGTCAATGGTTCAGTCCTGCGTCTCAACCTGCGTCTTAAAATGTAGAAAATGCCTTGCATTTACTGAGGGAAGGCGTCTCTTGCAAACTCATATGAAGGTCTCTATTCCGACCGGTGTTGGTGGCCTTACCAGTTACTGGATGTGCTGAATTGGGTTTTGAACCCATGCCCTCTGTTGGCGTCAATGCATTTGCGACTGCTACAAACACCGAGACACATCGGTGGCTTTTCTTTTAACCTATTTAACTTTGTGGCCTCTCCAATGTGAAGTCTGTTTGGATGTGTCTACGGTTAACTTGTACCATCAACCCGCAATTCCTATCCGCATAAAAGCTTGTAATTGGGTCTGTCCGATTCATACGCCGCTATTTTGGTTGTTTGTGATCATTTCTTCAACAATCCTAACAAGTCTTGCACTTATTTGACCTTCATCTTAATCAGTGGAGCAATTGACTTATTGTACAGCTCAAGAGTGGCCTTCTAACCCGCTAAACATCCGATACAAGTGTGAGTTTTCTCAGAGAAAACAGGGCATCCGTGACGAATGTGCTTAGCAAGCATATTTTCGTCGGGGCGTCGTTTAACTTGGAAGACGGAGTGGCTACTTTGAGGGATTGTCTTAAGGTCACGATCCGAGGGAAGGCGAAGCTGGACTTCATCCATCGCCAATGAATGCACTTCTCATTTTATCATTCTATCCAACCAACTTCCCCATGGTTTCCTCTTGGCCGGCAAATACACTTGTGAGTACATCCGCATAAAACGGCTAAGACGCCTTCCCATGCCTATTGCAATACTAACTGCCATTTTATTACTTGGCCGTTCATTTAACCTTCCACTGCATTTCAACAGTTCCAATACACTCGAAGCTTCATCATTATGCTTAAATTCGTAAGGATTCGAATATTTCACTCGCATTGTGGGCAATGATCGTTATTTATCTGAAGATCAGTGCAAAAATGGATCTGTAGGTCAAAGTTAAATCAGGTGATGCGTTGTATTGACTTGAAGCGAGCCATTGACTCCTAAACCTTGCAACCTACACCTTGATAATCCACAATCGGTGCTCTCCACTGTCCCATGCACTCTGCCCATCTCCTCGTACACAATTATTATGCATGGAATTTGTGACTCCTGCAGTGACTTTCTGTACTACCTAAAGGCAGTCTTCCACTATCGTTTTTCACTTCCCATTATCCCATCCTCCTGACTCTCCATTATCAAATCCTCTTGACACCTACTGCATCATACGCATTCACTATAAGCACCTATGATCGGGTCAGTCAATTACACTGCCGATGTATCTTGTTTTAATCGCTAACAAATAAAGCCTGCTCTCGTAACGACCTCCTTCCTGCCCTCAGGCCAGTGGCGATCCCAGCTCATTGCACATTGATAAGTCCTAAGGCTTCAGGATGAGCTCACTTCATGCACGCCATTCATCCTAGAAGCCACACAGGTGGTTCAGAAGCAATGCAAACGAACTCACCTCCGTAAAATCCTGATGTAGAATGCGAGTAGCGTGAGGAAAACACATGGTCCCATCGCCATGGGTAGAATGAAGTAAAGTGTCTGTAGAAGGGTAAAATGCCACAAACATAAGAACATCCTAAGCTCAATTCTCCCCACTAGTGAGCATGAGAGCTGATCGAGAAGTTACCTCAGTAAAGAAAGTCTGGCACTGTGGTCCTAACCAACCGAATTTGCAAGCACATGTGAGGTCGACTCCATTTGGGTTATCGATACAGACGCCACCATTGAGACAGACCATTGACACGTTGGTGTGCAGCTTTAGACTGGCTTTATAACATGGTGACTGCGTTCGATAACTGCAGGAGTCTCCTAACCACCCGCTATTGCAACTGCAGTGGAAGCTCTCATTGCTCGTGCTGGGGAAGATGCAGACACCATGACCTGAACAATTTTTTTCCGAACAAGTCTGAAAATCCAGTAAAACAACGATAATTGCCCCGATTCAACAAGGTTACATGGCATTACTCAAGTACTTCATAGAGCAGCTCCGCAGAGCCAAACAGGCATCGCTTGAATTGTCGACATCCCCCAAGTAATTGCTCTACTCTGCCGATCTTGGTTCAGCTTTTGTCGCAGTACAAGCTACAGATACAGCTAGTATCTTCCTCAAATTTAAACAATGTGGTTTATGCATAAACTCACCTACTGTATTTGCAATTAACGTGTTGAATCGCAGCTGTCATATAAGCTATGGGAGTAAACAGTCCTACCTCAACAGTCACTGTTTATGCACACACCTTAAACCAAAAGTAAATTTAGAAGCCATGCCCACAAGGTCTACTCAGCAGGTATCATGTCTCACTTGAGAGGGCATGGGTTCGAAACCCAATTGAGCACATCCAGTAACTGAACTGCAGGTGCAACAACACAATACACGATTAATCGCTGGGTAGAATCATGGAGACCAGATTTGAGAATGCACTCAACTTTCGTCTCTTCATACAACGCAACCTACAGATACAGTGCATACCTACCTACCTACCTACCCACTGAAAGCATCTGGCAGTTACGCAAACGCATGTCTCGAGGTGTCCATATTCAGGCCATTCTCCTACTCTTTCGCTGTAGTCTTCATTGGAGGGTGTTTAGCGACTTGGTGCAGCAGTCAGTCAGTGCTTGGGGCTAAGCCGAATCACCGAGGAGCGAGGTAGGAGGGAGCAGTCATATAGCCAGGGGAATTTGGATGGATGTTTCCTGTTGCATGTAAACTTTGTGCCCCAATTGCAGTTGTGTTCCTTTTGGTTACCGGTTGCTGGATTTCTGTTTCTCCAAGGAGGTCATGGAATAAACTCTGTGATGTGGCTTTTCATTCAGTTTAAGTTCCCATCATAAGTTGGAGTCTATTACCAAAGCTATTTTATCTTCTGAGTACTGACAGGTTCAATCACTGAAAACCCATTCATGTAAGTCGAATACACTACCTCTACTACTGCTACTATTCTGGACCTCTTCACTGCCCTATGCACCTATCTCAGCTAATGTCATGCGTAGCTGCAAGTAAAGCCAAATTCTCGATCATCCGAGTGTGAGAGCTCTTATCACGTGCTTTCTTGCTTCATTGTTGCAATGAAGCAGGTCTGTCATAAGGCACAAGCGTGTTTACGAAAACGGAGGCTGTAACACACTGCGTTATAAGCGTTAAGATGTAAGCCTATAAGGAGGGAGTTTGAGTTCCCATTGAACAGAACAGCATAGAACAGAATAGAATAGGATGGAATGGAATGGAATGGAATGGAATATAATGGAATAGAATAGAATAGAAGTAGATATTCTACTTAAAAAAAATAGGTGAGAGTCCTGGTACTGCCACCAAAGACCATTCATGCCTACTTAGCTGTGGAGTCACTGGGTCAGAAAACTAGAACGGATATTTGAAGTGGAATACAGGCAAATGTGACTCACATCAATCACCTCACACCTGGGTCCGGACCATGGTTGAAGGCACATGCAGTGATAGGTACTGCCGTTGGGCAAGTCAACGCAGCTGCCGCCGTTAAGGCAGACAGCCTGAGGGCTGAGTAATTGAGCAGCATTCTCACAGGCTGTGGCTGGCCGTTCACAGTGATTTCCACCCCATCCTGTCCCACAGACACATTGGTAGTGGGGGCCAGAGGCTCGGCACTGTCCATGTGATCCGCATGGCGAGGTAGGCTGACAAGGGTCATAGCCCTTTTCACACGCTCGACCTGCAATAGATGCGCACACTATTAATCACTTCCTCTGCTAACCCAGGCTGCCCCAATTCATAAGCAAGATGTATGAAATGTCCGCGAAACATGGCGAAAAAACCTGCCTTCATATGTCCCGCAAACACATTTGTAGCCATTAGGCAGTGATTGACAAGTGGCGTACTCTGCGCAGTTGTGTTCCACGCAGTAATCGACCTCACTACAGGTGGCTCCCGTCAGTCCTAAATGAAGGTATCGCAGGCTGTAAAAAGTCTTGGCTAAGGCAAAATTGAGAGGTTTATTAAGGAGTGCGACGAGAGTTCGGGCTTCGCAATCAGCCCACTTGAGCCCCACTCCCACACGCTTATGGAGTCGCTAATTTGGCCTAAACTCGCACTTCCGCCTCCGCCATCAACGATCCGCACACTTGTCAGCCATGAGACCCTCCAATCTGACTCACTAAGGGTCCAGCCAGCACAGCTTGTACGATTCAGCAAATCGACACTTTTCATCCAACTTCGAAGATGACGGTTTTGCGGTGTGTATGGTAACATACGACCACAATGCCAACCAAAAGCCTTCCAGGGTGAGGACTTGTGCAAATATACGTCAACAATCTCTTGATAAACTTACATAGTCTTGGCATCTCCGCCAAAACCTCCAAGCCACCCTAGTCACTTAGCTCCTCTCTACTCGGGTCTGCCTCACTTTACATCAATCACCTCAGCGTCTTGTGCAGGTCAGAGTTCGATCTTTTGACGTCATTTGGTCTTACAAGTTCACTTCTGCATATATTCTCTCGTCTACTCGATGCATCGTTGTTTAAGATTTATCATCCGAATAGAGCAGTTGAAATAGTGATTCTCCACTGTCAAGAGAGCTATCGACTGAGATTGTTCACACAAAAGTTGCAAGTGAAAGCGTCTTTTGGACTCGGACGCTGGTTCTCAGTGGTAGATCATACTAGTACAAATCTCAATAGAAATCCAATGCAAGTAAATAAAACTCAATATTCACGAAAGTCGAATCGGAGACATGTTCTCATCTGTTCTGTCTTGCCTTTAAATCAAATCTCACCTCTTTCACAAACCATATTATCCTCGTCGTCGCAGGTATTGATTCCTTTTCTTGGAATGCATACTACATTGCAAGATCCACTTGGACACTCCAAGCGCACGAAAGCCTTGAAGCTGAAACACATGCAAGCACGCTTTACGCTTTGCACTTCGTAACCTACTTTGGTTTTCCTCTCGTGTTTTGTTTGTTGGGAAATTGATTGCTTTCCAACACAGAACACATCCACATCCAGAGATGCAGAAGTGGAAATGTGTTTGACTACACATGCAATATAAAAACACGGGCGATTCATAGCTCAATCGTAAAGTGGAATGACTAACTGATGGAATAAGTGCGAATTAGCCGCCAATGAGAATCAAACCAGTCACTCATATAAAGTGAACTGGATATTGTGCTAATCTGCTAGTCAACATCATCTAACTTGTTCAGTACTGATCCAAGTCCCGCTTGGTAGATCAAATTTCAACTTCAAAAGGAGCTGAAGCAGGCGAGTTGCTTCAAGTGTGCCCGACCTCCAACTAACTGTTGGGTTCTTTGGCACAAGATATTAATTTTCTTCTTATTTGTGCTAGAAAGCGAACTTCAATTGTGTAACTTACTAGATGTTATTTTGGTAAACCAGATCGGCCCGTGTAAGTGACATTTGCGACCACTTCATGGAAAGAGATTTGGTCTCAATAGTTCCTTCAAAGCGAGCAACTAATTCAGAAGAATCAAAACTGTCGAAATCCCAAATGTCAATACCTATTTCCACCTTCTTCTAAAGAAAAAGAGCAAAATAAACCCCGATTCGATCATTTTCTAAGAAATGATACATGCTGTAACTGTGATAGACTCCCTCAAACTATAAAGTACAAATTTCTAATGAGAACCTTATTCCAATAAATCAGAGTTGAGAAAACTTACACCGAGAGGCGATTTCAGAGTTATTAAAGTCTCATTCATTTTAGCAGGTGTGAGCTCGGTTACGTCCGAATAAATTCTGGTTGTATTGTTGAAAATATCACAGAACCTGTGCAATAAGTAAAAACAAAGTTTAACAAAGCGTCTATAAGTCAAATGAAAATGTCATTGGTCTTAGATTTAATACGAAATCCAAAGTAGAGATGAGTACGTGAGATGTTGGTGAGCTAGAGGGTGTCCAACCCTCACCTACTCACAGTCCGGTGGCGATAACATCAGCCACCTAAGCATCACTGATTCTTGCAACTAACAAGGGCTGGCAGTCAATATCAGAGATCCGCAGTTAAAGGAATATTGAAGCCATGAAGTGGACACGGTTGAACCAGCACACTGGACTAGATAATCATTGAAGTTGAAATCTCGGTGGAGATAATGTTGAGAAGGACACTACTCTGGAGGATTTCATCTTCCCTTCCACTCCACCCTCTCATTGGTTGCAACGCACAACTCTCAATAAACGATGGTCACCACCTAACTGCACATCGATATATACAATAACATCCATGAGTATTAAAGTTGGAACTCGGTATTGAATATTAAGGACAATTAAGTATGATAGGAAGATATGAATCATGAAATATGCACTCGGGAAGACTAATAAAACATATAGTTCATTTGGTTGAGGCTGAAAGTGGTTCGGTGGTCACTATAGCTTTACCGATTCACACTCACGTGCTTCCAATACTTCTGACACAAACGAAAAAGTAAATATCGCACACTTCCAGGAAATCGCATTTGTTCCCATCAACAAGGGCTCCGTTTGGGTTGTAGTACTCGAACGTCAGATAGAGTTCGCCTATAACGGTCTGCAAAGGAGAAAAAAGATAGCCTGGTTTATTCAGCGCACTCGATTATCAACTGACACAAATCTTGACGAGATCTATCAACACGATGGATTGACTAAGTCATCCAAATATTGTCTCACTGAAGCTAGGCAATTCATTACCAAGAAGGTTCAAAAAACAACAGAACTGTACCTCACCGCTGCCTGGCACGTAGAATAAGGTCAGGACGAATACTGCTGCGGTAGTGACATGCCACATTACGTGAGCCGGTCGAAAAGTGATACTCCTGCATGTGCACCAGCGCATCACGATAGTGCAAACGGACTTCCTTCGAATAAACAACTGGCATAGCAGCCTAACTGGTACACTCAGATGTGCTTAGCGTTTTCGCGTGGAAATAATTCACCAACAGAATGTTGACTACTGAATGACCGACTGGATTGGGTGTTGACTAATTTTGGTTGCATTGGCGGTTAACAGCAGCGCACCATAACCGAAGTAAGTGTGGTTTGACGATCAACAGCAGTGGCTCCTCCAAGTGGGTGATGGAAATGCCCAGCACGTCCCTTATTGCATGAAATGAAACTCCTCATGATAATTCCTGTATCCATAATCTTTAACGAACCGGTAGCATTCGTCTCTTCAGGTACCCGTTAGAGTTACAAAAATTTAAAAGTCCTTCTCCCACCTCCGCTATTCGTTTCTTATTGCATAGACTAATGACGATTGTAGAAAACTTGTTTTCTCAAAGTCTTTCCAATACTAAATTATTCTACTTGCCCCCATCCAATAATGGCTTTGCAAGATAAGCACGCTCACTATGTGGTATTTTTGGCTACAAATTGTTGATAATAGTTTTACTAATTTGATGAGGAAAAAGGATGCTTAATCAACTTACAGAGGGAATTCATTCTCAAAGCGTGCCACTTTCCAATTAACGGCAACTTCAGTATTGAAAAACGTTCTATTAGATAGTACTATGTAGAATAGGACTGGGATGCCTCTCCCGATATGCCCGCTTAGGAAAATTGGATAAGAATTGTTGGCGCTTTCAAACAGCAGTCTTGGTGTGTTTTCCCATCTAAGCCTGCAGTGTCGCTAATGTCCGTTGGGAAGGGGTCGAGCCTATAATGCAACAGGGTCATGTATTTTTCCATAACATCGATGGTATTATCAGAATATGAGGTATATGAAGAGCCTTTTACGCAGTCAACCCAGTCATTAAATAGTAAATTTAAAAGACTAGCTTCATCTCTCACACAAAATAAATGCTTATGAGAGATATTTTTGCAAATTGCTTCTTAAGAAGTACTCTGAAAGGTTTTGATCAATGTATTTCGCTCCAGGGCTTACATTTCATTCATTCCCACATTCCCCATAATATTTTGCCGATCAGTAATCATTGAACAGAGGAATATTCTCCCCAATGCGACCCCAGTAATTGCATATTCGGTGCGTTCGATCTGAACTATGAGGAGCCCCACCCCACAATCACCTTAATCTTAGGGGCCACGGTATGATACAAGACCAGTAAGGCCAAAATTAATTTGCCAAGTATGTGTATTCAATGTATATATTTCTCTCTTTTTGCCGTTGTTTGGATCTTTAAAACAGAAACACCGTGGTTAAGGTCTGGTGCCATTGTCACTAGCACCCTTGACCGCCCTGCTCTCTCATTTCTGGCTATTCAATAAACTGAGCTGCTTTGTACATATACATCCACACCCTTCCACGTTTGTGCCGTCAACATGCGAAAAAAACAGGTCTTCCTGAGACAGCTATTTCAATCTCAACAGACGTCCAGCGAAATCCAAAGTTTCTGACTTCTGTGTAACAGTTCATGACTAGGTACAGCTGATATCCATAACAGATCATCTGCTCATTTATTTATTTATTTACTTAAGAAGCTTGGCTTGATAGAAAAAAAACTGCTCTGGCTCTTGTAGATCTACAGATAAAAGTTGTACAATGCATCACGATAGCCCATACCACAATCTGAGTAGCCTGAAATCTCCAAGTCATAGGAGTACGGCATTGGATAAAGGAGAGATCATTCTAAAGAAATGATTTGTGTATTCTTCTTGGAAAGCTTACGAAAAAATTTCCTTCTGAATCGAAGTTCGCTCTGAGTACATTCAAAGTACTGAAAATATACGTAATAAGATACGAAGTAGTGCTCTGGGCTGGATCTTTGATTTCTTAAGGCCAATGTCTTTATCTTATCATGAAGCCAGAATGCACGACTAGGCCTTCTCAAGCATGTCGACTGTTGCCAAGCCAATGATGCATCAGGCATGGTGTGGCTTCCTTTACGTCACATAGGTATGATTTCTGCCCAACATAGGTTGGCAGAGAGTCCTGTAGACGAAGGGACACAGTAAAGCTCCACTTGACGAGATGCCAAAAATTTAATATTGCCAAATGGAAAATCACTCAGTTGTAAGTAACTCATAATTATTGTTCCAATACAAAACCAAGGAAACCAAATACAATTTTAACTGCTGAAGTTTCATCAAGTAAATCTATCCCACAAGGAATGATGCGAGTTTAAATGACATCTGATAGCCGAAATTGAAGTCACTTAATATATATTAGCGTGCTTAGAGGTTATTCTGTTCGTTTTAATTCGAGATTCGAACAATATCAATATAAAACACTTGTGAACTTAAAAAAATTGTCGACAGCGCTAACTGATTGAATTAGTTTGAATTAGTCAGTCGGATTATCCAATCTCCAATTATAGCCAGTATTCGTGTTACCAAAGCGACTCTCGTCGTGTGAATAATCGCCGGGGTGTGTCAAAATGCGCATTGAAGAAGTGGCTAGTACGACAAAGTCTCAGAGGATTGCAGCCCATAGCCACATCCGTGGATTGGGTTTAGATGAAACTGGTGAACCTCTCCAGAATGCTGCCGGCTTAGTTGGACAAATAGACGCGCGTGAGGCAGCTGGATTAATAGTCGAAATGATCAGGTCCAAAAAAATGGCTGGGCGAGCTGTATTAATGGCTGGTCCGCCCGCAACTGGAAAAACGGCAATAGCTTTAGCTATTTCTCAAGAATTGGGTAATCGAGTGCCGTTTTGTCCAATGGTTGGTAGTGAGGTTTTTTCTTCCGAAATAAAAAAGACGGAGGTTTTAATGGAAAACTTTCGTCGAGCGATAGGCCTGCGCATTAAGGAAGTTAAGGAAGTTTACGAAGGAGAAGTTATTGAGCTTAACCCTATAGAAACGGAAAATCCAACTGGTGGCTACGGGAAAACCATTAGCCATATCATTATTAGTCTGAGAACCGTAAAGGGAGTCAAGCAATTGAAGTTGGATCCTTCGATATATGAAAGCATGCAGAAAGAACATGTCGAAGTTGGTGATGTCATTTACATTGAAGCCAATTCTGGCGCTGTTAAACGCCAGGGCAGATGCGACGTCTACACAGCCGAGTACGACCTGGAGGCCGATGAATATGTTCCACTTCCTAAGGGTGATGTACACAAGAAGAAGGAAGTGGTTCAAGATGTGACGTTGCACGACCTAGATATAGCGAATGCAAGGCCCCAGGGAGGTCATGACATCGTTTCGATGATGGGCCAGATGATGAAACCTAAGAAGACTGAAATCACAGGTGCGTTCCGAGTTATTTTTGCCCATTCAGTTTTAATATATAAAGGTTGTCCTTAATTTTTTGAAGTATTTACGTGAATGATCAATTTGTCATTTAGTCTGATTGGCGTTCTGGTTGATTAACATCTCGTCTTCTGACACTGATTATTTTAGACAAGTTACGCAAGGAGATTAACAAAGTGGTAAATAAGTATATCGACCAAGGAATCGCAGAGCTTGTTCCTGGAGTCCTTTTCATTGATGAGATTCATATGTTTGATATCGAATGTTTTACCTATCTCCATCGAGCCTTAGAGTCTACCATCGCCCCCATCGTCATTTTCGCCACTAATCGTGGGAAATGTCCCGTAAGGTAATCGATACTTTATTATTTGGCAGTTCTATTTACTTGACCATATTACTTTTTCAAATTGAGTTTATTCGAATTCATCCCTTTTATTGAAAGAGGAGCTGAGGACATAATTTCGCCCCACGGTCTGCCTTTGGATCTTTTGGATCGTGTGATGATCATCCGAACTATGCCATATACTCTTGCTGAAACGTTAGCTATTCTTCGTATTCGAGCTGAGACCGAACACCTGAAGGTTTCCGAAGAAGCCTTCCAGCGCCTTGCTACGATCGCATATGAATCGACTCTCAGGTGATTTTGCAATTTTCATGCTGCCTTTTCGTTTGCTTTCTCAGCACCACGGTTGATACTCGTACTCTTCATTTTTTATTTGGCTCTTTATTAAATTTCTCATTTCAGATTCGGTATTCAGCTATTAACCCCTTCGTCTCGGCTCGCGAAACTTTCGGAAAGTGACGAAATCAGGCCTGAACATATTGAGGAGGCGAGCACTCTGTTCTTGAATGCCAAACAATCAGCTAAGATACTGGCTGAGCATGAAAGCCAGTTTCTCAAGTAAATTCTGGATTAATCTTTTGCTGTCTTCCGAAACTTTCCTGCCGTTTACATATGCATTTAAAAGATATCACATCAATTGTCTAACATTGTTACCTGAAGTCATTATTGAATCGCGTCCCATGCGTTTTACTTTCGTAATTTTTAGTCAGCTTATTAACGATACATTCTGACTGCCAAGTTTTCGCTCTCATCACCTTATAAAGTTGAAAACATTTTTCAGCCTTCTCCGAGAAGAATGAATTCATCGTATGAGTGTCAAATACTGAAATATTCAACAGTTAGTTCTAGGCTTATGCCTCTCCTTTAAACAACTTATTAATGTTGCGCGAGAATCAAAGTACACCCAGGGCTCCGATCCTCGGTGCTTGCTTGCTCGGGGGACGCATGCGTTGACCACGTTGACCGATGCAACAACCTTCGGGCGGGTAATAAGTGGGTAGCAGAGGTACAAGCGATTCCACAAGTACTGCTGGGGCTGGTTGCCGGTAGAAATATGCAGCATGAGCGCGGTTCGGCCCGTCATGTCTCATTTGTGCTTTAGGACTGTGGTCCAATGGGACTAGTCGCAGATTGGTGCAGTAATTAAGATTAGAAGTGGTAGAGCGTCCTCCATTGTTCCCTTGCGGAGTGACTTGGGCAAAACTGTAGAGAAGATACGATAAAGAAAGCGAAGGGTGTGAGAAATTTTGGGAAATATTTTTCTTCCGAAGAACTTGACCAGTTCTCCGCAGGATAAATTCAAATGCGGAAAATGGTCATGAAAAAAAAGCGCGGTATTAATAGCTAGGCTGGTTCGCAAGATATGTGAGAAGCTTAGGTTGTGAATGTGATCACGCCGAATCAGTTGCCAGCTTTTGGGAGCTGCGTGGATTTACAGTTGTTTGTGAGCATGTGAGGAGTCGCAGTCTAAATAAGAGATATTGTTCTAGGACCGGCCCGAAATTTGTGCCTTCTGATATTACTCTCATTCCAACTCGACTAGAGGGTGGTTATTAGGTTTCTAAGTCTTATGTGTTTTCCATTCGAATCAGTAATAATGATCTATAAAGCAAAAATAGTATCCGCTGCGCTCAGCTCGAAGACTCAAAAGCAAATCTAAAATTTTCAGATAACCTAATTACGTTTTCTGTCTGCATTTCAATTAAAATAATGGTTGTTTAAGTGAGCCAAGGAACCCAATTGAGGGCCTTCGATGCGGGCTGTCCTCAGTGGGTTGTCGATGTTAGTATCGCGAGTGACTTTTAATATTTGTTATCCACGGGAAGCATATTGAAATAAATCGGTTCAGAATTATTTTGTCCAAATTCACTGTGTTGCCAGTTTTGTCTCCATTACGTTCATTTTCGTCATTTTGGTTTGCTGTACCATGTAATCTAGGTGGTTTTGCAGAAATCAATTACCTTTCATTGTTTTCTGTTATTATAGACGCATGCATACTCTCGCTCCAGTGATTTTCGTCATTCTTGCTTCAACAGGCTCATTTGGAAACTTTGATATCAGTGACGAATTCATTTATTCAATAGTGTGGGACTCCCGTACAAAGGTAGCCGAAAAACGGGTCTCCTTTGTCGAATTTTTTGACTGATTTCGAATTGTATTTATTAACATTGTATTTTGATTTGTAGTCAGATGTTGCATTCTCAGTGCCAGTTAAAACCATAAATAATGAGACCTACTTGTGTCATCTTCCAGCCGAAACCAAGAGCAAAAAATTGACAGACTCAGCGACTTTTGATCAGCACCCTCAGCTACTGCTTGCTGAACTCTTTAAAGCTTCTTCTTGCATATTAAAGGTTGAAGGGTATTGGACCTATGAATTGTGCCATGGCAAACATATCCGTCAATTTCGCGCAGAAGGTGCTGGTCCTAAACTGATGCGTATTGTCAAGGAATTCTATATCGGTCGTGCTTCTCAACCGCAAGCCCCAGTCGAAGCTAAACATGAAGAGGCTCAGCTTTCGGAACCGGTATAAATATACTCTATTGCTTCAAGTTTGGATCATGTCAATGGAGCATTATTCGCCTTTTTAGAAGTCAATTCATATCAATGGCAGGGACTTCGTTTATTATTCAGTTGATTACGACAACGGAACTGAATGTGATCTGACTGGCTTTCCTCGCAAAGCTTCCGTGGTGTACGTTTGCCTGGAAGAATCGGAAGGCGAACTCTTCCAAATCAGTGAACTGGAGACTTGTGTATACCAACTAACAGTTTTTACTCGCTATCTCTGCTCATCTCCTCGGTACAATGTACGTTATCCTAGCTCCCTGCTGTTAATTTCAGTACATCCTCATGCCGTTTCGTTTCTTTACAAGTCCCACAAGGTCTACTCGAATGCCATTATCTGTGTGCCGCATGACAAGCGTACTTCGGCGAGACCGAAGGCTCTTGATGCTTTTGAGAGAGAGAAAGAAGACTCAACCTCATTGAAGGAACATGAACACCTGGAGGGAATTTTCGGCGCTCTAAAAGTGAAAGGTCTGAAGGTATGTTTAGATTATTAGTCTGTATTTTATTAATAACCATTTGTGGTAGTAGTCGTCAAATCTCATCTCTACTTCCTGAAATTGTAGGTTGCCTAAATTGCATTCAAGTAGGAATACGTTTCATTTTTGTAGATTAATAATTTGTAATTTTGGCCAAAAGTAGCGGTATTATTATGAATTGGACAAGCAACTTGAGACCAGTATGATGAACAGGTCAGTAATCATCTCTTCGGGTGACTAAGAGCTCCATCGAATTGTTTGTTTCTAGGGTTTGGTAATATTTTTATTTGGATGTGAAACTGCCACCTCGCCCTTCTGCCTACCCATTGTATGGGAATATTATGCGATCTGAGTTCGAATAGGTGTGTATCATGAACTAAGCTTAAGCTTGCTCAAAATAGTATTGATGCCTAGCTCTTTAGTGCTAGAATCATTAACCATGCTGTATTCAAATTTGGCATAAATAATGGATGATAAAACCACACCAGTTCGCTGTTAGAGCGCTGTGAATTGTCCTGTGAATTTGCTTAAATGTAGAGGAGGTTCAACTATCTGATGGTGTTTTATACTGCAGTTTTATTTGCAACGTTGAATCAATGAATTTCGGTTTTGGATAATTGCATTTTAGGTTGAAAAAATTGATAATCACGGTAACGTCTTCTACCGTGTCAAGACTGTGGATCCACTTGAAGCACAGCAAGTAGGCGAATTCCTATTACAATTTTAAAATGTCTTATACTCACCCCCATATCGGAGGAAAGTGTCTTCCAAAATTTGCGGAGACTTAAAGTGCCTGTTTTTAGACTAAAATTTGTCGGTGTGCTCGACGGATCGGTTTTGAATTCGTGCCGTCTGATGTGTCAGACACCTACTCGATTTCTGCAACACTGGCGAATAAAAGCAGTTCTATTTAAATGGTCATTCTGCATGGTAAAATTGGTCAAGTATTTCCTAATAAAAATTCGATCAGTTCCTCCAACCATAGCCAGTAGAATCTTAGTCAAGGTATCCTCTTAATTGTTCGGGTTTTCCTCTTATCCACAAATTTATGCGTTGATTGACCTTCAAGAATTCGCTATTTGGCGGATTAGATTTGAACGCACATAGTTGTGATAAGGAGCATGAATGTTATTGCTTTGATGGTCTTCGTTTTGTATTAACTACATCATGCAGGTCTAAGTCGCAAAGGTATGTGTTTGAAGCCTAAATTCATATGCATCCTCTAAGGAGACTGAATCAGCAGGTAAGAAAATCGAAGAGGGAGTCTCACTGCTACCATCATCATCGCCTACACAAGCACCAGCGGTAAGTCAACGAGAACTTCGGTCCTTCCTTGCCGGAGAAACGTGTCTTACTGGTGGAGCCGGTTGGTGGAGACATGAAGTCTGCTACGGAGGGCGTATTACCCAATATCATGAGGTAACATTGTGTTCTCACTTGAAAGGGGACTTTTAATAGTTGATTAAAACAGTCTCTTTCGTATCGTTTTCGCGTTGTCAATGCTGGTCTGAGTAGCACTATATTTTTTAAATCTCTGCAGTATTTTTTTGATGATAATTAAATGGTAGTGGTGATATTTCTTGGCTCTTTTTAGTCCTTTTAGGCTATCCACATGGTCTTACTTAACGGGTTAAAGCTAACTTGAGTATACTGAAAAGTGGAAATGTATGTGAAAAAAGTATATCAGTTAGAAATATGAAGTCGACAATCTGGTTCTTTACATTATGTGTAGTTTAATAGTTTAACTAGCCACTCATTTTTATTGTCACGACCAGAAGAACACTATACCTTTCAGATAGGGCCGGTAATTCATCGAAATTTGTTTGCTATGATTTACGGACGTGATTTATTTCCTCTTTTAAGTATTTGGCACACCACAAGGGATTTCAAAATAAGTTTCTTGGCCTAAGGGACTGGGATTTATCCTCATATTCTTATTGGACAGTTTGTGAATAAACCTGTTAATTGGGCATAACATTTACCGATTCCACAGTATAAGATTTCACCTGGTGGAATCTTTAAGAACTTTTGGTTCTTTAACACTTCCGAAGACTATGGGCTGACTATTTCTGAGTCGAAATCTTTAAATGCAATATGAAAAATTATTTTTATTACTAGGTACTAGTTACTTTTAGTTAGTAAAAGCCACGAATAGCTCATAATCGTTTAGTCGATTAACTAGACCCTCTGAAATCTTGCTGTCATTTTCCGTTTGGATGAATCGGCTTAGCATGCGAAGAGTTAATCAATGTCAATTGTTTTCGAAGGATCCGACTACCGGAGAACGAATCGAGATTATTTTGGGGAAATGGAGCGAAGCAGCTCATCTGGCTTGGATAAGACAGAACTCAGTTAGAAAGCCTGAACTCCCGGTAGAAAGGGGATCGTGAGATTCTCCTCTTATATTTTAATTGAACTACCCATCCAAGGTCTTTTCTTGATTCGTTTTCGTTTTTTTAGTAAACTAACTCAATTTTACGGCAATGGTGATTACTGTGATCAGATAAAAGCACCGCGCACGGCTAAATTATCATTTGTGTAAGTCTTTGATCCGAGTTCTCGCTAATCTATTTCATTTATGCTTACACAATCTCGCTTTTGCATTTCAGTTGCCAATGGGAAGCGAGTATGAACGTTCAGCTCGCTTTCTCTGAGCCTTCTACATGTCAATATTCAATTAGTGTTAGTTGATTCTATTTAGACTCTTCTCCGTACATTAAGTATCAAATATTTTTGTGGTTCATTTGTTCTGTTTCATTTTAGTTGGAAAGTCCTCTATTCTGTGATGTGCTCAAACGGGCGACCAGTGACGGTCTTCTTCCCCTAAGTATTCTGGTGTAAACTTCTAAACCGTTTCCATCAAGTGTCTCATGCTTTCTCAGGGTCAAGGCCTGGCCCATGTTTACACAGATTTGTACTCTTTTAGCTTATCCGCTATCACCAATAAAGTGTCGAATTTCTCACACACGCTCTTCCCGTTTATCAGTGTTCAGTAAAAAATTTCAACTTGCGGTGATGGGTTGGCCAAAAATGAAGGAAGCCACCACATAAGTTGTGCAACCGTGTATGAGCTTTAATTTCAGCTAGTAGAGGGGCGGCAAGGCGCAGATTTACTGGTGAAATGCTTTCAAATTAGCGCCTGTATTCGTTAACCAGGTTAATTGAGTCTATTACATTAGTGGTACCAATAGAGCATCAACAATAGCTAATATAGGTGTAGATCCCAATTGTTGTTCAGTCTGCAGATTCTAAAATTACTGAAAACATAAAATCCAGGGAAACAATCAAATTATCCGAAAACCATGTATTTATTTCAATAAATATTTCTGTTTTTTTTTTTTAAAAATATGTTGTGTCTTATTGCGGTGCAAAGCTGCTTACGTCTATGGCACAAATTTAAAACATTTCGACATCCAATCGGGGCGGGCTGTTCGCCGAATGACTAGCCAGAATTCTCTTAATTTGAAGGGATATCTCCTAAAATGGACCAATTACATAAAGGGATATCAAAAACGCTGGTTCGTCTTGCAAAATGGTTTGCTTTCATACTACAGGTAGCTCTGTCAAATATTGGCTAATAAAACAGAAATCAAGCCGAAGTCACCCATACTTGTAGAGGCACAATCAATCTGGCAAATGCTAAAATTGTTTCAACTGGGCATTTAACTTTAGTGATTTCGAATAGCAGTACTCAGACTTTCCATCTCAAAGCAGCAAATGAGATGGAGCAGAAAAGATGGATGGCGGCTCTTACATTGGGAAAAGCGAATGCACTTGCCTTGGGCAAATCAGGTACATGAAATTCATTCAATTTTTGATAAAAATTTTTGCTAGGAGACGATTCTGATGATTGGTATGACGGTGATGATGAAGACGATTTGGCCTGGTCCGCTCCAAGGTTGATGCCGGAAGATGGTGCTCGACTAATCGAATGTGCGATTTCTAATTTCGAGAACCGAATCAACGATCTTCAGCATTATCAAGATACTCTCAAACGAAAGTCCGATGATTTGCAGAGAGTCATTAGCGAACTAGAAGGCTTCAATATTCCACCCGAGCTGTCCGAAAAGATCAGCCTTATTAAGGATAAAGCTACAGTTTATAAGGTTGCGAGTCTGGCTATGGTTAATGTGAGTACGAATACTGCGAAATTAATGTGTTTATTGGTTACCGAATTCCTCTGTACTTTTCATTCCAGTCCTGTTCCGATTTCCTCGGCTTTGCTCGATCACAATCACGTCGTTGGCGACGTATTTTCAACGCCCAAGTTGATCGCCGAGCTCGTCTTGAACAAATGGTCGAGGAATTGGCTAGGCAGATCAATAAACTCGAGTCCCATGCTCGAAGCAAATCATTAAACCCAAGCAAGTCCTATCGCCCCTTTATACACTTTTGGTAAACTTGAACCTTTCCGTTTGCCGTTGTTTGCTTTCTTGTGATCATTACATTGTTTAAAAATATCCTAGCACTTTCACTGTGGTGATGAAGGCGACTACTTCTTTCTCACAACAACTCCATGCATTATCTTACTCTGTCCTCAGCATTGTCATCAGTCTAATTTGTGCCTCGGTTTGCTTTCGGCTGAGGGTCTTTCACTTGACTTTTCGTCTCTTTAACCCCTCTCTCCTTCTCCTGTCCTTAATCTCGACAAGAGCTCTAACTCAAATTTTACGTTGCTGTATTCCTCTAAGGGCATTTAACTGATTTTGGGCTTCAAATCAGCGTTAGTTTATAGTATTCTAAATAGCATGATATTTCTCCTAAGGGTTTGGTTAGCTGGATTCCGGCTTTGCAAGTGCTTAATTATTAATAGCATTTTCGCTTGAATTTGAAAGCTGTCGGCTTATGTGGTCACAAGGTAGTCCCCAATCAGAGACATATTTCTCTCCCATAAGAAGAGGTTCAGTGCTTTCTTTAAATATAGTCTTGATTTGAATCTATTGACTTCTTCGGTAGCTGCTAAAACTAGTTCTAACTTTAGACAGGTTGTCTATGCCAATGCCGTTTACCTGATACTTGGATTCTAACAGATGCCTGATGAATGAATCTCCATTCGTGTCCGCCATTTTCAAGCAACCATTTTTGTTCTCTTCACATTTTTCAGTTTCATTTTCGGCTTTTGAACCTTGAGAGGCCTCTTTGACTGACGATTTCCCATTTAACCTTTGGTGGTCATCCCACTCATTTGATAACATAGTGGTTTGGTTTTTCATAGCCTCAAAGTTGTATTTAGTTAATCCGGCAGGTACACTTTCAGGTCAAGAAAATCGCCTGTTTACCTCTCTTACCTTACTATTTTTGGGCATCCGAACTTGTTTTTAAAGTACACCTGTAAAAGCCGTACTTTCAGATTATCTGCGTTTAGTCTTAGTATCCGTTTCTTAATCGATGTATGAAAATTACTGATTACTTTTGTCCTATACCATGGCAACTGTTGTCGTATTTCCCCTCAATAGCTATTTTGTGAAATCTATACTATAATTTACCTTTTTGCACTCGGGCTTGACCTATTGTGTTACCTATTTGTATACTTTATTGTCCGTATTAAAATGGTAGATTCTGCGTGACAGTCAAGACGTCATGGCAACGAGTACTACCATAAATGAATGCCTCCTTAGTTTCTGTCGATTCTGAACACTATATTTCCGCTTTTTTTATTTTTAAGCCCTGATTTTGATTAACTTTGTTTTCTTCCCCTTCATTTCTGTCAGATGGTAGTGGAAATTTCTCCTCGACACGTCTGAAACTTTTAGCTCCATTAACATCAGCGCGTTAGGAGATAATAATGTTAGTTACTGTATTCAATAAATACTAACTATGGACTCCTTTTTCCTCGTGCTGTTAGCTTAATATAATGAAAGTTTTCCAGCAATCGTAATTGATCAAAGTAAAATCACTTATCCAGCTCTCTTAGGAGTGCTTAAAGCTCTAGCCGAGAATCTCGCTTTAGAAATAGACTATTCAATACGAATTTAAACAATATGGGTGGCTTACAGTTTCCTGGCAGAAAGTGCGCGTTTAAATACCGACGCAGCTGAGTTATTAGACATGGTGTTATTAAATTATTGTAGGATCATGGGCGATTCCCGGACAAGCTGTGCCAGTTCGTCTCACATCAGCAGATATGGCACTGGGGTCCAAACCCACTGGGCTAGCAAGCGGTTGTGTTGGTGGTGGCACAACACCCGGTGTCGCTGTTTCTAGTATCACTTCGGACGATGAGGAAGACTTCTACGATGCTGAGGATGCCATGGACGGCTGTGAGTTCGATGTTATTTTACCCTGTACGAATTCTACCGTCGCCACCACTGGATCTGCTGCTGAGAAGGCCGGTATGGTGGATGTGCTCTCTTCCAACTCGACACCTACTAACATTCCTGTAGGCACTGATATGACTATGGAGTACGAGTCAGACATTGGTGACTCGGATCTTGGCGATGATATTGATGATTCTGGAAAAGCGCAACAGAAAACACTTGGAAAACGTGCTCATGTGATTCAGAAACATGCCTGGGGCAAAGCTGAGTGCGTTCTTTTGTCCCCCTTTTCGTAGAAGTAGATAGTTTTGAAAGCATCTGATGTACGAGCCTTACGTTCATATCATTCCACCGATTTATTTGATATTTCCGTTGTGCACCGAATGCATCAGCTGAAAAGAGCTTCACATGTTTGCCTTCGCGTGCGTAAATTGATACTAGCTTTCTTTTCATATGCCATGCAGTCAGTCGCATTTACAGTATGATTGTGCCTATTATGTGCTGTTTTTTTCTAAATTGTTCGGTCTTTTATGTATCATAGCTGGAGTAAAAAAAATATATGCTTATTATTCCGGCTGTTGTACACTGCTTTGTTGTCTACTGCATGTAAGTTGCATTCTACCTGCTGACCAATTGGGTTGTATTCTTGTTCATGAAGAGTTATCAGCAATTTGGTTTACTGTAGTGAGGTCTTGTTAGAGTTGATTACAGAGATCGGAATCGAACTGTAAGATACTATTTGCTGTAGTTCAGTAGGAAAGGAACCGACACTGGTCGCCATTCTAATTTTGAAAAACGAAGATGGAAACTTCCTACTACTCTGTCCTTCAAAGTTTTTACACCTCAACAAACTTTCAGAGAAACAAAAAATTTACTCAAACTAGGACTTGATTGTGCGTTCTTATTGTGATGTTTGGAAACTTCATCGCTATGCATGTCAAATTACTGGTCGAATGCACATCCCTTTCCTGGAATACACCTCTTTTTATTCTTCTGAACTGTTTCCCTACTAGCCACTTTGCTCTTGGTATAAGCGCATGTGCATTTTTCTTTTCTGATAAGGGCTGAGATTGGTAAATGAATAAATAAAAAAACACTGAGAAATTTCTCTGCTGTGGGGAAGATCAATTTAAGCCCCTAAAAAACTCGGAACTTCTCTAAAGAATGGACGAATGTTGGTCGCACATTTCTTCAATATAGAGACCGAAAACCGGTCACCAGCCAACAAAAGCCGAAGTAATATAAGGGAATTAGGTTGTCAGCTTCCTCGTTTTCTCTAATGAAACCCGACTTTGTGAAATTAATTCCATTTCAGCCGATCGGCGACGGATATCCCTTCTTCTTCCCTGACTGGAATGGGCGGTTTCACTCCTGAAAAGCGGATAATTCCAGTGCGTAAGCCAGTAGAACGGCGAACAGCCATTCCTCCCAAACCAAATATTAGTCTCAATCTCTGGAGCATTCTCAGCAGTTGTATTGGCAAAGAACTCACTAAAATTCCTATGCCTGTGCGTGCGCTATTCCCTGCCGCATTTAAAATATTTCCGTTGCCAGATTGTTCGGTCTGTTGTATGCGTTATTGTTCTAGGTGAACTTCAGTGAGCCGCTGTCGATGCTTCAACGTCTGTCGGAGAACTTCGAATATTCCTACGTGTTGGACAGAGCGGCAGCATGCACGGATCCTCTAGAACAGTTAGCTTACGTATCAGCCTTTGTGGTCTCATCATATGCGAGTACTGCTTTAAGAGTAAATAAACCGTTCAATCCCCTTCTCAACGAGACCTACGAATGCGACCGTACAGACGATCTCGGCTGGCGTTCTATTGCTGAACAGGTTGGTGCTCCGTGATCTACCTCTATTTTGATCTGAAGAATTTGCAGCTTGCGTTTTGACGCCTTAAATGTTTGCGTATATTTGAGTTTTATTGCATAATTTAATGGACCACACTGGTATGTCATATTTTTATTCAAACCGCAGGTAAGTGCGTGGTCATATTGTTGACTTCCGTTGCGTGGGTAATGTTGTCGCGCTGATTTGAACTCTTAGTTCATTAGCATCACTATCAGCTTATAGATGGCCTGCAAAGCCCACTTCAACTGAATTTCACGCAAACGCACACTGACTTTACCTGCTCATCATATTTCAAACTGCAGAATTGTTTAATAACGGGTCTCTTGGGTGGAGGTATTGGCTGACTGGTTCTAGTCTCCCCTCCGTGCTCCATCACACAAGAGGGACGAGTCGAAGAGAATGTTTGTGTTTACAGTTATCGTTTGTTTATATAACGAATGAGTTTAACAGCGTTAGTTTATTGACGGTTCTATCATAGAAGTTATTGACATCATTATTAAATCGCTTTGATTCCTGATACGCTGGCACTGCAATATTTACCGCGCATATTTTCAGTTGTGAATCCCAGAACTGCTTCCGAACTGCTTAAGCTTTTGGAGATCGTGCCGAAGTGTCTTGACTGATCAGAGTGATGGAACCCACTATTATCCTCTTTTTGGGGACGTTCTAATACCTTCAACTAATGCTGTTTCGGGAGTCCATTTATGCTTTATAGCGATCTTGTCGATCAGTTGAAAGTATAGTGTACCTTCTCTGGCTGGGTTTTTATTTGTTAAACTGGATTTTTGTGGCACCTAGGTTAACTAATTAGTCTGTTATTTAAGAAGCCATTACATTACCCTGCGCGTAAACTTCGATCTCATTTCAAGTTCGCGCGATCGTAAATATTCGTGTCATAAAGAAGATTTTAAAGCTGTCATGCTATTCTTTCAATATTGTTCACTCCTGCATCAGAGTACGAGACATTGTACACGTGCATGAAAAAGGAAAAACATCCGTCTAACGCGCTACATTTCGCGGAACGTTACCACCGCATAGACTCCTACTATTTTACTAAAGAACAAGGGCGTAAATGAACTAATTTTCTTGATGAAAGATAACCACAAAGACGGAGGCAAAGGGCACATTTCGAGGCTGCTCCAATGTGAAAACGGTTGACGTAAAATTAATAGAATGTGTGGATCTTGAGGACCCGAGGATAAGATTAGACCAGACGAAGTCGTATCCCTATTGATTGCTCAGAACGCCTTCCTGTTCATGTTGTTACTCAGAAAAGGCTGTAAAACTTCTCAAAAAGTTCTGGAAAAAACTAAGATATTGCATTTCGTATTTCGCATGTGGCGCGATTGAATTTCACCAGGTCTGGGCAGGAGTTAACTTTTTTCCCGTTTCTTACCTAGGTGAGTCACCACCCGCCTGTGGCAGCATTCCACTGCGAAAGCGACCTCTGGTACACCTGGTTCGACTTTTCTATCTCGACGAAGTTTCGCGGTCGCTATCTGCAGATCAAGGTCAATGGGGTATGTCATCTTGTCTTCCGCAAGACTGGTCATCACTACACCTGGACTAAAATTCCTCTTACTGTACACAACATCATTGTGGGACGTTTGTGGATTGAAAATAGCGGCGAGATCGATATCACTAATCATACCACTGGCGATAAATGTCATCTCACCTTCAAACAATACTCCTACTTCTCTAGTGACATTCCTCGACGAGTAAGTCTGATCAGTGCTACGTTTATACACTCTTTCCGCGTCGATGTTTCCATTTAACAAATCGAGAGACCGATAAATTGTGGGTTGGGGAACCAAGAAGGGAAGGTACTTTTTTCGTTCACATTGTTAGTTACCCAGCATCTCCTAAGTTTCTACTTCATCAGTTTGCTACAAGTGAATATTTCCCCTTTCAATTACCATTTCAGGGAGGAATTCTCCGGTTATCGCTGACTGTTAGTGTCTGTAAGATGAGAAGCTGGGCTCCAATGTATCAGGCAACTTTTCCTTTTGTCTTTCTTCCACATTTCTTATTCATCCTTTCTTTGGACACGTCCGCCATTTGGTGGAAGATTGGCGGAAAGTAGGGCAGCAGTTTATTTCATAAAAACCCCAGCCAAGTCTCTAGTAGAGTCTTAATCTCTGGAGACCTATATCTGATAATCTGATAGAAAGTAACGCTTAAAGTTGTCAAGGGGAGCAACGGCTACCTCGGGCTTCTGCTCTGCCACCCTTCTGTCTTGAGGTCTGGTTAGAGCAGATCTAGGTGTGACACAGACGTTCTGGACACACGAAATCTAGGGCATTTTTAATATTTCAAATGGAATTTTTCAGCATTTTCACAGCCAGCATTTTACCAAATGACAGTGCGCTTTTGAAAGTGGGGCCGCATTAGATTCCATTACTTAACACGGATTCTCCTGTCAACTACCACCCGTAGAGTTCAGAGTTCGAGTAGAAACATTCGAGTTGTGGTTTAACTACTAAAGGAGCCCCTAGTCCACAAATTTGTTATTAAGCTTCGATGCGCAGAAGAACACGCGGTCACTAAAGCATGGACCATTCTGCCTAATTGCACTCTTTTTCTCCCCACCGGATTTGCCTTCGCATGTATGCAACAGTCTTTTTCGAATGACCTCTTCCCCTTCACCCCGTATTGACATTCCAGCCGTTTCTCAAACGTCGGCTGTGTGATTTTTCACTCCGAGGCGGTTTTTGATTATTTCCAATTTCTATGTTTCTGGTTATTGGAGAGCTAGGCTGGAATTTAACTTTTCCAAGAATTGAAACTTTAGTTACCAGTAAAAAATTTCAAGTAGGCTAAATACGTTCAAGTACTTCTATCCTCTTGACGTATCCCGCTCTCGAGGTCTACTCCTGGATTGATGGTAAATTTATTTTATTGCCTTTTATACGTAATTATAACTGAAAGTGACCTCTGGTCTTTATAAATCACGGTAGGATCTTAGATCAGCCAGTGGAATAGTGTTTCTTTCGTATACCTTGAACCACCTAACAGTGTGGATGGTATACCGGTAGTTTTTTTTCCCCCAATTTGCGCCATGGCCAAAAATACACCAATGGCTGGCAGGTTCTCTTATTTGCCACTTTATATCTGCTCCTTCCTCGTGATGTCTTTCTTTTGTACACATCTTAATCTAAATGATTACATTCATGTTTTCGAGGTGACAGGCGCAGTGACAGATAAGTCAGGGAAAGTGCACGGAATCATAGGTGGAACATGGGACGAATTCATCGAGTACGCTCCAGTGATAACAGACAATACCTCGACCTCAGGAAGCGACAAGCATGTCTTAGAGACTGGACCACCCACCCAACTATGGCGTGTTTCGCCTCTCCCTCCGGAGGCGGAGAAGATGTACTGCTTCACCCACTTTGCCATTCAGTTGAACGACAAACCAGAGAAAGAACCCAATCTCTGTCCCACAGACAGTCGACTACGTCCCGACCAGCGTCTAATGGAGGAAGGCTTGTGGGATGAGGCCAATGCGGAGAAGGTGCGTTTGGAGGAGAAACAGCGTAAGCGGAGGCGCGAGATGGCTTTGAAACTCGTCGGCTCAATGGGCGGTGCCAGTAATGCCTCCAGTAGCAATGTGCCTGCTGCACTAATGGGTATACGCCTTGTGTTCTCGAAACCATTTTTTACGTCTCTTCAATACGATTTAGCTCATCTAACATTTGCATCGAATATTGTCCCCGAATCGATGCATCGAAAATATTTACCCACAAAAATGTAGACCTGAGTCTTCGAACTGGCAGTGCTAGTTTACAGAGGGAAGTGGTGCGAATTATTTAAAGAAGTTTAGTGAGGATCGTCTGTCCCTTCTCACCAGCAGCGTCAGATGTATTGACCCTCGGTAAACCTAGCTTCTAAAAAAACCTTACTCGTTCAAGGCAATTTTTAATCGGGGTAAATAGCTAAAATTAACTGCACAACGAGACCAAGAAATTATTTTTCACCTGTTTTTTTTATTATTGTCTGGCCTGCTTGCCTCTGAGATCTCTGCGCTCTTTATTCAGAGCCTGTAACGAAAGCGACTACCAACTTTTATCTAGAGATCAGGAGGAACATCGGTGCCCCTTCTGACTGAAGACTTCGATTCCGGGCTTCTCTTTGTAAATCTACATTGCTCGCTTTTAGTGGATCGCTCTAAGCACGAGATGCATGCTAGTGAGCCTCGTCTGGCATGATCGCTAAACCACCGACTCACCGAGGGACTGGACAGCAGTCCCCATGTAACATGTCAAAAGTTTTTATGGGCACGAGGAATCCCCGATCGTGTTCTTCGGCAATCGTCCAACCCGGGGTTCTTGGAAGAGACTATAGATTCTTAATTTTACTAATTAATTTTCAACATGTACAATCAAGTGCTCAGATGTAGTTCACAAGGGAGAAGCTCCGGCTTGAGATCTGAACCGTTACTCTATATCACCAGAGTGCCTTCTTCCACTCTTCGTTAAATCCTAGGGTTAAAATCATTGTCTAAAAGTAAGATCCCGCATATCCTCGAAAGCCCAGAATCATTATCCTGCTCCCATTGCTGCGAATCGGAACTCGAGGTTTTGTGAGTAGGGAAAGAAGTCAGAGTTACAAAAACATTTACCTACGGAATACTTGCAGGCACGCACAGTTTTCAGTGGCTTCCTTACCGGAGAATGTTACTTTTCATTATAGACACTCTGGATCAAACACACAAACCTCTTTGGTTTGAAAAGGTTATCGACGCCGATACGGGGATGGAGACCCTGAAGTCCAATGGGAGGTACTGGGAGTGCAAAGAAAAGAATGACTGGTCCATGTGCCCAGATCTCTATTGAGCCATCCTAGACCTTTTACACCAATACACTACTACATAGAGTTCCGAGTTTTTTGTCTACTTTACTGTATCTTGCCTACTCAGGCTCCTCCCGAGCATTCTTTGTTTCATCTGACAGCATTTCTATCACTGAATAGAAAGGGTCTGCCTTATAGTACGCTTCATTATTCTGTAACGATGTGTTCTGATGTACTATGTGATAATCTCAATATGTTTGCTCCAAACAATACAAGCCGCCTATAGTATTATTGGTTACGAAAAAAGCATGCAAATAATGATTCAGGTGTCGATGTAATCGAAATTTTCGGGGATTTGAAACTGCTTCCTGAGAACGGACTCATCTACCCCGAACTTGTTTCTAATCCAACTGATGATCTGAAAAACATTGTCTGTAGGGTAGGTATAAAAGTGCCTGAAATATTAAGCTACCTGTCCATCTATTGGCCGACTCGATCGCCAGGTGAGATTGAGCCTTTAATCCTTGGAAACGCGACGGGTGATATCGTTGAATGTTTGAAAAATCATCTTTAAGTTTCTCTAGGACCAAACGCTTTGCATTTAAAGAAGACAAGGCATCCTGCCGTTCGGCCTAGGAAAGTTAGAGCTGCCCACAGAGTCACGAACCGTATCTTGTTTGATGGCCCTAGCCCTTGAAAGAGCAACTTCTAGCTCAAGATACCTGGATTCAAGTTTAGCAGCTTCAGCCCCTAATTCCGCGATCTTTTTGCTCCTCTAGCTACATAGATTTTAAGTAGAAATAACTTACGCTCTGACTCGCTTTACTTGGGAACGCCCAGAAATACACAGACGTCCCAATTTTGTCTGAATCGACGAGACCATCGAACACAAGACCCATGAGGACATCTTTAACAGTTAGTGATGGTATTCCCTTTTCCTTATGGCACAGTCTTTCTAATTCTTTAAGGGTATAAAAGTCTTTCTAAGAAACAAGCATCAACGAAATGGAAAATTACTTTTTCATAGAATAACTCAATAAGCTTTTGGCGCTTTTCGTCGAGAGAGAGACCACGCTTTCTAGACATCGCAATTTTGTATAAAGCACTTAAAGCACAGCCAGTTAAAATACCGACTTGGAGAAAATGATGTAGCGCCGTTATTCGTCGAGTAACTCATATTGGTCCTACAATGAATCAATGAGTTTTAGATTCAATTTGACTTGATTATGAATATTAATGAAGAATTATATTTCAAATTACGTGAGGTAGCGGTGCGATTTAAAAGAAAATTAAGAAAGAAGAAAAGATAACATACTTATTCTAACGAGTTTGCAAGACACAGAAAAGCAAATTTTAACAATGATAGTTTTTCATTCAGTGAATCGACCCCTACTACCTGGATCGGAAGTTAAATATTTTCTAAGAATTTCCTTTTGATATGGCTCGTCATATATCGAAGAATTCCGTGGATAACGCAAGTTTCCACATTTTTCAGGAAGCTAATGTAAAAATTACACGGAGTTTTTTCATTGTTTTTTCATGAGGCAGATTTCCCACAACTTTTTTGATACCAATGTCAAATTTTGGCTTACTATGATATTTCGAATTGCACTGGGCAATGGAGAAAGGGCTAAGTGAATTCGAAAAAACCTTGTTAGGTTAGGTTAAAAGGAAATACAGAAAACACCGTCAGGATCTAGAGCATGAGAGATTTCAATACCAATCAGGGGATTTAATTTTCACAACATGAATAGCGATTTTCAATATAATTGTAAAGCCTACAGGTATGGCGCGCATGAGCAGGCATTCATAAGTTCATTACGATGTATACATAATAATGTTCCGCTGCTGAGACCCACAACCTTAAAAAATCATGACCAGCAAATAGTGCTACTTTCCTCAAGTTCGAAAAGTTTTAAAAATCCATCAATACTAAAATAAGTAAGCTTAAAAAATTTCAAAAGCAAAGCGCGTTATACAACGTCAAGCGTTGCCATATTTGTAAAATAATGGCAATGAATCGCAATTAGTTTTCATTCCATCGATCACACACAAAAATCAAAAGCTTTCATCACTTCCACTATTACAACAGTACTATTTTTTTATTGCAAGCTTCGCAACCAATAATAAACAACAATTGGCAACGACTTTTCTGATAAAATATTCAAATCTTCAAAATTTTTTTTTGCAATGTGTGCTCGTTAAGTTTCAGTTTAAAATTCCATATTTATTTAAAGCACTTTGATGCAAATATCAATTTCGAGCGGTGTTTGCTTTTTAATATAAAGTGTTATTTTTGTTTTACTTTTTCTCAGGTAGTGTCTCGCTAATTTCGTTCTACTTAGTGCGTGATATGGCTCGCTCTCAGAAGGTTAAGCGTACTGTGCGTAAGGATGCTGTCACGCGTGAATATACTATTCATCTTCATAAACGCATCCACGGCGTAGGCTTCAAGAAACGAGCTCCCCGCGCCCTAAAGGAGATTCGTAAGTTTGCTCAGAAGATGATGGGCACCGAAGATGTTCGCGTTAATGTGCGACTCAACGAGTAAATCGCATTACTTTCACAAATTTTCTTTTAGATTTTTATGGTCTAAGGGTGTTCGTAATGTTCCTTACCGAGTGCGTGTAAAGCTTTCAAGAAAACGCAATGAAGATGAGGATAGTCCGCATAAATTTTATACCCTAGTATCCTACGTTCCTTGCGCAGACTTTAAAGGAAAGCAAAACATTAATGTAGAACCTGAAAAGTAGACAAGTAAAACGTTTTTGTGCGGTTTCTGTTTTTTTCATGTGGCTGTTTATATTTGTTTGTTGTGTTGATGCAGTGGCACTTAACTTAGGTCCCGTAGCGTTGTTTTGCGTTATCTGAACTTCACTTGTGGGCTTATTAAATATGTGCTTGGTCGTATTCTTTAGGATCATATTGATGCCTATGGCAAGTCAAGCTCTTTTTGTGTAAGTTAGCGTCCTTTACCTAGAGCCGAATTTTACATAAACTGTTCTAGCTGGTTGCATTTTGTTTCAGCTGTTCGAGAAGTTGCCGTTAATTGTCCGTCGACGCATCGTCGATTTCTTAGAATATCCCGTTTGGTTTCAGTTGCAGTGTGCCTTCAATCTCTGGCGTTGGCATCCACCTTCCCATCTGGTATTCGATGGTTCTCCTGCCTATGCAAGTGTCTGGAATATGACAAGGTTGAATCGCTCTGTTCGCATTCATAGTATTCGTGAGGATGGCTTTTATGGCGGAATTATTCGCCCCGGGGGCTCTGTCGGTGTGCTCTTGCGAATGATCAATTCTAGTCCGAAATGCTTCTCATCTTTGGTTTCACTTGATCTTAGCCGGCAAAGTATTATTTTGCATCAAGTTTCAGCTCTCTTTTCTCATAGTACAGCCGAAATGTTTCCTTGTCTTAAGTTTGTTTGTCTTCGGATCGCCGTTGATCCTTCAGACGGTAATCGAACCCTAATTACACAGACAGTTCCTCCAACTAATCTCGAGGATGTGAATGTGAACTTAACGTCTTGGTGGAACACTGATTTTTCTGCTATTAGTCCGCTTCTTCCGTTATTTTACAAAGCCCGAAAATTGAGTTATATCGTCGATAGGTCGCGAGCTGGCTTTTTCTGCAGGGAAAAGCTAGCTCCTTTTCAGAAGTTAATTGAAATTGAGATGGCAGATTGGGAGATGGGTGCCTTTAATGAATGGAATCGCGACATTCGAGGGATCTTTCCGAAGGCTCTACGAATCATATTCAAATTCAATGAATATGACGCAGTTGTTGACAACTTGCAAATTCCCTTTGAGTTTTCATCAGCTAGCCTTTCTGTTTGGAGTCCTGAGAGTTCACGAAATGTTTCTGCAAAATTTGATGCAGTGAAGGAGATCCATTATGGTACGCATCCAATTGAGGCTGATTCAACGATACATCAGGTAGCGGACGCTACTGTCTTCTCGTGGCTATTATCCTACTGGAATGGTTCAGCGGATGGTTTTTTAAACTTTTTTCGTGTACTAGAAAACTATAAGTGCTTACAGGAAGTTAGACTTCCTAGAGAATTTTTATTTGCATGGTCAAAGTGCAAAGCCTTTAGGTCAGAACTCGGGACTCTCTCCAGCACGCTTTCATTTCCCACCGTACAATCTCTCCATTTTCTTGCTAATTATCAATGCGATTGTTTGAGCAATTTTTCAGCACCAGTAATTCCAAACGGCGAACCATGTGATGGAGCTTTGCTCCACTTCTTCCTTATTTTCCCAAATGTGAGAACTCTGATCATTGTCCCCATTCCATATCTAGAGTGCGGGGCTGTGTTCCGTTTCTTGACTTTGAACTCACAGCTTACCAAGTTGATAATCTTGCACACGCGGCGTCTGCAGTCTAGTAGGCTTGATCGTCGACTTGAATTTCGGATGTGGCTACCTGATTGCCAAACGTTGGACGCATTCTTACTTTACACCGAGCAAATGAATTGGAAGGATGAAGAACTTGACGGTGGTTTGTTGAATTGCCTTATGAAAAATTCGAGCCTGCGTTACATCTGCATAATTTGCGAGGTAGCCGACTCCATCGACCACATAGGGCTGACAAGGTCTGCGGTGGAACGGATCGCATCGGTCCGGTATAAACGGGACGAATCGCAAGGAATGTATCTTGTCTTTGTCTTTCTTCATCGCAGGAGATTTTCATCCATGGCTGTGAAACCAAAGACTAGAAAGTGCCGAAACGCATTTTATTTCGAGCAGAACTATTTTTCTACATGGTGGGACCTCGAACGTGTATATCCGGAGCTGTATAACATATTTTGGCGCGATTTAGGCCATATCATTGATTTCCGAGGAAGAATAGCTGATATTTAACTTATCCTCTATCTTTTTGTGTTAGGGAAAATTTGTGTAGAATCTGTGACGGAATAATTTGTGCTTATTCGGGCCTTTACATCTGAGAGCTTGGTTTGGGCTTTTACATGGAATGGAATTCTTTACCAGCAGTCATTCAGAACGCGTTGGGAACACTGAACACCTTGTTTTGGCTGTTTGTCTAATCATTAGTCGTGCCTGTATGCTCCAAGCTTTCGTTTGAGTATTGCACAAGCGGAATAGGTGTAGTGGTGTGTATTGTTGATGGCCTTATTGACAACGTCTTGCCATCGAAGATGGTCTATGATTGCGTAAGAGCACCACCAATGAAATACTTTGATTCAGTTAGGTTTCGAGGACTATCGGCTTGTGACGGCTCATCGGATATAGTGGGAATATAGGAATTTGGGCTTCTTGGTACGAAATTTCATGGCCCAGTGAAGTGCTAGAGCTTGTCGGAATCACCGACGAGGAGCTCAATGAAATAGGTACAGCGGTAGGTCATCGGCCGAAACCAACTTTGAATCCACAGATAGATCCGATTTAAAGCTTTGCTGCAATGAAGCTTTGAACCATCTTAGAACATGCAATATAAGGGGAGATGTAGACTAGTGGTAAAGGCTTTTGGAAAAACTGAAATTTTGAACAGTTAAGTCTACATGGAAGTATTCACGGAGTGAAGAAATTCGCGATTTATTAAAACTCAAATAACACCAATCACTGGCCGGCCGTAATTTCTTGGTAATTCGATGGAGCCAATTAATGTATATGCTTAGAAGTTGGGACATACTAGGCTTATTTTGAAGGCAATGGAATATTATATGCATTTCACTTTTTCAACTGCATCCTTGCTAAAGCCAGCCTAGTCCAATGGAGGTTAGGGGCTTAAGGTTAATAACTTTAGTTATCCAAATGGGCAGGATTTGACCAAATATGCGCTATCGGATGTACCAAAAAGTGGCTCGAAGCACTTGTTAAATTACATTATACCTCATACAACATTTTAAGACTAATTGAAGCAGTATTGTCGAAAACTTCCGATGATTACGCAAGCAGCTTTCACACTTTTGTCTTAATGGAAAACTTTTTTTGAAAACATGCCGAAACACCCTAGCGAAACGCTACCTCTTTAATAAAACGCAGTGTGTTCCCAAATACTCTGATGGCGGGGATCCCAATGTTCTGTTGTTCAACTTTTGTGTCCGGCTGCATATGCAGGCAGATAGAATGCGCGGCAGTAAACTGTGTCGAAAATTCGGATACGTTTCTAAAGTCCTGTAATAATTCCGTTAAAATTTATTTACATCGGCTTGCTTTCTATTGGCTGCCCCGAGCTATATGTTCACATCCACGTGGATGTGAATTAGGAAGAAAGAAATTGTTATGCTTTTAAAGGGGACATGACGTCAGTTGGATCTGGCGTTAAAATCGCGGGAGAAATTCGACATAGAAAAGTTGCTGCGAGTTGCACATGGTGAAGAGCCTCTTAGTACTGTTGCAACATTATATCCACGGCTCAGTTGCAGCCAAACTGAAACAACCAAAGATCGCAGCATTATTTTTCTTGATCACATGGGTTCTTTATGTTAAGCTAACTATTCTAAATATTAAGCATTAAATTTAAAAATATATATAACAAAGACCTTGAAATTTCTGCTAAAAGTATAAAATTTAACAAAACTAAATAGCCTTTTTACGATTATTCATTATGAACACACCAGAGATTTCAATAATATTTCGTCTTAGCCCTTCAATCGGCACCTACTACAATCTAGGTTCGGCCCAACACTTCTGAGGAATGCTGTCGCAACTTTGCCGTTCCCCTATTAGGGTATTAAGTATTAATGTTTTTTTCATTTTTTTGAAGGAATTATTGGTTAGCAATAGATTGAATGCTCAACATAATGCTATCCTCCCCATAAGCGCTCACAATGGTACTCTTAGTTCCTTTCGAAGGTAAGATTCCCGTTTCAAAGTGTGTTCATATTATGTCACTTTATTGGGTTCTTGAATTATTCATACAAATTTAATATTCAAAATGCAGCTTATAGCCTCTATTTTTTAGCATCAGTATCAAAATAAGCCTGCATTGATGTGCTAAACGTTAACTTACGAAGCTTTTTCGCATTTATTCCCAAATCTTGTGATTCCTATGCGTCTCCTAAGTTATATTTCCTTCGAGCAGATGGATTAAAACGATAGACAATGATAATGCAGGCTCAAATCAGTTCAAACCTCGGCAGTGCTCAATCGTCCGAAGTTTACTCGGTATTGCGGGTGTTGTTGGTGGTGCTGCTCTAATTTTATATTTGACTCCCCGGGCTCGTGACTACATCATTGAAATCGCCCCTCAACTGAAACCCTACGGTGACAGAGTGGATGAAGTCATCGATAAATTGAAAAAAAAGGCTGCCTCATATGAAATACCCTTATTTTCGTCTCTTAAGAACTCAGTTGGAAAGTAAGTCAGTTGCCACTCTTTCTTGCTTACGCGGCCGCTAATTAACAGCGAAATCGTTCCAGAACTGATAAGGTTCAGCCCAAATCATTAAATAGGCAATTAGTAATGGATACGTATCGGTCACGTTGCCCTGAGTATTTTGCCTTCGATATCTGTCCATTGGGAATTTTTTTATCGAAAGCGTTTGAATATATTTTATGCTTTCGTGTTCTCAGTTTCTCTTTAAGTGAATTTTTATGCTTTTTTTTCGCCTTAACCTCTTTTTTTTTACTTTTAGGATCGCTGTGGTGAGTTAAACATTGTGTCTCATTCTCCCACTTTTTGAATGTTTATTTCAATCGGTGGGAACATTTCGTGCTTGATATTCTGTAATTTGCGCTCTGTCAACCCCCAAAGTGCTCGATTTTGAGATCCTCCTAATAACCTCCTAGACTCCTGATGACACCGTTGTAGGACCAACTTTTCCGCCTGTATCGGATCTAACGCGTCATCTTGGTGAAATCAGGGAACCCATCAAAGGTTTGCCTGGTCTTATTTACTCGAAAATGCCTAACCCTTCCAAACTCAACTGTCAAATTGCGTAGTTAGTAGTTCTTTATTGGTACCGCGGTACTAAAATGTGCCTTGATATCTGTTTTTTTTTCCATAATGGCGCCTATACTATTAGGATTTAAGTAGATAATATGCATTTTTGCGAATGAACCACTACCCTAAATTCTCTGTTTTAACTACTTTCAGCGCGACATCGATATGTCGAGTCAATGTCGTTCCGGGGTTTTGTTTTTTTTCGAAAATTGTTTAGCATTTATTTACGACAGCCTCTGCATGTCCTGATCTCCCATCTCATTTAAATGAATATTCCCAACTTATTTTTAGCGCTTGGAAGGTTCCTATATTTTATAGAGTTTATTAATAATATAAAATAGGCGAAATAAATACTGTCTGAGTAGCGGTGAATTTTTAAATTTTAATATTTATTTCTCTTGTCAGTCCTGCCCTCTCCATATCTGTATGAAATATTTGGTTATCTGAAGCGTATCAATCTTGGGATGTTGTAAATTCTGTATTGACTACCAAGAGGTTTGGGCATGAAGTTAGTCTAGGGATCTCGTGTGTGTTGTTTTCATAGCTGTGTCGGTAGACTCGTTTTAGCTAATGCGGCTTCATTTGCATCCTTATTTTTATCTTTTCATACGTCAGTGTAGATTTGTCAATCTTAGATTTCATTTAAATTGGAAAACTATACATAAAATGATACAATTTTCGACGAGAAGATTTGAATGGCGAGCAATTAAGTACTTTCTGATCTCTTTCTATCCGCGAATCTTAATCCTTTCTTCTTTTTCCTGCTTTTGTTTAGATATAAAGGGGGAAATTCATGCAGCCATACAAGACACGGAGAGGGCAGTCAGTGATGCTCTGGTAGATCTTCGAGCACTGCATAGCGTCGCCAAACGTCAGTTAAATGGCCAATCGGGTGGATCAGTAAGATGAATTTCTACTTAATTAATATAAGTAAGCTTTAATAAACTTAACCATTCTTCATACATTTAACCAGAGTAAACTCGAATTGCCCGGTTTTTTGAGTGACAAACTAGGTGCAGCTGAACGTAAGGCAAGGGAAAGCCATAAAAATGCCCAGTAAGTTATTCCCAAAGTTCGCCTGAGTTCCAGCTCCTCTCGACTAAGTGATTTTTGACGTTACTTTCAGGAAGCACTTGACTAACTTAAGAGCGCTGTTGGACTCGGCTAAATCGAGTATGTCGGAACAAGAAACCGAGTTAATTAAATCTGCCATCGCCCGCTACAGTGATCTTGCCTATGATCTCTCAGGGTTAGTCAACGAGGTAATCAATAAACCCTCTTTCATGTGCCTGTTCATTTAGTTCTTTCGCTTTATTGGAGGAAATAACAGAAGCGCCTGTCTAAGGACTATTATCGAGGTTAACATAGCTAATGTAAACAGTTGCTTGATGGCGTTTTTCATTGTTTGGCCCAAACATTGTGCTTCTGTGAACCTCGTCGTGGGATGCGAAACTAGCCGCTTTCTAGGTCACTAATACAACACCGAATCTTTTAATAATTTACTGCACTAGACATTCAGCCACCTGAACATGCTATCACTAGGATGAAGTGTTATGGGTTGTGCTTTAGTGTGGTATTTCGCCTTATTTCTAGCCCTACTACTTGCCTATTAAACTGAAATGTATGGCCACTATGTGGAGAGTCCATTATGCCCATGGAATATTTTGAATACAGTGTCAGATGGTACAAACGTCGAGTCTCATTCGATGTCTGTCACTTTCTTTATTGATGTCTTCTCAGTCGTCTGGCACGGATCACCAGTTCAACTCACCATATCATTACACAGAAGCAATCACCGTTTTCTTCTATTACTCTCTAATATCAAATGTTGTGGTTGAGGATATCATGCCCAAATTAAGAGGGAGTTTGCTTTGGCAGCATGCACACTTAGCATCTTTATACAATTAGAGCTAGTAGTAGGGTAAGTGAGTGGGTAAATAGAAGAGGCATTCATCACTTTTCAAGCGATGTCATTCAGCTTTTCCTTGATAGAGGCAACAGTGCCATAAATGGGCGAAAGGTAGATAATATATGTTGATGGAAGTGCTGCGCGGTGATATTTACTGAGACGACGGTATCTGTGTTTTACTCGAGCAGTCGTTCAAAATACCGTCCACCTCTTGCTGATCTACGGAGGTGGCTCCACTTAATTTTTTCGTCCCATTGGTGAACTTCGGATAAATCAAATTTTATTTCCTGTGGGTTAAAGTAGCTCACTGGTCATTATATATCGCAACGGCCGAGTTCAAAAAGCTACCTAATTAATACGACTCCTCAAAACGGTCATAGAGATGAACACTCCAGCTCTGAATATCAGAATTTAAAGGAACCCCCTACTCTTCAGTAGTTACCAAGAATTTAAGAACTTCACTGGAACTAGCTCCTTGGGTTGTAAGTTCCCGCAGTGCATAAGTTGCAAGACTTAAAATCACTCTTTGAGGTGGGACTTACACCAAAATTAACGGATCGCTTTGTTCTTATTTGTTATTTTTATTTTGACCATTTGAAGTCCCCAAGTAGATGTTAAAAACTTCTCTTGTTACTGGTACGTTCACGTTATGATGAGGGCTAGGATGAAAGAATAAGCAAGATAATGCTTATTAATGCCTCTACAAGTTTTACGGTACCGTCATTCCAGTCCCTCCCAAAATGCAAATTTTTCAGGCAATTTGTGTCACTTGAGGAAATTTTAAAATTAAATGTAGCCAGACTAAAATAGCTCATGTAAATTTGACGATATACAACCAAATATGGTGCACGATGTTAAGTTCAGC
Organism: Moniezia expansa; assembly: GCA_019097775.1. Taxonomy (NCBI): domain Eukaryota; kingdom Metazoa; phylum Platyhelminthes; class Cestoda; order Cyclophyllidea; family Anoplocephalidae; genus Moniezia; species Moniezia expansa. Next base: position 8,159,557 of record JADFDV010000072.1, read on the forward strand.
GTCAAAGTACGTTGTCTATTTTAATATCGTTTCAACTTAGTCGAATTACTTTTCTCTAGTCATAGTTGAAACATTCCTCCGCTTGGCAGGTCATAGTAGCTATATTCATGAATACCGAGGTTTGTACCCATTTCGGAGCTTCCATTACTTCAGTAGGTTGTGGCGAAATTCAAGATGTGTGTGTTTGTGTCCGAAAGAATATAACATTTTTTTCTCCGTTCAGCGAGTCTTGAAGTTATTTGAACTTCACGGACTCTTTTCCATTATCCCACTCCATGTCGCCTTTCTCTTTTAGATTCGTCGTCTCCAAAACCAAAACTCTGTGCATCTGAACCTAACCAAAGCCGACAATGAGGACAAGGCCAAACTTCAGGACGAGCTCAACTCGATTCTGCCCAAATCGCTGTCTAAGAAACCGTTTCTCAAAGGTGTGTTCCTTTTTTCATCGATTTTTAGAAAGTATTAGGCAACTTCAGCAGCTTTATTTTGTTGCCGGCAGCGATTGTGTCGAGATCAGTTAATATAATAGACAATTAAATGAGGCTCATCACCCAACAATTTATGGCCTTTTGTACAATATTTATATTAATTCGCGATCCTACACTTTACTCATAATTATCAGTTTTTTAATTCCCAAATTTATGTGTTTGCATATCAGCGCTCAGAGTCTTGATATACAGATTTGATTTCAGTTGCGCTGATTATTAGCCAACAAAAATAACCTATCATCATCCATTAACAAGTACATATTGATCACTGGTATACTAGTTAGACTATTCCGTCTATTGAAAGCTAGTTTGCGAAGAGACACGAATTGGATGGGGTTTTAGAGCCTTCGAAGGATGTTTGCTTCCCTTTGGTATTTATAGCAACCTTGGCTAGGCCAGTCAACTCGCACTTTTCAAGTAGCTGTAGATTGTGACTTTCTTCATGTTATATCCTCAGTAGCGTAGTGCTTGGGGTCCGCTGTAATCCCTCGAGGAGGCTCCAAACGAGTTTAGTCTTGTCTTTTTTCGCCAATTCAGTGCCACTGAATTCTTTCGTGCTTACTAATCTTAGTATTGTCAAACTTTTTTTCTTTCACTTTCTGTAAAAGAAGCACTCTTTGTTTTAAGTGTTAACGGAGTACTAGCTAGCAGCAGAATCAGACCACTAAAAGCGAGGTCTCCCTTTCTATCGACTTTGACCTGTAACAGGGGCATTTACACCCCGTTCATACTTAGATGTGAAACAGTTGTAAGTACTGAGAACGAAGTTGGCGTATTCAAAACAACTTAACCACACGTTAGCTAATGCTTATCTTATTCAAGAACTGTCCTCTTTTTCTTCCTATTAATCTTCTACTTCATAACGTCACCTCGCTTGGTTCAGGACAGATGCTTCTTGATGGCCTTTATGTTTTAACAATGGAGACACGCTATAGAGGTGGATCAGTAGTGCTTTCCAAAATACCACTGTCTAAACATGCTTTGGCTTATGGTGACTTCCATTCACGGGTGAATATTGCCCTTTGCTTCTAAAATTAAATTATAAGTTAATGTCAGAAGCAGCCCTCACATGGAAAAGAAGTGTCTTCCATAACCTCTACCTAGGGGAGAGGGTATGTTACCTGAACCAATTCGCATCAACCATTGTGAGCAGTCTTTCCACATCCGCGTGTCATCTGATGAGTTAAATGTGCGTCAACCTCTCATCATATAACTATCTATTTCCATCCCAGAGGATGGTTCCGAGATGACTTTGGAGGAAGTGAACGCTCTTCTCGCTATGTCTCTGGAACGTATCGACAAACTCCAGGAGAGCCTCAAAGCCAGTGGCGCCGCTGCCAAAAGACACATTGCTATGGCACTGAAGAAATACAAGGTCGAGGCGGATAGAATCACACAGGAAGCCGTTGAGAGGGCCATTCATCGCGAACAAACCAAATGCGAGTTGGAGCGCTTTGAATGGGTACGTCGCTCCATCAGGTCTTTTGAGTTAATTGCAGTATGATTTTCACTGGCCAAACCCATCAGGACCGAAGCGCATATTTATGAAATTTTTGTCAAAATTCGTGATGCAATTCTTGGTCAGTGGCTTTGAGTTTTGTTTAATCGTAATTTCAAGTGTACTTTCAAGCTGCTAGTTCAAAACACTGCTCTTATATTCATCTGTTCATTTGTATATTCAGGTACACATGATTTGTGAGTTAAGTTTTGCTAAGCTCCTAGAATGGAAGACTAATACCTTTAATTCAAGAGCTCAACACAGATAACTTCAAAATTCAAAAGAGAACATTTGAATTTTAAATGACGATGGAAGTCAGGAAGAATGAAGGGGGTGTTTCATCTAAAAACGCTGTTGAACTCGCTTTTACTTTATTTAAAGTTCTCATTGCCCCCTTCATTGCATAGGCTTTACCTTCCCAACTTGATGATTAATATGCGAGTGTCTTCTTTGACAGCTCGGGTTTTAAAAGATAACTGCTCTTGGCTGCCATGCTGGCAGGTAAGATCTAGATTGGAGAAATCTGAACTCATTCTTTGAGTCGAGTTGGAGTTGAGCTGGTTTAGCGTGGCTCAGTATAGTTCTTTTACGCTGAGTTATACCGTTTTTTCATATTCCGTCTGTCGAGTTTCCTTTTTTTCGAAGTTTTGGCAGTAAAAGCATATTTCATCCTGCAGTTAAGATATTTTTAAATGCTGCTAATGGTACCGGCGTTCACTGTTGCCTTTAGTAGTGCCTGATGTTAAATGCCACTTTGCTTAATCATAAAACTAGCAATCTTATCTTATTGTTATGAATTAGTCACTTACCCCTATTCTCGTTCTTTTATTGGTTTATTTCATTAGGTTTAAATTTGTCCCCTTTAACCCGGAGTTTAATGCAAACGCAGATAGATTACTCCGATTCTATGGTCTTCTGCTAATAAGCACAATCCTTAGTTCATTCAATTAAGATTTTGTGGTCTATTCACTAAGCTTGTCTCTGAGTGAAGCACACCGCTAACCGGAAAACCTTTTAACCGGACTTCCGCATCTGTTCTGTCACAAATGAACTCATACCAAAACGCATGCCTGGCTGAATGGCTGTATAGGAACCAGAAATATGCTCAAGCAGGCATGATGATCTACCGATTCAGATAGGAGCATGCTATGGATAAATATGGCCTTTGGTACATTCAGTTCCATCGCTTCCGTTTTTTCATGCTACATCTTGCCTTATTATCAACATTAAGATTTGGCTATATATATTAAAAGTGAGTTCCTCATCGTGAATTTTATTCATAGTATAGCATTTTGTAACAGACGGCACCATTGTTGACTGTTTAAGAGGTGTGTGCAATTATTTCTTGCGAAAATAAGACTTCTATGATTTCTAGTAACTTGGACGAACTGCTTTAAGAGTGATTTGCATTTTTTTTGGCTCCAAACTTTGTAAGTCAATCCTTAATGTTGCTACGGCCTTCATTTGCACTGTGATTTTACTTCTGAATATGGGTAGGGGATGGTATGTTTAGTATTTGCAGTTTTTGGCCGAGAGTTTACAGGCTTTCAACTACTAATCGGATGCTTAGGAATCATCTGCATTAATGTGCATGCATTACTTGGAGAGTTCTGGAAAAAAGGGCGGAATAAGATGAATTTCAGTATTCAATGGTGCAGTGATGCTCCATAGTTTGCAAGATAAAAAAAAGAGGAAGTCGATATTTACCAAAAGTACATCAGGAAAAGTAATCATGCACTTCAATAATTGGTCGTGTTTGGCCTTCTCGTACGTTTCATGCTGGTTTCCCGATACATGCCTGGAGGCTACGAATCCGAATTTTTCTTCGGATCCGGCGTTTCTTGAAAATGAAGTTGATCTACACTCAATACCATTGTTGTTCCTAAATAAATACTATCTTTTAAGCTGATCTTATCAAGATTTAATAGCGCCTGTTGGCCAATAAACTTGGTATTTAATTATCAGATCTTTGTTATAACTATAGCGATATTTGAGTTTGTACGTTTTGATTATTCTTAGCAAAACGATTGACTCGAATTAAGGTTCACCGGAGATATAATCAATTAGGATCCGACTGCAGGTTGTTAGCTGTGTTGATATCTGCAGTTATTGCATAAAGTGAAGCGCTGAAGGTCGATCCTTCCATATAGAGATGTGTTCATCATTTGCGACCCCTCAGAAGGTATTTTTTATTGGTCTGGAGCGATTGTGCGGTCTTGCGGTCTTTCCCTAACAAATCCAAAAGTATTTCCCATTTCTGCATTCATTTAGCCCACATTAATGTTTATGAGCCTCCCGATCCTTATTTAGAGGAGTAACTGTAGTATCCTGCGAAAAAACCATCTTGCACTCAAGCCTTCATCGAGGGCCTATATTGAGGAGTGAGAAACCACTCTAATTGAGAAACATTCGTTTGACTTTCACTTTGCAGATCAATGCTTGTCCCAATGTGGCTTATAGGTAATAATATATGTAAGTTCATGTTGCGTCAGTAAGTTTCGAACGCATATCAACCAATAAGTTGGAGTTGTACGCTATCGTTGCTGTCATCAACGTGTGTGTTTATTTCAATCGCTAACTTTAAAATCTGCAAGTACAGCGAGTAGATTGACTCTAGTATACTGAGGTCAGGGCAGTCCGATTCCCACCAAAGCCCTCTCACCCTTCGCTTTCTTCCAAAGTAATTTGTAAGATTAATTTTTGTACCTATTAAAATTAACCATTAGAACTTCGAACTTTTTGGTCGACCTGACCATTGCACGCATCACTTAGGGTATTTAGTTAACAGTTATGAGGGTATTAGTTGCGGCCAGGTCAAACATTATTTTTGAGCACTTTAAGGTAGTAAGAGTCGTTATTTCACAGAATCAACTTTTTTACTACATGTTTCTATCTTCCATGTAATCAAATCCCCTATCTGGTGTTCCTCTGTTTTTCCAACTTAAGAGCTCCATCATCTTTGTAAATTGTGATTCCGAGCCTTTGAGTTCGCTAAACATTCTTTCAAGTTCCTGCATTTTCCTCATTTGCACTTCATTTTTTTTTCTTCCGCCTCTGTGCTCATTTAGAGGCCGCTTGTTTCTAGGAGCAATTGTTCTTTGTGTCATCCTCGGCAGAAGGCATCATTACTAATCGGATGAGTGGTACAGCTTTCAATTCACTTAATGAATCGGTGGGAGGTCTGCGGAATTTGATGATTTTCGGCCTTATCTTTCACCTCGAGCTGTTTCTGTTTTATCGTAATACTTTGCGATGTCATTTCTCGCCCCCAGTATTCTCCCGCGTCTTCATTTAAGGCATCAGTTGGGGTTCCTTGAAGCTTAGCTGAAGCTTAGTGTAGGAAACTGCACTAGATCAAAAGGTCAGGATGTAGTTTGGATTTTTTGTCTTTATTAATTTTCTTATTTTGAGAGGATTTGAACCATCCAGATATTGCGAATTCATCCATCAGCTACCGTTAGTGCATAAAGGCTTTATGGATAATGAAACCGGGGTCAGGTTCTCCTTTCAAGATTAATTCTACCGAAGATTGCTTTCACTTTCTGCTTGATCTGATTGGACACTGAGTGATTATTCTCTTGGTTACTTCTTTTTCAAACGCACTTTCACTAGCTCGGCCATAAAATCGCAATTATAGAGTTGACTCCTGATTTCTGACTAAAACACATACACGTGGTTTTTCATGGTTCATTCGATTAGCGGGCGGAAACCCGTTTGGCATTTTCTTCCAATGAGGTCTTGATCTTTTCTCCAGGAGGCTACACTAATTATTACCGTTTTTTAGATACTCCATTGCATTACATTCCACCAGAGCAATAGGAACAAGTATTTGGATTAATGGCTAAAAGAGCTCCCAGTGTCCTTTTAACTTAAGCTGCCATTTACAAGTCTTCTTACTTATATGTTTGTGGACCTCCCAACTAATCCCTACAATAGCACACCCAGTTAACTGATCTATCTAAGATTTTCGAGGCAGGAATTATTGAATCGTTAGAATTTAAAGTCTGCCTTATTGCCAAGGAGTCCGCACAATAATTTTTGACAAGTATTTCAACCTGACCAGCAATAACATTTCCCTCATTATCACTTCCAGTTGATACAACAGGATGGGCTTATCTTTTGGGCTTTACTTCCATACCAAAATGAGGAGAGCGCATGTTTTCGCGCAATTAAAGATCATTTGTTTCCACAGGCTTTGTATTCCGGCGTTACAGAGGTGAATGAGATAAACTTCGTGCTTCCAGTCTTTGAATATGGAAGATTGTGGTGAATACTGTATTTAATGGCATTTAGTTTAAATTGGGTTAGTATTGTTGCTCCGAATTCGACAATGTTAAAATTTCGTTTGGAATACTGTATAAACAGATTGTCTTTTAGATGAAATGTTCTTATTGGCTTTCGAGCTGGCGTTGTTAGGAATGGAAGACTCTTCTCGGGGTCCATATTTGACATTCGTTTTTCAATCTCATCAGGTACTTAGCTAGCTTACTCCTTTTATCTAGCTATGTTAACATAGTCTGAAGCCTATCCTTATTTACAAAAAAATAATTTCTATTAAGCATTATAAGGCTTAATGATGGCTGCACTTTCTGCGCTCCTTGTCTTCCCTTTGATGATTATGTCGCGATTTTTACATTGCCAGCAATTGAGCAATTGATAGATTACCATCGCTAATTTGCTCTTCATTCTCTACCGCCACTCCCCATAAACGCATCAGGGTTGCTTTGCAGATTTCAATTCCGTCAGAACGAATTGCTGTCTGGGTCGTGCATTGCTGTCGAAAACGTTCGTCATCTCAAATTGCTTCGTTTGAGCTATGATTAATTTCAACACAAAATACTTAGGTAGGTTGACATTTATTTGCTGTCTCTAAAGGAGATGTGGCGCAGGGTGGTCAGAATCTCAAGGTTGTTGCCTAGGATCATTCATTTCTAGCAATTCTTTATATAGCACCAGAATATTTGTCCCCACAAAGTGTGGTCTACAATTGAGAGACCTTCGATACTTTAACATAAATCTTATTTCTCGGCAAATAATGACATCGAGGCTCTGTTCGTTCGACACCTACTGGTTTGATGAAATTCTAGGAATTGTCTATTGAGTCTGGAATTTAAATTATGATTTAGTTTACTGTAGTAACTCAGCCATTTTTGCAAATAAAAACTAACCGTTTACAGTCCAATCTTCGTTTTGTAAGGTGCGAGAGGAAAACAAATGGAAAGAACAAAGATGCCTGAACTGATGCTCCTCTGGAAATATGAGCCTTAGCTCTTTTGGGCCCTTTGTGTTCCATAGGAAAGTTTAAGAAAATGTCTTTCAGCACTTATTTTGGTAAAAGAAGGGACTTCAACAGCCTGGCAATAACCGGTATGGGCGGTCACTCCAATTACCAGAAAGTATACGCAGCTGGCTAAAGCACCCGTTCACCACCTATTCTATTAGTTCAGTATTCGAAACGGAATATTTTTGGAATGGCTAAAAATGTGCGTCCTCAACAGAGCGCCGAAACGGTATTTTCATAAAAATCCTCTACTTGAAAATCGATGCAAGGTCAAATGTCGACGTCTTGTCAAACCCACAAAGGAGAAGCCGGCCGAACAGTTACCCCACCAACGATAATTTTAGTGTTAATATTAGCGCTAAGTCAACCTTTTTTTATTGAATTAGATTAGAATGAATAAACGAGCTTCATTAGTTCCGAGACTTTCTTCTTTTCAAATGCAATTTTGGCTATAAATATCCCCAGTCTCGCAGATATTATCAGTATGCGAAAGGTTAATGGCCTCCAGTTTTCAGTCGCTCAAAGCTTTTTCAACCCCCTTGTCATGATGAAGGTCATTTCTCATGGCTTGGTTAAACGTCTTTACCTGGCATTTTACCAATATCCTACTTCCATGCACTTTATGCGAGGAGTATCTAAAGAAAATGAAACAGCAGGACCATGACGAAGGGTATAGACAAGTCAGACTAATCAGCCCGCCCTGGCTTTCTTCTTTTACTACACAGCTATCCACAGAATTAATCTCGAATGTTGCGAATAAGTGGGAATTTTTGCTCATTCCTTAAATCCGTGATTTTTGCGTTCTTCCCTCCATCTTAACGGCTAATCCCCTTTGTCGTGAAACTTGCACTACTTTAAGGAGACGTTCTATTCCGAAGAGGGCATAACTCATCCATTAATTTGAGATAACAATATAAAAGGGTTACGTCCTATCTTTGCTTTCAAGATTTCAAAGTGATTCGTAAACATCTTGATTATAAATCATCAAGGACTTTCGGTCCTGAATCCACATTATTTTCATTCTTCTCTCTTCCGAGGCGGCACTGTATAACGCCACTTGAAATTTAAATGTCTGAATAGCTCAGTTAATAACGCAATTGATCTCCACAAACTCTTTACTCGTTCACTAAAGTCTCTTGTGAATATTTAGGAGAAACAAGCTCGAGTCAACACGGAGCGCGAGTTAAACTCCGCACTCGCTCGCCACGGTCATCATTTGGCTCAGATGTTGCGTCTGAAACAGGAAGAAATGGAAAGCCAATTCGATCTTCGCCTGCGAGAAGCTCTCGAGGAACAGAAGGTAGCCATTGAAGGTGAAATCCGTCGCTGGATTCGACGCATGGAGGCCATCGAACATGTAGTGGATGGTCGTGCGGACATTGACAGAATCGCTAAAGAGACTCAAGCTCTCTGGCTTGCCGTGGAAGCTCTTGCTTTCGCATTGGAAATGCCCTTCTCAAAAATTGGAGCTCCGGGTAATCCGGAACGCCAATCTCGCGAGTTCAAACCTTTCTATAGGAGTGAACCTCTGGATGGCTATGTAGAGACTGTCAAGAAGACTGCTGGTCCGAACCATGAGTTTGCCGCTGTGGTTGTCGATAGCCTACCACAAGAAGTCCTGATGGATGGTGTCTGGACCCGGCAGGGTCTTCTTCATCGTTTCAACAAGGTTAACATCTCTCCTCCGTGGGCCTACTAACTAAACACAGTTTGAAATACAAAACCGATTTCTTTTTTTCTTGCGGCAGGTCTATAAAACGGCATGCAATGTAGCCCTGGTAGGCGAAACTGGTGGTTCTTTGTGGAGTTACGCAATATCCTGGTTGCAAGCACGCCTCCTCTTCGACAGTCTAGGACGCAGACGTGTGCTCTCAAGACTTCCAGGTGTTGGTACCACTCTCCTTACTCCCAATAGCGAGTGGCCAGAACAGGAAGAAAAGGCACCTGACGCCTTTTGTCTTCTCACGAGTGCCCGTGCTGCTCTGATGCCCGAAACAGACGTCGCAGTGAATGTGGATGCCACTAACTGCGCGGACATAGCGTTTGCCGTGCGACTCCTCTCGCAGCTTCGTGGGCAACCAGCTGCGGTAGCTGCTGACTGGATCCATGATGCGCGACGTTTCCTTGAAGTACATCAGGCAGTCCAAGCTCTGCTAGCCTATGCTACTGCCCAAAACGTCTCTGCTTTTGAGGAGAGGCTCTAAATGGGACGTTGGAGAACATTACCAAACGCACTATGCATCCCTCGCGCCCAATCGTTAATCCGTTCTCTATCTTGCTGACGTACTTTTCACCGTCACTAACGCCACTACCTTAAAGGAATAAAATTGCATTTTCATGCTAATTGATTTTCGTGGAAAGATTTGAGCAATAAGGTTGAATCGAAATTCCTGGCACAATTTTTCCTGATCGAAGAATACGTTGAGAATTTTTATCATTCAATTTCAATGTTTAAACTTGGTCCTGAAAGTAGGCAGGCTAGCTCTCAATTAGACGTTGGGTATTTCATCAACTTTTTGAATTTTTAGGTCATATGAGATCACTGACTGTTTATTAATAGGTCTTCTTATTCCCTAGTGAGATTTTCGGCCCAGCTTGGATGGGTTTTAAAATTTTTTTACCGAATATGGAGGTGTTTGATCAGTTCACGACTTGTTCTGAATGATGCTGGATTCTGCATCTGGGTTAGAAGTCAGTGCTGCTAGCAAATATCGTTAATCTGGCTAATATGAAGAAAAAAGTCTCCTATAACTTGGTTGATGTTTTAGCGAGATTCTCAGTATTCGATGGATCGAGTCTGCAGATGAGAGTAAGTTGCTGATATAAGATCGCAAAGCATGAATCAGATACTCAAAGAATTTACCGGCTCGGAGGCTACTAATGATAACCGAATTTCAAGCTCCCCAAAAGCCATTTATAATAAAATCTCATCTTGGTAATTGGTGCGAGAGTGTCGGTCAATCAGTGCTGTATGTATGAAGTTCTACTTTGCCAATGGAGATTCGACCCATTAACGACTGACTTTCCATGTCTTCTCCCTTTTCCGGGGTCTGGTGCATGCGCTATCACGCCCACTGATCTGGACAAGACGTTGTGGAATCGAATGTGGCCGTTTCTGTAAAATTTTATTCCTGATAAATGGCGTGTACGCATCCAGATTCCCACAATTCATTTTCGAATAGTCTATTTGGAATAGACCACCAACTCCGAATTCTTAATCAAATATTGTAACTGATTTGGTGCGTTTGAGCCTTGTTGGAATTTGATGTTGGTGCTTATCAAGATGATTTGAACCGCTTGCACTATTTGATGCTCGTGAACAAAGGCATGGCCTGGCAGAAGGTCCTTAACCGGAGGGGTTAAATTATTTTCTCTCTCTCTCTCCAAGATAAGCGCTTGCAGACACTTTTTCAATAGAAGTGTGGGTTTGTGACAGGTTATCGAACTGGATAGCTGTATCTTGGGCAAATACTGCTTAGCTGTTATTTAAAGGCCCAGGTTCGAACTCTGACGGATCCACTACTGTACAAGGCTCCTGGATTACGCTTGGATTAACTGAGGGAAAAATGCAAAAGACTAGAGATCATGATGGGATAGATTGTATTGTAAAACAACTCTGAATTCGGGATTTCGACGGCATACTACGCAGAGCGAGAGATCGGCTGAGAACGACGCCTTGGTTAGTCATCGAGAATGCTATTAGACGACTGGAATTATTTGTGAGGAAGTCTCGGTTCAAGCACCTTCAGTTACATTTTTCGAACACTTAATTTAGAGGTTAGACTAATTCATAGCAACTTTCAGAGGAAGATATTGTCATTCTGAAGTGCCCTAAATCTGTTCGTTGGCGATGTCAATGAAACGCTATTCAAATATAAATATTTTTACGAAACGGCTCGAAATGGAACGATTTAATTACATACTTTGGAAAGCATGTATTAAATTATATCCTGTGGACGGAGGTTAAATTTAGAAAATTGATGCACGTCAACTGATTAATAGGCTCTTTACAGAATGTATTAATCAAAGAAAGCGAGTTAAATGGGTAAACTTTGAAATCATCTGTCCTGATGTAATACAAGCCCAGACTTTTAGTAATGTAATGGAATGATTGGCCAAACAGAAGTGGCGCATATTACAGTGGCGAGTGAGCCCGAAGATAAGTACAAAGGCAGTTTAGGGGGGCAGATTTGGATCTCATCGATACTCCGATCATCTCTAAGTGTATTCGCCGAGGAGTCTATGCTACTGACGTCAAAGGTTAGGATAATAGGCAGCAAAAATGCTTCCCGATTAAAACTAAGGAATTAGTATTTAGTTCTCTCCAGCTCTTCCCACCTCCGTCTACTGGACATTTATGCACATTCAGACTTCAGGGAGAAAGGTGCGTGCATTAAAGCGATTTCCACTTGAATGCAAATTCAAGGATTTCTGATTAAGCTAGGAGCTAATACAGGGACTAATGTAGTTAGGATTCATCAGCTCAATAAATAGCAACCAACATTTAGATTAGCAGAGATACCAGCCGAAAAATTGTACAATCGTACTGGCTTGTGACCAGGGTGACTTTGCGGTTTAAAAGGGAGAAAAAACAGGAAAAAAGTTCCTGAAACTTCATATAAGGTGGTAAGGGAATGATTTTGCCATTTTGGGTAGGAGGTATTCACTTCTCGAAAAGATAAACCAATGAGCACGTAGGCTCCTTAAACTCCATACCTACATCTATACATACCAACCAACGCTTGGACCTTTCGTGGATTTGCTATCTAGGAGAAGCTCTACTCCCTGAACTAGTTAACGAAAATTCCTCAGTCAAGAGAGCATGGAGGCGCACAGCCGATTCGATACCATCATCGAGAGGGGTAACAGAAGAAGACTAGGAAGTTCCATCAGAGGAAGAAACGGCCTACTTACAAAGGTAAACGGTTACAATCTTCTACTTTGGCGATCACTTTTGTCAGACTGAGTAGGTGCAAAAAAATAATTTTTTAAAGAAAAGTCCCCAAAGAGGAGGCTTTCTTCACGGTAGTGGAAGAAGTAAGTGGGTCAAAGAAAGCATGATTTTATGTAAGTAGGGTAGAGATAATCATTCGTGAGCCCCATGATCCAGGCCATGCACTCATTTCACAAGCATGTTTACTGTATGATAGGCGAGATACTTTGATTGGCGCTTGGCCTCGTTCGCTCGAATTCCATGCCAGAATTAGCTCGCCTCGATTGTATATGCTCATATTCGTGGGAACTTTAGGTTATTTAGGCGGACAATGATTAATAAAACATATAAAATGTCTCAAGCTGTTTTATTGCTGCCAGTGTATCTCCTCGACTTGAAACAGCTCCGTTTCATTAACCTAACGCAATCATAGCCATCATAGTGCACTGTGATGGATTGAATTCAAGTATTCATGAACTGTGCTATTTTCATAACTAAATTTTCACATAAATGCTTATCCATATACTTAGGGTATATCTAACTCACCGATGTATTGGGGATATTATCTGAGCTTATTTTAATCAACCATCTTGATGTGAAGAAATTTAGGTTTTTTATTTCTACTTTACCCATAAAATCTAGTCGGAGACTTATTGAGAGCATTAAATCGTCATTCCAATAGCTTTAATACACAGAATTTACCGAGTTTGTCATTTCCCTCGGTTGGCGTCCACATACTCTTTACTCATAGCCGACAATTTGTGGACTTATGCAGTAGTAGTCCAACATCTGCCTGCAGCCAGTTCGTCGACAGCTACTATGAGGGCCTTATGAGTCACGTTCGTTCATTTGTTTCCAACTTTTATCCCGAATATGTGATCATCCAAGAACTATCTCGAGCAGTAGTCTGCTCAAGTCCATAAAATTGTTGGCGGCTGATTCACCAATCAACTTACAAATGTTTTGGGGCATGGATTTCTTGTTAAAACTTCGTTCTTTTAAACAATTAACATTAGGATAAGGTAAGCACTGTATATTTTTTTCTAACATCCAATTGTAAGTAGTATATGGCAAACATAATAATATTTTCACTTAATCATTTTCCACAGTTTATTTCCGGTCCACAGTATTTATTGCGTTATTGCAAAGCCATATATTGTAGATTTAAAAAAAAAAAAACGAGTTTCAAGGAGAAGGGACGAGACACGAATAGATTGTTTGTAGATTGTTTGTATCAGTAAAATATGCAATGACAAATGTAAACTGTCATTAAATTGGCCAAATTACACATGAATTTTCATGAATTTTCTCACATGTATTTTACGAAAGAGCTTCGGTCCTAAGATAGGACACACCTCTCCTATGTTTTAATAATTTATCTGGATGGAATTTATTTAAGCGAGTTGAATCAACGCCTCTTCATCCATTGCTCATCTAATGACTCTTCTCAACTAACGATCTACCTCTGTTCGTTGGAAGGCCGCATGGAACGACATCTACCCCTGGAGAAATCACCCACACACTTAGAATCTATCTATCTTTATGCCCCTGGAAGAGTAGTGTCCTGAGAATTCCTCTTAATATGCGTTTTGTTTGGTGTGTTTATTTTCAACGCATTCGCTCATGAATGTATCTTATTATTTGCACGACGCAATCTTCACTTTTCTTTAATTACCATTCTCCGATCTTTGACTTTGACCATCAGGTAAATGTCTCCTCTCCCCAACACGTTCTATTTCGTTTTCTGGCAACCCAGATATATCCCTATCATTTATTTCTCAACCCTCAAACTAACCAAAGTTCTAGACCTAGTGCTAAGATTCTATGGACTGACCAGATTTAATCAGTCCATCCCGTGATACCGTGTCAAAAAAATAAACATTAACTATCCTGACTCCCAGCATGCAGCCAAAGATTGTTCACTGTATTGTCAACAGCTGTAAATGCAAGCCGAATAGCCTTGAGTGATACTTGACCAAAACTTGATTAGGAATTGCTTATGAATGCTGTTTACCAGTTGTAAATAGGTCTGACTGGCTTCAATGCATTACAATTTGCTTGTAAGGCACCTATTAAATTCATATATGTTGTATGGTTGTTTAAAAGAGTGGACCAATCAGAAGCTCAAATACAGTGGTAAATATGCTGGGGTCTTGAGATGGAGGATGAACTCAGTGGTGTTTGTTGACTGCTAATTTGTAAGAGAATATGATCACCTTCTAGAGTCGCCAAAGTTGTCAAATGCGATGAGCAGGATATTTGGCCAAAAAGCCGTCAAGTTATATGCATGAAGAAGGTTGCCGCAAGAAATATTTTTTGTGTTTGATTAGAAGAAATAACCCCCTATCTGCCTTCATTTGTATTCCTGTGTTATTCGATGAAAAAGTGGAAATATGTAAGCGAAATTAAAATTAAATCGTGTCATAAGGGCCGACGATTAAAAGCTTTTTCACAGTGGTGTCTGATAGCATGTATTTTACTTTAAATACAGGCATCCAGGCATTCAGGACTTGAAGACACGCTTGGCTTTGACTGATTCATTTCCCATATTTTGTGCAAATTGCGTACCAATCCTACATTATTGTCATTTACCCCAACTCTACCAGTACGACACATGGATTTCACAAATCCTGACATAAACTAAGTGCAAGCACATTGGAAATAAGTTCGCGTTCTTACAGTGTTCATGTTCTATTTTTGATTCCCATAAATCGGTTCTTTTCATTCAGTCCTAGTACTTCATTTCTGCCGAAAGCAGAAGTAAAAGCTGAATACCGTGCAGTCATTGTGGACTTGATCCCTGTAACCCCACTAACTGCCTCCATTATATATTTTGGGTGCCATTACTTTCCATAAAACGAAGTAGCTGTTGAACGGTATTTGTTTTAATGGTGTAAACATTTAATAGCTTCACAAATGACACTAAATCCAAACGCCACCCTTTTACGGTCTCTAGAAAGCTTCAGCAAGTCTCGATTCTGATTGCCATAACGCATAACGCAAAACTCCCAATCCTACAGTTATGTTCAGGTTATTTTTTGGTAGCTTAGTGGCCACAGATTGCATGATTAATGTTAGATTGGAGTAGATTAATCGTCTATGCCACAATCGTCACTTGGTTACCTTGAGTAGAGTAGCAAGGGAGAGGTCCCTAGCCCAAAGAAGCACCAGGTCCCCAGGCATGAACGGCCAAATGGCTGATTGAAAGATTTGATGGAGGGCATTTCGAGCGTACATTCAAGACTTGAACTGACAATTTTAATACTTCTTTTATCAGAGAATGGAACCATTTGTTTAGCTCATGCTGGATTAAGGTTATTCTCTGCCTTCGCTTCCTTGATTCTCACATTCCCACAACGGCTGACGTAATTATTCGAATCACTCATCCTTAATTGAGGACTAGTGGCTCCCGGCGTGGAGGAAATCAGTTAGCAGGAGTTAAAACGTAGAATCATTTTACACAAAATATAAATGAATCATTTCATCAAATCCTTGTAGTTCTACAGGGAGCTTATTGGGTCTAGAGTTCGAAAGGCGATCATTCGTTCTAAACGGCCAGTTTGTTTCTACTGCCTAGGCTTTCTCTATAGCGGTTTCGTCCCATTGGATCCATTTTTTTTTACATTAAGCCTTCATTTTTAGTCTGATTTTGAGCCAGATCTGGGTGACTCTCGATAACCTGCACTCAGAACTATGGGCACTTTAAAACTGGGAATTCCCCAAATTTTCGCCCATAGTTTGACTTTCTAAAGTAATCCATCAAAGCAAATTTCAAAAAATGAAATCCCATTCATATCATTGGAATCCCACAACCTATAGGTGACCTATAATATAACGAACATGAGGAAGCGACCTAAAGTATGACCTTAAATGCCCACAGCTTAAAGGTACGTGGCCAAAAACGTTCCAAAAAATGTAGGGAAGGACCCTGTGTGAACAACTAAATAGTGAGCAAAATAGAATTCAATAGCGAGTCCAAGCCCTACCTTCTTGATTTCTCGAGGTGGTGACACCAACCTTTTGGGTGAACTGGAATTGGTGACTAACAAGTGTTTTAGAGTTGGAATTAACCAGTCAGCTCCTGTTAGTCAGTTAATGCGATATTTCAGTAGGGTCGGCTAACAAAAGCCTCAACTCCTGGTTCGTCTCTGAGTGGGAAGCAAACCTCAGAAAAGGGGGGCAACGAAGCTCAGAATTTGACTGCCACTTGCAAAGGCGCAGATGCTGAATAGGTGGTCACTTAAAAATGAAGCTTTTGTCTAGTCTCTGGACAATCAATGCAGGGTTCATAACCTGCCATTTGCAAGTGGGGAGAAATGCATGATGATAAAGGATTCTATTGTCTAGACCTTTCCCCAAACTCCTTCTTCAGTTAATCTTGATAGTATCCCTATTTACGACTCGTTGATCTGAGTGAATGTATTACCTATCGATCAATAGAAAACTGTTGCTATCTCCAGTTCCAGTTCCAGTTCCTCATGCTGTGAGACTGTCGATTTTCATTGTTAGACTAAAAGCCATTGTCTATAATTTTAGCCTTCCGTACCGTTGCTAGGTATGAAATCAAATATTGTAATGTAGCCAGTTGTGGCTACTCGCAATTTAACCATATATACCTTGCCCTAGACATTTATTTCACTCTATTCAGAATTCAGAAATGAAGAAAATGTTTCAAAACGAAATATTTATATTCATTAAAACAATAGCAAAGCCAGCGCACTCATTCTGAAGAAGTAGAGAACAATTGGTTTCAAATCCAATCAAAAATCTTAGAAATAAAGAGACTGAATGAATACTTTTTAGCTGAAACGGGAGTCTACTTTCATTAGTTCAGTTGTTATGATATACTATTTTAAAACCCTACATGAGCAACTTTCGCTTAGATTTAAAGATACACTGCAGGAATAATGAACCACTAGAACTACTGGTCGTTCAGCAGGTAAATTTCTTGGGTTTCGTTACCTCAGTCAACCAATAGTCAACGAGTTGTGACTGTTAGTAAAGATGGTATATTCGTTCATGGCACATGGAGGATATTCTAGAACTAGGGGCATCCCAGCTACTCCGTCCATAAGGATTGGCGTACACTACTCAACCCAACGGGATGTTGAGTGCTAAAATGCAATTTTAATGGTTTTGTTTTATTGTTCCCACTCATTGGGCAAGTTCCAAGGACTTATTGGGGGTACAACAGATATACAAGAGCTTGTACAACAACTAGAAACCTAAACATAGCATTGAATAGTTAAATTGACGTCTTCGGCTTCCTAGCCGTTTCTCGGCATGGTTTCGTGGTCCAGTAATAGTTTATTTTTTTGTTACATTTGCAGCTCCTCGTTGTCCTCATCTCTTTGTCCTTATCTAGATATTCTTTTCTAGCGACCATGTGTCGGTAAGGGTTATTCGCAGCCGAGATGGAGCACTTGTGCTGTTCATCCTGCTGGATGGTCTTTTCTTCGCAGTCTTTTTTCCTGCCTTCCACTTTATCTTTTTCCTCTATCGTGTTTAGTTCTCCTACTTTCTCTCTTTTTCCGTTGGCTTCTCACTTTCTGCGGTTTTGACCGAAGAGTGACAATCCCTAACACGTCTCTGGCCACCCCTGGGTCTTGTATCTTTTAAGGCAGTCTGTAAGAGGGCACATTAGCCCATGGTCCATTATCTCTTAGTTTTGTGTCCTTCTTCTTCATGATATTGCCTTACATGTCTTCGCATCTCCTTTGTTGTGGCGGAACATCTGCGGCAGTTTGCGTTGGTACAGGCAATATCCCGTCGCCTTTCTCCTACCAATCTAGGTGTGTTTTTATCATCTTGAACTCTGAAGCTTTCCTTTGGATCAAGTAGCCATGATTCGGAATGTTATTGCCATGTTTCTTTCGCATCGTTAGTTAACTGAAGCATCAAATCCCTTGTATGTGAGGCTATCTTAGTTTACCCATTTTCAAAGTTACTCTCAAGTATGGAGAGTATCAGGCTATCTTTGCCCATTTTCAAACTTTTCCATTTGTTCAACCTCTTTGCCTGTATAAGACTTACCAAGTTACTCATCGGCAGCTTTTCGCCAGTACAATCCAAGAATCATACGTTGAGCCGTATTCTGCATTGCATATAGTCGGTTGCGATCTTTTACTCTCAAGACAATAGTAGATAATCCGTGATGACCAACGGAAACCTCAGGGGCAACCCTAAGGGCCAAAGAGAGGGGCGGCCCGATAGGACCAATCACCCACTGACGTATGAATATATTATTATGCCAACGGAAATACAGCCTGAGTCCACTAAGAGCCCCTTAAAAAAGGTCTTAGGTAATACCTGAATTCATGGTCTTAAACTTGGATTATGGAACATGCGCGCCTGTAGCAATGAATGGAAACTCCGCCAGATAGTTAGAGCGACTTCTGGTAGGGGTATGGAGATTGGTTTTTTATTTATTTAATCCCCACCCATTAGGGCAAGTCCCAAGTACTTATTGGGGGTAAAGCAGAAGTACAACAAGTAGCACACAAAATTTAACCCAGAAGACAGTTAAAGCGGTTATCGACGTCTTTGGTTCTCTGGTCACTTCTTTGGCATGGTTTCATCGTACAGGTAGCAGTTCAAAATCGTAGTGGTAGTGGGGCAGACATTCTCCACACCTGTTCCAGAAGTCTTCTTAGCTCTCTGGCGGAGATTTCATTCATTGCTACTTGCATGCACTTTCCACAGTCCAGTTTGAGATCATGAATCCAGATATTTACGTCGTGCATCGTTTGCCAGTCTGTACGAAGTTGTGCTTATGCTGGCACAATCTAATTTTTTACGTCCGGTGGGTGATTGGTTTTACTCGGCCGCTCCTCTCGTTAGCCCCTAGACTTGCCCCTGGGGTCACCGGTGGTCACCATGAGGAGGTTAAGAGTAGGTTTGACCACCAATTCTAGGCACAGTGAAAACTCTAGACCGAATGGTGGGGTCGCCTTTCTGGTCGAAAAGAGCATAGACGCTGAATTTAACCCTGTCTCAAATAGACTTGCCACGCCAACAACCAAAATTGAAGGAATGAAATTTGGACTGATGGGATGCTAAGCTCCGACCGAGTCCACGGACTATACAATGGTTAAACAATTCTTCTACAAACTTGTCGCCAAAACCGATAGACTACTCCCCTCTAAATGCCATCTTTGCCACTCGGGCAAAAGATGGCTAATAAATCATCTGGAATATGCAGATGACCTATGTCTCACTGCGCCAAGTAAAGTCGTAGCTGTCAGATCAATAGAATTTAAATACGGAATGCGAATTGCAGCGGACAGAATCCTCTGATTTAAAATTGTTGCCGGTTAGGATCAAACGCCCCTCGAAGCAGCAGTAATGTCCTTCCGATCTGCCTCAAACTTCGAATACCTTGGCTCCATAATTCAAGACTCCGGTGAGTCGGATGGAGCAATAGAAGCTAACCTAGTCAGGGCAAAAAAGGCATTTAACATGACTGCAACCATTCCTATACTCAAAAAGTCTAAACAATACCTTGAAAGAAACTCTGGCAGGTATTTTTGTCGATTTTTGCAGTCACTTATGGAGTGTTGATGGCATTTATTTGTTTACCAGTAAAACCTATCTCAAAAACTGAAATTAGTTCAATAAGCCATCTCGTTCTCTAAAATAATGCAATGTGAAGAGAAGAACGACCGTATTGTGAAGCTAAGTGATAAACAGCTCGTAGTGCTATGCGGAAGAAGAAAGAGACTTGATTATCGAGTTGATTATCTGAGGCCATGAGATACCGAGACTACTTGTACGAAAGGATCGGTGCTCAGATATGGTTTTATTTAGTTTTTATTTATTTTCTCCCCACCTATTAGGGCAAATCCCAAGAACTTATTGGGGGTACAACAGAAGTACAAATAGCTTTTATAGCAATTAAGCACAACAGTTAACACAGAACAGTAAAACGTTTGTTGACGTCTTCGTTTGTCTGGATTCTTCTCTGGCATGGATTCGTCGTACAGATATCAGTTCACCTTCGTCGAGCCACCTCGTCCGAATTCGTCCGTCTTCATATGTCCTCCAGAAATCAATATTCTGGCGGAGATTCCATTCAAAGCTACTTGCACGTGCATTCCATACTCCAGTTTGAGACCACAAACCCGGTTATTTACGTCGTGCCTCCTTTACCAAGCTGTAAGAAGTTGTACCTCTGCTGGCATAATCTAAGTTTATACGTCCGGAGGGTGATTAGTCCCATCCGACCGCCCCTCTCTTCAGCCCTCAGGTTACCCTGAGGGTACCGGTGGCCACCACGTGGAGGTAGAGAGTAGGATTGGTTAAGGAGAATCAGGAGAGTGATTGGCTAATCTGATGGGTGAGTTCCTTCATGAAGACAGCTCCCTTCGTTTGGCTCAACTTCTGATAATTGGATATACCCTCGTCCTTAGGAAATTATGACGCTTTGAACGTTAGATACTAATACACGCTTGAAGGTGAACTTCTCGCGACATGGAGAATAATTTAGAGGCAATGAGGTGTCTCACCAGATAGCAGCTTCATGAGTAATACTGGAGGGCTTATTACATTCCACTAATTTAGTTGAGTATCTATGAAGTCTTTTATGAAAATGACTGTATAGATATATTCATCGAAAACCGGAAAGTAGCGATTACCTTCGGTAGGTGTTTTCATCAAACACAGTTTTCCGGTTGACATAAAACACATGGCTTCCGAAGTCTAAAATGCTTACCATTTCCTCATTGAGATAGTGCCAAATTCAAATGACCTCCACTCGGGAACGTGTTCGAAATCGTAAGTGATCTCTCGGGAAGGATCTGAGTTGGACTGAAATCGGTTTGCATCTATCAACTGGTAGGCCCTTACTAAGAATTTCTTCTATATTGTTCTTCTTGGAGATCGTGTGACTCGACAGAATTATGTTTACCTTCAGTAACGTAGAGAGGCAAGTCTATTGCCCAGTCAGTGGATTGGGAAAATGGACGAAGAATTTGCTTTTCCTGGCTCATATGAGTATTTCAGCGAGAAAGAGCAGTTAGTCCATGATTGTTTATTTCTAGTTTTGTCCCATTCATGCGTCATTTTTAGTCGCTATTTTTGCGTTGTAAGTGAAATGAAACTTTAGACTGGTAGCATTTGTATAATTTTCGAATAAAATGAAGTAATTTCAAGGCCTCTAATTTAAATTTTTTTTTCAATCATTAACTTTGTCATCAATTCAGTAAGTCATTACACATTTACGTTAGTTAAAATCATTTACCTGGCGCCCAAAATTTTAGGCGCCTAACTTTCGTAACCTCACTTTTTACCAAGAAAAATTTACTTAGCGTTGCATTCTCTTTCTTCAGAACTAACTATGAACTGTCCTTCTCTTAGAAGGCAAACATTTTCGCCCATGGAGCAATAGTGTAGTGCATATTTAATATTCTCAATTTGCTAAAATTTACCTGACTGTTATTATAGAAGGATCAAAATATTCCCAACATAAGTAGAGAAGGCGACTACCTATATGCGTCTTGGCATTTTGTTCTCGTCCTCGGTTCCTAAAAAATCAATTTAAAACCTATTTAGAGACGTCATCTTCATCTGAGCCTTCGATCTATCAATCAATTTAACCCATCGAAGCCTGAGTCTTCCGTTATTGAGAATCTTCTTCGATTCCGACACAAAACTGCCATGTTTACAAAGTAGTCAAATTACAATTAATTCGCCACCCCAGCCTTTCTTGTTTTTGAAGGGAAACGGGTTAGGTTAGTTGTGGGATAAAAGAGGCTGCTATTCAACTGTTCCCTTTAGTCAACAATGTTTCGGGATGAAAGAGGACAGATTAAATGAGAGAATGATTTTAGGGAAGGGCTGGCTTACATGAAATGATCCTAGTTCAGTACGTTCGCCGTCGGTCACTTTCTGTAAGCGATCTTCTGGCAGTAAATGACCGCAATAAAATCTTCCTAAAATTCATCATTTACTGAATACTTGATTAGCAAATTCTTGCAGTTTGTCAATAATTGTTAGCCATCGGTCCCCTTTCATTTGGGATAGCGAAAATTAAGGGCTGATAAGCAGTCATCCACTTGGAAACATCTGTCTTTTTTCATACTAGATACCATTATTCAGGAAGCAAAAGGTTCATTTAGGATCTTAAATACAAATGTGGGCATAAACTGCAGAATCTGCGATGAGAACATAATATTGGCTTAGTTTTCAGCACTTCAGAAAGAGATCTAAGAGATTTGGCCGACTATTAGCTAAGAAGTTTTTAATACGATGGTCAAGGGAGGAACATTTCTTGACATGAAAACAACAAATATTTAGATGTTTATGGTCCGTCTTAGGGTTAGTAATCGCTCCCAGCTCTCCAGTTTTACACAAGCATACTTTGAAAGAGCAATAAATTTACCTTTGTGCAGAATTTATTCTTGCAAAGGAATTTTTGTGACCACTTTACATGAACCGCTAATCTTCGATAAGAAATTCTTCAAAAACGCTACCAGTGAAAGAAAAATTAGTTTAAATCGGTTTGAAGACGTTTATTAAATGGATTGGTGATTGATTTGTTGCAAATGAAGAAGCTTTTGGAAATATTCAGAACATAAATTGTATTTCGACCGAAAGGTGGACAATTCAAAGGTTGTTAAACTGCTATTTTTTCACTTATGTTGTCCTTCATTTCTATATTGATATTATAATAAAATGATCCACTTTAAAATTGATCCTCCTATAAACCAGCTTATAAACATCTACGGAAGTTCAAATATCCTATTCACATCCCCCAGCTGGACCTCTAAGTTAGCGGCAATAAAAAAGTTAACCGGAGTAAGTCATGTTATCCCATTTCTCACCAAATTATTAAAAACTCATCGCTTAAACTCTTCTTTGATATCGGTGCCAAGTAAATTAAACACGTTTCAAAAAAATTCTTGATAAATGTCGTTGATGGCTGCGAAACTCTTTAATTGAAGAAGGCGTACACAACGTGAAATCAAAGGACCGCTTATATGTGCAGCCAAGGAGTGATGCGCGATAGACCAAACCAACTTGAATAGAGGGTGGTTCACAGGAATTTTCAGGTTAAAAAGTCTCTTCACCTTACAAATCGGCTTAAAATCATCAACATGGAGTACCTTGAAATTCAGCAAATCAAGCGAAGTTATTAATAGCAAGGAATGATATTAGAAATAGCGTTTCTATGGAGGTAATTACGGTTGAGTAGGATCTATACGTTTAGCAGATGGATTGTTATTTGAGTACTTTCGCTTGTTATAAAATGGTGAGTGATATGATTATCAGAGAGCGGTTTCTAGAACCCCACAGAAACTTTGACGGCATTTAGAATTTATCATCTAAAAGGCAATAATGAGGGAATTTCTATAGTAGAAAGAAAATGAAGAAAATGGAGCACTGAGATGGTTTTAGCCAAATCTTACTTTCTCTCACAATTCACGCTCAAATTGTGCCTGACAATCACTGCATTAAAATTGAATTTGTTTGAACTTATAACCTGCAGTAGTATGGCATAACTTAGAGTGTTAGTAGTTGCCATTTATTCAATTAGTTAATTGTTAAACGATTTGGTATATTATCAAAATATCTAAATATTCGGTCAACTTTAATTACAGAGCAATTTTAATATTCCTAACTTTGAAAAAAAGTCCTAACAGGAAATGAAATGAAAACTTGTTAAATTGCCATATTCGTCGATACGGGAAGCTGCAACATGGAAATCTTGAAATCCATTGTAAGCAAATTGAATGTTCGTCTTATGGAGATGATATTAGGCCCAAATTAATCCAATACAGCAATGCATGCTCACTGCAATGTTTAAGGTGAAAAAAGGAAAGTAAGGACCATGAGCCAGAAAAAGAGGGATTGATTCATCAGGTGGTCAAATGAGGAGGCAACCTCTCCATTGTCTCTCAGTCGATATTGAGGCAAGCCGTGATAGTTTGAAGGCAAACATCAAACGAGATAGGATAATTTCCGCAGACTGACTTTTTTTCAAACATGTTTTTGGCCACTAAAAACGTATTCGCTTTTGTCCTTTGTTTTCCCCCGATAAGACCTTAATCCGACTCAATTCGGACGCCAATGGAATACGTAGACGGAGACTGTCCCTAGTCATCATCTACCCCGATTTCCAGTAACTTTCAGGGTCATAAGACAGCCCCTTCAATTTTTGACGAGTAATTATTTCTTGCAAAATCCAACTTTTACTTTTAGCTTATCGAAAGGCAGCATTGAAGAGAGTTCAAATTTTACATTTTCATGTTATTTTAGTCAAATATTATGGATAAAAACGAGTCTTCGTTTGAAGAACCATCAGAGTTCGAACAGGATAGATCATTGGTCAAGGAAGTAGTTCTAGTAGAGATTTGGGCGAAATTCCTTGCTCTTAATGAGGAAAAAATTTAGACTTAGTCGAAACTTCAGTAAACTCTGACTGATGCTATCTACACTCGTTTTTATCATTGCCCAGTTCTTTGAAATAATTAACGAATTGCAGCCATAGGCTAAAATGTTAAAATAAATACTTAGTTAATAATGGCATAATAGTTGTCAAGCCTCTCACTGACACGGGTTTGGAACACATCCAACTGCAAGGGAAACTACATCGAACCCAAAAGGGAGGACCAATGAAACTCGAGCTACCGGAACCAACCGTCACCATCCCAATGTAACGGCTTTTAAAAAAATGAATTCTAATGTTATTTTGTAGTCCACATGTGTGGCTCGCACAGGCCTAGGATCTATTAGTCTGTCAGTTTCATATGTTTGACGGCAGCAGTTAAACTTATCACGCTATTCCTTAAGCACATTTTCGCCAAATCAATTGAATTCTCAAAAAATTCAGCTGAATTTGGGATTTATCGAAACTAACATTAAAAAATTCTCAATGCTTTGCAAGAATACGCTTATATATACTGCATCTATATTTGCAAAGGCATTATACTTATTAGGAACTGCCCGGAAGAACTATTCAGTACCAAGTAATGATGAATGTAGCATTTTTAATTTATGAAGCTTTTGCGGGACTTTTCTATCTGCAGGTTCTGTAAATGTCATGCCCATGAAAGGAGAATTCAAAAGGCAACATCGACCAAAAATATCTGCCTACAGTCTCTAAAGGTCACCAGCTGGTGAATATTGAAGTTTTTGCTTATTGAAGATTCTTCATGGAAAGGCGAAGGATAACATTGGCATATTATCCTCTGAATTGAGAAGCGAATCGTGAAAACAAACTCTAGGGGTTTGTGCGTAAATGTGCTGTAATGATGGTGTTATCGTGGAACAATTAAATCTTCTCTGGAGATTAATGTTATATCAGAGCATACTCTTGCGATTAAGTATCTCATATTTTAAGCAAAATGAGTAATTCCTTAGGCACTCAGAATGTGGCTAAAGTGGAGAGGCGTACCAAATTAAATAACAGAGTGGTGAATTTTGCAATCGCCAAAACCTGTTTCATTTCCATTTCCTCTGAATGAGTCCATTTATAGCTGCCCCATAATACTCACACCCGCAAGTGAGATTTAATTGTAATATAATAGAAAGACCAATTCTCGGCTCATTCAATGATAGTTAACCTTAAAGTATTTCAAACTATCTGTGATCTGATTAGGGAGGCGCCTGATAACAACGTCTTTATCTCCGTAAGAATGTAAAGGAAATTACTGACAGTGCTCCACAATTAATGGGCAGATAATGACTGACAGAAAGAAATGATAACTCAAATAATTCATAATTTGGCCTCCTAAAATTGCTTCTTATCGGTATGAGTAAAATTTACAATCACTAGGGCAGGAAGTGAATATTTTGATCGCAGAAAGCCTGATGTTTAGCTGAGTTTTAATAGCGAAAAATAGAAAATTCAATCCTTACTACGTTAGTTTGAGCTCTAGCGGACACGGAAATAACCAACTGAACAGATGACATGGGTTTGGAATCCATCCGGCTGCCAGTAGAATTGACCGGGTTGGTTGAAAATCAAATCCAAAGGGACGACCAGATGGAAATTCCTTCATTTGCGAAACTTCTATCTCCATATTAAGAGTTTGAATGCACCTTCCCTTAGGCAATTTTCATATTAACAAAGAACCACGCTGAGAGCTTAGGATTTTGCAAGAATTTTAGGTGCCCGAGCAAGGAACAGTCATGGGTCTAAAATAGCAGTCACAAGCGAACCATTTCTGTCTCTTTAAGTTTTAACCACCACTTACAGAGGAGATCAGTAACCCCGCAGAAAATGACCTGACGTTATAGCAGCACATCACAAACCAATTCGAGTTAACCTTATCATGAAATTCAATGAAGAGAACAAAATAATAGAATAAAGACCGCCATGGTTCGGACTACTATAACATCAGGAGATGTGAATGCTGGTTTCAAGAGCCTCTGAAGTGAGAGGATTAAATTTTTAGATTATTTCAATGCCAAAATTTAGATTAATCGCTAGGAATGTGGGATTGAATAACGGTTAGCACTGCCACAATAAACCTTCAAAGTCTAGTTCAATTCACTTCTAATTTGTCTTAAAGACCTTCGCAGTTTGCCTTAAAATAAGTTTATTTTGTGTAGTTAAGCCGATAAGCCTACAAATATGCCTCTGGTCAAAGGAATCTGCAAGCTTCGGATAGTTTGTACCTTAAATATAGTTGCCAAACTAAAAAGGTTGCCTCAATCGAAATAGGCGAAAACTAATTGCCTGCAATTAATGAAAAGTGAAAAATTGTAATTAATGTAATCATAGAAAAACAGCCCATTAAGTGTGAGCAAGAATTTTTTACGTTGCTCTATTAAGCGATCATGATAAATGAATTCGTCAATGATATAGCAATCCATTAGATAGTGCAGCATTGATTTAGATGGGAATAGCCTTCCATCAGCTCATGACTGAGATTTCTCCAACGTGTGCATTCTCTAACTCTTCACTATTTAATTCTCGTGACAGAATGAGTTTTTAAATTAAGATAGAAAGATGACTATTCAGAGGCTGAACAACTTGAATAATCTCAATTAAGAGTTAGACTGTGCATCAGGTAGCCGTTCCGATGGAGCAGTCCAGAAAGTTTGCTTGAAATCGTTGAGGCCCTTGACTATGCAACTGATTGCTCCAGAAAATAAAAAGGGTCGGATTAGATTCATCTCAAAGGCAAATAAAAGTCTTTTAACTCCTGTATGATAGAAGAACTTGTAATATTTTTGGAAAAATGCACGGTCGCACTCCCAATGATAGTGTTAGGAGGATGTTCAAACAAGGCTGAAAAGTTTATCCACATTAGGGCGGACTGGTGAAATTCTTTAGACGAACTACTTTTTGCCTTTATTCTTCGTAGTGGAGAAGAGAATCAGTGAATAACCAGCATTTGTCAGCGATACTTCAGTAAACTTAAGCACTTTTACAGATATCATTCTGCAACATTTAGTTTAGTCGAAAGCGAGAGGTAATATTAGAAGGTTCTCAAGTAAAGAGCTACTGATTTCACGGACTGATTTGAAAGTAAATCGTGACGAACTTGGACACTGAAGTAGGATAGAATGATTGAAGAATTGATCATTAAAAAATGAAGATTTGGTAGGCCTCTCCTTCAGTTGAATATAAAAGAACCAACTGAACCGAGCCACAGAAAAGTTTCTGAAATAGCATCTTGAGATCTGAGGAGCGAAACCTCTGTAAAATCTGATCCTGCCAATTACTTAACATCATAGACTATCTTTAGCTCTGCATTCTTTACTGGGCTGTTATATGGGGCTACAGCTTGCAAACTCATGGTTTGACACAGCCTCGCAGTGGCGATAGCCCAATTAACACTAATCCCAGTTAGGGGAATCTCCAGGAAAAGTACTGGACTCCTGATGATAAAGGTTTCGTGATCCGTGTAATTTAGTCAAACTGTTGTGGTGAGCTTCATAAGGCATACCAATCTTTCAACACCATAATAGACAAAATGGAGAGAAGATAAAATTATGAATGTCGCCTCTGCAAATTGACTTAAGACAGAACTGATTATTCAAAGTATTATTGCAGAAAGAGGAATGTTGAAAATTCAACTAATCTCATGAATACTCTAAGTAAAGAGAACTCTAGATTTCAGTTTCTCACTTGGTAGCTATTTCTGACTATTTTTTTACAACCCGAGGATTAAATATTGGTATACATTATGGTCATTGAAGAATATTAAAGACAGTGACATCTAGAGCCCCATCGGATCTACATATGCACTATCTCTCTAAAAGGTTTAGGTGTTATTTATCGGAGGGCTGCCTTGAAGAGAAAGTACTTTTGAGTTCATCTCATATTAGTAGTAATATTGGACTGGACGTAACTGGTCTGTAGGCTTCATCCTCAAAATAATGCCCAACGTCTAAGATCCAGATGCCTTAATGTACGTGCCAACATGTAATCACATTGTAAACACCACCGATTCGAAAGGTGTAAAGGCTTGTGAAATAATAGCCTCTTATTCAACAATAAAGTAGGAGTGGTCTTGAGACTGTCTTCGAGACCTTTCGAAGTACTTTCAAACCCTTTATCTCAGCTCCTTAATATTAGCTATAAGCCACATCGCTTAATTTGCCAGTTAAGGTGATAAAATGAGTCCTCAGAAACTGCCATATTATTAAGTAGTAGTCATTATATAAGCTTAAATTTACCCGAGGCATTACCACGGTAGACTTATTTTCAGAGAAAGCCAATATATAAAAAGGAAGAAATTGGCCATTTAGAACCAATTTTCCATTTATTTTACCCTTTCATACTCATACCCCTTCTTTTTATCCTCTTTTTCTGTTTTCTACAATAGCGCTGATGCAGCAGTCCCTCAACTTATGACCCACCACTCGGGTTCCCATTAGAAGACCAGAACTTAGCTGGTGCTGATAACCATATCGATAACAGGATTTCAAGGAGGGATTTTGAAATCATACCAAATCTCTACATGACAGATCTGCTGATTGCATTGACCATCTACATTGTTCGATTTCAGCTTGTCATCGAACGAAATTATTGTTATTCCCTTATAGAATGAGGCGTTAATTGATTCTGGAACATGATCAATTGAAATCCAATTTATATTTAATAATTCTGATGCATCGCGGTGGAGCTAATGACCATTTAACTAAGGCAACTGCAACTTACTATCTAGATGCACCCTCCACTTGTTGTTTAGCAGTTTCTCACTCTGTCTTTGCATTATGTCATTTATTTTACTAAGTAGCTTGAATTTAGCGGTTTTTCAAACACCGAAATTGGGCCAGAGCCTATTCGAAATAGTTTCATTTATTGTGTTTACTAGATCTTTCCACTTGGCTTCATTCAGATTTATAAATATAGTCAAGATAAAATCGGTGAAATTCTGTTATTTTAATGCCAAAATACCAGCCCTGTTCAACCGTGCAAGATGTTTATAGTAAAGAAACCCATACACAGCATTTTACTTTTATACTTTTGATGAAATGATATATACTTAAATGAGGTCTGTTGGCAAGTCCACTTATTATGCACTTACGTGAAACAATAAGTGGAAGGAGAGTTCGAGAAGGAAACATGGCAATAGTTTAGCAGTCTAGTTTGGCATTCTTCCTTGAAACATCTCCATGCATTTACTAGGCTTCAGCAGAACTTAGTTATCTCCCAACCTCCTCTTCAGCCTCCTACATGCTGCTCAATTCTCAGTCACAGTGCTCCCTGAAGGGCTGTGAGAGTTTAAGAATCCGATTAGCTGCAAGTTAGGCAGATCACTGCTTAACTTAGAAAAGTAAGATGTTCCGTCCAGTTGTCTTCTTTCAAGGTAGAATTCGATCTATTTGAAGCCTAAAATGGTGTAAAATCATATCTCAAGGAACTGAGTAAGCAAGATATAATTATTTTCTACGAGAAGTTGCTACTTATTGGAAACTTTTTGAAATTTTGATCTGATGTACCAAAGTGGTGCCCGCCTTATCAGGCCGATCGCGAAAGGCAACTTGTTGCCAGCCAAGTGCCGCCGTTCAGGACAGTGGAATTTCAGCCTTAAAATAGTTTCTGGCAGTATATTTTAACTTATTCCTACATGCTCACAATCATAGTATTGTAAAATTAAGTACAATTTCACTAATTTGGTTAAAATAGTTCATTAATTTTTAAAATTGGCCTCACTTGAGTTTTGACTATAAAATGAATTCAGCAGAAAATACTGATGTGGCAGCCACTTTAAAATGTCTTATCCCGGAAAAGTTGTAAGCAATAAAATATTTTTATTGCAACGTGGTTATCATCTTAGAAATCGAGAACATTTTCACATGGCAATAAAGTTCTGAAGAGAAAGCCAAGTAACCACAAGCGCAACACATAGAGCTACACCAGTCACTAAGTTTTGGAATCTAGGTCAACTGAAAACGACGTCTTCTACGGACAATGGAAACTGCAACCCATTTGATAGGCAGGGAGAATAATCAAAAGCTCGTCGTAGCGTTATGGAGTAACATTCGACTTTTCCGTTGCATCAGTCCGATGTTGCCGCTGTTCGGGAAAGATCAGCAGGAATAAATGGATACGGTCACAGTTTATTGTATTATTCACATTTGAAATTCAAGTCTTAACTTGAGGGTATAGAAAAGGATGAGGAAATCAGGCAGGCTAGTATTCATCTGGCCATTAAAATCGGTCTTAATGGCAAATAACCTGTCGGCAAGCCCGAGGGCGATACACAATAGTTGAATTGTCGATCCCACCAATGCGCAATCGTTAAATTAAACCAACTAATGGGGAGTATGGGATATGTTATCAGTTCAGGAGGTGGGCAACAGGCTTTATTCGGCAGTTGGATGTTGTTAGCAAAAAAGGTCACACAAATCGCTCGTCCGATGGAGACGGTTAGGAGCATGGTCACCTGAAATTGCGAAGACTGGCTGAGATTGGGAATTTCGATTTCAATGACACCTTTGTAGCATGGAGATATATTATCATGCGTTTCCGGTATCTATCAAATGTTTTTTCTCTAACAAAGTTACTATAAATGTTGAGCTAAATTAGTGATGAAAACCTAATACCTAATACTTTGCGGTGCATAACAATTTACAACCACTACGGAGGATCACAACCATAACGCCACCTGTCCCTGCTGAAATCGTCGTTCCTTCTAACAGATCAAAGTATTCTAAATTCATCTTCTCAGGCAAGATTTAAATTTTGCAAAGAAATATTAAAAAGTGAGGTTCCAGGTTGTTACAACCTTCAATTTTCCAGGAGAAAAGTTATTTAAACCTTCTTCCTCCCGATCCTTTAACAGTAGCATCGGTCTTATAATTGTTATAAAAGTGGCAGTCTGGTAGATTCGGCCGTGCACATGAGCATCTGATTCGATGCATTCATTTAAATAGGCGCCGAACCTTCAAGCTATGTGGC
Source organism: Moniezia expansa (assembly GCA_019097775.1). Taxonomy (NCBI): domain Eukaryota; kingdom Metazoa; phylum Platyhelminthes; class Cestoda; order Cyclophyllidea; family Anoplocephalidae; genus Moniezia; species Moniezia expansa. Next base: position 8,191,117 of record JADFDV010000072.1, read on the forward strand.
TTGCTAGATGGACATGGGCCAAGAAAAAGACAGCTGACCATTTAAGAATTTGAACAGAAGTTTTCTGCCGAAAGTTTGGATGATCAACAAAGAGACTGCTTGGCGCATCAAATAAGCTGGATGGGGCGGGGGGGTGGTCGAGGATGATTTTATCCATGGAGAATCTTTGTAAACCATTTGTAAACCAGTAAGAGCTAATTCTCCGATTTACAATTCGACAAGGATGATAGCGAAATTTCCAGTGATTACAAACTTCGAATTCTTCAGCCTGCGATTTTTTTTTATTACTCCCCACCCATTAGGATAAGTCCCAAGAACTTATTGGGGGTACAACAGAAGTACAAATAGCTTTTATAACAAGTAAGCACAATGGTTAACATAGAACACAGTAAAAACCTTTGTTGACGTCTTCGGCTGTTTGGTCTCTTCTTTGGCGTGGCTTCGTCATACAGGTGCAGTTCAGCTTCGTCGTGGCACCTTGTCCATCTTCGTCCGTCTTCATGTCTCCAACCAGAAATCTTTCAAAATTCTGGAGACTTCGTTCATTGCTACATCCACGTGTATTCCACATTCCAGTTTGAAACCATGAATCCGGTCAATTACATCGTGCCTTGTGTTGCAAGCTGTAAGAACTTGTACTTCGGCTGGCATAATCTAGTTATATACGTCCGAAGGGTGATTAGTCCTAACTGACCACCCCTCTCATTGGTCCCCAAAGTTGCCCCTGGGGTTACCGGTGGTCACCACGAGGAGGTTGAGAGTAGGTTTGACCACCTACCAACTTGTAGGCCGCAACGGTCATGATGGTAAAGTTTCCAACTCAGCCAGTACCTCACGCTAGGAAAAAGTTTTTAAATCGAATTCTCTTGATAATTTCGTCGTCTATTTCAGACATGAACTATTCCTGCATAACAAGGTGTTTCATCATGATCCCACCTTTGTCCAAAACAAGATCCAAGATGATTTATATTTTCCTTGAAGGTGGACGGTCACATCTTCAAAAGCGAGTTTACAATTTTGTCAAGATTCAGACTACCTCAGAAGTTCACTGAGATTCATTCATGATCGATTGCAGATCCATCTAGACAGATTAAGCAGATTTTAATGTGAAATAAATGCTTCTATTTCTCGAATAAGTTAGATGAATAAAAATTAGAACCGAAACTAGTTAATCTTATGAAAAAGATGTATGTAAGAATGCCGATGTATTGTGCATAGGTTAATGTGGACATAATGAAGGATCCTAGAGGGTCTGCGCCCTGTTCACACGATTGACAATCCCCGTAAAAGTCGGTGGGAAGAAGTACCCGTACCACATATTTTATTTCATTGTGCTGTGAACTCCCATGAATAATTGTCGACTGGCCACGAAATCCTTTTTTATAAATAAGTTAATCCATTGCAAAATTTACCGCTTTCTGGAACTGGGCAGATTTATCCCAGCCTGAAGAAATGATATCTTAAAGCTAAGATGGATATGAAGCAGTCATATCTAAAGCTTGATAAAGACTCCAAATCTTGTATTTACTCATCTATATAGATATCTATGTAATGATGAAGGCATGGCACGACCTAAAAATTAGGGAAGGCTGCAATCGCTTCGACTAAGCCCAAGTTCAGCGCCAGAGGCACATTCTCTGGGGTACGAAATAAAATTTTTCAGCTCTTGGTAATAAAAATGACACTTCTTCAGTAGATTATTTGAAAAAATTAAATGGGATTGAGCTTGCGGTACAAATCCCTTGGATATTGTAACGTGTCATAAATAGGTAAGCCAAAATATACGAACGTAGAACCTACGGTGAAAAGTGTATATAATGGACTGATTGTTGACTTGAATAAAGTGTCTCTGATCCTAAGGGTCTCCTACTGATATGAAGGTCAGTGAATTTCTATTTTTCTATCATATCTGAAGTGGCTGTCTTCTCGCTACCGTGGTTAGGTGTAGTGAACATTAAAACATAGAAGTGAACCTCCGTTTCTGTTTAAAAATGCATAGTGTTAAAAGTGCTGTTGATTCTTTGCAAGAAATCCGACTCTCACATTCTCGCATTTCCATGGCCGTAAGTAAACCGTTCAAAGTGAATGATAGGGACTGTGCGATACCAAGAGCTCCTGGTAGAGTTAAAAACGATTGACGATTTTTATCTAATTTGTTAATTCAGCTTAGCTGGTCTGATAACTTGAGACTTTTAATTTGCAGTATTTACTTTAACTTCGATGGAAAATATCGACATTGAGCAGATAGTAATCTACTTGCATGCTGAAGCCAAAGAACAGGCCAGGAACTCCGACAGTGTCCTTGAGCAGTCAGTGAGGAGGCAATATGTTTCAAGAGAAATGCTGGTTGGGCCCAGTCAAGATAAAAGTGCACCGAAAGTTGCCCTCTATTCTAACGTTAGATCATTGGTTGAGATTTTTCCACCTTCAACTCTGTCATATTTGCATGTCCATCTACGATTCTTTTATCTTAAAAGCCACATAAACTAAAAGAAGGTGATTATAATATGCGAATCCCTCCAAAGTGAAGTACCACAAATTATGAACTAGAAACTACCAGAGAGTGAAATAGTATTAAAATATGATGACCAAGAAGAAATTATTCGGACGAAAGATAAGCATGATCTAGGGTGCGGTATATGGAAAACAGATGGCGGGAAGTGGAAGCCAGATCCCTGCTAAATTCAGTCACTTTCCATAAAGTTAAGCTACGGCACGATTAGACGAACAAACTGCTTTTAATTAAGAAAGTTGGTCTTGGTTAACTAACTTCCGATTCCATTACCCAGCCTGTTCGCGCATGTATTGAACAGATTACTAAAAAGAAGTTTATAAGGTATTATAGAAAATTTAGATTTCTTAAAGCATTATATTGCTGCCGACAAGAATTGAACTCTTAAATGCGAATAGCCTTGAATTTGCAATTTAGGTGATCGAGAGTTGTTCTGATGTGACAGTCATCTCACTATGTCAACAGAGATTGAATGTAGGAAGTCTAAAGCGAAATCAAACGGTTCGAGCATTCTACCAGTTTTCAGAGATTTGAATGCTTCACGACAGCTGACTATTTTAAGGCATTTCGGCAATCTCCGAATCAAGAATAACTGGTTGGCATCAAATCTGTCTTTATTCTCAGATTGGCAGCCGTACGGAGGCAGAATGGAGGCAAAAGTGATTGTAGTGGAAAAATGGCAATTGACGGATGTAGGCCCGAGTACTCGACAGCTGTGTTGCAACGCTGGTAGCAGCCGCCGATCCGATCTATAAAAATTAAAGCAATTTAGACTCACAAAATTTTTTTCCTGCTTTCGGTCCAAGTCCGTTCATTTTTCTGTCTGGTACACATCACAACAGTTGATGAAGAAGAACATGTTCTGATGCCTGTAATGATCAAACTCCCTTCCATTTTAACCGATCAAACGTTCAAATAACTCCTCTCAGTTGTTTTGGGGCATCGGAAATCTGTGTTTACGATTTTAGGCCTCATGAATGAGTTTATGCTTGTATGCCCAATTCGATCGGTGAACAAGAAAAATTCCATGCCGAACAGATAACTACTGATGGCAGTTAGTTGAAAGTTTCGTCTTCTATGGAGTCAATTGCTCTCATGAACCACTAATCCCACCTTTTGCAAATGAATTTTACTTAACTTTTAAATCTCTAACAGAAAGACGCTCCAATCGAAGTTAATGCGAATTGTGCACAAGTACCATGTTAACGCTAACTCCTAATGAAGAATCGCATGTACTCGGTAAGGAGAAATTTTTCCAGACAAGCTTATAAATTAGAGCTAACCGGCTAAGATTTTCTGGTGGAGAGAAGTGGTAACAAGTAGTTTTGTTCAATTTAAGTAGAGCAATTGTGAAATTATAAAATGTCGTGTAGTGCGATCGGAGCAAAATGAGTTTGAATTCATGAATCAATATTTCCAGAACTAATTTGCTTTTATTTCCCATTTGAAATCAGAATATCTGGGAGCAAAAATAGGCGGAAACCACTTGTATCAAATCAAAGTACGATATGAAACATTAGAAACAGATGTATGACCTAGGAAATCAACTGCGATCATAGCGCCCTCGCCTGATGGCCTCCCCGAGCATCAACTATGAAAGTAAACTTAGCGAATCGCATAATCTTAAATTCTTATAGCTGATCAAACCGATATGTCAACATGATCAGTCATTCTTAACTTCGTCATATCTACAAATTTAGTTGAAAGGAATTGGTTATTCCGATTAACCAACCCGGTTTGACTTCAGCTTCTAAAGATACTGGTATTATTTGGTAGCTAGGCGTTAATATAAAATCGAAAGATTTCGAATCTAGTAAAATATTTCTGAAGAGATGATAAGGAGAAAAAAAGTATTAGATCGGTTCTGTTTTCCTCCGCAGTATCTTCAGTAATCATCCATAAATCTTTCCAAATCTGAGCACCAACCCATTCCAGCTCTAACTTTCAACGTGTTTGCAATAACCCAGTTTATTGGAGCTCTTAAAGTCTTTCAACTAGTTCTACAAATGCTAGAGCTTTCATAGCCACACCCTGACCGGTCTCGTGGCCATTACTCGTGACCTCCCAACTCTTTCGATATACATGCTACTTGAAGTAACTTCAATTGATAAAGAGTCGATTTATTGTGGATACTTCAAATTCTCGCTTTGTTAGTTTATTTTAGCATGGTAACGTACGAGTTAAGTTGAATATAAAAAGTTTGCAAAAGTTTGTGCAAAGCATAAGTCTGAACTTAGCGAATTTCAACCTTGCGCGGGCGAGGAAAAATATCTTTTGCATGGAAAGTTTATATTTAGACCTGAAGCGCTACACGAAGCAAAAGAAAAACGCATGTTCTGAAGGATCATGAACTGAAATTATTTACAAATTGAAGAGCAATACCAGGTTGTACGAAGGAAATACAAGCGCAAAGACTGAACTAAAATACGGCTAAGGTTGTTATCATGCCATCATGCACCTCAATCACGTACTTGCAATTGGCAACAGCAACTCACCTTCATTGAGCATTGGTATTACCGTTTAACTTGACATGCAGGTACAGTAAAGGGGCAGGCTAAACTGGGAAGAGGATGTGAAGATGAAACCAATTATTATGCATTAGTTAATTTTTATGATCCGCATCTTCCTCGAATCACCACGTAGAGCATTTTCCTTGCATTATAAAGCCACCAGAGCTACCCTATGTATATCCAGCCAAAGCTTCATCTTCAAACAACCACCTCTTGGGCTACCTATTCCTTATTTCTTTTACACTACTCGGTTTGTAGATAGAGCGAGAATCGCGAATTCATTGGTTTTCAGTCTTATCGATACTGCCAAATCACCGCTCTTTGACAACCAACATAATTTTAGCCAATAAACCCCTTCCTCCCATTTCGAAGATTATTAGTATCAGTGCGGAAATATGAGGAAGAGAGAATTTTATCTCTCTGCCAGTTTCTTTATTGCCTAGACTATCGAGGTTTCTTAAAAGTCAGTGCTTTTTAACTACTGACAGAGTCAGGCCACATGAATTAACTCATCTACCAAATACAATGAAAGGAAAAGGGGAATAACTTTAGAGTAAGCATCGAAGTAAGTGGTTAAATAGAATAGGATAAATACGTTAAATATGATTGCATAATACATGAAGCTTATTGTTTATGGACCGTCAGTGTGATGTGGCAAATATAATTGAAGCCCATAGAAAAATTTGGCCAGCCCAAGGTTGCTTGGATTGCGTTATTTGAGGGGCTAGAAACTTTTTCGAATGCAACTGTAAATGAAAGCATATCAGTGTAACTCATCCACGGTAAGGTATGGAATAAATGGGGGTAAAGAGAGCCAAACCTCCTTTGATGAAGGCGTTTGCAAGCCGGGATGAGCTGGACAAATTTCAACCACCACGCCACTAGCTTACTACTTGGTGCTATATGGACGCAGTTGTGAAGTCAGCTGAATTACTCTTGTGGATGCTTCTTTGTCCCCCTTGACCCCAAACACCGTCATTAGTTTTCTTTCAGGGGGACAAGTAGAAGATATGAGCAAGTCCGCTCGATAGGTTAATTACCCTCATAAAATGCACCCCACTGAGTTGAGAGAAAAGTACATTTCATTACTTACCACTCCATTTAAGATAAATATCTTTTTAAAAGGAGTAGCATTCTGGAAATTCACTTTTATTTCTAGTTCAAATAAGTTTTATTTTATGATCTTTGGGAAAAGACAAAACGAAGTGCATTGCGGTGTATCAGATTCTCTGTTGGACTCTGCATTCAGGAAATAACAACAATCCATTGTTCGCTCTTTGAAGTAACGCTAGCTCATCGGTGCCACGTTAATCTGTGATATACAACTGAACTCATACTCAAAATCCTCCTATGAAATCCACAATCTAAAAACATTCCCTCCCGATTTTCACTGTAATCTGTTGGATTAAGGCGCTTAATAAAAGCAATGTATTTGAATAAGCCTTTAAAATTCCAAGAGTAAATTTACTGAATAAACATCTAATGCGTATCTCAATCCGCTCTGCTCTGTTAGTCCTCCGTAGACTCAATATTTATTGGAAAGGAGTCATACCCAATCAGGCCCTTTTATTAGAATTAAAAGTAGTTGACCTTTTAGTTATATTTGGCTAGGATTAACCGTATGAGCTTATCTGTATTGGAGAAAGATAGCAAAACTAATCTGCGTGAGGAGTTCGACGAGTGTGCTCTAATCCCATGAACCAATGCAGGATTATTGCACTCAATTACGGCTGAAGAAGCATTACTGTAGTGAACTCACTTGTGAATTTGAGAGTTTTTGTCAAGCCTTTTTACTTTAAATAGCTCCATGAGAAGGAAAAGACTTGCGGCTCACCGGAATGATTTCCATCACTCGTCGATTCTCTACCATAATTGGAGGATTTACATTGTGTATCTTCCCTTAACTTCAAGAAGTGACTTATTATCCAAGCCATTATCTCCTATGAATAAATTTGCTTTCAATTTCACTGCCCTCAACCTTGATTTTTAGCCCAAACGGAAAGGGTACAGACTCTTACTGAATAAATGAAATAATCAGAACAACATAAGCAGTAATAATTTTGTTGAATTTTTTGTCAGTAGATACCAATCAATGGATCGCATGCCTCATTGTCTCGACAATATCCAGATGTCCATACATCATTTTTTTGAATGCATCAATGAAGATAATTAAACAAATTCAAGGTTGATCTACTGAACCATATAAGCTTGGGATTAGAAGAAGCTGCTCAGTCAACAACTTTGAGTCCGGGGGTCAACTGTTTACATTCTTTTATATCAGGACACTGAAGAGGCTGATACATGTTTTCCCAAGTCCGTCCTTCCTTATAGAACTTCTGCATGAGTTCATCGCTCAAGTCAAAAAGTCGATAAGGTATAAATTTATAAAGATGCCCAATTTTTGGCCCTTCGGATTCCATGTTTAGCATTGAGCGGTGGACAAAGGAGTCCGAGAGAATGCCGACAGATGATATTTCAAGCGGGATGTGTCGAAAACTCTAAATGGGACCTGATATTTCTGATACCCAACATCAGTTCCAGGCTCTCATTCTCTTTCTACTCTCTATTTCAGACCCATGGAAGTACTAAAGCTTTACTAGCCATGGGTTTTTTTTTTATTTTTGGCCAATGACAGAAATTTAAAGCTCGAAGTGTCATCTAAAGCTGACATCAAAAAAGTAAAGTGGTTGCGATAGGTAAATGCCTTCCTATTGTGTCACAAGTCCTTTTATCTTCCGGTGGTTAGAGATAAAGTTCGATAAACACAAGACCAACTATATTTGAGATTTCATGACCTTGTGTAGAGGACTTTTATTAAGCACGCCCAGAAAGTCATTAAAAACTAGAAAACAATGATCTGCAGTTGTGGAAATGTTCTTCTAAAAGAAGGTGAATGGGCGTTAGTGGCGCCAATGCTGCAGTCGAACTCAGTGCACCATTATTTCTTCGAGAGGGGGACTTGTAGGAATGGCAAGGTAATTTAACTTCTGGGATTCGACAGAATGATTAGAACCATTCCAATTCAAATTAAGCAAAAATGAGGACAGTACTGAGCAACTACAATAGTTTTGCGAGCACCTGCAATTTAATCCACTTTCCAAAAATTGTAAATGTTTTTCCAGCATTCTTGAGAGATTTTTCAGTCCTTGTAATGGCAAAAGGAAACGGCTGAACCTGAACATGACTATTTCACTGCAGTTTTGCAGCACCAGCTTCCGTTCGGTGCCTACAAACTATAGGCAACATGGGCAAGGCAAATGAAATCTCAAAGCTTGAACTTATTAAGTGCGTACTGATACGTCTTTAGACCTCGTCGATGAAAATTTAGCTAGCGACACAATCATTAATATTAGTAAATTTTGGTCTACTAAACTTTTTTTCATTAATTTTTTCGTAAAGAGGCACCAACTGACCTTTACTAGCCTTAAGAAAGGACTTGAAACAAAAATTTGTTTAAAGCATGCTCACTTTTATATAATTTATGTAACTTTATGCAAGACATATGTCCTGTAACTTAAATTTATAGTTTATATAGTTTGTTTACATGTACTTTGCACTCACATTCATGTATAAAATATGATTTTCTATTTATGAGTCGCAAAAAGCGCCACCAAGCACAACCAGAAGAAAAGCAAATGACCGCGCTTGACTACACCGAAGCAGCCTGCAAAATCAAAACTTCAGTCCAAGCCACTAGTTCAAAGGATATTATAGCAGCACTGAGACATTTTCCGCCTTAAACTCCAGACGAATATTTCATTTAGTCAAACCAGCTATCACCAGAGCTAAGGATTCACCCTTGGATCAAATAGCGACAATGAATTCGGTGGCAAATTCAACAAGAAGGAGAATTCAGGATTAGGCAATTTGTAAGAATGGCATCGTGTTTCAAAGAATAGTTTAGCGTTCCATTTTATTACACTGATCTAATCCAGTGATGGACTGCTTCCATTCTTTTGGCATTCAAAATAGATGGGTTTCCAAACAACTAGTCCAAACACATTGCCCCTCAAGTGCATGGGACTGTATCAATGATCCGTACCATTATCTCTATTTCTTGATAAGACTACTAAAAAATCTGATCCAAATAATTTATTCTTTTGGTTACGAACTCTTATCGAAAGATTCTCCTTCTTCGATTACCTACAGCCTAGAGTTAATAGATTTTCATAAAGAATGAAGATTTGCAAATGTAAGCACTCACACTGGTATGATCTCAACCGCAAACCAGATTAGAGTATGATGTTTACGAAAAGAAAACTATTTTATTCATTCAGAGATTGTGCAGTAGTTTAAAGATTGCTGTTAAATCACTCAGCCGGAATTTCGACATCTGGTTCGTTGTGCTAGGGAATAATTTGTTCATAGAATAAATGATTGATGGTACCTGAACATGCGCTGTGATTGAACATAAAAAGTAATGCTATTAATCCTTATCTGGAGTGCTCATATCAATAAGCAATTCTCTCAGTCCACCTGATTTTGAACTTTCACCTGTTTGCCTTAATGCATGTCTTAAAGGCGGTGATCCAGAAAAAAATTGGCAGATCAATTTAGAAGAATTTCGCTGGATTCCTGAATCAGCTATGAATGATTTAGTTTTCAGAGCACTTACTCTGTTGCTAAATTTTTGCATCTCTATGGAAGGCGTCTTTACTGAAATATTTGGTGTACAGATGGACCAAGTAACTGCATCTAAGATACGAGCGCCCTCACTAATATCCCAATTGGATGAGTTTACATTGGACTTTCTAAGTCAACAACCTTGTTACGAACCTAATTCCCCTCACATTATTATCATAACTGCGAACATCACAATAAGGTGTGAACCCGTCAAGGCGTGTCATTTAGCTCTCCTTGTTTACTTCAAAACCTAGCATCATGAGAGAATTACCTTAAATTTTCAAATGGCGTGGGTTTTTTCATCAAATGCTTTTATCTCAAAGTACGTAACTGAGAGCTTTCGTCAACATTTTTGCTACCCCCGGCTTTCATGACTAGTATCTATAGTACAGCAATAGCATAAGAATTTTGAGCTAATATCGAAAGAATCATGATCCAAGTCTCATGTCTTAGTGGTTTCAGAATAGCGACTGGGCTAACCATTTTGCTTATCACAATGAAATGGCTTTCATTGTCCTAAAGGTAAGCGAAAAGCCCCACGGGATAGGCAACACCAGAACCCGACGAACTAAATGCGCAGATAAATGCAGGATGTAAATGAGAAAAGGATGACTGTAGTGGTTGTTCATAAACGATCACATCATCTTAATGGTTTGAGAGACGAGATACGCCTTTCGTGGCCGCACATGCTTGTTCTCAAGAATGACTGGTAGCACCTGTAGACACCGATTCCCAAAGCAATTCATTTCGCTGCAAATTACTAACACGAGCAGGGAATAAAACGTGTATCTAACTGCTACTCGGCTTTATATAATTTAACACACTGAAAATCACTTAATGACAATATGATTGGTATAATTGATCAAAAAAATATTGTAGAAGCGCTATTTTTACTGCAGGAGGATGCCTGTATTTCGATAAAATTATCAGTAAAACAACAAATCTGCAATGTAGTTGTGGCAAATATTTTGGTCAAGCTGATATCAATGACCAAAATCAGCCGCGCAATTTGATAGTTTTGCTTGAACACGAACTCCAAGAACGATCGCCTAGCAACGTTGTGGTAAACAAATTTTCGTCAACTTTTCATTTGAATGGTGAAAATCGCGAATGGAAATTATTTCTGCACCATGAAAAGCGTTTTGAGCAATTTTTCGATTTGACTATCTTTTAAATAAAGTACATCAGTTTTTAATTTCAAATAGACGTTTCTTAAATTTTGATAAACCTTAGAGATTCCTGATTCAAATAGCATTTACAAAAGATATTTTCTAATCTTGCACTACATTGGCAGAGATTTTCATCATGAACGCAGGTCAGCGATTCGACTGGAAAGCTCGTCTATGACCCTGAACAAAACCCACACGAACGAGTCCTGATTTTATTACTCTCTGCAAGAGCTTATACTTTGACAGATGTAAAGTTGGCTTACTTTCTGCTCAAGTTACCGAAAAGGAAACATTAGAACTGAAAGTACTTGTCCAGCAACTGTAAATAAAGTCGTTTTAGCATGCTAACCTTCCGCTAGTTACCTGAGGATGAGGATAGTTTGATTTGAATGCAAATATGCGAAAAAAATCGGTGGAAACTCGATTTTTATATTCTACGGCTTGCAGACTATCGACATCGAGGCAATATCTGTTTTTTCTACTTGCATATTGGTAACGCAGATTAGGTTCCGATTGTTTCGGATCAATCAAATATTATTTAAAATAAAAAAATAGTTCACAACTGTTAATTTAATTTGTCTTTAAGTAGTTCGTTTTTGTCCCCATGAATAAGATAGTAAATGCAAGTAGCATTTCACCAATAGGAAAAATTTTGTCCTGCACGCCACCTGATTGGTCGGTTGAACCCACTACACCGGTATCTCTTTGTTGTCAGTCGAGTAATCCACTTAAACGCATCATGAATGCAGTAATGCTAGAAGTAATAGTCTAAGGGGCGAGAAAAAACCATATGGACTGTGAAACTACCGTTCTCGATAGCGTCGAGGCAGTCCGCGCCTACATAGATAACTGTTTTTCGAACCTCTCTCTCAAGGAAAACTACCAGAAGGCATTCGAGGAGCATATCGAAAAAAGTATCTCGAATTCAGCCTGGTTGAATTCTACCCTGGTTGGATTAACCTTTGTCTACATTCTTATGATATGCATTGGCTTCACAGGAAATATTCTCGTCATTGTTGTCGTTATATGCAACCGAACCATGCGTGCCAGCCCACGAAACCTATTCATATTTAATTTGGCGATTTCAGATCTCATTCTCTGTATTGTCACCCAACCCCTCAATATTTACCGGATTATTTCCACACGCCATGGCTGGCAACTAGGCCTTCCAATGTGCAAGCTCTCCTCCATGGTTCAAGCCACAAATGTGTACGTTTCTTCGATGAGTATTACCGCCATCGCACTAGACAGGTTTCGAGTGAGTTTTCGTGGTCTTGGAATTGATGCTGCCTAAGCTGTAATATCAAGCCTCTGGTACCACTCATGCACAAAAAAGTGCCGCAAAATAATAGATTCATTTAAATAATTTTGGAGAAAAGATCCCTTTTTAAATACTTAAATTAAAAGAATTGATTTGGGGTAAAATGGCCTCCTAAGGAGTAAGAAGGATAATCCAGCAAAAAACTGGTCGGAAGTTCTTCTAAAAGATCAAATTTTAACACTATTACTCGCCCGCAAGAAAACAATTACATCTTAAATTCTCAAATAAGTGGTTACCTTTTCCAACCTGATTAACTTACATCGGCACGAAGTTCGTAATATCCATTTGTCTTATAAACAAAACATTCTTTATTAATCTTCACAATTTTATTTGCAATAAATTAATAACTATTCCCGGAGGGCTAGAAAACTGACAGAGCTCAGTTTCTCAGGAATAATTTTGAATGGAAAACGAAACGTTCAAACGAATATCCCAATTTAAACAATTGCCAGAACGAATAAAGTGAAATATATCAGTTTGGCAGACTTATTCAAATAGATAAAATACAAAATGTGGTAATCAGACAATCCAACTGATTTGGCGGTAATATTGTACGACTCGTGCTCAGTGCTAGAGGCAAAGGACGTTTAATTTAACAGAGGACAACTTTTGAAGTGTGACTGATTTACTTTTTTTTAAAACGCTTTTTCGAATCACCCACTGATTCGTCTACATAAATTTGATTGATTCTGTCTCACGTTAACTTGGTAGGATTGCTTTTTCCTAACAGAGATTGCGTTAAACAACAGTCCGAATGCCTTCTATGTTGAAAAACACACTTCACACTGGGGACTGGCATTACATAGTCAAACCGTTTAATGTAACCGCATGTTCGAGTCTTGATGGTCGTGCTGTATTCTTATCTCCAAAAAAATTTGCAGTTGAAACGTAATAGCCTAGGGTATGATCGTCCAAGCGAGCAGTTGCTTGAGACAGCGACGTATACAGTTTGCGAACGTAGTCCAATGTATTTGAGTGAATTTTATGGAGAATATTTAGGGCCACTCTGGGGGTTGGGCTGTCTGTAAAAGTCCTAGCTTGGCTGCGCTAGAAAATTCCAAATTAAAAAATGTGGATGACTTTGTGTGTTTTTGGCAAACACTGTAATATCTAGACAGGCGGCTGATCATTTTCTAAAATTTTTTTTTATCGAATTCATACATATGGTGTGAGACTTGCAATGGTCTGTAAAAAATATCAAGAGCTTCTCTTTATGGATGTTAACAGCAGAAAATCTTGCAAACGTCGATCTTTCGTGCCGTCAGGAAATGATGAAGGGCATAAGATGTGGAAAATCCAAGGGTCTGTATCTTTCTGAAATATTTAGCGCCAGTCTAATGTGAAAGGCCAAGCAAAAGTAACGACACTATTGAGATGCCAGGCGGATGGCTTTGTTGCAGCCTATAAGACGTCAACAAAATGTTCGTAATCCCAGCAAGCAGTAGAATTGAAGCTGAAGGCAAAGATTAAGCAAAGAGTATTAATCGGAGTTGGTATTTTTTCTGGGACCTTCTAAGTTTTTACCCTACTAACTGTCATCATTTCTAATACCTGAACCAAAAGCATTATATTCTTAGTAAAATGGCTGGTAAATCATTGGCGAATCTCAATAAGGAGGCACATCAAATTAGTGTTTCTAAAGGTACAGCCTCATGAATGAATGAATGAGTTTCATGCCGTAGCCTCAGTTGTAGGAGACAGTCTTACAATCCACAGATTATTATACATGAAAATTTTGCAAGGATAACAGGTGTATCGAACTTGTAAAATCAGATTTATGTCACTTGTATTAGATTGAAGGAAGTGAAAATTTATCCGCGATCCAGTAAAGTAATCTCGTATGCATTAGCATAAATCCACTTCATTTCGATATGCATGAGATACAACAAACAAGGTGCATGATATAATTTGACATAATATCTAAACCAGCTCCACAGACAATTCAAAATGATATCGGACTTGCATATGGGTGGCTTATTTTAACTAAATTGGGGACTTCATATTTACTTCAGTGGATTTTACAAAAATTTTTACATATATATTTTTAAATAGAAAATTTTTTGCTTCTTCCATTGGTTCCCCTTGTAAATATGCGCTCTTTTAAGGTTACTTTGTATTTTCGTTACACAGGTCCCTGGACTGCCACGGAATGACCTTGAAATGAGAGAGAACTGAATGAAGGCATTGTAAATGCTTTTGAATTTTGTGTTCACAAATTGATAATAAACTTTAACCTAACTTGTGAATAGCAAAATCTAATTTAACTGATTAACTTTGTATCTTTAACTTCTACTTTACGTAATTTTAATAAAATTTGCCACGAAATAGGAAAGTTCTCAAAAAAACAACTTTAAATTTGGAACATTGAATTATCAAGACAACTGCTCATAATTTTCAGTTTTGTCTTGGCCGATTCTTTCTTTTCTGAGGCTAAACTACTTTTATTTTTCGTATTTTTTTTGATTTTGTTTTCTGATGTACAAATAAAGTTAGTCAAATTCTGTTAGATATCAGAGAAGAGTTTTCAATAGTTATTATCATTTTTCTCTCTCTATAGTTGATAATGAATCCATCTCGGCAGGACATCAATGTAAAAACTGTCTACGTAATTATCTGCTTCTTGTGGGTCCTTGGATTCACTCTCTCCACTCCAATTGGAGTGTTCGCCAGGGTTTCGACCGCCAACGGTAACCGGATCTGCTCTGAAGCAACCGTGAATTATAGCATGCGGATAACAAAACTGGTCTATTCTATTTTGAGCATGATTTTGCTCTACGGAACTCCAGTCACCCTTGTCAGCATTGCCTATGCGCAGATCTGCATTCGAGTGCATAAAAGAACGGGGAATAAATCTCGACAATCCAATCTGCAGCCTAGAGGTTACACGAGCTTCCAAGTTCAGCGTGAAAACACCGAATGTTCTGGTGCTCAGGAGAGCTCTCCAAATCGTCCAATGCCCATGTCTCGAGTATCCGACGTAGGTCCTGTCTGTTCCTACTTTCTCACAAGAAAACTGGCCGATGATCCAACGTATGTCAGCATCCCTGGAAAGCGGCTAGATGGTTCACAGCGACGAACTGGGAGACAACGACGTACTCGTTTTCTGCTAGCAAGCGTAACACTATTTTTTGCCATTAGCTGGCTTCCGGTCAACATTGTGAATCTCCTGTTGGACCTACGAGAATTGAGTTTTCAGGTGCTCACAGTAGACTATTCTCTAGAAAAAGAAGATGGTAGCATTTTCCTTCCTCTTGTCACATCGCCAATGATGGAAACCTCATCTCCCATTCTTTCGCAGACTTTTGTTCCTCGAGGTCGATTCGATGATTCCCTTAGTCTGAAAGGGGAGACGATCCTCATTATTCAAGCAATATGCTTACTTTGTGTTCTCATTTCTGCGTGCATCAATCCAATGCTTTACGGATGGTTAAACGAGAATTTTCGCCGTAGATTCAAGCAGCTTCTTCGATGTCATGATAAGAAGCGCTACTTGACAGAACGTGAAACACAGAAGAATAAATCCTGGCCGGTCAATAAGAAACGGAGTCCGTACGCTCTTTGGCCAAGTAAGCTAACCATCTGCAGTCGATCAACATACCACATGAAACCTTCCACTCTTTTTGCAGCATCAAACCTCAGACGACCATTTCGAGATCAATTTCAACCGCATTTCAGGCAAACTCTAAGTCGATTTAACTTTTCAATAAATTTTGGAATTGACATGCGTACAAATCTTAATTAGAACTAGATTTAGTTAAAATTTTACACTTTGGTGGGCATTATTACAGTCTAGACAAAGGTTATCTGAATTGGTCTTAATTCTAAAAAACCGACCTACTGAGATTTTGTATTCGCCTGCAAAACTACGCAATCCATTAGTGCTAAGTAGACGCATGCATTTGAAGTCCCTACATTTTGTCTAAAAACGTGGCTTCAAACAAAATTCTAGTTGGCTATGGCTATTATCTAAGATTGAAATTTTTAATAATTAAATACGATTTATTAGATTTAATCAAAGAAATTAATGCTCAAGAATTAAAATCGGACCTGATGTCGAGAACATCTGCTGTTAGATCTGCTATCTAAGTCAGAGTGGTATCTCCTCACCAAAGTAACTTAAGGAATCGCACAACAACAAGCATAATCTCAACCGAGATCCCTTCTTTTCCCTTTTTAAAGAGGCCTGTCGTCGTAAGACTGAACGGCGACCAACTGCGTCAGACCAACTCTCCGCCTCCACTTACCATCCATCCAGCCAAAGAACCAGCTTTCTTCTAGATGCTGCTCCTAGATGGAGCTATTCTCTCGATGTCAATGTTCATAAGTCTTCCACGCCCCTCAGATTTGTTGGAGGACAGCCTGTTCTGCTCCCAGAAACCAGTTCTCAATGTGGTGTCCTTCTCGAAACTGATATCGATGCCAAATAACCCACGACATACTAAAACTGTATTTTGTATTCTCATTTTATAGGAAGAAGTGAACGTGATTTTTTGCCCAACTTTGTTCAAAATCGATCTTTTAAGGCCTACAAAAACCTACAAAACTTATCTATGACAAAAAACAAAATTAGATGAGAGCCGACTTCCATCACTGATTTAGACACCAACAAATAGCTCAGGAATGATTGATTCACTAGTATCCTAAACTTCCATCGTATTATGAGGTCACTTTCAATTTTTCCCTTTATTGTCGCTCCACACAGGATCTAGTCAAAAGCAGAATTTTGGCTGAAGAGCATCAGATGTCAGCAACAATTGTATATTAATGTTGATCTTGACTATAAATGGACAGAACAGCGGCCTATTCATTCATTACCTCCGGCATTGTAAATTAAATGCTGCTGGCTTTCATGCAGAGGTCATAAGAACCTACCGGACCCCATAGGACAACTTCTTTGAGAAATTTCTCTGATAATCCTTGCACAAGCGTTTTTGTATCCACATTACAAAATTGAAATTTAGCCTTTCTCCTAGTAGTTTCTATGCTTTATATGGCGGCTAACGGTTTTTCATTAGCCCTTCGAAGACATTGCGGTCAAATGGGTCAAAAGCTGAAGTGATGATGTAAAGCGTACATAAAGTGGACTCTATGTAATTCAAGGTTCATGGCAAAAGTTTATAATTTTCCCTTTAAATAAGAGACGAATGGAATATGCGAATAGCTGGTTAATCTGAGATGGATACCTGCAGTAGTGCCTACTCGTTTTCAACTGGTATTCCACTTTTCATACACTCCTAGTTAGCACAATAAACCGGAATGTATAGCAAACCATGAAGCCTCTTACTGCTACTTGAGCACATTAGTCTCGCCATCAGGATTCCTGAAGGTTGGGGACGCAAAGGCACCAGTCGACATGATACTTATAACGGGAACGGTCGGATGAGGAAAATTCTACTTGAAATCATAACTGTTTAATAATTAAGAACTTAATTCACTTTAAAAGGGAAAATTGGGGTCCTGCGACCCCAGCATTTTTAGAAAAGTTTGATGGTGGTTTATCTTACTCAATCCACAGAACCCTTGTTGATGATTGGTCGTGAACGTATTCGTTCAAAATTGATGGCGAACGCCTTAACTTAATCTGAATTAAGCTAACCTGGACACTATAGAGACGATCTTAAAACGAATCCATCTCCCTAGGAAAGTATTTAAATAATAAGTGCTAACCTATAGCCAAACAGTTTCTCATATGTTCTGACTTCATGTCTGAAGTGTGTGTGTGTGAAGTGTGTGAAGTTTTGTGCACTTCTATTCTCACGCAAAACATTGCGCCTTCGGGTGGCACGAAATCGTGTTTTCTAGAGGTGAATCATATTGTCCCGATCCTTATCGCTCTAGACTGACAACTTACGGTAGACGTATGTACGACGTCTTGGATAGACCACGAAACCAAATTTTTCTTTCGAGATAAGCTTGGAGGGAAATAATCACTTCATTATTTTCGATTTCCAGTTGTGGAGCACCTCTGCTACCACTAACGCTGGTACGCTATATGCGTTGTCGAAAAGCAGAATGACTATGACACGAACCCTCACAATGTCCTCTCGATGAAGCATTTGGTAATCGTAATTGAGATGTTAATGAAGCTAAAAGTAGGGAAGAAATCCCTTGTTTTAGTACGAACGTCTGTCAGCCAACTTCATGGATTGATCTCCAAGATTAAAGTCTACCATAGCAGTGACTCCTTTCGGAGACGTTCAAACATTGTCAGTTTGAGTGCTCTTCTGGGTTGCTCACCCTAATTGGTATACGAAGATAATACCTCTATTTCATTTAGATGGAATACTTTAGAAAAATATTATCATTTCGGCTGTCAGTTTCCGAAACTCTCCACCGTTTGCCAGCATAATTAGCGCGAATTTATGAATCATGTGCTCTTTAATGTCACCTTTGATGACCATCGCATTCGTCTGTATAGTTATTTCAAGACCAGAGGGTGTAGCGTCTCTCACCTGGAGCATCCCCCTATCTGCAATAGCAAGTGTTCACGGGTATTATTTTTGACAGTTAGACAGAAAGACCTATAGCCGGCACTAGCTGGAGCGCATCATTGCATGAGTGAATGGTCAACATTTGCCCAACCATTCTTCATTTGAAGGCTTCTGTAAAATTATTTTATCCTATTACTGATACAATCGGGATAGCCTCTGGACAGATCAGCTTTCCCTGAAACTAGCTGTCACTTAGACACTAGAAAAACCGGAAAAAGTACCAAGCGATAATGGTAAAGGTAAGATATTTGACTTATTTTAGGCACAAAACGTGGTAGCGGACATTTGTGCAGAAACAAGAACTTTTTAACGAACTTGCCAAACTAATTTGGTACTGATCTGATAACGGTTAGAACTGCAGTTATTGCTCAACCAAATCTTCATTTAATTATGGAAGTGTACTACAAAAAATATACCAAACGAAAGCAGTACATGGCTTGACACCTTGACATAATCGCCGTAAAACAAATTATGCGTTCGTATTTTCTTTCTCACCCCTAAAATGATTCTCTATAGTTCTATAACTATATAATTGTGTGTACATAGACGTGCATATGTACAATTTTATACTGTACATTTAACTAGGGACAGAAGGATATTATTCAGTCATTCTACCTTATTAAGGCCCTCATTTTACAAAGTACGATGGATATATCTATCATTTAAACCAAGCTATCTTCTTTCTGTTTGAGTACCTTAACCGAAATCTCTTTCATTTACTGTCCTTTTAAATTCCTTTGCAATCAAAATAGGTTTTCATATCTAAATATTGTCATTTAGTGAAAATTCAATTAAAATTGTCAAGTGCACTTTTGCATGGCATGGTATCTACACTTAGGCGTCCTTTTGAAAGACCGAAAGATTTTGACCTTACTTCTCTGTCAAGATGTAATCTTTTTAGAAAGTTAAAGGCATTCACATGGACTTCACTAGGTTCGCAAAACGGACACACAAAAAATACTATTCACATTGGAAGAGTGGATGCCAATTTTGAATCATTAAGACCACATAAAAATGGTTTTCTAAAAAGGAGTCTTCTACACCAGTTTCGACTTCAGTCAGCTGATAAATTCGTTTGGCACGACTTGCCGTTAGAACAAGCATGTGAACAGCTTTTGACAAAACATGTCTGGTTGTTTAAGATAAAGTATATCCTACCTTACACTTCATTGCATTACTGTGAAGCCATATACATTTCAATAAGGGGACTTTGAGTGCGGACGTGATCTTTAAGTGGAGATTCGGGGAAAAGCAATCAGAGAGGCGAATGAGTTGACCTACCTGCAAATGGTCACCAGTAAATTGTTAGTCCAAGGGATAGCGGAAATAGGAAAGTAGGTTTGCGGGCTGAGCGTCAGAGCTGATACTGAGTAGGAATCTCACGGAATAATTATTCTGAAAGTCTGTAAAGATTTCGGCCTTCCCCCTCTCAAGGTACCATAATTGTGGTATCAGCTCTATTAGTGAATGAAACCTCGTGGCTAACGAGGACTCTGGGCACGACTCTACATGACAAGTAGCCTCTGAGGCAAATCGGTAGGCCCAGCCAACCGTGTGACCATGCAGACCGCAAAGCAAAGAATCGCAACAATGAGAAACTATTAGTTAAAAAAGGCTAGGTAACTCCAGCTTGGTGGCTGCCTGATCAGTAGATCCTCTAGACGATCGCTTAGACCAAATGTGGATAAAGAACACAGAAATTGATTCTGTGCCCTAATGCACCCTCTGAAACTAAAACCCTCTGAGCGACTCAAAGCCCTTCTAACTACCACTTTCTTTCTTTCATAACCTGTTCAATTGATGTTTCCGTAAGTTGTGCGTTGATCTTAATACTTTTCTTACAGTTTTCAAATATTTCTAGTAAAATATTATGCCGTCCGTGGAACCATACCTCATATTTCCCTCTTCTTAGGCAGTTTTTATAGCCGCAGATAAGTTTTATTGTCAGTTTTTTTATGCTTATTTGATGTTCACCTCGATTCATAAATTAATTTTTTTATTGAGATTAGAAGTTGTCGAAAATTAAACCCATATCGGACTGATTTATGGCAACTGGAAAAGTAACACTTAGTTAGGCTTAGTAACAACCTCTACAAGTACTAATACTGAATAAATATGTTTATCTTATTAAAAGGAAAATTTTATGCCTAAAGCTGATTTAGACCCCTATTAATCGTTTTAGACATAGCCGCGATTTCATTTTCTCTGCCAGAAGTTCTACTTCACATTGATACGGTGTTAAAGAGAACCATCGCGGTTGAAAAAAAAGTACAAAATAATAACCACACACAGAGAACAGCAACGCTAAGATTGGCCACTGATTAAAATAAGGAAATGATGGAAGTCTGATCATCTATGGGCAACATCTGGTCTGTTCAACATTAAGAAAATAATTCATCAAAGGCGTTGATTGAAGTTTTTGACGCCACTGACTGGAATAGCAATTGCTTTGAGGTGGGTTCCACATTTTTGGGAAAGTAGTATGGACCGTGTCTCGCGTCTGGCTCTTCAAATAATGCAGGTTTGGCATTCAACGGTAAACAACTAGGGGCTGGCCTGACCAAAAGCAACTTTTAAATACAAGAATCTCTAATGTATGTATCCAGTCTAAAAAATGAAAGTCGCATGGCATTTACTTTCAGTGTGGGCTTAGTTCATTCGCTATTCACCATAGACGATATCAAAATACTAATATTGGCACGAAAATGTGAATCGCTTTAAAGCCTAAAGCAAATGAAACATTAGTATTTGTTACAAATACTAATCACTAGAAGAATCCCCTGTTACGGTTCGCTATGAACATTTTATTGCTATTTGGAATCCAGTATGAGACAGGCGGAAGAAATGCAAAAAAGCCATTTAAGGAAGGTATTGACAATACTCGTAAAAGCTCAATCATTCATGCACTGTAAGCACAGTATCGATACATGAATATGTAAGAGAATGAATGGACACTAGTTAAACACAGGTGGATGGAACAAATAGGATCAGTGTACGGACTAATGTTTGGATGGATAACACATTTGATCGAATTGAAGGTTGACGGCAGATGTAAATATCCATTCAATACATTCCAATGCTTTGCGTGATGAGGATAATAAATCGTGCTTAAATCACCGCAAAACTATAGCATGAAACCTTGAAAAGGAACTATACTATTTGTTTGGCAAACCACAACTTTGGACTAGATGTATGCTAGAGTCTAAGCTAAATATCTTATAAATACTGCTTGTTTAAATAGGATTAAAGGCTTTTTCGAAGTGACAATTACAGTTCTAGTCGCGCATCCCAATGTCTGATCACTGAGAAGAAAAACAGAGTAAACCCAGGATCAAACAGAGGAGCAGTGTCTATTAAATTTAACTTGGATAGATAAAAGTCGCCCTGATGGTCATGTATTTGGTGAATTTATTTATTTATTTATTTACTCCCCACCCATTAGAGCAAGTCTCGAGGACTTAGTGGGGGGTACAACAGAAGTACAAATAGCTTTTACAACAAGTTGTACACAACAGTTAGCACAGGAGACAGTAAAAGCGTTTATCGACGTTTTTGGTTCCCTGGTCACTTCTCTGGCATAGTTTCATCGTACAGGTAGCAGTTGAACTTCGTAGTGGCACCTCGTCCATCCTCGACTCTGTTAAGGGCAGACAATTTTCATCCCTCCTGCAGGTGTTTTTTCAACTTTCTTGCGGAGATTTCATTAATTGCTACATGCACGCGATTTCCACAGTTCAGTTTGAAACCATCATCATGCGTCTCTTACCAGGCTGTACGAAGTTGTACTTCTGCTATCACAATCTAATTTTATAAGTCCGGTGGATGATTAGTTCTATCCGATTGCCCCTCTCATCAGCCCCCAGAGTTACCCCTGGGGCTACCAGCGGTCACTACGAGGTGGTTGAGATTAGATTGGACCAACATTTAGTGTATGCTAATTCGGCCACCTCTTTGCAGCTCAACATCATTCTAATTTCAGTTGACAATTATCCAATAGTTTAAATGCGAGCACTACTGCTATATTACGAGCTCTAAGCTCAGAAAGGTTTCAAATAGGGCAAAGTAAAGGTGTAGAGAGCTCGAAAACGACATCAGATACTGTAATTTATCGAGGTCAATATTAATTTTTGTGAATCCTCTCCTATGCCATTTGATAAACATCTTTTAAATTACATGGAAGATAACCAGATTGAAGAAAAAGAAAGAAGGGGAGAAGGGAGGCTCGTAATCTTTCGCTCGTCACTTCCTAGTCTACACTTTCTAGACACCCAAGCATCAACACAAAGCTATAGTCGTGTCAGTCAGATCAATCAATCTCCCAAATAAAAAGATTTTCCTAAGGTCTGATTGCATCCATATTTGCATTTCTCATAGTACCATGGATGGAGTTTCGTAAATGTGCTGAGAAGGGTCGTTTTTCGAAGTGTGGTAGAGCACACAAAATTATTAACAGACTAAATGCGGTAAGAACAAATGGTCTTGTATTCAGAAGATGATTCTCTGACTATTTTTATTTTATGCACAGACGGACATCATTTTTCATCTGGTGGACTAAGAAAAAAGTACAGAACAAACAGTGTGATCTGAAATTCAAAAGTTTCTGGAATTCGCTCTTTTCTAAGTTAAATATATACATGCTATACTTATGGCAGTATTAACTATGTATCTTAATATTACTGGAGTGAAGTCTTAAATATTGTTTTAGAAAATGTAATAAATAAATTCTATTCAAATCCAACAACTCGAAATTGGTGGAAGTAATAAAACTATCACGAACATCAAATACCCTCCAATAAATTTTTGGGAAGTAGGACTACCTCGAGTGCACTCTCTTATCTGGATGGCATGGATACTATCTTGACCGATACAGCTTAGAATGAGTTTTTAAGTAAATAAGAAATAATTTGATCAGACCCTATACTCAGAATGCAGTAACCTACCTCAACAAGTAGACCTTTAAAGTAAAAACTGGAAAAAAATAGAAATTAGTAAGTAATTGCTTGAAGTCCATGATAGTTGATAGAGTTGATAGAGTTTGCTAGACTGAGGAGTCAGTTATGCATTAACATGTTCTTACACTGAACAGGACTAGTGAGTGGGACTGAACTTCATTCCAATTTGCTTATCAGCAAACTCTACCTTTTGGAATAACATAACGACGCTGAGAAGGAAATGGCAACAATCCTTTTGCTCTCGTAGAGCTTTAAGGGAACGCTAGCCTCTTCGAGAACTAGTGGATAACAAGAGTATTGGTTGAAATTGGATATAACCGAATCACCTAGCCCTATCAACGAGTAAAAGCATTTTTACTTAAGCAATTAGTTATGAGAACTGTTCGGGTCCACATAGTTCCATAACGATAACTTCTGAGTAGCAAGCTGATAGGAGATAGATTGGTATTCGACTAATCAGTGCGAAAGGGGAAGTTTTAAAGGAAACTCACGATAGATTCAACCATAATGAAAAACTGGAAAACGACAAATGTATTAAGATTAGTACGTACCTTCTTGATGAAAATTATTTCAGGAAACTTTAGATTGTACTTCATTATTATCAGGAAGGTTTTGGTGCATTATCCGGATGCCCAAACCTCTTCAGATTGGGATCAGCAATAATACCAGTGTTTTATTCATTTAATACCTTGACAAATACCATCGGATTTTGACAAATTTAGAAACTCATCTACATTTGAAATTACATTTTCAACTTGAAGATACAAGGAATGAAATGGTCCACCATTCTGCTTCTTAATAATCGCAATTTACACCAAAAAACGAAAAAATGATTCAAGAATTATAATCAGACTTGGTAGTTGGATTGCGCTTTTCCTGTTGTTGTAGTATTAGTTAATTTGACAACTCAGTCCTCATTGAAAAAAGACGTAAATCCGCAAACTCGAACATTGGTCTTTATGCTTTCGAACTACTTTCGTTCAACTGCTTGAAGAACTATTCCGTTGTCAGTCTATCCAATTGCAGCTCTTTCACCATGAAGTCTTGGGTTCATGAATGAATAAATACCGCGCATATAGCTGTTCCTTAGGGCAAGAAATGATTTCGCACTTACAGAGTAAGCCTAGCTGGTAACTTAACGTACATTGATGTACCAGTAGCCGGATAGGACTAATCATCCACTGGACGCATAAAATAAGACTGTGCCAGCAAAAAAGACTTCTAGAAGGGGTATGAATATTGTCCCCCCTTGACAATGTCGAGGGTGGTGGAAGTGCCACTACGAAGTTGAACTGCTACCCGTACGATGAAATCATGCCAATGAAGCGACCAGAGTATCGAAGACGTCGGTAAACGCCTTCACTGTCTTCTGTGTTAGCTGCTAGGCGCTGCTTGTTGTAAAAGCTATTTGTACTTCTGTTGTACCTCCAATAAGTCCTCGAGACTTGCTCTAATGGGTGGGGAGTGAATAAATAAAGTAGCTAAAAGTAGGATTAAAGTAAGCAAAAATTCGGAAAAAAATACATTTTGGAATCATCTTTTAGACGAATTTCGCATAGTTTGTGGGGTAAAACAAAGTTAAAAAGATAATTGCTTAGCTGAGAGCACTTATAAGTTATTAAGTGTCTGCAGTTATCTTACTGTCTCACAATGCCTTTTTATTGTGATCCTTTGGACAGATGAGATTTTAGGCTCTAGTACTAAAGTACCCCCTATACCTCTCGGTGTTGTAGGTTTGAGGCTGGAGTTTTCAAATAGGGGCACTGTTTCACAAAATGGTCAAATTTTCCCGAGACAAAATATATCAGGAGGATATGTGCAGTTTAGCCGCTTGGCCAAATATTGGTTCAGCAAGTCCCACCTTGATGAAAAAAGAATTCTTGGGAAAAATAGAGAGGCGTCATCACCGCATAATTGTGGGATGGCCGCTTTTCCAAGAAACGCTCTAAAAAGTGAACGAAATTGAGTGGTATCTATAGAAGATGCCTCACCTAATTGGAGTACTTTAGACCTAAAATCTCCGGGCTTATTGAAGAGGCACCTTAGTTAATATCATACTAGCAGGATCAAATAGGAAAATCATCTCAAACGAAGCATTTAATAGAATGGGATTAACAATATTTCCTTTGTCTTCTTCTAAAACTTGTTGTGCTATTAAGCTGAGTTTGTTCGGAGCTGGGACAAACGTGATATTTTGCTGAATTAACTAGGAATGACGTCTGTAGATAAGATTGTTACGATTAGTTTGTTTTCAGAAAGTTATCACAGTTACCTCGAGTGATCGACTAAAACAGAGGAAAAACTGCGAAATCTCTCATTCTGAATACAGAAGCAGTCCATGATGCTAATCAGAACTGATGTGTGAGAGATCGAATTCTAAAGCGAAACATAGGAAAAGCTTCCACCTTCTGTTTCATTTAAGATGGTTAGAATTACCAAATTTGACTAAGAAAGGGAATGTAATATATATTACTTCTCGGTCTCATTTGACATGCCTCTCATTGCTCGATATCAGACACCATCAAACATCCATGAAATCGAAGCGGGATGAATGCTAAACTTGAATTTCTACAGCACACTTCAAGAATAATGAATTCTAAATGTCAATGAGCGCCAAGTCCAAGTTCCCACCTATTCAGCATTTAAGTATGAACTAGCCTTAATGGGTACAGTGGTCAAGCAAGGAAATTATAAGCAAATAGGCTTTTAATGTAAATCAAAATGATGCTTTTGCTATTTGAGAAATGGTTGGCAAGTACTCCAATTCACAGCTAGCCCAAGAGTGTAAAATTGCACCTTGAAAATTATATTGCAGGAATGCGAGCTGTCTATGTTTAGCGAATAGTACAAGAATAAGAACAGGCTGTAGAATCACACCAGTGGATTGAACGCCGAAAGGAAATGTCAAGTGAACCGAAAATTGGCGCGTATATGAAAGATGAGAGCACGTTCTTAGTCATAAATGGGCACTTAAGCAAAAGATGAATGCATTCAAACTTTGAAGCAGTACTGCGTTCTTTTAGCACTTGACAGCTAGGCAGACAACAGATTTTAATTTGAAATCCATAAGCGAGGCAATTCATATACGTATTTGAATGTTAGAACTAACTACGATTCAGGCCACTCTCTTCTATTGCTTCGTGGTACCCTAATCCCAAAACAAAGTTTGTCAGTGGTGGCGTAAAATGACTTAGGTTAGGTTCCGAATTTGTCGTTTATCATGGTCTTACAGCAATACCTTTCCCCTAAAATACCAGTATTAGTAACTTGAATGTAAAAATGATTAAATGAATGGCTTTGTACTACAACACTTAGTTAATTACGAAGCTGAAAACCAGCCAATAGAACTTTCCGTTCATTAATTTTTCTGGCAACTGTTTCTTTCTATCTGGGGACTCGGCTGATTATTCGAATTTAAAACCACTTCAATCCCTAATACCGTTTATTCACTAGACGTACTGCTTCTTCAAGCAAGTCAGCGAGGAGTTGGAAGTTGGAAGGAACTGAGCCTGCTGTAAGAATTTCATAAATGTAGTGATTTCTTCTGATATGACTAAAGGAACATAACTCTAGACATGGTTGGAAACTCAGAGAAAAGTCTAGCATTGCTTTGGAGTTATCAGTAGCAATAGAGAGAGTGAGCGGATTCAATTCCGATTTCTTTTCTTGAATTGGAATGGTGAACTCACCAGACGATGCATAATGGATAAGGACTCTCTGACTTACGATATATACAATTCACATTGAACAGTATCAGCCGAAACGCTTTAATAGTAAATGATTACCAGCAGCTCCCATTTAAATTTTTATTCGCTTCTTTTCATAGGAGACTTTAAAAAGTTTAAATGTGTGGGCCATTTAAGTGAAACTCCTTGTAATATATCAGTGATAATATTACCAACAGCCTTATTTAAGAAATATCACAATGACATTTCGATGGTATTCTGTCATTGCAATCCATAAAAATCACTGAAAATCAAGTCTATCAGATCTGACTGCTTTTCGATTTTCACTGCACTATCACCGGTTTCTTTCAGTTTCAATTTGTTCTTTCCCTAGTCATCCGCTATTCAAAGAAGTTGTGCACAGTCTCACTTATCTCTCTTTGCGTTTTTGACTTTTACTTCTGCTTTTACTGCAAGAGCTAACATTTCCATTCCATCTATACCTCTGTTGCAATTAAGAGCAGCAACTGTCTGAAAAATTTCGTTCCGGAAAACGCATTACATCTTATCACGGTCCATCTCTATTTTGTGAATTTTGTATGGGGTCTTTGCTGCGATAAAATTGTGTATTGACGAGCTTTAAATCAAACGAAATTATCTCTGAGCCTGTGACTATACCCGAAACTTCGAAAAGAATAAGAAATCTGAAATGTTGGCCGCCTAAGAATATCTGCAACTAAATAAATCTCTTTTGGCTTACAGTGGCTGCTGTGCAAACAAACGACTAAACTCCTTTAAAAGGCATCAGTGCGCATTTGGTAATTGTAAAGTAAAGATCAAATGAGGGTTCTTTAACCAGTGATGCATTAAAATACCTCGCACTCCATAAATGTAGCACTTAGTCTGGATTGATATCGGGAATCTCGAAATCAACCACAACATATCCTCTTTTGTCGAAACAGAGCTATTAATCGTCATATTTCACCTAGTGACAGCGTTGTTTGATCTTCGTAAGCTGCATCTCCAACAATTTTGGTGTAGATGTAACCACCTCTTACAAATGTAAGGGATGTTTATGTAAAAAAAAAATGCATCCGTATTTGTCTGCTTCCAAGTCCTCGGAAAGCGTTAAATAAAGCTCAAATACAGGGTTGCTAGAAAATATTGAAGAACACATTCATCAGGACCATTCCTTATTAATAATATAATGAATATCAACCTCGATTATGTGCTTATTATGACTTAGGTTCGATCAGTAAGTATACATTTTCAGTCTGCCTCGATATCCAGCCCTTTTTTCATTCCCCTCTTCAAAGTCAAGTAGACTTGCCTAATCTACGAAATATCAATGCATTTGTTTACACTAAGTGTCCCATTTACTAGGGTTATATGCAGTGAATACACCCAATCTACGCCACCTAAACATAAATTCTTTCTAAATGCGAGGTCATTTTATTCTCTTCTCTTTGAGTTCCGCACTGATAGTATCCCGGACGCTACTGGAAGCAAATTATGGCCAGGAACACTAGGTCATTAGACTCGACGCATTTATTTGGATACATAGGTTTCTTTTTCGACCAGTCTTGAGTTGGAGTGAAAGGATTTTTACCAGCAAAATGCTTTTGCTACCTATTGTTTTTGCTTCCTTTAGTTGGATTTGGCTTAGTTAAAAGATTAAGCATAAGTGAGAAAGACCGATTATACCGACTTGCAGTATGCATATGATTTTGTGGGCGTGGTTCGAGTTCATCATTGTGAGACCTCACAATTGATAAATTTATTTCCTTACTTCCTAAAGCCTGTGTAACAGCTAGAAACTAACGATATCCATAACGATTTGTCTAATTTTAAAAAGTTTTTAAATTAGTGCCAATGATTTCAAAAACTGCCTTGCATAAGGTAAGTCGTAGTAGATAAAACTAGCGATATCAGTGATTTGCCTATAGACGATATTGACCGGCAAATTGAAAGAAGAATTGGTATAAAGAGGAGATCAGTCATTGGAACGCCGGGCCTCTTTCGGAGCGTTTCTTACCAAATTGTACCCAGTTAACGATCCTCTGCAGCATCTGGCTTCTTTAATGGACGTTCAGATATTCGACCGAAGTTTCATCGAGTTGGATATCCTTCTCTAAATCCTACCCACGTGAGGGTTATTACGGAGCCTAAAGATCTGGGGTCTCTTTATCTCTCTTTCTCAGTAGCTGGCTGATAAATAAAAACCGTTCGTTTCTAATAATTATCAGATCCCAGCTTCCACTCACTTAGCAGACTGATGTTACCATCATAGGATTGAGAGAAGATGAGGGGTAATAGTCTACTGACAGTCAGCCTGAAACATTCAAGCAATGGTGAAACTCATGATGGATAGATAATTTCTCCAATCACTGAAGAGATCAACCTCCAAATCTCCTAAATCCTGCGATGTGGCAGTAAATTTATTTAAAAACGAATTCGAACAACATGATTAACGCTGTATTTACCTTCGGTTAGAAAAGGATATATTTTCATGACATTATTTTATGCTATATAAGGCTGAATACGAAAGACTCCGAACATGTGGTCACTAATCTAAACATATTGGACAGTGATTATTCCCGCTAACTTTGCCGACCTTGTTCTCGGAAAATCCCATGGAAATCAGTAGTATGTTGTCAAAGGGGCTCACAAGAGGAACAGCAGCGCTTTATAGGATCGCCGACTCAAGAGATATCATCCTCGCTTTTAACATTATACATGTGATTCATTATGAAATTAAGTAGAATTTAAGGTGCTCATACCTTTTTTTAGTCCAAAGACGATTTTTCTAGAAATAACGTAAGGAAATGGCCCAGATTTTTTCACTCTTGGGAATGGCGGAACTGGTTATCCAGAATAGAACACACTTTTTTTGCATTGAAATCAACAACAAAAAGAGTGCAGGCTATTCCTGACGGACTGGAGGAATCCATATTCATACGTTCTTTACTTTAGATCTTACCCTGCGATATATCCATTAGCACATTTAGATGGCACCCACAACAATTTTATTCCCTTCACATTTACACCTTTATAAATCAATTCTAGGAAATTTACATTTCTTAATGTTTATGCCACTGTGACTTCTCAGTCATGTATTCTTTTTTATATACAAACTCGCTCTAAAATTAGGCTTTATACTCTACCGTCTAAAAAACATGGTTTAGTTGAACCTAAAATAAAAGTTAAAGTTGGGCCAAAATAAAGCAGTTGGCTCCGACACCATGTTTGCGTGCGAAAAAATGATGCACAGCTTCAAAATTAATTTTAATTAGTTATATCTATACTTAAACAAGACACCAACACATGAATAGTCGGTAGCATATGGCTATTTTATGCTAAGGAACACTGGTATGCCATTGTCAACGAATCCAAAGTAAAGTCTTCTTAGCTCATGATCAAAATGGGAATATCAAAAGTAAAAATTATGTTAGAACTAATTTTTAGGGGGGGGTTTATCGTTGATTACTCAAATCCTGATTTTACGCAGCCTGATTGGTGATGAACCAATAGACAGCCAAAGTGAAATAAGTCTGCAGTAGATTTACGTTGTCCTTCTAACCAGTTAGTTTCTTTCACAGCATTTTTCTCAAAGTCTCACTTGGAAGAGAGCATTTTTTCAACATTTGACAATTACACAGGGACTTATTTGGATGTACCAATTTCGTATGAGAGAAAGAGCCATATTCCACCATCATCAAATCCAGAAGCGGAGTCCTTGATACCATCCGCAGTTTAGTACACAATCTAAAACTGATAAATTCAAATGCCTACGAGCAGATAAACCAAATATCCTACTTGCTCTGATTAAAAAACCGCGGAGTAATACAGCATTCACTTCGCTTTCCCTGCAAGCCCTTTTGTTGAAAAAAAATCTAGTTACATAATCAAACTCCTACAAAGGCTAAATTTGCCTTGTGGAGGATCCAAACGTCCCCCAGACTAAAAAATTTCCCGCTTACCTATCTCACATTATCAAATGAAAGTTATAAAATCACTTTAAACGAACTTCGATCAACCTAAATTGACGATAAATGACCCGTAAAATGAGTCTCTTTTGATAGTCGTATACTTTGTCCATTTATCACCGCATGAAACATTCAGACACTAGACGTTAGACATCGCCTGCGCTAATAAGATTCTACTTCCATCGTCTATGTTCTTTGATGTCAAAGTGACCGCGTGCTTCAGACGGAATATAAGCGGTAGTCAATTAGCTGTCGCGTTTATATTGCATTAATGATATAACCTTTCCAGGGAGAGCTGATTTTTATTAAATGAAACAGTCTTTTCTGATTTCTGCAAAGCGCGTAGTCCACCATGAAATGCGCATCGTCTGGAATACTTGTTATGGAAAGCCAATTCTCTCACCAACATAATTCAAGCAATTATGGCATGAAGCAACTGATTTGATACGTTTATAAACTAACTTCAAATGACTCCAGTATTAAATGTACTCTCACTAAATATTAGTGTAAAATATAAGGACTACTTGTTAAAAACGAGCCCTTGGAAAACGCATCAACTAAGCTGATTTTCTTAATCTACGTTTTCTCAACCTACATTTTACTGCAAACGCTTTTTTCTTGAATACTTCGAAGTCAGAAATGGAGTTTTATAAACGAAATCCTAAGCTTATTAAACTTGATAACTTTGACAAATTACCTTCTCTTTTGATTGTAATATACATTTAACAGAAAGAAAATTCCAGTGCTTTACGAGATTTTTCTCAGACTAGAGCAGATATATTCATTTAGTAATTCTGCACGTTACACATTAATTCCTTCCGAGACAGTACTGAAGATTGCATTTAGTCCCTTAATACACACCGCAAACAGAAGTTTTGCAGCCAAATCAAAGCAGAATGATTGCGATACAAAATGGAATAAGAATATGCATTAATCGGTGACGACGATCTACTTCAGAACTCAGTGTTACGCGTGCTTTAGTTTCTGCATATTTTGATTTCACCTTGGTGGTATGTATTGAACGCACTACCTTTACTGAGATTGACCGTCTATTCCTCCAAATTAGGCGATTATTTCAATGTCCAATCATTTCGCTGCACTGTTACAATATCAAAGGTTTTTGATACCTTACAAATAGGCTTGGGTGGTTAATATTCGTTGATTCGAATAGATAGAGGTACAAGTAGAACCATCAGACATGGGAAAAGAGGATAAATACCCATGGAGCGAAGCGGATAGATATATACTCGTCAGGTTACTGACCCAAAGACGGTTTTCTAATAGTAGATCTACGTGTCAATGGACCAAAATATCTCCACACAGTCTTCTTTCAAGTGTAAGTGTGGTTCTCTTGTTTTCTGTTATAAGGACATCGAGAAAAGAAATTATCTGCAATTCTAGCTGTCTCAGAACCTGCGTTTATGACTACTGCCATGTCCAAATGCACCCGTCGAAGGATCGTCCAAAAGAAGCGATGGTTTTTGCACATAAAAACGATTTAAAAATAACAGGACTAGTTTGCGTGACCAACGCAGCCACTTTTATTAATGTGGAAATGTACTGATGGAGGATTCGCTTCTCATTCTATGCCGGATGAGTTGTCTGATCGAATAAGAGAATGAGCTACCAGCGCAAAAGTTATTTCAGCTCTAAGCCCAGAAAAGAGGGCTCGCTCGCACACCGCCTTAGTTCATCATGTGTTCCAGACACATAGATCATTTAAGTTAAAATGAACAAGCATGAAATTCCATGAAATCTATAAATACTGATGAAGATGACCGCACAGTCGGTACTACGACGAGATTTTTGGGTGCAACACATGCAGGTATTAATACAGTTATTGAGAAGTAAATGAGAATTTCATGGTAGGAATACAAAATGTGAGGGTGCTTCAAATAACATGCTTATTTAAAACATAATTAAATGAGTATGTACTAAATTCTTGAGCCGAAATCTTAAGTAGGATTTCAATAGAAAGAATTCATGGGATAAATGAAAATAAGGGATACATTCAATATGGCTATGACCATGTTGAATTTTCCATAACTCGGCCATGCATATCCCGATTTCGCCGAATAAAACGAGTTCTAAAGCTTTCGGGGCGCGTTTAATGATTGGAATGACTGCTCACAACAGCAAAATAGCTGCCTGTATGGAAATAGCCAAATCGGAGGTTTTAATCACTGGGAGCACCACAGTGTCCCCTTGGTTGTTTCTTCAAATAAAACCTCAAGGCCTTTCTCAATACTCAATATCTACCAATACTGGTTTGGTTCTGAACCGAAGATCTGTGAATTGAGACGGGAACCATGGGTTTTTTATTTACTTTGCTCGACACATTATCAAAGGATTGAATCCTTCCAGTGCTAACGGACTGAAATAATTTAATCTTTGTATAAGAATCAGTTAAGAATGAAAATTTAAACAAACTGCTGAATTTGGATAGAAATGCATAACAGAAGAGACTAAATAGCTAAAAACCTGCCATTGCGCGAACATTCACGCCACAATAACCGTATTTAAAGGATGTTTTGCGCTAAACGTTTATTCACTGGAATCATGCAATCAGCGTTAATTCAGCAATGATATTTTCGAATTTAAACAGCAATAAGTGATACTTAATGAAATTACTGCGTTGAAGAATAGCCACTAAGTCGTACACAGCAAATTCGACCCTCGAACCTGAGTGCCTCATCTGGAGTAATTTCAGTCTGTTCGGAACCAGGTGTCTGAAAAACCAAGAAAGACAGTTCTTATACCCTCTAATAATAATAATCTACCTGACAGTAAACCGACATTCAAAAACATTTTACAGTTGAGGTATTTCACAATGATCGCTGGAGGCCAGGGTGTCATTGACTGAACTTTCAGAAGAGGTAATCACTGAAGAAGGGCAACTAGGAGTGACCCATGCTCGACCTACGAAGTACCTGACATAATCAACTTCTTTGATTAATTGGGATCACATACAATGTATTTATTTATACTTGCATCACTCACCAACGTATTTGTGCGAACAGTTACACTCCGTACCTAACGAGGCCTCAAAGACTTGCTTAAAAATTCCCATATGACTTTTTTTCACTTTGTGCAATCTACCCAACTTATTTTATTTGGAGATCACCTAATTCCATCAAAGTAAAGTAAAATAGTTTGGCAACAGGTCTTCTCCAAGACCATTTAATTACCTGCATTTTAAGAGGGGCTAGACGTCCTGTTTTATTTCGTCTGTTCTCGTGCACCGGATTTGACTGTCTTTGAGAAGTATGTGAGAAAGTAATTTAATTGGTGGCATAGGACTTTTTAAGAAGTAATAATTTAGCGTCATAAAAGGAGCCTCTTTGTGGAGCGGAGGAAAGGAAGTGTTTTATGAGAGTCTGTTGTTTTTTCTTAGTCAAAGTCAATTAATTGTCTGACACAAAGAGGCTAAAACATGAAAAACTAGAGAGAATGCAGGTCTAACAAAATCTGCTTCATTCTTACGTTGTAAATTTTAGTAAATAATTCTCTTGATTTTATGAACTTCAAAATTACTGCGAATCGGTTGACTTGTAAAGATATGGTACTTATGCCAAATATTGGTCGATCTGAATGTGCTGATTATTAAGTCATGTTTTTACGGTCTAGCACTTTAGGTTATCAGGAACTTCGTGTCCTATCGCAAATGGTTCAACTGACCGGTTTTCGTTAAACTCTCGGGTATCTCTTCCCCTCAAGGTCTGCACGTACTCCTTCAGTAGGCAACTTAAGCTGAGTAATCCAGTACATTCCAGCCCTTCGTGGGCACAACAACACAAAAAAACAATTGCCTGTTGAAATTAGAGAAGAGTCTTTAAATAGCAAACAACAAGCAAAAATGATGGCTAAGATAGCAGCAGGTCTTCATTTAACAGAATTCATTAGGTGTTGCTTAGACTTTTATCTTGAGTTTCCAAGACAGAGAGTAGACTATTAATTTACGACAATTGAGGTAGATGATAAATGTATGAATTTCATCTAAGTTATCTTAGGTCACATCACCTTGTAACCTAAATGGAGACAGGAGAGTTGAAATGGCAAACATTTAGTTTTGCGAGGGGCCATTTACATTATGCGTAGCAGTAGTGATTTAAATGCCGAGTGCAAAAAGTTAACTTCTTCGTAGTCTATTCATTAATACCACCTTATATCTAAAGAAACAACGAAAGAAGACTTGAAAACCTCCTTTTCAGGGACTTCAAGTGGCTTGATAGGAAAAATCACAGCAGTATAAAGAGATCTTCATAAAGATGCACTACAGTTGCATTTAAATGAGCACTCTTATGCCGATCGACTGACTGCCAAGGTAGAGCACCTTCCTCACAACTCGGCAGGAATGTTCATTATCCAAAGTATCAGTTTAAGTGCAATTCCTGAATTATTCTATAAGCTTTGTTTAAGTTGTTAGTCGATAGGTCAAGTCATTCACTACCTTTCTAGGTCAGGGCCTTCGTCTCAAACATAGCTAAGACAGAGTTAACAAAACCTTGATTGTTGTAGCTTTTAGACATGCAGCTAGCATTGTAACATACAATTGCTTGCAATGACACATCTGGACGCCATACTTTCCGTGCTGGAGAAAACTGGATTGTCATAAATACAGAAAATATTAATCTCTATTTCCATTTATTCCACGAAAAACTATTCCGCCCTTGACTTTCACATTGAATAACTTAATGATATTGGCAAACTCTGATTAATCCTAGTGGGTAGGGGACAATTCCGCCATATATCAGCTTTCTACTTCAAAATGGTAGACTTTGGCATGCAGGCTGCTATTTAGTCATTCTTGAATGGAACAGTTCCGGCATTAAATAGTTTTCAATAAACTTTAGCCTAGTTTCAAAGACGTAGGTAGTAGATTAATGGATGCTGGGAGTGAAAGCGCTTAATTCAGTTGATACCAGGGATTTACCATCGCGTAAACACTAAGCCCACTACTCACTCTACCTCACCTTGAAGCATAGTAGTTTGTCCTTGAAGTATTTATCTCGAAATCAAAAATAAAGATTTAAAATGTTATAGGCATCAGTGGGCCTTAATTTTACCAAGGTCCGATGATACATTACAAATCGTAAATGATAATAAAAGGTACCTTTTCCAAATGCCAAAGCTCAGTGAAAAAGTTTCCGTTTCATATGTTCTATCAAATTCATATAGCAAGTCATCAGATCCATGTCAATTACAAATGAGTATAAGGAACTGTTTAATCTTGTAGTTCGTAGGGCTTCAAATAGAAAATGCCACTCATTCGGCAGCTTCATTTATTTCCCAATGTATAGTAGCGATTAGCACGCACCAAGCTCAGCTGAAATTCGGGAATATTTAATAAATGATACCAATTTAAACTGTTATTAATTAAACTATTCGTAGAGGACATCGGAGAGAAACAATCAAGCAAGCCGAGAGTTTCAAATAGTCAATTAATTCGCTGAACTGCTTAAACTCTCTGCGAACTTCCATAGTTTGAGGGCATTAAATTTGCTAATTTTTTCTATCAGTATAGCAAAAAAACGAGAATTCTCGACTAGCTTGTGGAGAAAACATGTCAAAGTTAATTTTAAAGTTTAAAAATTGCAAAAAGTATGAAGCAATACTAAAACAGAAGCTAGAGGATTTTGATTTCTCGTCATTTCATGTGAATTAATGGTGGGAAAAAAGTTTAAGACAATGAATTTTGTTTGCATTTTCCAAAGAGTTTTTCATTCCGGATTTGATATTTGTCTTATTTATTGTTCTTTTCGCCGCTTAGTGCATGTATGACCCTATCTATGCGTAAATAAAATATCAACGATATGACAGACCTGAGTTATAGTAGAAGAATTGGCATTAATTAGCCTGCTTGAAAGTTTCTAACTCCAAGAACTAAAACATTGTATGGAAGAACTTATCCTGCATCGAGATAGATTTAAACGTGCATGCTTTTAGTGGTTCAAAAGTAAATGTCTTAAGAGTGGTCTAAAGCACTCGGTTTCAGATAACTGAGTGACCTCGTAGGGGTCAGGGTAGACTTCTAGATTCCATTCCACCGCTGTGCAGATATATTCCCTCTGGGTAGATCTATCATGCCTGTGGGTTAAATAACTCACCACTGCGGAGGTTCTACGGGTATTAAAGAATATTTCGGGAAAAATGAGGTAGGAGAACGTGATAGTCAAGTATAACCTGCAAACCTCTATTGTCCTGGAGATTCTAATTATCTACAAGACGCTCTGATGCCTAATTGTGCCGAACTAATACTCTGTCTGAAAGTTTGGTTGAGAATTTCGAAATGTGTAGCTGGGTATTTCTTATCAGCAGTTAACATTGTAATTGTACTTATTCCATCAGCAACTCAACTTGTTGACAGCCGAATAAAAAGCAATGGTTCTACTCTAACGTTTATTTCCTGAAGAACTTGAAATAATCCTTACTCATTCGGTAAAAATGGCCCAACGTCTGGTACTTGTTGCTCCAAAGTGTTTTCGACTCTGCTTCATCTATCAAGCACGAAGCCTCTAAAGTGTGCTTGACATCCCAGACGCAACCGAGTATATTTAGTCGATGAAAGCCTCACATTTTTTCTCCTTTAAGTCTTTAGAACTCACGATATAATGCCCTGACGCTTTTGGTAAGCGGCTGAAACTGTTAGGAGACGACCATTTGCTAAAAGCATGATCTCCTCTGTCGATACTTCGTGTCCCGTATTATGCATTGAAAATCTGGTATTCTTGGCTTTACACTCTGTCGCTGTTTTGCTTTGAAATCATCAACTCCTTACCTCGATCTCATCTCATATCTTCGATACTCTGGCAACGAAGAGCGCAGGACCTCGTTTTTCCTTTTTCTCCATCAATCAAGCACTGCAAAACCAATATAACTGGTCAAGCGTCCTGGCATCACGATTGACCAGATCAGAAAGTTGCTGGTCAAGCCAAACAGTCTAGCCATTGTCCTCTCAGTCATCCATCCTTGATTAACGTCCAGTGTTGGCCAGTTTCCTTTTGAGGCCTAAGGTAACTCAGGCTTTATGTTTACCTGCATTGATCCAAACTGGAGATGTAGTAAGAATTGACGGTGCGTATTTCCAGAAATCTGAGTCTGGACAATACGATTTGACATGGCTGCAACATTTAATTTATTACTCTGCGCACAGCCGCATTATTGCACGTCGTTTTGTTAGGGTTGAAGTCTTATAAATGTAACAGACTGTAGATATTTTAACAGGAAGCATCATCTATGATTGAAGATCCAATAGGCGATTCAGTAAAACAAACATGACAACCATACTTTTATGACATCAATGAGGCTATAGCTAAGCCCCGCAAATCTTGATTAAACCGTGTTTGCTCTAGGCTCATTTAGGAGGATCTGATGCCTAAGCTTGTTCAATTTTGGTGAAACTAACAGACTTTTATCTGTTTTATATAATACTTTCCAACTAACAAGATAGGCCAGCACTAAAGGTACTTGGCAAACAGAATTTTCTATTAGAAAGAGTCAAGTTGTTTGAATTAAATTCAAATTTAACGGAAATAATTTTTCAGAGTTATTATCAAAAACTGTCGGCCGGTTTTTCTGCTTTGTAAAATTAAACTAGTCGATTTCAGGCGATTTGTTTTAATCACGTGGATTGTTTTTCTGCATTTTTATGGTTTATCTTTGCTTTCCACAAGTTTACTGATCTCTACCATAAATAAGTTAGCATAATATCTAAGTGTGAAAAGCTGCTATTCAGTTATACAGCCGAAAGAGCCATTTTTTCGAAATATGCTGTGCCGCATTGAACCAGGATGAATATTTACGCCCGTTGAACATGTTCGTTGATAGGAACAAATTGTTCTTTTTGAATCACACCTTATGAATGTTATATTTTTTTATAAAATTGCAGCTAAATTCATTAAATTCATATGCGATAATAGAAATGGTAGTCCGAATGGACATCGTTTCGTACAGCAGGTACAAAGCCACGGCAATACTTAAAAGAGCCAGATATGAGATTTCTGTTTCCAAGGCCTTTAACAGCAGATTTGTAAGCTTCTACAAGAGAAATTTACTTGTGGAATTATAATGTCGAAGAAAGGGAATCAATTGTGCTTTACGAACGGATGGTACGGCATTCGACTGTTTATTTTAAAATAGAAAAGTGACTGAAATGTTTGCATCGCAAGCCTTCAGGAGGTGAAAACCGAGGCTTAGTTTGACGCTTTTCTGAAATACTTTACTAAATTCGTCTAACGACTTTATAGAAACAAAATCATTAAAGAAATTGAGATAAGATTGACAGTTAAATAATGGAAATACCTTTTGTCGTACCATTTTGTTTTTCCATCCCTTTAAAGGAAAAATTAAACCAATCAGAAGGTTCCATTTCGTCAAATTTAAATGACGAAACCAACTCGAACCAAGAAGAATGTTGTGAAACAAACTGAAAGTTGGATGCTTGGTTGCTCGATGTTGAAACTGCTTCGCCACCACAAAAGGCATTTTATTTTACGCTCCGAAAGTAAAAACAGAATCAAAATGGGCAGGACTATTAGCTGTTGCAGCACTGAAACGTCAGTCATCCACCGACCAGCCCCTCTAGCACAACTCGGAAGATTGTAGTCTCGGAAAAGACCATTAAACCTTCGTTGAAATAGACAGTTGTAAGTTAACTGCCATTCGACAGGGGTAGATGAGAGCACAACTTCCAAGGAAGAAAGAAAAGGTCGATGGCTGTAAAAGATAGTGTATTGGAAAGCTCTTTTTACCTCTCCTTTGTCATTTTTTCGAGCTTATCGACTAGGACCTTAGAAATATCTCCACCATAAAATCGACCATATGCTTTCTTTTGTTGATAACGCTTGGATGTATTTCATTGAAACATGAATAAATTCCACCAGAGCAGAGACCAGCAGAAATTTATTTAGATTCTTATGGGCTTTAATCCTCTTCCACTTGCGTTTGAATTGTTCGAATGAGTTCCAAGAAAATTGCCTGCTATCGAGTCCTTATGTCTGGTTAATAAATCCTGCCTTGTTATTCTAGACAGGTCTGAGAAAGCAGAACTGCTGCTACATGGCGATTATGGGGCGATTCGTGTGGATAAGGATCAGTTTACTGTTTTGCGTGTTTTAAGGTGCAAAAGTGTGGGAAATAGGTATAGACTAAGAACCCATATAGAAAAGGTGAACCAAGAAAGCGATGCAGACCCATCGACCTAGCCAGCTCGTGATGACTCCCCATATATCCGGAAAGCGGGTGACTGTGTCTCGGACACCACTATTAGTCACTTCAATCAACTGTGTAGATACCTTGGTCACCACCAAGCACAACATCGAAGGCATGTGGCATGTCGACCGGCTTCAATCTTACCGGAGATAAGATCAGTGCCAAAAGGTGAGGTTATCAGTTCCAGTTTTTGATTAAATTAAAGTAATAAATAAATAGCGCACTTTTTAAAAAAAAATATTTCACGAAATTAATTATTATTTTCTTCTGCACATACTGCCTTTCTCATATCGATGACTTTCGAATGATTACATAAAAAGCTTAAAATCCATTTCAGCCATTAGGTCAAATTGAATAAATGCGAAATTTCGGTTTTGAAGTATGTTTCCTCTTTTCTAATTATTCCAGAGGTTTCTCTGCAGCAATTTCCTTGTTTAAAGAATAATCGAAATTTTTTAGCTCCAATTTCAAATGAACCTAGAATGACCACACCATAACAAGAGAAACATTTCTACCGGGTCTTGCTTCAGCTAATTATCATTCACCTTGTCCTCTTCGACGAATAAATAAATACTTGTTTCAAAACATTTTTTAGTAATAAAGTGGCATCAGTGAATGCGGAAAGTCGACTTCTCCGGACTCATAAGCAACTTTCGTAGTGGGTTTTCTTACAAATGAATGAAGCTCTACTTATTTGTCATATTATACATTTGTTGGAGGTACCGCTTCCTTTGTGAACTGATCAATCGTATAAAATGTGCATATTCGAAACTCGACGCCACAAATAGAAATGGAATTGGCATCGACTGGCAATATCTACAAGAAAACAACTGTGGCACAAGACTACAAATTGGGATCATATAATTGATGGCTTCTCTGAGTCGCCATGAGAAATTAAATCTCATACTTTGGAGGTGTTAAATTCTACATTATTGACTTGACCACGAAAATCAGATGGATAGATGAGTTAAAACCTATAAACAGAGTGCACTTAAAATGAATATTTGGAAAGCTACATTCCTTTGAAAATGTTAAATATCATCCTATTTTGGTGAATTTCACAGCCAGGATTTTTTTTATATATTAGTACTAGATTTTCTCAAAAAAAATATTTTTAAATAAAAATTCTGCCATTTTTTGATCTCAAAATTTTTTCAAGACTTATAACTTCTTAAGCAGAAATAATAATGAAGATTTCGAAGTATGAGCTTTTAAATTTCTATCGCTAACTTAATTATAAGCCCTGTCTTGCTGAATAGAAAACCGTTTTGACTCCTAATGATGGGCAGATATATTCCCTCGCGGTTAGGGCTCGATATTGTTTTACCAGATGGTTCGGACATGGTCTTATATTTCATTAATAAGAATGAGTAACAGAATGCTTTTCAATTGCACTAATTAAACCTTCGTCTTGAAACAATGTCTACCAGGTCACAAAAAGTTAAAAAACAGATTGAATTTTGTGGGAACGTTATGGAAACAGCACTGAGCAAGACGTCAGACACTGGCTGCCTTATAGTAAGTTCAGCTTGATAAATTTCTTTAAGGTTTGGAAAGTTTAAAGTAAGTGCAGGCCCTATATGCTGACTCCTATTCAGGAGAGTATGCAAAGGTGCTAAAAGAGTGGATCAAAATGGAGAATAAATTCACAAAGGATCCCGATCATTAGGCGGTGTTGCGCCAGCAGTTCGTGACCTCTTCAGTGATTGCCGCTAAAGTTTCTTCATTATCCCATCAACCGTTTCGTCATCGCCTACCTTCCGCTTCGGTTCCTGCCCGCATGTGATTAATTTCCATCGTCCATATAACCGAGGACTTCCAGTCCTTTTGCCCTCCGAAGCGAGAAGCAGCTTCAAGAAATCGAGGCTGATTGGGTTTAACGGACCGCCATCTCATTGTGCTTGTAGGACTGGCTATATATCGCCATTTCTACTCGGATCCTTTATTGACCGTCGAGAGACACAAGATATGAGGCTCATATTGCTGGATGGATTTCCAGTGTTCATAGAATATAAATTAATTTGTTCACTTTTTATCAACACGGATACTCTGTGACAAAGATACACGGG
The DNA here is from genome assembly GCA_019097775.1 of Moniezia expansa. Lineage (NCBI taxonomy): Eukaryota > Metazoa > Platyhelminthes > Cestoda > Cyclophyllidea > Anoplocephalidae > Moniezia > Moniezia expansa. Next base: position 8,233,625 of record JADFDV010000072.1, read on the forward strand.
ATATTGAATTAAATGTAAACAAATGGCAACTTTGGCGGTCTGGCAATTGATCACGGTTCAAAATCGAAATCAGCTCACAAGCAGTGCCCGTTTTCGATAACAAGTCAGCTTCGAATGTGGTAGCTGGGCTTAATTACTTTCCGGTGTTGCCATTTCGTAAATAATGCTTTTATCAGTAAAATCAACAATTCAAATTTATTCTGACAATAAAGCCACGAGTCTAAAAGAGCAGTAGCTGATGCTCCAAAAAGGTCATTTACGCAAAGGGTACTTCAAATTACGCAGTTGTGGGAAGCATATAGCCGTATTCATGATTTTCAGGTGCTTTTGTTTGTGAAATCTCTTAAATTCGTACCCTTTAAAATAATTTTCTAATTTGCTTATTTGATCTTTTTCTTCCTATTGTCCCTTTGATTTTCCTCTATGAAATACTTTTGTTCTCACTTATTTCTTGTGTTTTTTTAGCAATCCATAAAGGAGGTTTAACAACCCATGGATGGTTGAGTTGTAATGGTTGAAAGTAGCTGCTGAACCACTAATCTGGTGATTAGTTTGCACACAGTGAATAGATTAGCAAATCTAATTCTTCTGGCCTAGACGCATCTATGTAAATTTTTCATTATCTAGTCTTTTTTGAGTGAAATTATTCCATTTCAGTCTCTATGATATTATGAAATTGGTGATTAAAAGAGATCTGGAGCGATGCCCCCTACTTTGACTCTGTCGATTGCCTCTCAGTCAAACGTCTTCATACCTGAGCTAATGAAAAAACTAGTCTTGATGACCCATAAGGGGACTTCAATGCATTTTCATTGAAGACTGAGATGTATATTCATCTGCCAGTCCGTTGAATTTTGAAGTGATGCAGTTGCTTCACATAAGAACAAAAATACACAACCTGAAATCTTAGCTTGAGCATAACTGTTGAATACTTCTGCAAAGCGTTGGATAATCTCAATCTCTATTTTTCTATGTTTGAGTTATAAGGGCTGGTAACTGTTTAGGATCTTCAGACTGGGGTTATCTCAAAAAATATCAGAAATATGGATCTCTTATTATCTGTTGATAAAAAATGGTGGATTAGAGAAAATAATTTCTATTGAAATGGGTGGCTGATTAGAAGGAAATGGCCCTCTGAGCCGAAATAAATTATTTATATTGAGAAATGCATCGTCCGGTAAGTACCTAACAATTTCTAGGATAATGGCTAAATGAAAGTTTAACTTTGATAATCGAATCCATGATTGCAGTCACAGCTGCACTTGAGATAATCCTAGAACATTGATGTTCATAAAATTTACAGACTTCTTCCCTATTTCCGGCAATATGTTAATAATCCAAAAGTAAAAAATGGAACAAACTGAAAAATTTGAAAGAATCTATGTGTACTAAGCTGAAATTATACTATGAGAGGACCCACAAAATTGCAGGAGAGTTTGAAATACAATTTTTTTAGATTGTTGGGTTTGTAGTTAAATACCCCACCCGTCATGTAGTACGTCTGCCCATCAATTTTCTTCTTCATTGCCATTGCGATATCATGGGGACTTGCATTATAATTTAATACCTAAGGGAGGTACTCTGTGAAAACCATTGATGCTATGATCTTTTCTTTGAGAATTTTCCTTAGCTCTGAGAATGTGAAACCATTCCATCTTTCCTAATAGATAATAGACTGCTTAGTAGTCTTAGATGATTCAACCCCGATGTAATTGGTGGCGAAGAAAATAGTAGAGAAATGGACACTCCGTGACCGTAAATAATTGTAAAGACAAGCAGATGGTGTTTGGTCGAGGCGATAGATTGAGAAGAACTGACAGAAATGGCTAGAAAGTGGCACGTTGAAATTTAGTTGCTGGGGCGGAAACCTATTATTCGCCACTTTCACAAAGCCTCGCCAGTTCTTTAACTCTATATCTGTACATTATGGGATACACCTCTATATCATTACTGTGTGATTGAGCATTAACGTAGAAAACACATTTTATTTAGTCTTATGGGATTCATCTCTGTTAGCCATGTTAACCAAAGGACTATAGCTTTTAGCTGCCTGACATAAGAAAGAGTAACAAATCACAAGTGTATCAACACACTGAAAAGCAAAATCAAAAGGCGCCTTAAATACATTAGGTAAGGTCTTGAAAATATAATGAGATAATGAGTTGAAGAGGTTAACAACAAATGCCTTAGATGGCCTTATCTCTCTCTTTCTCTCTCTAACCTAAGATCTAGGAAACAGTCTAGTTGATTATCTTCTGGGTGCTGAACATCAGTCGGCAGGCAGTTAAAGCTTTGGAGAAGGTGCCTAAAGAAGCCATGTGGGCTTGTGACACGGTCATTCGGATCGAATCTTTGACGGTTTCTTCGAGCTGGCATTGAGGAAGTCAATAAATCTAACGACAGTTCCTCGTCTTTTTTTGGTCCACTGATTTCTCTGCGTTTCTACTTTTAGAAAGTGGTGTGTTTTAGCCTTTACTAACATCAGCCACTTGGAATGAGGTTCAAAATTACTTCCTCTAAATTGAGTTTCCAGATACCTATTTTACGGAAATGGAAATAATGCCTTACGGTCATTTGACATTAACTTTTGTCTTTAGGGCATATACGCAACTATCGGTTTGATTAGCTGCGAAATTATCGGTCTATTTCATACTGCAGTTCGATCATTCTTCGCAATATTGTTGCTGGAATAAAGCCGTGCTCGTCCAATTAATTTCGCTACATTTGAAGAATGATTATTTCGTTGGGAGGACTTTGACGTTGCATGTATATTCGTTTACGCTTTGCTTGTTAGTATGTACAAAAGTGCTAATTAAGAACTAGTCCAGCATTTGTCCATAACTCGAAGCACGTTCAGGCATTGAAGATAGAGAAAAATATAATCTACATGGTTTTTTTCACTTAAATCAGCGCTCTCATGAAAAGGAAGTGAAAGGAGCACGTGTCCAAAATTTGAACCGAATCCCGCCAAAATCCCCTAATTTTACAAAATGCCCATTTAAACGTACAGGTTCTCCTTCTATCAAACATGTGCCATTTCATAAATAATTCGGCTCTGTGAAATTCAAGTGAAAGTGAAATCTAAGATAAACACCATCATAGTGCAAGATATTTTTTTAAGAGACAGAAAATGGCAAAGATTGAATTGCATTCCTACCTTAAATTCACCAGAATGTAAAATCCCTCAGCATATGATCAGCGATTTTTTTATGATGGCTGAGTGCTTACAATTTGTGGAAATGTCCAAAGGTTTGAAATGGCATTGACGAAATTGTAACATTAAAATTAGAATCTGTCTCCGTTAATACCTGTCTGAACATACTGACAAGCTATATATCTAAGATACACCTTATATATCAGTGTATTTTCACATATTTTCGTCGTTAGAATGATTCCGATCAAAATTAAATAGTGTCGTAAAGTAACTTATAAGTTCGCTTTTGGTAAACCGAATGTAGAATATGTATAATTAAGAAAAGGTACTTTTGGCTAGAGCAAAATGCCTGCATATCAGATGGTGAAGCGCACTCTGGATTCGGTTAACCGGATCCATTGGCCGAGGCAGAATCAATAGGAGAAGGGTTAACGCGCAGAAGGGTGACGCGTACATTCAGTATGGTACGTGCGTATGGACCGATGAAGCTGCGCGCTTAAAGGCGCTTTGGTGCCGATCAAGCAGCACGTTACAGCGCGCTATGATCCAAACATCATCTTCTGCTGGATGAAGCTCTAGGGAACCAGCTCGATCCTAAAAACAATTCCTATTCCCTTTGATGTTTTAAAATAGTACACTGTTTCTTGACGCAATGATACTAAAATGAATTATTCCACGGATCAGAACAAATATTTTAACAATTTTTTTAGGCGGGGTGGGGTTTTGCATGAATTGGATAATCGCTTCTTAATGAATGGAAAATAAACAAAGATACCATTAGTCGAAAAGGGTTGAAGGTATATCTCTTAGAAGCATAACTCTCCAGTTAAGGAATCCATTGGCGCTTACCACTGATAAGAGTGAAAATGCGTACTGTTTAAATACAATTCGATAAAAGGGCGGTCAATTGTGAGATCCTCAATTTGGGGAGGGAGGTAGGGAAGTTCTAGGTCAACTCCCTTTTTACAAAGATAATAGCCGGAAGACATTTTCCTTTAATGTGGACTTGACTTGGTGCTATGGTAAAAGATTGGGTTGTTAGAGTGTGTTTGTACGTAAGTTATTGCTAATGCTATTTTTATACGAAGTGGAACTGGCAGCCAAAATGTTAAACAACAGCAATAAAATAATAATATGTTATAAACAAGAACTGATTCAGTGTGTGGTGCTGGTACAGTCAAAAGTGGCGTCTTCAAACATTTAGGCGAGAAAAATATAAAAACTGAAATAATGGGTGAACGAAGAAAGAGTGAATGAGTGATATAAATAGCTTTAAGCTGGTGATTTGAAATCTTCTCGTGGGGACAATAAATAAAACGGAGACGTTGTCCAATTGAGAGAATTAAATATAACAGCGACTGTTTTTTATAAACTATTTCCCTAACGTTATACACAATGTTATTTTTAACGAGGACCAATGTCCGGGTCACTGTCCTCACAAATCCTACAATGAGTGCATTAGTAACTAAGGCTTTGATTCCAACTCAATTCATTTCACCTTCGCCACAGCTGTATGGCCATTTAATCTAACATGAAGGAGCGACAGTGCCGGACTGGAGATTGGAAAGCCCAGATTTTCGTGTGCTGAGACGATTCGGACGCTATCCAAAAACATCATGCCACACTAACTCCTATCCAATTGGCAAGGATTGCATGCTAAGATCCTTACCGCTCCGACTCCGAGAGCCATCGTAATGACTGGGCTCCTATAACGCCGGTTTTAAGCTTTCATTTGGATTGATTAATTAGTGAAGATGGAAATCAAGTATGACCTACAAACCTTGACTACCATGCATTTTATCTCAATTTCAGGAAAAGTTTGAAACACAAGAAGAAAAGTTTACTTTTTATTTCTATTATAGTACCCTATTTCCGTAGAGCTAATACGCAACCCTGCACTAACCGGTTTAATTCCACTGGCATTTTCGCGTAACTTGGTCATCTTTCTTTCTCGATATTCCTCAATGAAACGCCCGCTGTCAATCAGTAAAGAAAAGGGCTTGCTGCCCTCTTCTTGGCTACTCTGATGCTGTCGAATCTGGGGTAGCAGATAGTGCGTTGTCGTACGTAATGATGAAGTGCTGGTGATGGTATTGCGTCGACAAAATGCACCTCGTTGCCCACCTCGTAGTGCCGTCTTTCGAGTTTTTAGTCCCTCGAGGGCATTTTTAACAGTCTGTGGGACATTACTTGTTGCTATCTTCGTCTCCACGTGAGACCAACCACAAAAGGATGGATTAAGCACCTCTCTTGAGTTTTCTATAATCAGTAAACCAACAAATCACTAATTAGATAGAATGTGTAGCACTGAAAATGTGAGGTCGACTAGAGCACCAAAGAACCCAATTGAGATGCTAGCCTGTCACATCTTCTACCTTGCCCATTGGAATGATGTTTCCATCAGATCCTGTTTATCAAAAGTTTATCAAACCTACTCTCAACCTCCTCGTGGTGACCACCGGCTAATGAGAGGGACGGCCGGTTAGAACTAATCACCCTCCAGACGTATAAAATTAGATTATGCCAGCAGAAGTACAACTTCTTACAGCTTGGAACACGAGGCATGACGTAGAGAACCGGATTCGTGGTCTCAAACTGGCCTATGGAATGCACGTGCAAGTAGCTATGAATGGAATTTCCACCAAAATTTTGAAAGATTTCTGGAGGAGATAGGAAAACGGACGAAGGCGGACGAGGTGCCACGACGAAGCTGAACTGCTGCCTGTACGACGAAGCCACGCCAGAGAAGAGACCAGACAGCCGAAGACGTCAACAAACGTTTTTACTGTGTTCTGTGTTAACTGTCGTGCTTACTTGTTGTAAAAGCTGTTTGTACTTCTGTTGTACCCCCAATAAGTCCTTGGGACTTGCCATAATGGGTGGGGAGAAAATGAAAATAAATATAAAAATGCAACTTTGATGTGTCGGGTACGAAAGCTAGATCCGCTAAAATATCATTACTGTGATGCCCTACTGAATTTGGTCTAAACAGAAATGGTGAATGAATGGCTAGAAATATCTTTGAGAACCTTTCCATTTTTAGATTATTAATGGTATGAAATGATTAGAATAGTCCATAATGTCCTTTTGGTAGATGTTCATCGTACCCCCAAACTTTCTTATAACTAATTTGCCTCAGTGCATTCATTTCTTTATAATTGCCCTATTGCAATCCTGAAGCACCTGGTGTGTTGGGGTTACTCATTTTTAGAACTAGTCATCCTTGATATTTTTATGTATAATTTTTAAATTTATTATGAACTTTCAGGAAGTACCGTTTATACTTGCTCTTCCTGCAACTTTAAGCATCACAATGGATTAAGTTCGCCGTTATTTATCGCCTTATTTTTTTTTAATATTGGGAGGAAAAGAGACAATCACCGGACAAATTAAGGTCAAATCATCTTTTGTTAAAAGTGGTTTGGATATTATCCTCATAATTTGAACCTATGATTTATTGAATTGAACTCTCGTCCAATAAACTTGCCTTGGACTACTAGGATAAAGTTTTGAAAGCGAAGCGATTTTCTCCCGGTAGATCAAGAGTAAATCAATAAAAGTGATTGTGCAGCAACGGTTGTCAAACCCACACCGGCTGATGAGCCAGACGGTTATAGCGCCCCTGCACTACCAGCTTTTTTAATGAAAAAGGCGATTTTAAATACCTAGAACCAGTTATCTTTCCTATTGCTAAAGTAGTGGTCAACTATATCAAAGTTACGCCTTGGTGAAGTCGAGGTGGACTCAGTTACACTGCTTCTCTAAAGGTTTAGCTTTATCGCAAGTGGCTGAAGAAGTGAAATGGAATGAGACTGATCCACCCTCATTTTCCCTAATGGATGAGTGTCTCGGTCCTCAACATGCGAATCGTAATTTTGTGCATTTGCCAAGAGCTATTCTGTTTTCCGTGTGTCTTTGGAGAAGTGCGCGAATGACTTACTGATTCAGCCAGGTTTTAATATTACATTAACCTATATAAGACATGCAAACATTCGATAGATGAAATAAAATGTTCCCATGGAAACCTCCATTTATTGTCGAAAGTGGTCCAGAGGCGTTAGCTGCTGGCTGCTGCGGCACAGCGCCTACATACGGCCTTGCTATTCGCAAGCTTCAAATGGTGGATTAATTGTCGGACCAAAGAGGAGATGTTGACCATCATGATTTATTGAGTGCAAAGAGCCTCAGAATTAAGAAGATGCGTGGCGACTAAATGAACATGCTTTTTAACCTAGGAAGAGCATTCACTGATCACGATTTTGATAAGAGGCTTATAACCACGTTATTTAATGCTTTTACGCCATTCTCAAACTTATAATGAAGTTCGACCTATGACTACGCATTCTGCCTACCACAATTTTCGCTATCCACTTTAAGATTATGCAATGGCTCAGTTTTTCTCTTGCTATTAGCCAACATCAAAATAAGCATGTTCAGTAGCTAATGGATTAATACATGCAAGTAAAGACCATTCTCCGAAATATTGCATAAATAATACTTTGGGAGAATCTGGCCTTTTCAGAAGTCAGCTTATGAATTTCTTTTAGAATACCCAGCGAATCATGGTCTTAAAGCACCATTTCTCAAACAAAAATTCAGTTGCAAGAATGCGTACCATATTTCAATTATATTTATCCGTTCCAATGGATGGTTTAAAAGCACATTTGACAACTAACAATCTCTGTCTAATTCTTAAACTTGGGGTTCAGTGGATGAGCTTGCGAAACATTTTAGTAAAAATTTAATTTGAGAACATTTAAAATATTATTATCACCTAATAGTCGATCTGAAACTTACCAGATGGGTTTTCGTATCTCAGGTTTGTTTCCAATAATATTTGTGTGGTTAAATAGGAACCATGTTTTTCGTGCTCTCCCTTATCAGAAATGTTTGTCGAGACTATCCTCTTGGAATTGTGACAAATAATACTAGGCTTTGGTTTCGGGCGTTTTTCGTCTTCATTGGACCTCAGTATGGAACTGATTTTCTGCTTGAAACTTTTACGCGACATGAAATTATCGATCTAAAGTTTATTTCATTACCGACTTCAGTGAATAAAATAATTAACTGAAATGGAAATACCCTTTCAGCCTGCTTACCGGTGCTGTTAGCTCTCATTAATTTTACGTTAAGTCATAAGTAATTATTTCGTTTTTGCGAGATTTTTTGGAGTGCTGCAGAGCTACAAATTCTACTTGCAGAAAGGAAATAAATATTTATTCACCCAGTAAGGCTATTGTATTGTTGACATAGATAAAAAAGGAATGCAACCAAAATCATCTGTCTGAAATTCATAGTGTGAGCTGCATTGATTAGTAAATCATTTAAATTTCTTTACCCCCGTGAAAATTAATGGGCTTTACACAGTGAATATATTTTTTTAGCAGTTCAATTATAATTCACTCATATTATGCAGAAGAACCCTTTATGCAGCTTTATCATTACATCACTTTCGTAAATTTCAAGACTGCAGTTGAGAGGGATTTATACGGTACATTAGAATAGTCGTTCTGTACGCATTCGAAATGCTCGGGTGTATCACATCAAGGCGAAAATTCTTTAATTTGAAAAAAAATCATTTCGTCTGATTTTGCTTAATGTTGTTGCAATACTCAAGACTGATAGTTTTGAAGTAACTATAAAAATTATAACCAGTTTATGAAACCGATAAAATTTCGGCCACGTTTACCACAAACGTTTTTCAAAAGACCAAAATCTAAGAATTTTGGATTATTAAATATTTGTTTTGTAGTATCAATTAAGGTGTCCCTAGCCAATCAGCTCTCTTGATTATTACGGTCGTGTACGCGCACCGATCACAAATTTATTGCTGTAATGGATAGCCTGTTCACTACGAAGAGGCAGAAAGAACAGAAGGTATACCGAACTGTTATTGATAGTTTGAGGAATCTGTACTTTAAATACCTTTATCCACTTGAAAGTGCTTACAAATTTCATGAATTTCATTCACCTGCGTTGGAACAAGCGGATTTCGACTCAACACCTATGGTCCTACTTGTTGGCCAATATTCAACAGGCAAAACCACGTTTATCCGCTACCTAATTGGAGAAGATTTCCCGGGTATGCGTATAGGTCCGGAGCCCACCACGGATAAGTTTATCGCTATTATGCATGGCGAACAATCTTCAATCATTCCCGGAAATGCCCTCGTTGTGGATCCTAAAAGGCAATTTCGTCCTTTATCATCGTTTGGCAATAACTTTTTGAACCGATTTCAATGTTCTCTTCTCAACAACAAGGTTCTTGAGGGAATTTCCCTGGTAGACACTCCTGGTATACTCAGTGGTGAAAAGCAAAGACTCGGACGTGGTTATGATCTGATTGGAGTTATCGAATGGTTTTCCCATCATGTTGATCGCATTATCTTGCTTTTTGATGCTCATAAGTTGGACATCTCTGATGAATTCAAATCGGTTATCGAGGCCATTAAGGTGAGCTTAAATGTCACTTATTTTTACTTAAATTCATGCAGTTGTACCATTTGGTTTGAGATTGAACTGTAATGTAAGAAATCCCTTCCAATTATAGTTGGTTATCTCATATGTACGTGCACTCATGTTGTATACTATTTTGGAAACCAGTTCATCATTATTGCATGGATTTTTTTATCAGTTAAGTGTATTTTCACTTTGATAGGGTAATGAGGATAAGGTTCGCATTGTCCTTAACAAGGCTGACATGGTTGATTTCCAACAACTAATGCGTGTTTATGGTGCCCTGATGTGGAACCTTGGAAAAATTTTGGGTTCTCCTGAGGTCGCCCGTGTCTACATAGGTAGCTTCTGGGATCAACAACTCCGTTTTGATACGAACCGCCGTCTCTTCGAGGTTGAACAGTCTGACCTCTTCCAAGATCTCCAGAACCTTCCGGCTTATTCTACTATTCGTAAGCTGAATGACCTCATTCGTCGTGCCCGCCTCGCTAAGGTATACTGACATAGAAACTTTGGCTTTTTTAATTTGTCGTGTTGCTTACTAGGTTCATGCATATATTATCTCCGAGCTTCGTCGGCAAATGCCCGCTCTGATTGGCAAGGAGACCAGAAAGAAGGAACTGATAGCCAACCTGCCTGCGATTTACGAGAACCTCTCTTGTACTCACCACATCTCCATTGGCGACTTTCCACCGATTGAGAAGATGAGAGATATTTTGGCTAGGCAGGACTTTAGATCTTTCAGCAATCTTCAGCCCAAACTCATCGCTGGTGTCGATAAAATGCTCTCTGACGACATCGCCAAGCTGATGCAACTGATTCCTCATGTAACTCCTCTTTTACTTGTTTTGATAGAGGATAGAGAGGCCGTATTGATAAATGCAAGATTGGTCCAAGCATGACCTAACGGGGATCTCTTATGAAGTCTCTTTATTATTTTTTTATCTTAATCGAGGCTCCGGGTGCTTGCAATGTGTTGATTTTGTGCGATTGTCTCTACTACCTTTCAGTTAGTTAAGTTTTTCGTCCTGTAGTTCACGCTCGCTTTATTACAAGCATACAGGTTCTCCAGGTGAAATCGTTCCTTTCTCGCTTTTATTCCTCTTGCCTCTTCACCTATTATCGCGAAGTCCCTGTTTGACTGCTCGAACTTTCAATTTCCAATTGCTTCATCAAATTTTAATATCAAGTGTGACTCTTTTTTGATTTAGATTTTCCTCTTTTTTACCTACTTGATTTTCAATGTTTTGTAATTAATAATTCGCTTTCGGTGCATGGGATCATCATTTATCTTAACGCTATTCAATTCTGAGAAATGTAAACAAACCACCTGATGAACAAACCGGTCATTCTGTTTTTTTTTGTGTCTCCTTGCTTTATACTAAACCGAAGCGCCCAGGTCAATGTCGTTTCGTCCCCATACGAAGCTTGAGTTTCTGACTCACGAAGGGAGTACACTCCGTTCTCCTGATTGGGTGTAAGTGTTTGTATAACCATCACAACCCTGATCATAGAGCTTACTAACTTCACGTGGTGGCTATGCCCCCGTGACTCAATCGTTCCCTTTCAATCCAGAGACCGATTTCGCTGTATTTGAAGTTATTTGCACTAGGATCGCACTCATGCCCGCATTGGTTGATGTCACATTCATTGTTCGCGGTTTTTTAGGCTAAAGGCATTATTTTAGATATGCTCCTCACAGCTGGAGGCAGTATCTTTTAATAAACTTGCCTTAAAAGGCCGCACTGTTAAATGTTTTTTGCCAAAGACATCGAAGATGAAGTCGTTTCAAATAAGGCTGTCGGCTGCTGTGTGGCGCTTATAGTCTGTGCTTATTTTTTGACTGATGTTCCCAGCAAAATTCTCTTCAGCACTACGCATGAATCACCCTCAACGAAGGTCCGATGCTTCGCTACTTCATTGGCGCCTCTGCGCAGATGAACTGCTCACTATCAAGATCACCTAGGATTGATTTTTTTAGGCTTTTTCACCAAATTCCGTTTATTCTCTTAACTTTTTTGTTGGCGTCCTAAATGCATTCTTGTAGCTTTTGGAGAACATTTCATTTGAAGTAATGTTGATCTTGGTAGTTTATGTTCGTTGTTTCAGTCAGAAGTGTAAAGTTCTAATTTGTAAGATTTCTGTCCAACTAATATTTTAGATAGGAGTGGGGTCTTTAATACCCTTGCGTTTTTTGTCCAGGAGCAGAAGGCTGGTTCGGAAGCCTTCCGTCCGCAAGTTGAAGGTGGCGCCTTTGACAACAGTGAGACACCTTTCGGCTATGGAATTTCCGAGGGTATCAATCGCGGCAAGTTTGAAGGCTCTTGGATTGTTGAACGCGAGGTCCCTGAAGCCTACGAAGTAAGCATTCCTTCTATCTATCCTTTTTCGTATCCCAGGAGAGTTAGTTTTTACTCAGTTTTGTAGTTCGAGCCTTCACCTGTTTATACCTAGTTGGCGTTAAGCTGTTTGGTGCTGTAGGCGTTCACTTATTTGTCGTCATTACGAATTCGACTGCCACCTTAGAAGCCACTCAAATGCTTAGTTTATTCAATTTTTGGAGGAACTGAAAAAATCCTTGCACGTCAAATTATAAAACATGCCTAGAATTTTAACCTATTCTAACCTAAACTCTTGATAAAGACTGATTTTTGCACTATCGCCATCCTGATTCAGTCCCAGTAGTTGTACGATTTTCAACTTAGTCTGTAATAGTTTAAGCCCTAATCATCACTCGTGCTACTCTCTCAGATTCAGTTATCATCCGGCGACCTTTTACTTTTTTCAGCGCAGTTGATCCACTTTGCATGTAAAGGCGTATCATTTTAATAGCTATCATCTTATAATATACCGAGCGGCTGGCTTATTTGGCTCGATAGCTACAATGGTCGCACACCGAAGGTCTTAATTTTCGGGATTCAGAAGGCAGGACCCTTTTATTTGTTGTTGTTGGTGTTGTAAACAACCTCTGGCGTTTACTTGAAAAAACAGATTTTGCTTCAATAACTCTTAACCGTCAAAATCTTTCAGCTTTCATTTCATTTTGCCTTTGTTTGAACTGGCAAGCTCGATCTTGTTGACTTATTGAATTCGCTAACATAACCTATTTTTTCGGAACAGATTTTCAAGAAACTAAATACCATTGACGGCAAGATTAGTGGAGAAACTGCACGTGTTGAAATGCTGAAGTCCCAGCTGCCTGCAACTGCTCTGCGTCGTATTTGGACTTTGTCAGACATTGATAAGGACGGTTTCTTGAATGCTGACGAGTTTGCATTGGCGAGCTATCTTATTAAGTTGAAGTTGGAGGATAATGAACTACCAGCCTTTCTTCCGAATCATCTCTATCCGCCCTCGATGCAGAGCTTCAAGCCAGTAGAAGATGGAGTAAGTAATGACCGCTCCACCCGACGCATTCCAATTTCATCCAAGGTCCCAAATTCAAATGGTGGTGATGTTTGATTCCCCTTAATCTAATCTTTCGTCTACCCTTTATTTTCTTTTCTAACTCTTCACAACAACGTAGTCTCCTTGCTTTCTTGTTGGCCTGATTCAGCAGCATGTGCTACCCACTTCTTTTCTTTTCTATATGTAATCTCTTGATTTTCAAGCCAGACTTCGTTGACCTCAGGCGAGATACATGTGTACTGCTTGGGCTTGTGCCTCTATTGTTGTCTGCACCCATTCCCTGCTTGCTTCCCTTTATTTCCTATTGCTCATCTATTGTTGTTTTGTAATTTGGGTAGATTTGGGTTGGAATAAATCGAATGAGGGCTCTTCTATTCTCCCATAGGAAGAAAAGGCCAAAATAGTTTACAAAAATGGCGCTTCATAATCCAGGGAAAGTATATCTCAGTCATTTCCATAATACGTGGTCATTTTTTAGTACTTTCGAGTTTCAGCAGCAAAATAACATGGCGTGTGAGTGCTCCTAATCGTCTTAAGTGCTTCCGGGACGAATATTCGTTCTAAATCACGAGGAACAGCTTCTGAAATTAATCGTCAAGTTGAATAATTACTTGGTAATAGTGCGAGTTTTCAACCCTCAATGCACTCAGATGAGGAAGAACTCCGCAAGTGCTTCTTCGGGATCATTACTTTTAGTCTTCCTTTTCTGCATCTGATGATTTCTACATTCTTGCCCCTAGGTGGGTAATGATATCATTCAGACATCTCGCTTGCTACTTCATTATATTCACCAAAAGGAGAGGCAGCTACTCGGTGCTAGGATCTAATGTTCCTTCAATTTTATACTGGACCAAGAAATTGGTTACTTCATGTCACTGTGAGTCCATAATGCCATAGTACAAGATGCTTTGGTGAGTGGAATTGATTATTGACCTTTTCGAGTGATCTCGAATAAACAACTGTCGATTCAACTATGATGTATAGGTGGAAGAGTCTAATTCCCCGTTTTCCATGCATGTGAGAGCATTACAGGAGATCGGATTGAACGAGCCCACAATGGAGTACCTGCATATCGTCAAAGTCTATTTCAGTTGTCACGTGTTTAAACTTGGATTCAAAGAAAGTTCGCTTTATGGCTTTACCTTGGTAGTAATCAGGCTCGATCCCCCAAATCACTGCCCCTTTTCGTCAAGCAAATACTAATCGCTCTCGATGGTATGAGAATAAATTCATGGACACCAGTGATTCAGTTAGCTTTGAAGAGACCTGATAAGATCTCTTCACAATTTCCCGTCGGACCGCTAGGAGACGGATCTGAAGTTAATTTTCGGATTTCGAGTAGAGTCTTCTCCACTTCACTCAGTTCTCTGTGTGGGACAATGAAGTTCTGAAATTAGTCACTTAATGACGTGTTTCAGTCAATCCCGAGATCAAGCTAAAGCGGAAAATGTTTTACTCTCGAAAATTTTATTCTATTTTATTTGATCAGTCGTAATGCAAGCTGCTGCTCTCAATGATCGGTTCGACGGATTGGTTGAGATTTTGAGAAATTGTAAGTTACTAATACCCATAGAAAATCGCAGATAAATTCAAGACATTCCTAGCTTCATCAGCAAGGCATTTATATATAATTAGACACACCTGGATCACTCATTCTGAATGAAGATGCATTCAGGTTAGTTCCAACTTTAGTATAGTGTGTTCAGCCACCATGATCGAATCCCATGGAGAAGGAGACCACCCATAAATATGCAGCTGTGCTACCCTTAAGACAGTAAATTTCTGAGAGGTTATGATTATAAACCAATTAATTTTCGACAAAATAACGAGGATTAGAGCATGGCAAGACCACAGAAGGCTAAAAGTGGGTTACAAAATGGAGATTTGGGGGGGGGGGGGGGGGGGGCCAATTGGTACCATTAATTTTGAGTCCCACTGGATTTTCTATGGAGACTTCGAACAGATAGTTTCCCTCGCAGTCACAGTGGCTTGGACTACCAAGCGGTTGGAAGCTAAATCTTAACCGTCAAGGTCGGACCAATCCCTCTGAAGAAGCCCATGTGACCTGATGCCTTTACTGCTCTAACGATCGCTGGATTGTGCACAAACAATCCCGCCAGTAAGTGAAATGCACCTCAAAAACAACATAACATTGATAATTGGACCTTGTTTGAAAGCGATACCTTGTTTTTTGGATCTTATTTTAGTTGTCAACTGAAAATAACTGAGTATAATTATTAATGGATAAAATGAAAGAGGTTATGGAAAATTATTACAAAAAGATGAATAATAAACCCAAGGTTGGTTCTCAACACTTTTCAGTTGGATCGTTTTGGATCTTTCCGTTGAATCTACAATCGACATCCTTTGCTTACCCTTGGAAACGAAAATGATGCCCAAACGTCTACAGTAAGTGGACAAGCAATAACCATTCGTGTTGCGTGCTTTAAAATACAATCTCCAGAGTATCTTCTGCGCATAAAGATTATATTGCAAAGATGGGCACAAGAACCAATCATTAAATCATTCACTTGGATCTTTAGTCAAAATAAATGCGTTTACGGGCCCACAAATGACAAGTCGAAACGTGACCACTTACTTTAGGATGTCACGCGGTTAGAAAAGGAATTTCAAAGGTGAACGAAACCACAATTGTGATTTGATCTATTCATTTAGTCCTCTCTTTCATGAATTGACTTAAACTTCGGATCCTATTTTGAGATTCAGTTTCCATCCTTCCGTTTGATTTAATGGGTGGCAATATTGAAAATCTCCTTTTAAATACCAGTAGACTTTGTCTGCCTTTAAGTACCTGGATGTACGAAATGTTTCACTTCTTAAGACTCCATCGCTGGTGAGCATTTCCTATATCTGTTCATTCTTCTTACTGTAGTAATCTTGTGCACTTTAAACCTTAGTAGAATGCATCTCTTTTTCGTCGAATTTTTCGATTTAACACCTAATGGTTATTACGGATTAGTTTTGGTCTACTAGATGTGGTTCGGTTAATATACTGTGGATACTTAATTTAAAAGTAGATTTGTCTCTCGTCAGTTCCCCTCGGCAATATACATGGCCAACTCCATTGCCCCATTCGATGTGGATCATTCTGTTCACTTTTGCTAGACATTTTATTCAGCACTGTCTTTTTCAAGCCTATTTGAAGCTTCTGCTTACATATACTTCAGCTGTTTAACTAACCAGCATTTTTAGAATACATTAACATGATTCAGTCAGCGTTTCCTAGACGATTTCGAAGTCTTTGGTCAGCTTCCATGTCAGTATTGCTTGGCCGAAATTACTAGTGAAATCAATTCCAGTTTCTGGTAATTGGGGACTAAGATATGTAAATTAGCATTTCCACACCAAAAATGCTACCTAAGTGGCTTTCTTTTTCCTGCATTAGAAAGTTCACGTCTTCTTTAGATTAGTTGTCTCGATAAAGGATGAAATACCAGTGTGAAATGCTCGGAACCGTTGACACATTTGGTTTTCTCGTAGGAGTATAAAGATATAGCATTTGCTATAACCGAATACGTAATTACATTTCAATAATAAAGCCAAAACGGTATTCACGCTCATAAAAAATGGTTCTAGGTGTTTGTTTATTGAACGATCAATGTAAGATTAAACACCTTTTATAAATACACATAGTACCTTCTGGTAATAACAAAATGATCAAGCTCTGTTGCAATTTGCCTTCCTCATCTCTCTCCATTGGGTGCAGATCTTTTTTGAAACACTTGACATTCACCATTTAGGACTTCTTTTAAGTTGAAGAGACTGAGGAATAAAATATTTTGCGACTATTGCATCTGATTTAAGTCTATGTTTTCTGATTATCCAAGTCTTCACCAAAGTGTAATTGTGCCTCAACCCCCCTCCTGAATGAGAATGGAGGTAGAGGGAGGAAGCAGAAGACTTGTCTGGTGAAAGCGTTTGCCACCATTCGCTTCCTTCTTGGACAGTCACAACATTTGGAATGCTTTTTTCGAGGACTCTTCGTTTCCTGACCTTCCAAATTCTTTCCCGATAGCGGTATCGAGTCAGCTGAACAATCTCTATAATCCTTTGAGCAAAGTTGATCTTTTCATTAAAAATAATCAACATTGTTTATCATCTTGCTCAATGATTCAATAAGTCAATATTGTGAACTTTTGCAGCCTCGAAAAGTCAGTTTTTTCAATCTTCTAGTGAAAACTAGATCGCAGAAGATGATAACTGTTGACTTAATTGCTGTATAACAAATATTTATTATTTGAAGGCACTATTAACAGCCAATTGGTAAGCTCACCAAAAGTAAATCTGACGTGCCTGTATATCAGATTTGATATGATGGTTCAATAAGAGGGATTCAAATGCGAGTGGTAATGCTCATTGAGCATTCGTCTATGATTTTTCAAAAGTGTTGAGACAATCAGCTTTTTCTAGGCGACTTCAATCATTGCTCTTTTCTCTTTCAATACTAGTCCCGCTTCTGGTTTACTCCAGACGTCTCACAAGAATAATCCTTGTCTTGGGAAGTCAAAGAGACATTATCTCTTTAAGAAATTCCGCCACTGCGGATCAATGAAGAAAGTGTGCACCAGGGAAGTCCATGTTTAAAACGAAAAGTTCGCTGTCCACAAATCAAATTTTGAATCCGACACATCCAAACTGATGTCTGTAACTGAAAATCCTGTGACTGTCGGATCACTTAAACTTGAAAGATCAAAACAAAAGCTTAAACTGAGATCCAAATTATGCAAGACGCTTTAATGAGGTTGTTAAACTGAACAGTTTTCAAGAAACCAAACCTTTGGTTTTTCAAGGATGTTTCCTGAAAGACCACAATGACGCCCTCTATCTCTTTGACTGAATGAAATATGAGTACAATGGCACTGGAACCTCTGGCTAGGATAAAGAAGAGCCAAATGAATGAAAAAAATTTAAAAGCTTCGACTTTATTGTCCTATAATACGTTCTTTTAACTCTCTGAGTTTCTCAGACTTAAGGTAAATATGTATTGCACCAGAATATCTTGAGGATTTACACTGTTAATGATAAATATTATCTTTCAAGATCAATGGAAAGTCTATTTATGTTTATTAAATGTTAACGTTTTATAGAAGATTTTGCTAATATAAATATGATTCTCTGACAATTTATGTCCTTATCTTTTATGGTGAATTTTAACAGCTCTAAACTAGTGAGTATTCAATTCATTAAATTACTGGCAGTTTGTATTATAAATGCCACCATAGCCAGCATGTGGGGGTAGTTCTGCAAACTCCTTCAATCTCAGCACCAACATCATTAGCCCGTACCTAAAGGGATTAATGCGTCTGGAAATATGGTCCTGTTTGTCATATCTTCAATTCAGTTCCGACTCTAAACCTATTTTTGTCTCTTTGTGCCTTATTATTGGAGGCTGTGCGTTAAATGATTCCAGTTCGGATGATATTTTCGCTAATGTGGCTGAGTTAATAGAACTAGCTGTTAATCTAGCATTTAATGTTAATTGACATCACAGTTCAGGGAACTTGGGCTCCAGAGAATAGTGTTGAAGATCATACCTCCAAAGCAGATGCTGCCAGACAATATGCACGGAGATGGTCTGAAAAGAATGGTAGCCTAGGACAATTTTAGGCATGAAAGCTATGCATGACCCAACCTATAATGAAAATCACCTGAAGCTAGCTTTCATAGATCTATGCCTTTGTAACTCTACTGGATTCTCGTGTATAAAACCCACTGTTATATCAGTGCACCTGAGACTCGCTTTTGTATGAGCTCATAGGAGGTACATTAAATTAAGGACATTAAATTAAAATAGATGAACATTTAAAAGTGGTGGCGACTTATTTTTAAAAACAAATACGGTTTAAATAAAATTGACCGAATGACTTTATTTCAATTGCGGAAATTTCATGAGTTCAAGCTTTAATCTTGATCGGGAATTAGCAGCCATATGATGCTCAAAAAAACTGCCCTTTGGATTCAATCTCGGATCATGTGCAAAAGCCGACAAACTCCACAAGTACTGCGTCAGTGCGTGGTGTCAAAGTAGACGTAGGATATACCCTGAGTGAATTATTGTGTCGAATTCACCCAGACATATGGGCCATATTAGCTAATGTGATTATTTGGAAGATACTGAAAACTCGGGGGTTCGGCTTGCAATCTTGAATTTGACGGGTTCCTTATCGATATTCGCTCACCTGTTCCCATGCGGATTGGGCTTTATCCAATCATAGAGTTTAGCTGGGCGCCTTTACAGCGATTGGGAGGAGAAAGCGTCACAGTTAAATTTGAACAGTATCACTTACTTTTTTGTTCCCCCTGAGTGACAGCCGACTTCCATCCTGATGTCCTACTTTGGCTTCAGTTATCATTTCATAGAATTAAGATAATTTTTTTTAAAAGCATGTGCTTCACATACACCAGTCGAAGAACTATTGCAATTCGAGTCTCTTTTAACTTCAACTGCTGAAGGCACGATCATTACCACAACCTCTGTTAGATTTCAGAATAGATCTAATGGTTGATAGTGAACTAAATTTATCTGTTGCACACAAATGTTCAAGTTCAATAGGGTTAAGACTTCAGACGCTTCCTCAAGTCAGTAGTATTAGCAGTGAAGTGATACTTTATTAAGTAAAATGCCAAATTGGTATTCCAGTCCGATCAAAGCATCGATTAAAAGTTTGAATATCGTTGGGAAAGGAAGATGTCAAATGATCGACAGTGCTGGTAACTTACAAATTTCATATTTTGAAACAAGAAGTGCAAGTTAGTCACTAAACGATTTTGCGGTGTAGCCTTATTCCTAACGATTTGCAGACCGTCAATACGGCAGTAGTCGACCACAACAATCACGCTGGCATCATTGTTCAACTGCTGGGAAGGTTTTCATCTCGAAACGGTACCAATTGCTAGAATTTGATTTCAAACTGGCTATTTGATGGTTCTAATAGTAAGGGAAAGTAAAGATTGGCCAAATCGTTTGAATGCGAAACCGAATAGTTTCATTTAAGTCCTCCTCACCTACTGTCCGAAGACACCGAGATGGATTCATCTTAGAACAACCACCTCCTTAGGTATTTCACCCGCCCCTGGAGTCCTCTTTTCACCCTGACGCCTCGTATCTCGTTCCCTCTCAAGGAACATTAATTATTACATCGACAAAATTGTCAGTCATTAATACTTGCATTCGTTGTACTCGCTAATCACCAGCCCTGCTCGTCTAGGAGGCCAATGTTGCCTCAATACTATGAGGGGGGAGGATTGGTTTTCAGCAGCAAAGTATGAAATCGGATTACAAAATTTGTTTGCTATGTTGGGATACTAAGAAGTTTCCGCATGCTTCTACCAGACAATATCCTACTGCATATTTTGACCTCAGAGGAAAGTATGGGGATTGAACTCATTTATTTGAGTCCTTTTTCAGTCATGTTTAATGGATTTAACCTTGTGTATTTTGATAAAATTACTGTCCGCTCTATTATATTAAACTTGCAGTTCTGTCTGTTATCTTGACATACAATCGGCTTGAAAAGGTAAAGAGTTGTCAAAAATTGTGGGCACTAATTAATATTTTGAATATTTAATTGTCAAATTTAGGAAAGAAATACGGTATTATTTTGGTTATGGTGTCTCGTTATTGCCGAAGAATAGCAGAAATGGAATGAGCCACTCAGATACAAACATGGGGCTCACTTTATTGCAGTGTGGTTGGACCTTTTTTCTATTGGCTGATTATTCTGGCCTTCTCAGAGTTCTCCAAGTCCCCAGTCTTTGAAGGGTCTGATGTTCCTTTATACTAACACGAACAGGTGAGAATTGGATTTGTCGGTAATGCGGTTGTTTTGCTGGTTCTTATCCCCTTTTTTTATATAATCGTCAGCTTCCAATTACTCTCTCCCTGTGCGCAACGACAAAAGGCACCGATCACCGCTTTAAAGGTCGACTATTTTCGAATTTGCTTGTAAAAGAAGAAGAATGAGGTTATTTGAATTGCCTAAGGGTCTTCGGTTACTTTGTAACGATATTAACGGTATAATGTTCTTGTTTGATTACGAAAACAATATTCACGAGGAAGTCACGCGGCTCTACGATTAGCTTACATTTGTACTTTTCTTGATCTGTGCTGACGTGAAAGTGGCCTGTAATCGTTATCATAGCCACCGTTGTCAAAGCGTTATCTGATACATCAAACGCAAAATCAGAAAGACCAAATGAGCCAAAGAGGCATGGTCTAATCAGAATGATGTCGCATAACACAGAGAAAATGATCTTGCACCACTGCCTAAATACAAGTCGTGTGTTACCTTCCGTCAATGTTCATGGTACTTAAACCATCTCAACTTTCTCTTTTGAAAATGGGGTAATTAGCGTTGTAAAAGGGACAATCATACCATCAAACACTATTTTAAGGAATGATACCTCCGAGGAAGTTGCAGCATATAGCTAAAAAGCATTGAAGCGGGAACTGAAAAACACTGCTGCTGAAGGGATCGCCATGCTCAAGGACATTCTCCCATTCTCGGTTAAACGATATTGATTCTGAATAGCACTTATCCCGGTGACGCCTGTGGCTGACCTGCCTCGTAGTCAAATTTGGCCAACAGCAATGGAAGGTCTTAAAATTTTTTGTCTTATAAAGTGGTCCGGATTTCAGACTCGTCAACGCCGTGGTAGCAGAGAGATGCTTTTTTTGACGGAGTGCTTTGTTCACGGGTAGAACATCGAAGAAGACGCTAACAGAGAATGAGATACATAAGGGACCTGTTCCGGGACTACATCTCCCTACTATTGCCAAATGCGGCAAAAAAGTTCAAGAAGGACACCGCATAAAGACGAGTCGAATAAAGCTATTGAGCGATGCTCTATAGTTCCCAATGGTTGGATTCTTCCCCGATCTTTCTTCTCATAAATCACAGCTGAGAGTCAGTCTGGACTCGCCTCATCATGAAATAAGTAGCAATTGGCATTAGGAACAGGAAAAATAGTATGAAAACTGGTGCAAAATTTGCTTAAGCAGGAATTTCTAACTTCTTGGTGACCCACAGCGTTTCCTGTTACCGGCCATAACTTGGGTATCTCAACAACCAACTCACCCTGCTCAAATCAGTAGCTGATCAAATCAAGTAATTCAAACCAATGTAGAGCTATATTTATTGAAAATTCCCGCATGCTGAACTGTTTGGGCCAATTAGAGCAGCCACTGAAAGGTTGGGGTGGATGCTGATCAGTATTCTGGTGATATTTTAATCTTGGACTATTCGTTCCAAGCACTAGCATGATGAGCACTGCAAGCTCTTTAGTTGCGCTGTTTGTCCGCTACTTTTTTACAGGTCAGGTCGTTGCACCCAATAATCTCCTCGTTTAAAGGTCACTCTAACAATAGATTAAAACATTTGTTGAGTTCAACCGGAAAATATTTGACTTGCACATTAATCAGTGTGTACACTTTACTGTATTTATATGAAAAATATGGAGCGAAAATTTAAAAAACTTGACTATAATACCCGACTTGTGTAAATTATATTTGCTACTAAGTTTTTAGAAATTAAAGTGTTTGACACTTGCAGATTTACAAGATACATGAGTTCGTGAACTATATAGCTCCAAAATTACTTCTTCCATGGCCGCTAAAATTACTACATATTCTATCATTCGGTCTTACTCGGCCCTATGGAAAAGCATCAATCCCGAGAGTGTAACATAAGCTGGTTACGAGGCCGAAAGTATAGTATGAACAGGTACTCTTCCTAATCTTATCGGTGCATCTTTCATCAGCCTGATCAGTCCTTCTGAGTGAGTTAGGTTTTCGGATCAAAAGACGGACTAGTTTCTAGGAATATTAGGGGCATCTAAGATGAACATTGAAGCGACTGACGAGAGAGGGACAAGTCGGTAAGGGATATAATTGAAAGAAATTCGAGGTGTTTGATGAATGGTCTCCTCTTGGAACTCTGCGGACTCGTTCCTCATATTTTTTTCAATTTCTATTCCATAAATGAGGAACAGAGCTAAATTAGCTACTTCACAATTTAGTTATGGGTAATTTCATTCACACATGAGTTATCAGAACCGGAATGTTTCTGATCAAAATTAGTTAAGATCTGTGATGACTGATAAACTTTGGGTACCTACAATCATTTAATCCTTTAGTATGAAAATTAAAATGTAAAAGGTAAAAAACTAATAGCACTTATTAAAATTTTTCAGCACCTATTGCTATCTATGTAGTTTAAGTAGACCTTATTTTTGGCTTTTATTATACCTGGTACTTGAATTTACAAAGCTTCGCTTGCAGTCATTGTTGTTCAGTGACAAATGTGGATTCCCTTTGCTAACTCATTGTATAGATATGGATAAAATAACTTGCCACCGCCTTTGAAGTACACTTCATCTGTTTACCCTGACAGGCGATACGAATCAAATGCCAGTTACTATTTAGAGTTTAGTTAATTATTATGCATAAAGGTTACAACTACCAATGACATTGTACCTATGCAAGCGTTGTGTTGCTCAGGCTCAAAAAACATCTAAGATGCTATGTGACTTAGTCTTAATCATGCACTTTCTATTATTGTAAGCTGTGCTTCCACTCCTTGTGAATGCGTTGATACATGCACAAACTCAGGACGTAACAGCGTTTGCAGTTGATTGCGTCAGAGAAGTTACGCCGGACCTCTGCGTAAAATTCCATCATACACGATGTCAAATTGCAAACGGTCGCATAGCTACTTAAAAATTAACTGTTTTTTTTTTCGTGATGCATTTTGAGACCATTAATACCTTCTATGTATGAGACTGTTCAAATCCATTTAGTGACAAGTGTAAGCGTGGTCGGGTTGATCCAAAAGAGAGTTTCGCATTAGCTGCCAAAATAGTGCCAAACTTGCCGAACCACAGGGCTGTAAATCAGTTAATATGTTAAAAGGCGCGAACTATTCGTATGAGCGGCAGATTAAATGACGCACAATCGCATTTGGTTTTCCCTTTTTGGACATCAATTACTTTTGAATGTCCACTAAAAAGGGCAAATACTCAACTAGTAAGTTGAATACCAATAAAGAAATCCAATGCATTTTACTCTTGCATAGAAATGCTCGGGCCCTGGAAGCGTTGACTGCATCGCCTGGCAATATCGGTATGCATTCGTTCAGTCTATCTTGAATTCCGTTACCACCAAATTGGCTGAACTGTCACTTGGTTCAGGTCAGACCATGCACATGGTATTCTCAGGAATTCGAGTTTCGCTACCCATTTCATACTTTTACCAATATCAGTTCATTGAAATAGGTTTAGGAACGACGACCGTGTTATGGTGGATCACTTATTTGGGAAGTGATAAACAGAATTTGTTTTTAAGACAATAACTCCAAAATACTCTTATTGTTGTCGCAGAGGGCAGTAGAACAAATTGTTATCAAGAATGCAAAGGAAAAACACCCATAAATAGGACCGGTTGAATCGAAATGTTCTTCAAGTGCCGATTTTGAGGCCATCTTCCATTTTAGTTTGAAAATGAACCTCCATTCACTTAGAGTTTTTCCTACTCGTGATCGCCTTCCTACTTGATTCAGTCCCTCACTCCAGAAAAAGTCTCGTGAAATGAATGTGTTAGCACTTCGAATGTCTCCTATCTACAACACAACGAGCACCCAAGCATCAAGATTCTTGAAGAGAGAATCTCTAATTGCGGGGGTTTCCAAATAATCTGCTTGACTATCTACAGAGAAGGACAAAAAACTGCCTAACCAAAATAGAAAGCTGAAGTTTGCTATCATTATAAAGATTGTACAATCCACAGATGCTTCTTATTCTCCAGGCCTGATTAAAAGTTACCAAATCATTTGGCTTTTGAAAAAAAATTATGCTGCCAAGGAAATACTCCGAAATCTTCTCGCTGACAAAATACTTGTACATTTTAGCATTTCGTTGCCAAAATAGTTAAAACTGACCCACAGATTATCGGGTCTTATGTTGCCTAACATTTTCGCCGAATAAAGACCGACAACACTTCCTATCATCACTGAAAAAAAAAACGATCGGAATTTGATTTATTTTGTCCCAAGCGATTGAGGTTAGTAAGAGGCTGGAAACTTACAAGCTTTAGGAAAGTACAAAGCACGTGTTTACGAGGCGAGTATATTTAATTCCTTGTGACAATTCAAAGGAGGGGGGTAGAGTAAAGGAGGCTAGAAAAACCAGTAGTTTTTCATCGTGGATATGGTAAGGTTATGGAGGGGGGTGAATAAGATGGAATGGAAGACTACGTCTTAGACTTACGATGACGCGCTGCCGGAGATTCGTCCGTGCGGTCACCGTCTTTTGAATCAGGAGATTTCACCTTTGTCCAACTGTTCTCTTCACTGTCGTCCAAAATGCAGTCCTCCTCTGTGTCCTGGACAATAGACAAGAGGTCGAGCGGGCAACGGTCTTAATGTTCTCATTAAAAAAGTGTTTCGACGCGGCAATAAGCTCTTTTATGAAACTAGAAGTTGATGATCGGTTTTGCTGTAATTACATCTACCCAAAAGACCATAAATCAGAAAAAAGAGGTATGAAACGAGCTCAATTTTTTTCATTCCAGGTTAAGCTCTGATATTCTGACTTTCACATCAAGATGCAAACTTCTCACAGATAGGTAGAACCCAGTCGTAACTAGATTAGACTTTGGGAGCCTCAAGTACAGCTCATTGTTAAGACCCTTGACACTCCTTAGAATTAAAATCGCTAAGAGAACAAGGGGCTAAGAAGTGTGAAAAACTCATTCCACATTGGAAGCTAAACGAGTACCTTCTTCTAGCTTCAAAGAACCGGACTTTGCCAGGTTATTTTCTGAAAGCATAGATGATACAACTTTGAGGGAACCAAATATTATGACTGTTACGAGTTGCCCATAGTCAGAACCAATAGCAGCGAATACATTGCAGGAGACGGCAATAATTAAGTAAATGTCTATAAAATGCGCTAACCAAACGAGCAATCTGATTTCTTTCCCAAAGTTCAGAGTTCTATTCTACTTGTGATTTCAACAGAACCATCAAGGCTGCATCCAAACGCGGGTGGCTTCGAGAAGTCATCAAAGTGTCTTAGGGGACGATTGTGATTTCTAATGCTGAAAATTGTAAAGGAAATGAAAAGCACTCAGAAGATGGATGAATATATAGTAGCGCTAAGCAAAGTAAAGATACATTGTTTTGGAAGCAATATCTCAAATCCACGGATTTAAGAAAGGTAGTGGATAAAAACCATACCAGCGAGGGACACCCCTATTATTGCACTAGTAGATAACCTTTTCTATAAAGATGTGGAAAAGCAAATTTAGGCACTAGATAGAGACTGATCCATAGCCAACTCAGAGCACTCGAAATAAAATATCTGAGTATGAAGGGTGTGGTCCAACGGGCAACTCAACTTCTAAGAGGGACTGCAAGACAAGACAATAAAATTGCGACACGTTAGAAAGTAGTCACAGTAGCACCATATATTAACTCTGTATTTGCAGTAAATGACTAGATCACGGGACACCAGAAAAAGAGGGACTTACGTTCTCTTTTGTAACAATGGGCTGCGGGGGTTCTCCCTCCATTCCAACGACGTTGAGAATTTGTGGTCGGGGAGGACAAAAGTATTCACAAACACAGACAATGAGCTGGAGAATGTAGGAAAACGATGATTAATTTACTGGGTGTTCAAACTATTGATGCCAATGAATTCCTACCATTCCCATAGCTGCTCCAGAGGCTAGCACACCAGTACCGACCAGAATTATCGACAAGGTTGCGGGAATACCATAATCAACCAGTGCTCGGTAGGCATTCTAAATAAAGGACAATGAGTATCGACATGAGCAGAAATTGCTCCAGTTTCAATCATCAACAGACACTTTAGGGTGAACATTAGATAAATTAGGAATTATATTCGGTTGGCGATAGGGCTCCCAACAGCGGTACACTTTAAATCTACTAAAAAAGGTAAAGTGACATTACGTTGATGTTTATCACTAAAACTATGGACGAAGAGATTTTGAGAGGACAGAGAGTAACTTCATAATGTAGAGCAGTATTCACAAAGTGAAATTTCGTGTACGAATTAAACAGATTCATGAAAAACAAAAATTTTATTTAAAAAATAAAAAAGTCACTCACGTTAACTGAAAGGCAAAGGCCAAGAAAGCGAACGAAGGCAGGGGTGCTAAAAAAACACATTCTGAATCAGCGAGTGAGCATGAAGGAGACAAGATATGGAAGAAAACTCACTAAAAGGCGTTTGGTGAAAGGGACCAGGATTCAGGCTCAATGAATTCGAACTCACGGTTCTGGATAAATTGTTCAAGCTCGCTAGCCCTTCGCTTTCCCTTAACAAGACGAAATTCACCATCTTTAACACTAAAAAGAAGAAAATAGACAAGATGAACAATAGAATAAATCTACAAATAATTTATGAAATGAGGCTGACTTACTGAAAGATAGTGGGAAGTGAAGTTATAGTAAAAATCATAGCTACAGAAGATTCAACAGAACAATCGAGTTCGGCAACTTTTATGTCGTATTTGGGGGCTATTCTGGCAAATTCCTTCCATTCAGGAGCGACAAGATGGCAGGCAGGGCACCACGGTGCAAAACTGAAATAATAAGCAAACTGTACATGAACTATTCACTAAATTATAAGCATGAACAGCATTGAATGAGAGATTCAAGCGTCAAACGCTTGTGAACAAGAAATGAGAGCATTAATTTTTATAAACGCACAAATAGGAAGAAAATCAGATAATAATAAGCAATCATTTACAATTCAACCATCCATCTGCCAGAGAGTATAGCAGTCCAATTATTAACATTTAAGCTCAAAGATTCTTGGGCAACAGCAGAAAAAACAGTCAATAAAAGACAAAATTCCATTGAAAGCAACATTTTGAAATAGCGCAGCTTTTGGAATAACTAAAAGACATGCACAAGGAATTGAATATGTAACCAAATGTACAAGAATATCCTTGCCTTTTAAAAAATTAAATAATGTATGAAATTTGATATTTAATAATTAAAAGGTAAAATCTTTGAAAAAACAATTTGGGCATATCTCACTTGTTCTTAGTAAATATTTCATTTCATAATTAGTATTATTTCAGATACTCATCTTTTTCAAGTCTCTTTAGCACAGTCTTAGATCATATTTAGTAACAAGTTTCTTGTTTATATTTACTACATTTATATTTGTGTCCTTGACAGCTGGCTCTAAAAGCATGGGCTTCGTTAGGTTGGTTTGGGCATTTGACGTTTTTTTATTTCGTCTGTGCGGGATTTAATACGACATTATTCGTGTCTGAGATAAATTTGAATTGTATTAATTAAATTCGCTACAACTAAACTTATTAAGTGTACGGTATCGATACACTAATTCAATAGCTTTAATTATATTAAACATGAGGTATCATTTTATTAAGCACTTACATTTATTCCAATTAGTTCGGCTGCTAAAGAATCTGATTCCACCAACTTTTTATGACACTCTGCTAAAAGTCTATTTGTATACTTAATCAGACCCATTAATCCGACCTTTTTTATCTAAACAACTTTGACTTCCAAAAGTCACCCTATACTTTGGCTTTTAGTTAAGGTTCTGGTTCTCTTTTTCGTTTCTTTGACTTTCATTTCTATTAGCACTTGGGTTATTGAGCTTTGCTAATTTTGGGTCATATTTATTAAGGATTAATACTTCTGTTGTGGTTGATTAGATACGTTGTTAATGCCAGAAGCCCTAATTTCTGGTGATTTCGTAACATCGTTTTAGTGCTGAAACTTGGAATCGTCTATTTAGTCATACTGCTGATCGTCTTGGTTGTTCGCTTGCGTATCGTATAAATTTAATTTTAACTCCTTCCCGTTGACGTGCATTTTGATGAATTTTGCAACTCTATTACGACCTTTACCCATATTAACTCACCGACTGCGTAAAATCCGATTGATTCTTATATTCGTGTGAGTTCTTGCTTTGTGCTGTAGCCTGCTATGAACGATTTTAAGTTTCACAATTTCATATTAATAGTCTTCACACATTCTCTTCATACTTCGTCTAATCCAATTATAAATATTTATGTCTAACGCAGTCACAAATAATCAATATCAACTTCACTTGCCAATCATTGTCTTCATTATTTTACTTATTGCATAATGTCAAAATTCGATATCTAATTGGCCTTTGAAATGCTACCCTTACTTTACGCTATTGCTTTGGTAGCTGGGGTTAGCCAACCACAAGTTCATTAAATTTGATGATCCAATTTGATCAAATTGTCTGGTTCGATGCATTTCTCCAAGCATTTTACCTTAGTAGCAGTTTTCTGGCGCTAATTACATTTCCGTGAACTGCGATATTTCCTATTCTTATGTAGATTTCTTTCTCAAAATTCAGTTCTCTTATGCATTTGATGGATACTCGACTGCGATGGCGTTTTATAAACACCACTCCATCACTCCCAGACAAACACCACTTGTAATTCAACCCCCCTCCTCCGCCCCAGCCTCCATTTCCTTCAGTCTGATGAGCTCCGATTGTGGAGATACATTAAAATAATTCATGCAATTATAGAATCAATTCGCCAAGCTGACTAAGTTGACACTTTTCGCTCAATCGTTATCTGGAGAGGTGTTCTTTTGCTTTGCTATTTTAAGCTCGAGAATCTCATATGGCTCTGAACACGCTCTTTTATCTCCACGTGCGATGTGATGATTTTTGGATGATTTTGTTTCTCAGAGTATTTGATTGAGCGTCCAAACCATAGTCTTTGCGATTAAGGTCCTAATGAGTCGATTTCAAAACTTATTGATAAGATGGACCAGGCTTTGTTATTAAATTTGCGGTATTCGCATCTGAATATCCATCTTAAACCTCTGAAGCTGGCATGAGATCATTACCGTATGCCGCGTATTTCTAATTCAGTAAAAAATAAATATTCTTATATGCTGCATACCGTGCAGTCTGGTTTGTGGATGACCACTACTTAAATTAACAAAGTCAACTGAAAGGGTTGAATCCAACAATACACCCAGCCCTCATATCGAATCTCCTCAAATAAGTATCAGCTTACGCTTTCAATCTTCAACGCATTAGTGGCTTAACTCTCTTCTCGTATCACATTGTCCTAATATATAAACAATATTTCATCGCGACTGAAGTGTCTACTGCTGCACGTGGAACGCAGGAGATGAGGCGCCCCCTCAACGAAGTTTGGCCAAACTCTTGGGCGTCGAATCCGATCCCCATCCTGATATTATTTTCCTTGGGTAAGTCATTTTTCTAGACTTTTTCCCAATTCATCAGTTTACAAGAAGTTGTTCGTTCTGATGAGTGGTACGAGGCCCTCCGAAACGTCATGGCTCCAGCAAATTATGTTCTCGTAAGCACTCATCATTTCTTCCCTCAGTTCGTCCTTTTAGATCAAACAACGAAACTGCTGGGCGATTTGGATTTACGCTTTCGTGAAACGTTACCTTCTTCCCGCTATCAACAATATTGAATCTGAATTGACCGCATTCGGTTATGCGGGTATTATGGTAGATTCGACTACTTTTCTACGACGTATTTCGTATTTAAGGGCAATAAAGGGGCATGCAGTATTCGTTTTGAAGTCTGTGGCGTCGACATGGCCTGCGTCTCTGCGCATTTCACTCCACATACTGAAAAATTAGATGATCGAATAAACGTAAGTTCTTGGGTCCCGTTATATAACATATAACAATTTCAGGATTATCGAGATGTTCTAAAGGATCAGACATTTCGCGATCCGGAAGTTAATCTTTTGATGGATCATGAGTAAGCTGTTGCAGCGCCAAATTATTTTATTGCGTATTCGTGTGATCGACCTGGCCGTGTGACCCCAATGTGTGACGTTTTAGTTACGTTTTCTGGATGGGAGATCTCAACTTTCGAACTGAGGGTCTAAAAAAAGGCGCAGTAGAACGACTGATTGCGTCGCAGAACATAAAAGAACTACTTAAATTTGATCAGGTATGTGGTTCTACCAGAGGTGTTTTTGTTTAATTTGCTTTTTTTCTTGATAGAAATATGATATCTGATGTGCAAGTTGTAACAAGGTGGTTTGAGAAAGTCAAACATTCTCTGTAACTTCTGTGTAAGCTGCATTTGAGTGGTATTGATGTATCGGCCTTGATCCGTTAATGCGTTTCGTTTTGGTCATGTGTAAAGAGTCACTGAAGTCAACAAACAGATACGAAAAAGTCAACTCTTTGAGATAATCACTTGCATTCCTGCATTATCACGAATTTCTCAGTATGATCCGATACCAAGGGTAACTATGGTATTAAAGTGATCGTCTATCAGCTTATGTGGATAGTTAGACCGTTGCGCTCTTGTTCGACTTTCTGGATGGAGTAGCTTGATCACTTATTGACTGTGCATATTAGTTGATTATTGAAACTCACGCTGCTTGCTTAAAGTTTTGGCCGATTCAGACAGATACATCTTGCGAATCGTCATATGTATAGAAACAAAGGGTTTATTTGTAACCACAAGTAAGCCCTTTTTGAAATACATTACCGAGTGTTAGCATTACCCTTGGTTTAATGAACGCTAAGGAATTCTGCAGCTTTCAGTCTCGGAAGAGCTAAGACAATAGGGCAATCAGTCGTTGGAATACAAATCTCTCCTTCGATATTCCACCTCGCCTCGTGTCGGGCTTGACTTCAATATGAATTCAAGCCTGGCACTCACTTTACTCTTCCGGAATTGCCGTTCGTGGCTCTCTTCTTCCAGTGGTAGCGCCTCTCTAGCTTGCAAACTCTGGTATCACTCTGGCAAAGGATGCCTCGTTCTATCTTCTCAGTGGACAAAAATTAGCCAGTGTTGGTAATCGTTTCGATGTCTGTATTATTGTCCATGAACTTCTGATTGCATGCGCGTGGGCTGCACTGAACGAAACTAACCTCTAAAAAATGGGTTCACATTAGATAGAGGAATCTGAAACTTTAATAAGTCTATGCATCTTTTCATGCTGGCTATTAGCTAATTATTTTAGTGATCAACTCGTCCGGAATAGAATCATATAGGTTGGGAGTTCTTGGATTAGACTCTAATCAGCACTGGGATTTCGATTCAATCCTCCTTTCCTTGGTTTCCTGTGATGGTTATGTCCACCTCCGAAAACATTTCGAAGTTAACAACCAATGAGGGCTCTGAGTAGGATTGGAGATGATTTGTCATTCCTTACGATCGGTCAATGGGACCAGTCATTAGGCTCGTTCAACCTTGAGACCATCTAATCTACAATGGGTCCTTAGTTAATGAGCCATCATTCCCATGACCTGTTGGGCGAGCCGTGGTAGAGATCGGACGAGGATGAGACTGCTTAAAAAGGAGCTCTGGTGGAATCTTTGATAAGAACATTAACTGGAGCTATTTAAAGAAGTTTTCTCTAAGGTAATTCTATCCTAATAAGTTGTTTTCTCTCCGAATTGCTCTTTCTCATTTTAATCCAATCTGAGTATCGTCGATTCTATTTATTAGAATTATTACTAATAAAAAGGAGGTAACCACTGCTCTCACTAGGATATTGGGACCATGATTTCCCCGATCTCTGCACCTTTGAACACAGCTAGTATCTTCTAGCAGTTTTGTGACTTTTTGTAAAGGATATTTATAGGCGTGTAAACAATTCGTTATTAACGGCACTTTTCCCACCAAACATTGGGACATTCTACATTTTTACGAGATTGTAACTAATGAGGGATACAGTTTAGCCGAGCACACAGTTGAAAGATAGCACACATAAAGAAAAGATAGTGCTTAAATAGCCTTTTGTCTGATTAAATTTTGCGATCTTTTCTCCTTTCCTCATCCCCTCCCTTTTAGTTGAGAAAAGCCATGAAGTCCGATTTGGCTTTCCTCGATTTCAAGGAAGGCGAGATCAACTTCCCACCAACCTTCAAATTCGACAAGGGAACACGCAACTACGATTCAAGGTGAGTCCAGTAATGGATCCTTTTCTAGGCATTCGCATGCTTGTTGATCTGTGCTAAGTCTTGGCAGATGAATTTTGATTTATTGCGCCAAGGGTAAAGTGTGCTCAATGTTGAAAAATATTTTGCGTCATTGTATTCACTTCACGAATAACACTTTAGTTTAAGCAATCTCTCGTTAACGTTTCTGTACACTTTTCTATTGCTATTGTAGTATTTTTAATGTAACAACAGCTATAGAAATCGGTAGCTTCAGCAACTGTTTGTCCACAAACGCCTCCGCACGCATTGTTCGTCTTCATTATCATTTTTCTGCACGCTCTATACATTTTCATGAAGTTCGATATGTAGTTATGGGTGTTACATTTAGTAAAAGACTGTTCTGTTAACACATTGTTTACTGTCAGAGAATGAGGAATTATGAGAAAGGAGTTTACTAAAAGTTCGCTTAACTGGGGTAACAATCAAGCACTTATAGTATGAGACTGGAAATCAGCATTCTAGTCTAGAGGTAGTCGTAAAGCCCTCGAGAAAGTTGATAGGAAAACGCCGATTCGAAACGATCTTTTTTTTCTTTAGAACTAAAATTCAGCATGTGATTTCTGCAAATACTGCTCTGTTATTTCATTGCCGGCTGATTATTGACATGATTCCAGCATCCTAGCACTCAAATTGGCTTCAACTTGTTTTGTGGGCGCTACTTTTGCTTAAATTCAACTAATTTTGACTGCATTCGATTAAAATTTTCCCCTGTGGATGTTTTTATGGGGCGTATAGAGTTCGATTAGATATTCTATATGTGAGTTAATATTCGATTGGAGTGCTATTAACAAATGCATATGGACGTAGTATTAAAGATCAGAGTCGATTATCGCTTGTGGATGTTCAGGGGTCAATAGCACTTGAATCGGAATGCTATTTCTCTATACCTTGGCTGTGTCAGGCTCTTTGCTGCTCAGGGAGAAATGGTTCTACACTTGAGAAATCATCGTCGGAAGGAGGTTTCACATCGCACTTCAAATGAGGGACCATTTTATAGTCTAGAAAATATTTCCTAGAGATCGGTGTCAGTTTTAACAAACAAGGAATGGAAGTGGACTGTCGATAGTCAAAGAGGAAAATGACTCTAAAACAAAAAATGTAAAAGAAGAGGATAAATGGAATCGGCACCTAATTCGATCCTCTCTGTGCTGCAGTCTTCTCAATAACTTTCGTTCGTTAACTCAGCCTCACTATTAGATGTCGGTCAAATTATGAAGGAACAGAGGTTTTGTGTGTCTCATCCAATTATACACTACATTTTTTAGGCAGATTATGCTAAAGCACTTGCCACCAGCCAGTATCAGCACTATTGGTACCACCGGTAAAACAGCTGCCCAGGCTTCTGCACAGCTTAAAAGTAAATAAGATACAAAACTCATTTATTCAATACAGTCTTAGTCAGATATTGTGTACTCATTTAATTTAATAGTAGAATTTATTCCGCTAACTTGCAGCTCAGTGACCCATTAGGTCATTGTAATTGTGAAGATATTTTCGGCTTCAAAGTTTGCGCTTTTTGAAAGAGATTTGTGCAATTTAAGAATTCAAGTTCTTTATGTCCATTATGAGTTTTCACTTTTTTCCGTGTATTTCTCACTACTTTTCGAACTTGGTTAAAATGGACTAGCTAAACTTTATTGAAGACAAGTAGAGCTTACTTGGAAGCCACTTGGGAAAGTGACTGCGCTGCGTCCTATTTATTTCAGAATTGAGGGTGGCCCTGGATAGCGACGTCTTCGACACTCTTACCTTTTTTTGCAAGTTTTGAAATACTAGGCGATGGAGCATCTGCACTTCATCATTCCTCCGTTTTCAGCGAACATAAGCATGCAGTGAGCATCTTCGTATCTCATTGTCTTTGAGCTTTTTGACTGAAGAGACTCGGACAGGCGAGTTTTAAGCCAATTCTGACCAGCTCTATCTCAGACCCCTCTCCCGTGCTCTATGATTTGTCCAAGCCCTGATTTTGTATGTGTCCTTTTCCTAGTTTTTTTCTGGAAACTGATAAAGCGTTAGCACTTGCGAACTAGTTAGGGTTTTCACTGCTTACCAGAAACAAAGGCTTCTTCATTGTAATTTGCCCAGAAGCGAGACTCGATTTCGTAAGAATATAGCCCTAAAATGAGCCATCTTGCCTTGCTTAAAGAAGGAGGAGTATGATTGTCATCTTACCCACTTAGCTGAAAGTGGTTATTTTGGGTCCGTCTGGTCAATGTTCTACCTGACTGTCCATCCAGAAACATCCTTCTTCTGCGTTTTGAAGTTTTGTTTAAAGATTTTAGAGCACCGTCGTTTGAATGTTGATTTTATCAGATGGCTTCAGATTTAGTAGTGCATCTTGAAATAGTTAAGATAAAAGGATTTTAAGCGTTACCTGATGTTGCTGCCTCATTTTAAGCATTCTTTAAACCACATGATTTTCCGGTTGACAAGTTCAATAGCCACGCTTATTTATCTCATTCAATGCCCTTGTGACTAGGAGAGCAAAAGTTTGTTATTCACAAATTGTTCTACTCTCCAAAAATGTTAATTCGCGGAATAATTTTAATTTCAGTCGGCAAATTCGTCCATCGAGATATTGCATTCCTTGAGTGCGTTTCTGAATATGGAGATGTGTTTAACTATCGTAAAACGGGGATAGTTGATTTTGGTAGCGAAGGTGAGTGAGTTAAACGGAAATTCGGCGGAAGATGAAAGTCAAAATTCAATCGGAAAATTTTGAAAATGTGATGTTTTACCTTCCGTCTCACATTTTTTTCAATTTCTGCCCTTCTCGATTTCTTTATTCGGAGGAGCGCTGTGGATGCTGGTGAACTTTGCACTAAATAAATATCTAGCGGTTGTTATCAATCACCACCCGCCAGACTTGTCCTCGTATGAAAATTCTGTCTGCGCTTTTCCTCTTTCAGACCCATTCTCTAGAGAGTCTCGTCGATTGTAAACCTCTCGCGTTGTTTTTCCTTCAGATCATTGCAAAATAGTATCTATGGCGGCCTAGTTGAGGATCCTAAATGGCTCTTGCCCTCAGTTCTCTATTTTTTGAATACTAAGCGCATCTCATTATATCTATCCTTCGCTCAATTTTCGAGGACTCTATCGATGTTAATGATGATGTGGTCAGGACTATATGTACGTGGGTATATGAATGAATTCCTGCCTTAGCTTGACGATTTGCTTAAATTTTACCAAACAATACATAATATATTTGATATGGTTTTCTTTTTTGTACAACTGGTTGTGATAGGACCTCCTTTGTACCTTCCACCTCTGACCACCAGTAGAATCACCCTTTTCCAACTGCTATAGGCGATCGCTCCAAATGCAGAAGAGAATCCTCTCAGCTGCAAAATCCTGAATCTCAAGTAAAATCCGGAGCAGGAGACTTATGCTGCTCCCACAGTACCACAGCAATCAGAATTTTAAAAATGAGTTCTGTAGAAAAGTCTATTACAATTCATCCCCAGATATCTTTGCACTAACATCTGATAGTATAGATCTGTTTTCTCGTATTAGACTACTCCGCAATTTTTTGAACAACCTCATATTCTGCTTAGTTGTTTCGATTATTGAAAGGTTGTAACTCCGAATCATTGCAGTATTAAACACTAAGAAAGGAATCTCTGGAAAAACAAACACAATATGTTACGGTAAACGCTTATGTTAAGGATTATCAACTCCTTTTTTACCGCAAATACTATAACTAGAAACAGCCTAACGGTAGGAAAAAAGCCGCATTTTGCAATTGGAGAAGTCCACAACAAGTAATTCGACTCTTAAGTTTTGTCCCTTTCTTGTATTTGGTTTTTAACAGCAAGAAACAACGGGTTCCGTCCTACACGGATCGAATCCTCTACATGGCACACAATGACTTTGCCTTAGAACACAACGTGCGGTTAGATGAGATGGGGCGCAAGATTCCACAATCGACCCGTACGAAGGCCGCTCGTGGTGGTCCTTCGGATGCCACCTGCGGAACAAGCTGTGGAGGCAGATCTGAGGTTTCAGAGGAAACACCGGAACTCAAACTTCTTGCCTATGACTACTTACCGGAATACGTGACCTCAGATCATCGGCCGGTGTTTGCAAGATTCGAGGCCCGTGTACCCTCCTCATGGTTCCAGCTACCTGTCCGGTTCATCCAACCTCCAATGCCTGGTATGTCGCCTTTCTGCGGGAGAATTGGAGTACACTTACTGGAAGATATCGTTGACTATTTTACGCAGCAGTGCAACACGGTATCCGAAGGGAGTGTCTTAGAGCTGCATCTGGTAGGAGAACCGCATTTAGAGCATAGTATTCTCATTTTGGTGCACTGATCTGAATTACATCAAGCCTGTCCTCATACGAAGCCGATGTCACAGCGGTGGTCCTCTGAGAACTGCCAATTCTCATGATTAACCAGACGACGGCGCTGACCAAATATATATACCTACGACTGTCGTGGACGTGTATCAAATTGTCAAGGCTATGTGTTGGTGTGAAATGAGATGGTTGGCCTCGTTTTCGTTAGCAGATGTTATTCCAAGACCACCAGCCCGACTATATTGTTAAAGCAGGGATTTTAATGCCCAAACAGACACTCAGAAATGGATTCCATACACTGTGGTTACACGTCGGTGGCCGCACTAAGACATCTAAACCTTGGCCATGTCTTCGGGGGTGTCAACTCGTGATTGGCGCGCGAGCGTCATGCCGGACACCTTCATAGTAAAAGGTTATTCGGGCCCCGGTAGTATGGTATTAGGTGAAACGAGTTCGAATTTAGTCACCCGCACTGAGGGACTCGATTATTAGAGAGGCTCTAAAGCCTTTTCGCTTTCTTCTCAAGATAAGAGCTTGAAGATACCATTAAGTACAGGCTTAAATTATTAACAGTTTCATTACGGCTACTGATTTATGATCTTAGACGTGCCTTTTCAGCAATCAGTCCTCTCTAGCGATCAATCGAAATCTTCGTCAATTTCGAGTTTATTGAATTCCTTCCATGTCTCACTCAAAGTCTCTGCCGAAGCCTTACACTCCCAGACCCATCTTCATTTTTGTGACTTCTTGTTTTCACTCTCTTCCTCACCCTATTCTCACACAGCCTTTAATTTGCCTCCTGTCCTATGACGACGTACGACTTCAGAATGACTAATCATGTTTACCTACCGAGATACGTTTTTTCCACAGTTCACATGATCGTTCACTATTTAGAAACCTTATTGCAGTACCTCCTCTGTGGACGAAACCAGACGCAAATGGAATCATCAGCACGCACATTATCTCTCAACTTGAAAAAATTTGACTTTAATGATTGGTATGACTGGGGAAGCGCGAAATTCCATTATGAAAATTAAAAGAGGAAATCTCTTAATTCCGAGGACTTCTACTCCTCCCTCTGAATCTCTACGAATAATATCCCTAGTGATCGGAATAATCTTTTGAACGGACTATTAGCTGAATACGAGCAACACTCTTACGAAACTTTTTTTATTTATTTTTGTGTTCAATTCTTTTTAGTGCATCCAGTGGACAAGGACCTGAGCTTTCTCTACGTGGCTCTTGACCCACCTCCACTAAATACAGAAGTCCTCGCCACCACCCGAAGTCGTTCTCGAAAGCTTCAGCAACGGTATTACCACATCCGAGCTTCGTCCAACCATGCACCCATTCGTCACACCACTGCTTTCAAAAGCGATCGTTCCGTGCCGGAAAAATTATTGAGATCGCAATCACCTGCTAATGAGACCGACACAACCAATCTGGACGATGATGTTGATGCGGGGAGAGAGAAAGGCAACCTCCTGAATGTGGCAACCAAAAGGCTAAGTGTATCCTGTGAAGGATTGGAAATGCATCCACCAGCTGCTCTTAGAATGCGTGGCGGAGATTGGATCTCAGTTATGCCTGTTGGATTCTACGACATCTGGAAAGATGGCCTAACCTCGATATTCTGTTCCAAGTCTTGCCTGACCAACTCCGATGAGGTTCTGGACCAGTTCATCGAGGGCAACATGAAGCGAAGTGAGAAAATGAATATTTTGCGGGAGCGCATCCCGCGCTCGAACTTCCAGGGCGACTTCTGCCTCCTGAAAGGGATAGTGGAAGCCAGTGTGCTCCAGAGGTGCCAAGCCGGAGCCATTCAACTAGTCTACTTCTCGAAATTCAAGAACTGTCCCCAAGGTTATAGTGATATCATCAAGGTAGGTTCATGCTATTCAAATTTGTAGAGATGAGTGTTTCAAGTGTTGGACTTCATGTGGCTTCGCCTGCAGGATGAATATGAGCGCCTTTTTAGCATGAGCACTGCCTTCAATCAAAGAACAAGAACGTATGCCTACCGAGCTCTGCCTTTAATGCCATTTTTACCACTAACTATATCTAGAGTACGGAAAAGATTACATGAATATGGGAGAATGAAAGTGCAAATCCCTTTGATTCTTCATATGAGGGGCAACTGAATAGTTCTTTCAGCTCATAGGTACAGGCACCTCAATCTTTCATTCAAAATGCTACTCATTCGAACATTGGCTGAATTTACCTGTATACTTACCATACGTTAAAGGCACAAGAACAATCAGATTCCGAAGTTCTTTGAAAAAACTCAAGGGTGGTGACACCACGCGAACTGGGGGTGGTGGCGGCCGAAATTGGCGCCTTATATTATCCATTTAAACAAAGTTAGTTTGCAATTGAAAAGATCGGAAATTTAGTAGTCTTAAAATTCCATTACAACTGTCATCTTCCAGATAAATGTAATGTTTTAATTTCAGGATGCTTATTCGAATCTTCCCATAAAAGTTTGTTCCTTCAATTAGTTTATTGCCAATTGCCACTTTATTTAATTCTCGAGACATCTACCCTAGTTCGTTCATAAAAGTGTAGAAAGTCTTAGAAGCGTTATAATTACCCTTGATATTTTAGGAAATTGTTACTTTCTGGTGTTCAATTTATAATCAACAAGTTATTTATAATTCTGGTTACTTTTTTTTATTTCTCCCAAGATTTAATGTCCGAAATTCGAAGGGATACTGGCTCCACATGCCCAGTTTTTGTAAGTTGTTGCAGTCCTTCTTCTCTTGACTTTCCGATGCTATTTCATTTTATTCATTTTTATTTTTCATGACAGGGGAGGATTTCGCTTCGCTTCTGAAATTTTTCATTATCCTACTTTCTCTATATTCTCTAATTTACTTCTTGTCTAATTGCCCATACTTCCTATCTCATTGTATTTTACTGGAGTTATCTGATTTATTGGGGTTATCTTGTTGATTTTTGTTGTATTTACTATCTGACCTAATAGAGCTTTATGATCAAATACAAGAACTATTTGTTTACTTTTGTTAGATACGACGTCAGTTCAAACGAACTGTTTTCAAGTCAGATTGAACTTTTCATAGACCAATTCAACGGTATTTAAAATTTGATGTGATGCGCTTATGGAGTCAGCTCGTATTTAAGTTGAACATTAACTGTATTTTTGGGGAAATTCACAAAGGGGTGCAGTGATGGAGCAGCTGTGGTTAATGTTAGTCTGGTACTTGTCAAAGCTTTTGACTGTCGCATTCTGGTCTTTAGGTACCGGCCCCATAGTAGTTTGAATTTGACGAACCTCTACAATTGGCCAATTAGTTACTAACATTTATGATTTCAGACTTTCAAATCCCCTTCACTTGGTATCATTTCTGTCGGAAAACCTTTGCTCTCTAAATTTGGATTAATGCTTATAACATCATACACAACTACTTATTACCGTAATTTCGAAGATAGTGCACGTTAAATTAAGTAGATAAATTCGGAATTTTACTAGTACAATGGTTATTATCAAGCGATTGAAGTTTAATTGTAATATAGGCATAAAGAATTATGTTATGAGTATAAATATGGTGCCTTAAGTAGGCTGAGAAATCAACCCATGTTTGTACTCTTTAGTTAGTATAAATAAGGCAACTTGCCACCAGACGTCTATTTAACTATAATACTTTGAATGTCCTCGTATTGGTCCAAAGGGCTATTTAATCACGTGCCTTGTAGCTAAGTTTTCCGCTTTAATGTTGTCTACTTCATACTCCCCATGCAGTAGATTTGATGTCGCTCCACTCAGGATTGCCAAATTCAGCTTGATAGGGGCCGTGCTATTTAGACATAGGGCACCTAACTATCGCACTCAAATTTACGGTTAGTTGCTGAGCGCATAATTTCTTAAGATTTATTTAAATCTATGAAGTTCAACTTACATTTTAGATTAATAAGCAACTGGAATAACGATAAATGTATTTTATTATGACAAGTGGCTGATTGAAATATATGAATTTATTGCAGTGTAAATCAAAAACATCGGATAAACTTAAAAGCCGAATGCTATTTGGTAAGTAGATGCACTTTGTTTTTAAATCGAAACAACCTAGTAAAGAATTGTCGAAGGAAAATAACAAGCCAAATAAATTTTCAACTTTGCGCGTCCGCGCTCTTTTGGCGCACATAAGCGGAACTGCTATTTGTGAGGACCATGACAATCATAGACGCAGTTCCCATATCCGATCTTAACTGCTAAGTCCAGTAAATTGTTCAGTCGTTCTAGCCATCATCGAGACCACAATTCATCCTATGAGCATTATGTGGGCTTAAGTCCTCAGGGACTGCTATGAAGTACTCATGGATAATTAGTTTCAGTCAACAATTCCGTAAGTTATTTGTCTGTCACTGTGGGCATGAACGGAGTTTCTTTAGTTTCTGCCTTATTCTCCATATCTTCTCTTTTGTCGTACAGTCTCTTTGTATTTGTCATCGCAATAGTTGCTTCAAGATCATGTGCCACCTAACTTTTGGTAATTCGGTTAGTGCCTCGTGAAAGCAACCGATGAGTGATGCATAAGAGTGGATTACAGTGTAATAGTGTCTTTTATTGGATAATGTCGGATCATCCCGAGATGGGAAGAACTTAATATCTGCTGCCCGCCTCTCTGCGTAGATGGGATTTGAATGGTAACAGATAGTCAGAACACAGCGAGTATCAATGTTCCTTCGCTCCTCACTCAAATTGTGATGACAATTAACACAAAAGTGCACTTCAAACGACATTTAGCATTCTTTTTTAAGTGGCTGGTTTTAATCCTTCTCTTTTTTGAGAGCCCTCCTCAGCTGGATTCTAGACTTACCTCGTGTACCTCTTACCTCTCTGACCAATGATTAACATATAGACCAGCATCACCTTTTAATAAACTGCCTCTATCCATTTCATTGGTGCTCAGCGAACCTCTGCTATAGGTGTGGACGTCGACCTTTGAGATGTAGGAAAATTCATATTTATGAAAATAAATACTTTATTCCATGTTAAAGACTTTGGCAATTTGATAAGAGTAGACAACGAAATTCATTTTAAATCAATGAAATTAGCACACCTTCTTGGATGTGTCTGAAAAAGCCTTCAAATGATTGCTTTGTATTCTGTTTACGACGCCCACTCGATGATAAACATATTCAATGTGCATTTCTCTAACTCATACATAACAATACACTTGGCTTATATTTGGGGAATATCGTCAAAATTTTCGCCTTTCACAGAGGCTATTTATTTCAATCATCTCTTACCAAAGACCGTTCTCATAAATCATAAAAGAATTATGAATCGACTGCAGGTTTTACAATTCTGAAGGTACAAAAGAACTTATTTTCGAACATAGAGAGAGCGGAATGATGTAAGATCAAGGCTAATAAAGGAACTTCTAGCTGTAACTTGGTTATATCTTGGACAAAACCCCTAGTAATTCCCTTGGAGTCGTCCTCTGTGAGATTTTAACGGGAATACAATCATTTTGAATGGGTTATAACTACCTTCGCGGAAGGGAAAATTCTTGATAAATTTTTCCATTGTAGTAAGATATCAGTTTGAACTCCGATTTCTGTTGCGGTTGCAAATGGTCACGTCCCACTCTTCAGACGGTTCTGTTCAATGTATATTTTCGTACAACTAAATTGGCTGATCAGAAAAGCGCCAAGCTGCTCTGAATCGCCTCACTATAACAGTTGGAAGACACCTTTCTTCAATATTGGCTTGGTTTTGCATCACGTTGTGCTACTTTGAAGCAGTGATTTCTTTGTCGAAGCAATCCATTGCAAGGTCATAAATGAGAGCTGAATTCCCAATATTGACCATACGTCTCTTTGTCGAGCAGTAAAATTAATCGCACCATCAAAACTGTACCATCTGTCGATCAAAAAAAAACTTAACGTGAAAATAATGCACTTACAAGTAAGATAAAGAGCTTTTGAATTCTCATATTAGAAAATTAAACATACTTTTACACAGTATGGCATTGAGGTTAAAGGGAGAGACAAATCACAGAGACGAGTTTGAAATTATATTCACTTCCATTATTTAATCTGAAAAGATCTCACTACATTTGTCCTTTTACTTTTGGCTTCAAAAAAGATAGACTATCGATACAAACGCTTTTGTCAGATTTAAAGTAAAAATCGCATAGATTCAAACCCGGATTCCATTGTAATTCACACTATTACACACTTCATTATGTTAACAAAGGCCATTCAGTAATGAAATACCAATAAACTTCTATTTCAAATGCCTCAGGGACACAGTTTCCATTTGACACTGATTCACTTAAGTAAATTAGGCAGTCACCGGATAGACAGCAATAGCATGGAAATGGATGACACTAAGTTGAAAACTTAAACTATTCAGTGCCAAATTCGTTGACCTGCTAGCTTAATTAAATACGTGTTTCCAAAAAGCAAAAGAAACCCTGGAGCTTAGCTACTATCATGTGGGAGAAAGTACAATAGCCTACATAAATTCTATAAGAACAGTTGAACAGAGAACAATGAGTAGCGAGAGAGATGCATAATTGCTAAGGAGCAGATTATTCTGAGGTCACTTTTGCTCCAAGATAGGATCGATTTTCTTTTTATACTCCAAAAAAAACTTTCTGGATAGAACAGTGCTTCTTAAACACGAATCTCCGGTCCTCTACTCTCGAATCCTTTCATGATCCACTCCGAAATTTGCATACTTCTTAGTAATTTACAATATTTGACTGAGTAGTGGGGAAAACATCCCTTGATTAGAAGATGGACGGGTAACAGAGCCTCTAATAATCTCATTAGACTTCAGTCATCAAAGATAAAAAATGGCCTAAACGTTTACCTGACGCGGAGCATCCTTATCTGGTAGAACTGCGTTTTGAAAAATTCCGAACACCACGCTTGATTCGGGTGTGATATAAAGGCTAGATCCCAGAAGGATGGACCCTCAGGCTGGCCATTGGAGGCCGATTCATCAAACTCGGGTTAGTTAATACAGATACTTTAAAGACAGTGGTTTAGGTGGTGACTTCGGCCATAACACAGTGTAGCTATAAGCTTATATGGAGATGAGAAAGACCTTAAGACTTCTTAAGACTTTAAGAACTTAAATGAAGTTACGTAATATTCTCTTATTATTCGATAATTCTGAAGCAGATCTGTTTATAGTGTCTGGGATGATGGTAAAATTAATCGAATTCCTTAGTGAGATTTTTTCCCCGCTAAAATACTGTTTACGTTACAGCAAAATATGAGGTGGTAGTTGGACAAACGAACTCATTTAAATAGGGATTTCACCGATGAGGAGGTCATCAAATTATGAACGCTACCTTGCTTAGACATTATTCACTAAAAACATATATTCTCATATTCCGAACCCATTGTAATCTGATCTTTACTATTTCT
Source organism: Moniezia expansa (assembly GCA_019097775.1). Taxonomy (NCBI): domain Eukaryota; kingdom Metazoa; phylum Platyhelminthes; class Cestoda; order Cyclophyllidea; family Anoplocephalidae; genus Moniezia; species Moniezia expansa. Next base: position 8,278,367 of record JADFDV010000072.1, read on the forward strand.
GGGATTATCAGGAACAAGAGTCTCTTGCATTATAGTTAGTGCAGTTCTGCATTCATTAAAACTCAATCCTTGGAGAGGTTTAAACATCTGCCACTAAAGCTCATGACTACCACCTCCAACCACTTAATTTGTGTTACCGAAAGCGCATACTCTTCTGCTTATCACTGAGCTGAGTGAGATAAAATTCGAAAGGCTGTATGATTTACGTAGTTAATAGATTGCCCGCCATCCAGGTGAACAGTTCCAAAATATGAAATTCCGCTGACTGTCTTAAGATATCTCAAAACGATATGTACATATTAATCCCTTTGGTATCCAATTGTTATATGAAACTTCGATTCATACTATCTGTGGAACAAGACTTACGAAAGAAAGTGGAATCTAGCTAAGCAAACACTCAAGATTTTTAAATATACTGTAAGATACCTCTACCCAGAAATGGAACCAAATGGCCTTGTAACTAATTAGGTAGATAGTAAAAGTGGAAGAAAAAAGGAATAGAAGAAGAATGACAAGCCGGTAGATTATAACAAATAGTTTTTTATTTGCTATTGATGATTAATCAAAACAAGACCGAAAGCTAACTTATGTTGAAGCTAGTGTAAGACCAACACTTCTTCAAAGCTGGCTGTAAAGCTTATAATAGAACACTGGCGAAGCTTGACCGAACTCATTCTATCACTAAGACAATAAGAGGCTTTTAAACCCACGAAAAACATAAAAATTACAAGGTGTGAATTTGGGTTTCTGGAATTTCAGTGTCGTGAATAATTTATACTTGAATATATTAGGACTTTGTCTTTTAGGTGACTTTTATGCCATAAGGCTATCTGTCGGTGCCGAAGATTTCATTTTAAACTTGTATTGTCTTAGTAGAAACTCCGTCCACAATTAAAATACAGTACTTTATGCAAATAAACATATTAGCTTTAAAATTTTCGATTGATATTGTGACAAAACAAAAGTAATTTAGGAATTTTAAGTATAGAATAAAAGTAAAATGACGCTCCGTTTATTGGCCATCTTAGCATGAATAAAGTAATTTTATCTACCACTCATTTTGTGTACTTTAAATAATCATGCGAATGCACGTTAGTACAAAACAATGCCGAAAGTTTTCCATTGTTGTTTTACTCAGCGACTCATTTTTGTGATAAAATGGATAGCTGCGCTGAAATTGATCTTTATGATAACATCGAGGAGGATTTCGTTCAGGTTCGTTGATCAGTTAAAATAAAATTTTAAGGAATCGAATGAGCTGAATGAACTGTATGACGACGTTGTAAATCCACCCGTTTCGAAAACTGAAAGTGAAAGCACGGACACAAAAGTAAGTCGCACCTTGTGAAATGACCTCCTCAGGCCAAACCGTCTATTCCGTCAACTCAGTCTTCTAACACTGGGAAACGTTACGCCACGTATCTCGGGAATCTAACATGGGTATGAGTGATTTAATCGATTTGTCGAATTAATTAGTGGACTACTGAAACTGATATACTGGAAGCTTTCAATAGCATAGGAATTCGTGATATTTTGGAGATCAAATTTCATGAAAATCGTCAGAATGGACAGTCAAAAGGGTTTTGCATTGTCATATTTAGTTCTGAAGCATCTGTCAAAACCGGGATGGATAAAATTCGAACTATCCAGATACATGGCAATATTCCTATGCTCACCTATTGCACGAAGCAAAGTTTAGCACAATTTGAAAAGATTGCAAGCAATGATGCCTCGAATTCAAACTCATCGGGTTCCGCTATTCTTGGCGCAGCATCAAATAATCGTACTCCAAGTGGGACTAGTAAGAACTGTTCTCATCTTAATCCCTTAGACAATGGGCGGTTGCCTCCCCCGCTCATGAGTGCACCGACTATTGGTGCTCAACTAGGCTTCAGCGTTAGAGGCAGCTCATCTCTAATGGGTCGAGCTTCTTCAAACCGTTCGTCTGGCGGGGCTCTGCCACTGAATATTCCTAATCTCTCTCAAGGCATTCAAAGTACATTCATTATTTTCAAAACTTTATTTTGCTCTATTAGATTTGTTCATGTCGGGTTTTAATCTGCCGTCGACACTATCTAATGCTGGTTCAGGACTTATTCCCACTCCTCAGATCGCTCTTCCTGGCGCATCAGGATCTAATGCTCACATAAATCCTAACTTTCTTCAACAGGGTGGTCTGAATCAGACTGGAGGAGTTGGTAACAATCCACTTCTTCAGGCTCAGTTGGGTACTTCCGTAATGCGACCTCAACTCGATCAGTTTAACCGACCTATGGTGCAAACTTTTCCTTCTGGTAAATGCTCTGTTAATAAGTAATTAACCTTTTTTTCAAGGCCAGTCCTCGAAGATTAGTGATGCTGAGTTTGAGGCTATAATGAAGAAAAATAAGACTGTTTCCTCAACGGCAATTAGTCGAGCTGTTCAAGATGCGGCTAATGGCAATTACTCTCGAGCCATTGAAACGCTAGTTACGGCAATAGCACTCATTGGGCAATCTAAAATCGCTCACGATGATCGCTGTAAAATACTGATAAACTCCTTAAAAGATACGAAAAACGGGATTGAGGAAAAGTCATATGGTTCGAAGTAAGTCAAAGCTTGAATGCATTTAATCCGATAATTGAAAATAATGGCAATGGTAAACTCTGTCCTACATTCAGCTTTATTTTTAACTTCCAACAATAATTGCAGCCTCCTGTGTCCATTTTGTTTTTCTGATTATTTCATTGCTTGTAATAAAAACGTTTTGTACACTTGATCGTCGTTATAAAAGAATAGACTTTTTGCATCTTGTAAATCCCACCCGTCAAAAGCGCTATTTTCTATGGTGTGCGTGAGCAAAACCTGGAGATCTACTTTATTTGCAGGAGCGGAAGCGGAAGTAGACGTCGACGTCGATCCTACAGCCGCAGTGGCAGTGACGATGGTGTTGATGACGACTACAGAAGCAGTGGTTCTCGGCGACACCATCGGAACAGCCGTCCTAGATCGCGATCGAGAACGCCCCGCGGTTCTCGTGGGAGTGAGGACAGGCATCACCGCTCATCCAATGGTGGAGGTCGTGACTATTATAGCAGCGGCGGTGGTGGAGGCAGTGGCAATTCACCCGCTTACCGTTACCGTCAGTAGACTTCCCGCTTTTCTGCTAACATCTCTGTAATAGTTGTATCTCTGTAATACCATTTCTCCCCACAAACCGCCTCAGCGCACCGTTGTGTAAGTCGCATTCTATCAACCGGTGACGTTTTTTTCGCATTTATAAATTTGTACATTTTTGGCAATGTAATAACGGCCTTGTAATTTATTATATACAAATTACTTTGTACAGCCCATGTACCCGGAAAGAGACCTGTACCGAGTGCGTTTTTTACCCTACGGAAAATAAATAGTGGACGCATGTCATTCACCTTTTCCCACTGTACTCACGAATCTTCAAACACTGTTCTCTACATTTTTTACCGTTTTAGATTTCGTCGCCCAGAGCGAAGTACTATCGGCCGAAGGCGCTTCCCAATGTGCTCGTGCATTTTCGTGTCAATAAAGTTGGTCAAAAATGATAAATTGCTTTCTTTAATAGGAACATGGTTGGATAGAATTAATTAGGGACATCGGTATCAGGCTTTATGGTGAAGTAGGCGGGTGAGGACTGTTTGGTATCGTAATCCTCAAACCACGTTAGAGACTCGTTCGACTCTTGGAGACTAAATAAATCATGAACTAGAGCACACAGGTATGACGGCGCCTCCCCACCGTCGCTAGTGAGAAAGAGGGTAGCGAGTCCGGGTTTGATGTAGTCCCAGGCAGGCAACAAAACTTGGGGAGGGACTACGCACTTGCGTAAGACGGAGTGGGGGAGCATTTCCATGATCGAGCCCAGCCCATTCAATGAGAGGTCCACAGTCCCGTGTGAATCTTTCAGGGAACCAGGAAAGCACTGGGCGTGGACGTTGAGAGCGTTAGAGCAGCTGGGCAACATTTGTACGTTTAAAGGCGATATAAGGGTCGAAGGCAGGCAGACATAAATCTACGATAAACAGAGGTCAATTTACTCAGTTTCAATTTCCCATGGCGATTTGAGGCATTTACAACTCACTGGTACGGCGAAGCGTTGGGCTGCCAGCATTATCGCCTCTGAACCTGGAGGAGCCTTGAGCGCACCATCTGGGTAAACGGTATAACAACTCAAAATAACTTTATTAACACGAGCCATCAAAGCGAAGACATGGCTATCTGGGACGAGAATGACAGATATGTCTTCGGACGCTAATTCATACGCCATCTTGTGGCCCCCATTCGCAGGAAAGCCCTCGCAAATGATAACTCGAAACTGACGTTTCTTCGCGGCAGCATACTAAGAGATTTAAGTTTAAAAAATATAAATCACTTTCAGAAAACTGAGAACTAGTGCTGAGTACCCCACGGTTAGAATTAATTCATCAGAATGAATGAAATTCAAAGAAGAACAGGCAATAAATCCGTCTTGCGTTTTAACATCATCAATCAACTCATCGACAGCTCCCATTACGCCATCAATAATCTGTTCTCTAGTAATGCAAGAGAAATCGACATCAATCTCATCCATTGTAATAATCTACCAGCATAGATACAAACGGACACATTTACCATTTGACGTCGCTTCTGCAACGAACCTGCCTTTGGCTGAAAACTCAGTATCTCCTCCTTTATTAGTTTAATAAGCCTCTGAATTGCATTATGAACGGGAACATTTTCAAAAGAGTTCCCTAGCAGATTTTTACCAATACGTTTTAGGAGAGAAAGTAACTCCCTAAAGGAATAAAATTCAAGCCAAATATACCCTGCGTTTTTCCACTGTTCTTTTTCTATGATTTTTTTTAGGTAGATTAAGGTAGAGAGGGAGCTATTCATTGGGGTTTCCCTGAAATATAACCACCTTTATGAAAACCTACTTCTCGCCTTTAACCGAAGAACACTTTTGGATGTTTATACCGATGGCACACTTATATTTGTTGCGTTTTCTAAAATTTTTATTATTGATGACGAAATACCTCCTGGGGTACCCGAATGACTGCTCAACATCGCTGTCGCCAAAGCTCATGATGAAAATCACCAAACGCCTACAGTTATTGAAGTGTGGAAACCATTTACGCACATTAAAAGCATAAGGTTAATTTCATTAATTCACCTAAAACGCCATCTAAAAGCATTCAATCGAAATCTTTAAGGCGACTCTTTGTATTTCAATAGTCGGATATGTGACCTAGCTACGATTGTTGAATAGATCATTAAAAATCTTTAAATTAAATTTTTTGACCTAAAATACTTAGTAAAAAATTTTGAATACTTTATATAACTTGTTTGTGTTGTTTGAATCAATCAAAACATAATTCTCTACAACGTCAGCTGATTGGCGATACTTCCAAAGTTTTTGTTACAGATGTCTGATTTCGGTGATCTCCCTGGTAATTACTTAGCTCCTTTTTTTGAAAGAGTTTAGCCTTTGCGGGATCTTATCCCTAAATCATACTAAATCATGCCATTATGTTCCCTTATAAAAGTTCCAATATATCAACCGAAGTCTAATTTCACTAATGTTTCCTTTGTTTTTAAATGCAGATGATAGTTCGGAGTGGGTTGAGATATCTTCTCACATTATGGGCACTGGTCGCAGTTCGCCGTGTAGTCAACATCCTGGTGTTGTAATGCATTCCACAGACCTTACAATGCTCTGTTCTGCTCTTGAGGAGCACATCAAATCCGCTAACTCTAAGGTTGTCTCCACCGAAACATTAAAAAATATGGATTTCACTCCTGAGCTGTGTGCTGGCCAATTCGGCGAGTGGCCTAGTCGTCCCAACATGTCTGGGTACCTACTCATATTTTATTTCGCTGAATACGATGATGCAAGCTTTAATTATATCAGTATTATTCCCAGACCCTGTTCCATACTGCTGTCAACTGGAGCCAATTCTTCCGGGCAAGCATCGATCGATATGACACCTCCGAATTCCCTAGTAGGATCGTGCTGTGGCAAATTGCAACGCACGGCTAACACTGCCAACCGACCGTGGAGACTGCGACATTCATCCTTTTTTCAGTTCCGTTTCGTCGGTTGGCTTTTACACAATCTCCCTTCACTTTTTCGACATTTTGCCTCCTTTCTTTTGGGAGCTGCGGCGTACGTTTTCTCTTTTGTCATATCCCATTCAGTTTCCTATGTACGTACTCGAGCTTCTGATCCTAAAGCTATAAGTGGCGAGATATCCACCATAGCTAAATTTAACCATCATTATCAAGTGCATTCAACGATTCAATAGCACTGCAGCCTCCAGCTGCCTTATCTGTACTTGGGCTTTTGTACTAGGCTATCTTGAGTCCTTTCGATAAATACAGGGAATCGAAATTCATCTCTCATTCTCTGCGCCTCAAAGCGGCTCAATGTCGCTCATTTTGGTTCTTTAGTTCCACCCTCTGGTCAGGCTTTTACCTACTTCGCTGAACGAATAGGTATTTAGGGGTTTCTTGGGCACCATAGACCAGTTTCGTCGCTAGTTGACACTTTTCATAATTATATGAATTCGTTCCCAAGATGTTGCCCCGATGGATGGATTTATTACATTGGGTTTTGTCACCAGTCCGGCAGTTCAGCATATAGAACTCTAACGCCTTCATTAATCGGAAACCTGGCCTGAAATGACCTATGTAAATTCTATACTTTCTTTGTTAACTTCATTGTTGTCACCAATCAATCGCGGAGTTGATTGTGTATGAATTCTGTTTTTTTTCTGTCGAAAATTTCATGATGCTTTCTTCCAATGTGTTTGCATTCGAGGGCTGTACTTAATACAATTTAAAAGTGACTGATTCTGAAATTTTCGCGCCTTATATAGTCAAGATGAATTATTCCAGCCTTTATTTGCATCCAAAATCGGTCATAATATCTTTAACTTTAGCTCATTTTCATTGGCTTTCTGGGATTCCTTGTTTCCCCATTGTTTTCTTCCGTCTTTCGTTTTCTTTTTGTCTTTTATGGCGTCCAAATTTGCCCCAGTTGCGCGATTCCATAAGTCGTGCTAAAAACGATTAGAATACATAGTCTGCGGAATGCCGTTATTTCTGTCAAAAGGTCCAGATATTAAATACTTAGCATGTGAAAAGCAAATTCTCCCAATAATTAGTCTGTTTTTTCCGTTTCTCTGTTTCAGAATGTTTATTCTCCTAAAGAAGCGGGGAAAGCTCCCGCCTCCTGGACGCTTACCACTGGAATAACTGATTGGCGATTCCGCCCCCACTTTCCAGAAGCCCTTCTCCTTTCACTTTATTTTTTGTGTTTAATAAAACGACCCGCTGTGCGTGTCAGCAATTTCTTTTTACCCGCAAAAAATATTCAGAATTGTCTAATACCTGTTTTCACTTTTGACTTAACAATTTGATGACTATTACATTAAATTTGCGCTCTTTTGTTTGACTCCGTATTCGAACTCCCTTATGTCATCTTCGTACACAGGCCCACATTCGTTGTCTCCCTCTCATTGTTCTTGTTTGTGTCGCTATTCCAGATGTATGTATTATCGATGACGACTTCATTTATATTAATGATGCCCTTAACCGCACGTTCTCCTCTCTTAACTATGAATAACACGGACTCGCCTTTCATAAATTTCTACTTACTTTACTAATCTCGTTTTTTTTTTTATTTTGGATTGCAGATCTAACACATAAACGTTTAAGTTTACCGTTCCCGTGAAAAGTAAGCATACTACCTGGTCATCCACTTGCCAATATTTTGTTACACTGTGGAGGGAAATTATCTCTTGCAGCTGAGAACTTTCGATTCCTGAAGTTTGATTACCTAAAGGCGTGAATTAGGCGTTTTTTTGGCGATTCTTAGCTAATTCGGCCGAGCTTTTTTACCGTACCGAAGAGCAGTTGTGCCGCTTTTCGATTTTGAGTGCGTTCATGTGAGTCTGTTCCCATCAACGCAAAAGGCGCGATGTAGCGCTATAAAAACAAACGTTACTTTGTAATCATTATTTGCAAAATCTATAGGCAACCGTTGTTGCCGAAATTTGGTTTCGGATTCCTGGCTTATAACAACTACTTGGTGTCAGTGACTTTATTTGAGGACATCCCTCGTTGGTCATTTTTGTTTATCATAATTTATCTACAAGTAACCGATGTCGAAGTTCGTTCGTTGATAGACGAATGTAATTATCTGTTTCTTAGTGTAATCGAGAAAGTACAGTAAAGAGGCAGCAACGATACTGATCCTGGAACTAGGGGATGGAATTTGAATTCTATAGTTGCGGAATAACCTGCATGTATAATATAGATTGCTAATGTGAAATCAATGGGGTCACCTTAAAACCTACGGACAGTCCAAGCCGGCCGCTAGTAGTACAGCGTTCTAGTCTCGCCTTAACGTTTTTCAGTGTTCGGGCTGGAGGTAGCGTGATTGGTAATGGCAGGCTTCTTACAAACCTTGGAAGGAGAAGAGCATGCTTTTCACGCTATATCTGACGCTTGGGTAGCTGGTACCATGGTCTGCGTGTCTTAGTGGTGCAATTCGTCTCGATGGTCAATGGTAGTTTGAGCTAGTGGTACACACCTTTTCTATCAGCCTGCTCTTTAAGCTTTCCTGCTTTGAAATTACCTCTCCTCCATGGTCCGCCTGTTTACGTAAATGAACATACATCACGCTTGTCCCAACGTCGCGATGTAACTATCTACGGCTTACCTCACTGGGTACCTCATCTGACAGCCAATGCCTCACTAAGTACGCTATCTAGTCTTTCCTCTCTAGACCAGTTAAAGCAGAAGAAAGCTAAGATTGCTTATCGAAGACTGTTTGTTGACTTATCACGTTGGCTTGTGAGTATTTTAACAACAAGTCTCCTACTTTTCACAAGTTGTGCCAGTTCGACGACACTTGATGCTGAATGGTCGTTCTGAGATTCAGCAACGAATTGTGATGTGAATGAATCTGAAATACTGTCAGCTTACGTGCTTCTGCCGATAAGAGTATCTCTATAAATGTCCTTGACTAGTTGTGGACCGAGAGAGGCACCGGTTTTCCTTTACTACCAAAATTCGTATTGATACTGAAAATTCTCGAGTTACAGTTTAAGAAAAGATGAAACTAGAGCATACTATGATGAAACTAAACTCACCTTCTTGTTGTAGTGTGAGATAGAATCGGTCGTGGTAGCGAATCGAAATTCGTGACAAATAGGGCTCTGGACAAAGGTTCAGTTTGGGCTAGTTTCTTTTCAAAACCTGATCAACAAGGAGATGCAAACGTTTAAGAAAACGAGGTTATCGAAATGTGAGCTCGAGAATAAAGCTTTGACGACGTCTTCAGGCATTCTACTTATTTACTCTAAAACTCCCGTCGACCTATTATGCTTCCGATTTTTCAATTCTGATAAAATACTAACCAACCTAAGCAGTCATGGAATTGCGTTTCGAGCGGAATAGTCGTTTTACCGAAATTTCTGAATCAGAAATATAGCATATGAATAGTGATAAATATCAATGGATAGGTCACGTAGTCCCACCTCGAACTGAAAGTCGTTATACTCTAGCACAAGGCGTATTATCTGCACATGCTTAATAGGGACGTCCTCGATGTTGGCCAATAGATTTGTGAATTTAAATACTTATTGTTCTTGTTTTGTCCAAAGCCAAAAATTCAAAAAGGTCGTTTTTTTGTTCGGCCTCGAGTGTTAAACCGATGTATTGATAGAAAGCTCTTGAACTCTAGAACCAAACCTCAGTCAAAGCATCGCAGATGCGTTTTTTTCTGCAGTTCGTGATGATCTGTCTGCCATTCAATTCACGGTTAAGTCAGCTTCCTGCGGTGCTAGTAACCCACGGCGTGATCGCCTGGGGTACAGAAAGATACCACAAACCCTCTGTAAGAGTTTTTACAACTTCGAGAATCGCCTAATGATTCTTTAAATTTGTATTTCGCATTATTCATGTACTAATAACAGACAGAAAATACTAAATGCCTCAATTTAATGCATCTTCAGTTTACGATCAAGAACGTTTTTAAAAGAGCCTATGGATTCATGGCTAAAAGTTAAACATTTTATTGTCAGTTGAAAAAATCTATCTGCGAAAGGAATTGACATTAACGAACTCATGGAATGGGGAGCAGTCGGACTGGAGTATATTTTTCTTGAGGAATATCTAAGATGAGATTAAGAAGGACGTAATCCGTGAGGATTCCCCTCAATTGTTTTCTCAACGACATTTTGCTGCACTTCTCCATTCACCATCAAATCCAACGATCCCAGGCTTAGCTTTCTCTCTGTTTACTAGCCTTCGATATTTTTAGTCAGGAAATATCTTTTCCTTTATGATCCTCCCTCTGGTCTTTTATAGGAACCATTAACCCTCTCAAAGGATATTATTAACATTGTTAAGTGGTTCCGCATTCTTAGTGCAGCGATCACTACGCAACAGTCTGTGAATTCCATTTATGATATCAAAGAGTTTATTGTATTGCAAATATGGACAAAATCATTCTCAAATGTCTAAGCTTCACGATTCATGCTGTGTTCTTTTCTGAAAATGAACGTGATTGTCAATGCAGAACTACGGGAAAATCCTCTCCCCTCCAAGTAGAAGAGCCTAGGAAACCTGCCGTCGAAATTAGAAATTGAATAGGAAGGCAAAGGTCAAATCGTTTTGATGCTTTCTAAAGTTGGCTAAACAGCTAGTTATTCACAACAAATTTGTGCTCCATTAGTCATTGCAGATGGGGGCCAATTTCTTCCAATTGTTTAAATTATTCGGCAATTAGCATTTGAGGTAAATAAATATCATATTGAATCGCCGTCCTTATAGAAATTCAGACTGCAACGGTCCGAAAACCACTAAAGTAATTTCTACTTTCCTATGTGAAAATCAGCGATAAAAGTGCTTTGTTTAAGACTGAGGCTTACGTACATGCTCGCGTTAGTGTCCTGAGTCCGCAAAAGTACGACAGTCCTATAATCTGATCGGCGACCTCTAGGGCAAAATGCAAGCTGAAAATTAATTCAAGCCCAAGAAGAAGATCCTCGAGTGACATTGGCTTTGCCATTTCCTATACATAGGCTCCTCTCGAATGATAGCAAGGTTTTATCCGTAGTTCTTTTTGACGTTCTCGACATGTGCTGTTTGGTACTTAGTTAGTGTGCAGCATTCCTCTCAAAATAAGATCCTTCTTTATCGCTTCTCATCATAGGACCACTCGCATTGTCCAATGTCTAAGATGCAAATGCGAAGGTACCGATGGGTGCCGCAGTATTTTAATTCAATACCTATGTATAAATGCTTTGTCGTGGAACCACCTCGAAATCATCTTAAAGCGTGAGCAATAACTTTCTACCTTTGTCTGGCTTTCATCAAATCAACTGCCCACGAAATTACACTCAGTTGTCTTGCCTTATGTTAACTGTCAATGGAGAAAAGGTTCGTTATCACCCATCATATCACCAGGACATGTCCAAACACTGATGGCTAACGGGATCACATCGTATCTTCAGAGTAGCCGTTTGAAGATGGAGCTATGATGATCTCCGGATGGCAGTAGAGAAGACCACTTAGAGGGAAATTCGAATGCCATCTCCAGTTTTAATAACCCATTTCCCTTACCCGAATTCTTTCCAACAGGTCTTTGACCTACCGTCTTGGATCACATCAATTTCTATTAGTTTATCAACACACAAGGAATTGAAAGAGGAAATAACAGAACAACACATTGAATTGATAGATCTTTTTCACCTTGCGATCAGTTTACTTGCGAAGCTCCTAGGTCAGGGAACGTGAGAAGAACGGCTGTAATCGTTAGTGGAAAATTTTGTGTTTGACCTTAGTGATGTCTCCAGTGCGCTTTTAGCAAAAGCTTCGGAGGATTGCACTAAAGTCTGCTTGAACCAAGCACATGCGCTTTCGAAGGCCAATCCGTGTACCCTTTCCACCGACGTGAGCATTTTTGAGAAGCTTTCTAATGCGTCACATTTAATACTCCCATTTGTCGTCAAAATCGTCAGGGTAGGCACTTGAAAGTAGTTTGTGATCATATTGTTGTAGAAACAAGTTGGCTCTTCTTAAGAGAATATTGCATTTTTAATAATTATTAAACTAAAGAAATTTCTATTTTCATTCCAACTTGATGAAAACCTATGCTGTCTGAAACGTGGGCAAATCTATACGATCAAAGAAAGGCTGAAGTGGAATGACCTTTAGGGGAGAAATAATGGAAAATTGAGCTTTAGAGGGAATTCAGTCATAAGGAATGATGAATGCTTGTCGGCACAACAAAAAGCTTCTCGAAGTGAACCGGAGAAGAGGTTCATAATCAAGCCAGGTGGTTATGGATGCAACCGTCATTTAATTCTATAAGCCAATGAGATTTTTGAGCATACTTATCCAATCTCTGTCTACTTCTCAAGTGGTCTTATTTTTATCAGAAAGATGGTGCAACTCATAATAGTGTGCTAAAGTAAAATGACCTTTAGATTAAACAATTCAATTTGCAACAATAACATCTGAGGGTTTTAATATGCTGAGATCCAAACTGGGCATTGAAGACATCGGAGAAACGGCAATAGAAGTCTATTTGGCTCCAGACTTAAAGTTTTCCCAAGACTTGAATGGCCATAACTGGTGTGGCAACTTAGCTTCACTATTTTCATTCAATTTAAATGGGACCTATTTTCATTGATGTTCAGTCGCTCTACCCTCACTCATATGGTCAGTGATCGCTCTTTCTGATTTAAATATTTTATTTTCCATGCACTACACTGTGCAACTCTTTGATTATCCTGCATAAATGACGTAAAAGTATAAATCTGTGTTCGTTTTTAAGAAAAACGCCTGGTGCCTCTGATCACCCCTTTTATGGGCCAGAATCCGTTTTGGCGATCATTTCGATCACCCGATTATTGTGCATACTATCCGACCAATGAATCCAATAACTACATCACGGTTCAATTGAGCTTTCATTTGGATCAGAATATCTGACTAAAAAATAGACATTGAAGGAAAGAAGTTAGCTGTTAATCCACTGGGTTAAATGGAAGCACAATCTCCAGATTTAAAAGAAGCAGAAATAAAGCACGTAATTATAACGGATGCTTAGTTTGTATTTTTCTGTATTTTACTTCCTTTCCATTAATTTCTCGGCTAAAAGATATGTGAATGTATTGCGTGCAAGTGGTAAGGAGTGCATGTATGTCCAAGTATGCGCGGTCGCTGATCAAATGAGCACGCCATATTCTTTACTAACTGCATCAATGGATGGCATGGAGTCAAGTAATCCCCTTCGGCCGATGATCTGGATGTCTGCCACCGAAATAGACGCCATCAATCTGAACAACTGAAGATTTATGGTATCACGTGGGACAATCAACTGTTTCAGCCTAGCCATAAGTCGGAAATAGTGAAATCAGATAGCAGAAGACTAGCAAATAAAAGGTTTTCCTTGCTCCTGACGGAGGCGGAGCGTATTAAACACACATACTGACGAAATACAGTGTTATTGTGTGTTTCGTAAGATTCCTTATTTCTCATTAGTCATCCTGCTCTTTGCAATTATTGTATGTTTGTGTGGTTTAAAAAACCAAGATTTACTGCAAAAAAACAATTTAAATATTTGCAACAATTTACACTGAAAAGAAGGTAAATTTCAAAGTCCATTCGCGTCCAAAAACGGCAGCCTGGGAACACGCTATGATCTACTATAATGTGCTTGGAATTTAACCTCGATAGTTTTAACTCGTGTTCAACTAAGAGAGTAATCTCACTCTAAATTTGAAATGAAACCTTTTTAGGAAAGTTTTTAAAGCTTTGCAAAGCTCATAGAATGATGTGCATTTTTGAATTCTCGAATCAAGTGGAGAATGGGTTCCAAGAGGTTGCGAATAACCGGACTCAATGAAAGTTTGGAAAATAATGTATTTGTTCAAAGATGGGGAGGGAATCCCATATGAGGGGAAGAACGAGGTGTGGGTGGACTTCCATGTGACTCACCACTGTAATGAATGGTACGAACCACATTTCCTCTTATTTCTTATCACCTCTTTCGATTCACTCATATTCTTGATGGCTATAGATTCTCTCTTTTCGATGGAAACGAACGTAGAACAGTCGTCCTTTGAATCGAACTTCGGTTTTGCTAATAGGTTCCAGCTGCGTTCACCACCCGACGTCACTTTGTCATTTTAGTATGTTTGACTTACACAATATAGCTTTGTTTCATTATTACGAAATCACTATAGAAACCATGGGGGCTAATAGAAACGATGTCAACATCGGATTTCACGTAAATGTGGGTTGTTTCATGTGAGTTGTTGTCAAAGGCTTTCTTTCAATCTTCCCTGTTGTCGTTTATGAAAGGGTCTAGGGCATGCAAAATGTTTTGTTTTTACAGAACTATTATCATATGGAGTGGCATTTATTCGGGCAGTAACCCAAAACTTCGAATGCCAATTAGCTCAGATCATTTTCATAAGCCGCTGTGAAAGCGATTCCCACAGAATCGAAATCATGAAGGAGAAAGCAGCAAATCTATCTAACCAACTATCATGCCAAATGCTTTGATTGACATCTAACGTGAAGCAAGTTTCGAAGCCGATCATTTAATCAGTAAAAATAGAGCTTTTTTTATGTCCAGTCTATTAACGATATCCTGGCGATGTGCTCCTCTCTCTTTGTATGAGAAGGATGAGAATGTGCAAGTTCACTCTAAGTCACTGCCATACTGTCCACCGGTGATCGCCGATACCTCTAGAATTCCTTCGAGTGTCCGCATTCGACAGAGTAAATAGTAAAATGAAGGGGAAAAGAGCTCTAAAAACCGACTCGAACCTAAAGGTGTGGTTCCCATGTTGTCTTAATTTAATTATTCTCAGGGCCATATTTTGGAGTCGGTTTAGTCTTACATCTCGATCATGTTTACATAAAAGAACAAGAGATTGAATCATTACATTAAGAATAGTTAATCACGTGCGTCCTTACCAAGTGAAGAGAATCGGTGAAGTCTAATGGTTGAAACACGTCGACATCTGATCCTAAGTGCTGGAGAGATCCAAAAAAGTCAAAAGGACTCGATCAAGAGGCATCGCATCAACATTTACCATTTTTTGGCGAGGATGACCTTTTAACGGCACTTCATGATTACGATCATTCAATACTCCGAGTTTGGCGATTATCGAGGCTAAATGCGTGTCATTTAGGCCGCCCATAAAATATGCATCCCCAAACCAAAATAAACACTCACGTGATCTGTCTCGCTCATGCAAAGGAAGGATGCACATAATCGGAACAATGCCACTCAAATTTGCCTTAACAAAGATTGGTCGATGGATCTACATAATTATACTCTGGCTGGGCTCCCGCATAACAAATTGTCAGAGGATTCGAGCAGGTCCAACCAAGGAAACTATTTTTCATCTTACTGGTGGTTACCTTTGCCAGATTTAGTGAACTAATACAGCTATTAGTGCTTGTTATAGTCATGCGTAAGTTAAAACACTTAGGACTTTCAGTGTCTGCGATTGGAAAATCTATTTTTGCAGTAAAACTGATTCCTCTAGGGAGGATTGCTGAAAAAGTTCCCATTAGAACATTTAAAAGTAGGAAAGAAGTCTAGTCCCAACGATCGCGAGTGCTTGCTCAAAATCAACGGGTACTCCTCGTAATCTTTTCGACTAGGCAATTAAAATAATGAGTTTTATTACCCCTAGCTATAGGGTATAGCGATTTAGAGCTTTCATCCAAAACTAGAAATCATGGCTTAGCAACCAGTTTGCATGCCTCCATTCCGCAAGGACGAAGAAAGCCACATGACGACTTTGCAGTTTAATATTCAAGACTCCGGTAAGCTTGGTATATCAGTTTCGGGGAGAAAAATCACCCCCCTCCCCTCCCCAGGCCGAAAACTTTAAAATATGGCAAATGCTCGAAACCCTATCTTTTTAAGATTATCTACCATTGAATTGCATCGAAGCAAAGTAAACTGGTGGGAGTGAATTATGTGCCTGTGGTCTGTTAAACCGTTACCACTGCTATCCGAGATTGACCTCGTCACCTTTTTAAGGACACGTGGTGCGTCATAACAGACTGGCTACTTATCCGGTTCTGTAGTGGACTGTCTGATTCCCAGACCTTTCCAAACGTATCCTCGAAGTCAATGGCTCAAACATAAATTTGCCATAGTACGGCCAGGTTGTGATTCCATCCTCACACACTTTCTGTACTCGCCTTCGTAGCACCGCATAAATGAAAGATGCCATAAAATCATTTTTACGGAGAGGAGACCCATAGTCTAACCCAACGTACCAGGTCCATGTGCTAGCCTGGCAGAACGCTAAGGTAATCAACAGCCAGGACATTTGTACTCTAAATGCTAAACTTCTCCTGTACTAATCCTCCTTCGAGGTAAGCACACAAGCCCTTTGATGCAGGACTTAGAAAGAGCAACCTAAAAGTCTCTCCCGTATCAGTCCGATATCGAGTTAGGAAAGCGAAGATTTATGCATTGACATAAGAGTACTGTTTGGGTTCTTTGAGAGAGACAACTATGGCAATTTAAAGGGACATCAGAAAGAAATCGAAATGAAGTGTGATCGGAAAAGAAATGGCTTATGAGATTCTGCAGGAGCCTCCCGATAATAAAAGGCGGCCGATGACACCTAATGGCCTAGAGCGTTCAGTTCAGTCGGTTCTGTTATTTAGTAAACATCGGAATCCTTGCATATGAGCCGCTGAACCTTCTGTGTCCCTACACAGGTAGTTTAGCGGTCGTGAACACCTTCACCGATAACGACGACATGGATGAGATAAGGGGCAAAGATTGACCACTCACGCCGGTTAACGGTAGCCTTAAATGTGGAAACCAAATGGAAGATCGTCAATCAGAGGGACACCAGGAGACCTTCTTCCCCTCGCATAAAAGCGCTTGAGAGCATTTTTCTTCAATGTGGGCCCGAATATTAATATTAATATAATTTCTAAGACATCCATCCTCGTTTTCTTTTTCTTCACTGCCTCTTATTTCAAATACTGTCAGTGCCGCTCCAAGCCATTGAAGTTGTATTGGCACGAACGGGCTGCAAGATCATTCACATTTCCTCAGAAATAAGGGAAACAAGGAAGGCATTACTTGTGAGAACAAAACCGCCTTTTTCGAATCCCGGCCTCTCGTTCTAAACAAGACTTGCTCTGGTTTAAACCTTCCTCTTGAATGACATTCAATGTCAGCCCGAATGACTTGAACGCTGATCTATCATATCGGATCTAGACGTTCTTTGGACTGCAAGCCTTTTCAGTAGGCTTTCTATTTAAAAAATGGCATACTAATGAATCTTCTCGTTCACCCCGACATCTTGGATAACATAAAGTTGATCATATCGCTCAATAACCCTCTCATCCGCTAGCCACTAAAGAAGTGGAATCGCCCTTTCACTGAGCTTTAAAATATTTTACTTACGGTTTTAAAAGAATCTCCCGGTGTATGAGCAATTTGTTTGACAATGTACCCCATTTTGTCTACTCACCACGTCACCTGAACAGGCGGCAGTTTTATTAAGAAAGCCGGAGAAAATCAGTGAGGTTATCATTAAATTGAAAATCATTCAAGCTCCTAGAAAGTTTCCATACCAATGTTATAAATTCAAACTTCCAAACAAAATCAGCAGACTCCTAGGAAAGGATGAGTGAGTAACTTGAGAACCCCTCATTTGGTTCCCCTTCAGGGTCAGGGCATATGTTCATTCAGCGGCCTAGATCCCGCTATACACACAAACTTTTGTTGTAAAAGTTATCTATTTGATGATGTAAAAGTTTTCCGAGTAATCATTATTTTTTTTTTAATTTTATTTTCTCCCCACCCATTAGAGCAAGTCCCAAGTAAGCACGACAGTCAACACAAAACACAGTAAAAACGTTTGTTGACGTCTTCGGCTGCTGGTCTCTTCTCTGACTTGGCTTCGTTGTGCAGGTAGCAGTTCAGCTTCGTCGTGGCACCTCGTCCATCTTAGTCCGTCTTCATGTCTCCTAACAGAAATCTCTCAAAATTCTGATGGAGACCTCGTTCGGTGCTACATGCACGTGTATTCCACATCCCAGTTTGAAACCATGAATCCGGTTAATTACATCGTGCCTCCTTTACCAAGCTGTAAGAACTTGTACTTCGGCTGGCATAATCTAATTTTATACGCCTGGAGGGTTGAGAGTAGGTTTGACCACTTTCCGAGTAATATTCTTTCTTGAGCTAACGGGCTTTGGCAAAACTAACGAAAATGCTGAGAGAAGTGAACCCATTCAAGAAGTACCGTTTATTTTGACATTTGTCAATTAACTTCTAAATACAGGGCGTGGCGCCACAACAGGTATGTAAATCTAAATAACCTTAAGAGCTCTGAACTAGATGACCTTGTAAAACCATAAGCGTAAACACACTTCAAATTGTCATGCTCGAAACGGGCAGTCGAGATCGTGTTCATTTTGTCAACACTTTCTTGGGGAAAAATCACTGAGGTTACGAACAAATTAATTTGCATATTTGTCAAACCATTTGGAGATCCGAAACTTTTGTCCCTTGCCCAAGTTAAGTGTACAAACGCCAAACAAAATTTATGAATCGCTGGTTTTAAAAACATAAAACTTCACCGGCATTCATTAATAATGAAAAGCGATGCTTGAACTTTGTCCGAATCGGTGATAAGTGGACGACGTTGTTGTTAAGCTAGAAACACTGAGGAGTAATTAGGGATCAGGATATATTTTAGGCCTCGAATCGATGCGTCCCACTGTTGTAAATAGGTGCAGTAATGAGAGGCCCTGGAACTTCTATATTCCAACCAACTCAGAGCCGCACCGTAAAGAGCTGCAGCCAATGTCATTATGCAAAATAAAGCGAAAGATGCCAGGGCGAATCAAAGGTAATTGCTGGGGATGACAATTACCATATTGCTGTCCAGAATATCAACACAAAATCCTCTTTCGGTGAGTTGTAAAGTGGAAAGACTTGATGGCACTTCTCGACAGCGGACATACTTTAATAGTGATGAATTTTTAAATTTATCCCTAGGGAATTCGACCTTAATATCTTGGTTGTGCCATCCCGTAACTTCAAAGTATTTTAAGCTGAATGAGAGCATATCCTGGTAGATAGCTAGGAGGCTACTGATCGGAATGGGTTGGAGGGAAAGTGACTTAATGACCAACGTTTCTCATCTCGAGCTCTTTTTTCTTTTGACCCTCATTGAATCTGTACCAAAATAAGATTAAAAGAGGAGGACCAGAGACTTTCGAATTGCGAAAGCCGCTAATTACAGGGAGAAAAACACAAGCTGCTTCGAGAGCAATTTTAACGCTGCTCTCTGTCTTTTTATGTCCAAAATATTAAGCCATTTATACAAGTACCATGTACCGAATAATGTCACTTCTAACCCCTACTACTGGTCGTGGTCTACTTCGATAGAAGTGCCTGAATGTTTTCAGCTTACCTCGGCAGCCGCGCCCTAGCGTCTCGGATGTTGTGGAAGCTCGTGGTTGGTAAGAGTTTTGGAGTTACAGTAGCTAAACCCTTGAATACCACGCAACTGAGCACTAAAGGTCAACTTCAATTGTAAATAAGTTGAATATGATGATATTTGAATAGAAGTCGGAATATAATACGTATGCCGACTGAACGCTAGATCACTGAATTATTGGTTCACTCCCCGAATTTCGGTTTTATTTCAAGTTCACTCTTTGGTAAATTAGGAAACATTTTTAATCATGGCGAAGCAATATTTTACGTAAAACTATATTTTCCTGCCAAATCTCAAATTCAAAATTTTTTTCCACCACCATTTAGTAATTCCGCGAGAATGAATTATGCCATTCGTATTTTTTCCTCATGCGATAAAGCAGGTTAGAGAGAGTAAATACATCGGGGTATTTGCACCGGTTCAATCAAAGGCAGTTGGACAAGCCGCGTTCTAATCCGACGATACTTTTCTATGGAATGGTCAACGCCCTATGCTAAGGATAGACGCCTTTTCAAGAGGAAAAATTGGACTTAACTTCAAAAGTTATTAAATTAAATTAGGCCTGGCTGGACAACTATATTCCATAATATTAAAACGAGTACATACGATTGTACTAAAAGAGTAAATTCACACTCTTTAGATCGCCAGCAGTTCACTTTGCATCTTTTTGTGATTCAGTGTCAGCGTTCACATTGTAATCTGGCTTATAATAACCAACTGTTTCGGTGCCTCTCTGATTAAGAACCTCCCTTTGCGATCAGTATGAGTGGGTAAAACCGTCGACATTCAAACTGCACCAGCGTTACGCACTTATTTGATGCACCAGAAATAGGAAATTGTACTTAATTTAACACCGTCTTATGGTTGAGATCTTTTGTTAGTACTCATGGAACTTACTCAATCAAAGTAACACGCAAACCGTTCGAAGGCTAGAAGTTATTGCCCACTCTAACCCAATGCATAATGATATGCCGCGGTGGATTCCGTTAGACCAGTGCGGACATGATCTTTACATTGTTATGACGGATTTTCACATACATATAAGTGCAGTGATCTTCATTTTGAGTTTAGTCAGAGAAATTTTCAACCAGGCATTGTCAACTCGGACTCAACCAGTATGCCTAGGCAAACGATGCTGTCCAACGTCAGACCTACAGGTGCATGGGTACGGACAAAAACGTTAAACCACAAAGTACCTCTTCCGTATCCAACCACAGTACGATGGCATTGACAGAACATTATCCAAGGGGTTTGTAAACATATTGTATAACTCATAAAACTTAGAGTCTAAAAGCCAGTTCTGAACCGTTCAAATTACTCTTTCCACTTAACTAATCTGACTCGGGTTTGTGTTGTATCAACATTCACCATTGGTTGAAAAGGCTACGGCAAAAACATATCCACCAACCTATCCGAATAGCAAAACTGAAGCCCAGTTTTCATTGCGACTTCACCTCAATAAGAGTATGTCGCACTCGGCAATTAAGCTTAACTTAACTCGTTTACAAGGGAAAGGGGCTGCTAAGCCCTCTAGCCAGCTTGGAGTACAGAACTCAAAAGCCACCCAAAATACCCAGAGAAACAGCGCTAACGCAAGCAGAATATTCAAGATAAATAAAGAAATGATGAATAATTTCAGTAACCCTCGAGGGCGCTTGATGAGTCCCTCTGGTAAGTACCCAGGACTTCTGGGCTATTAGACCAGATATGAACATTTGTGATTCTGATTAATCCGTTATTGGTAAACGAAAAATTGATGCTATTTAATCCGTATTCTCGTTGGTAGAAACGTACTAAGGAATCCCTAATACACATTATTCCACACGATGACGTCTCCTGATCTACCCTCCAAATCGAAATATCAACATGGAGTCTTGTAGAGGGTCGGGACTTGCCAATCATATGACTTCTAGGCATGTCCCGACAGTTCGAAAGTGGTTTAATTAGACTGACTGAAAGTCAATAGCATAGCGGTCGCATACACATTCGAAACATCGGCTTATAAGGAGGTCGAAACCCATCAGTACACATCCATTGGTTGGAATGATTACTCATATTGGCTAACGCTAGGTTGTAAAGAATTTTTTTAAATAAGACTTAAAAAAACCCATTTCTTTTACTCAGGTCGGTGTGTGACGGACTATGTGATGCACTCAGGTGCTTCACGGTTGATTAGGTTCTAGTCAGTATGCAATAATGACCAATGCTGGAGTGGCCAGAGCTTTGAGGTAGATAGCAAAGTACAACGATGTTGAGCAGACCGCCAGTTGGGCGAGTGCCACAGTGTTGTAATTAAAACACGCTTATCAACATCACTTTACTCTAATATAAAGTTAGAATTAGCTTGATATCACTTCAGAGTACGACTGATTTGGATTTCTCAATCCCCAAGATCCGAACTTCAACGCACTAATTCCCGACGGCGGTAAGATCGTCTATCCTTCTCCATATTATAGGGCTACTACTGTTACCTCTCACCCTTAAAACAAAAAGATTTTAGCGATCTTGACTGCAACTGCTAAATTTTGGTATTATTCAATTGAACAGTTGTTTCTTTTTTCATTTTGACTCACCCATACCAATCGCAGATTCCGTGTTTCATTGGAACTAGAATCAATGTTAAGGTTTCAGTTCCACCTTCACTGTCCTGTTGAACGATCAAGGTTACACCTCCGTTGTCTTGCGTTCATACCGCTTTTGTCGTCTCTTCTAAAATAAGCTTTGATAATCTTCCCCACTATCCTCGGAGTGGCTGAATTCAGTTTACTAAAATAGAGATCCCTGCGAGCTGCAGTTAGCAACTTAAGTCTGCCGATGTAACCAGTTGTAAACGCTAACCGAAACGCACGATTTTATATCATTCTTTAATAAAAATTATTAGTCCTCTAATTTCGACGTATTTCTTCCTATTATACCGTTCCAGTAACACCTACCTTTTTCTGACAAAATGCACAACCATATCATTAGGATAGTATTGGATCCATATAGAAATTTAAAAAAAATTATATGAAAGTAAAGAAGATATGATGTCAAGAGTGAGTATAGAAGAAATCACAGAGAGACGAACCAGGCCAATTGGTTAGAAGTCGATATCGAAATCATTGATTGCGGAAACGAGTTTATCGATCTCACTTAAGCCGGCTTTGCAGGTATTCCCCATTTCCTCCTTGAATTTTGCATTACTGGATAAGATAGCATCGCTACTGGCAGACAAATCAGCCTAAGAAAAAAAATAGATGCTAATAAGTTGTAAGTAGATGGGGCAATATGAAGTAGGATTCCATTTTAGGGGGAGTTCAGTGACTGCTTACACAAATGGCTTCATTCAGAAAAGCTACAATTTCTGACTTTGCACGAGAAATACTGGGCTCAACAGCCGTTGAGATGATTTTAGCAACTTCATTTACAGAAGTGTTACTTTTGCCACCTTCAACCAACCTAAAAGGAAAGAACCGCTAAGGATTTATGATGTCAAGAAAAGATAAAGTAAATAAAGGTAGCATAGGGCCGTTCAAATGCAAATTCTAGGACATGATAACCGCTATTTGTGGTAAAATCGATTCAAAATGGATCCGATAAGGTTAAGTAGGCGAAAAACAACATCATATTGAATCCAAAAAAGAACAATAAATAAATGAAAACTTACGCAGATGCGGGACCTCCCACGAAGTTCTTGTCTAGTTCTTCCTAGCAAATATTTTATAAATCAAGGCAAACCATATATTTGATACACCGAAACTGCCTCTCCACCAGCTCAGTCATGCTTGTTAGCGTTGAAAGGCCAAGATCACGTATCATATCCTCAAACTCTTTATGGTCCTTAGATAATTCTTAATTAGTTGTGATTGTTTATTGATAGCTTACTATCGTATTTATCAGCTAAATCTTTAACAGAGCCAAGGCAATATTTGGCATTCTTAAGAACTCTGAGAAAATCCTGCTGTAGGCCACAGCTTACCTATCATATTGATCATCCTCCAAGTAGGACATTTTTCAAACTTGCGGCAAAGAATCCTCTTTCGTGAATGGTTGGCAATAATTTGCTGATAAAATTGAAAGTATAAGTGCAATGCAACATGTATGCAGATTCACAATTTCGTGTTTATTTTTAAAAATTATCTTGGATTTTCATAATCTTCTATAAGAACTTTTGTGTTTACTTATATATGGATTGATAGACCGGGAGCTTTAAGGAACGCTGCTTCAAGCATTCCCGATGCTTTTCGCCAGGTGCTCTTCACCTAGGTCCATTAAGTGTTTCCGACTTCTCAATGGTTGCAGTAGCTCCCGTTTCATCCATTTTGATGCAAATGAGGCTCTCAAGTCCTACAAGCAAATTGATTCCTATTTTAAACTGCTCGATGATTCATTTTTGAGAAAATC
Source organism: Moniezia expansa (assembly GCA_019097775.1). Taxonomy (NCBI): domain Eukaryota; kingdom Metazoa; phylum Platyhelminthes; class Cestoda; order Cyclophyllidea; family Anoplocephalidae; genus Moniezia; species Moniezia expansa. The sequence continues at coordinate 8,302,262 of JADFDV010000072.1, forward strand.
ACATCTTCAATGTATGCAAGAAATCCTAAAACTCCCAACGACCGATAAATGCTTTCAGATGGACTTTTGGGCAAAGTTTATCTCCTCATCCATTGTCAATGGCAAAGATAAAATTTTAAATTCTCTTATAGTGTTCGTGCTCGAGAACGCTGAATCCCATTCGACACCGACTTTGATATCCGTGCTTCAAGCCCTTGCATCTCAGCAGCGTTTTGAAGAATTTGAATCCCTTTATGTTCTTATCAAGTCCCGCTTATCTCCGGCCGATTCTCTCGCTTATTCGGCTGAATTAGCAAGCTCCCTTTGCCTTTCTCCGTTCTATGAAGAAGCACTGGTGTATCTTCAACTAAGTCTTGAGCACAAATTACCAACTACTATCTTTTCCAACATATTAACTGCGGTAGCAACATTTGGACCTCTAGATGAGGCGATTTCCCTCGTTCATAAATTTCATCCCCTACAGTTGAAACCAAACCCGGAATTTTATGCGGCCTTCATAAAACGCTTAGATGATTCCAATGGCCAACGACTAATGAATAATCTGTTGAAAGCTGTCAATAAATGTGATTATACGATAACAAATTTCACTGCCCTTCTTATAAAGGAATGGTTTGAGAGGTAAGCTCAGGTACTCGTTTCAGTTATCGTGACTAGATTGCGATGGAGGGGTACAATGGGTGTTTGCATCTCAGGGTATGTTGATTCGTTCCTTATGAACTCATTAGGCTATCTTGTCCCTCTTGTTTGAAGCACTTAAGTAAGATAACATTCAATTCGAAATCTTGCATCCACCTAGCGGAAATGTTCTACAACAATGTTCTTAAGGTACTCTTGTTTCTCCGCCTAACTCACTATTTAATTAGGGCAAAACTGCAGATGAACTGTTCCTAACAACCACACCAAAGGAATTGGATTCATTCTTCCAATTCATGGAAAGCAACAAAGCTTCTCGTTTTGATTGTGTCATTGATCTACCCAACTACTTACACTCTGTATCTCATCGAAAGTTGTCGAAAACACCCCTCGATGAGCAAATAAGTATTCTCCTTGATGTGAGTTGATACATTCTGTGCTTACTCTTCCGCTTTTAGCTCATACACCTCCTTCATCGAACTTATCGGTTTAAACGCATCTGTCTGGTCGGAAAAGAACGTTCGGTTGTCAAAAAGAAGCCCTTCTGGGACACCGTAAAGGCTCTTGGTAACCGGACTGGAATCAACGTCCAAACCTTCCTGACTGATCACAAGTACAACTCGTCCTTTTGAATACTTTAAAACTGACTTGCATTTACCAGATTGCTTTGTTTTGTGTAGAAGCGATGATGACGCCTTCATGATCTATTTGGCACTTTGGTCCGGGCCAGATTGTTATCTTCTCTCTTGTGACGAGTTTCGTCAACATCGTTTCACTCTTGGTCCGGAGGCTGCAGGTCTTTTGACGCGGTGGCAGACTGCTCGACAAATCTCCGTTCGAAATTTCCACCCAATCTCCTTCAATGTTTGGGTTTAATTTTCTCTCGCTGAATTTGTCGTTGCCAACTGACCACTTATTATTCTTTTAGAATCCTGTGCTTTGCGATCCACGAATACAGGGCAGTATGGAAGAGGGCTGGCATATTCCATACGATTCTAGCGAATCATCACGACTTTCCTACCTACCTCCTAATACATGGCTTTGTCTTCGGCCTCAAATACCGTTGCTACTTAAAAATGCTTAGTAGAATTGATTAAGCATTTGTGTACATGGTTATTTCGTTTGTTGGCAATCGGAATCTTCATTAAAGCCTATTTTTCTGTTTTACGTCTTCTATATTTTTTTCCATGAGGCTGACCACAATAATGCTAGCAATCACATAGTAATTATATAAGGTTATAGTGGCTACAAATTGCTTGGTTTTGCTCGTCTCTTTCGAACATGTCTGCACCCCAGATCGTATTTATCTGCATTGGGGCTCGAGCTGTATGGTCAAATTTTTATCTTTACATGTTCTGAATAAGTAGGTAATGTGGCCCTGTCAGCCTACGATGTTTTGCTGTGTTTGCGATTTTGCATCTCAAAACGAAGTTGAAATTCTTAAGCAAATCCTGATTATTTATAGACTTCATAAGTCAGCTGTTTATTGAATTTAATTTCGTTGCGGTAATATATAAGCTGTGCGCGAGTTTAAAGTTGGGTAAATAGACATGTATTTGATAAAATGAGGGCGAAATTATGATTTAGTCCTAAGGCCGGTAAGCATCCCAGGTCTAACTTTCTACGAATATAGAGGCAGCATTTCCTCGAAGATACTTGTGGAAATGATCTAATTTGCTGTAGTTAAAAAATTCTCACACATGGAGACACTGCTTATTCTAACTTTAAGAACCTTACTGTCTTTTTCTGACCACAGTAGAGCAGGTGAGGAGATATGTGATACACAATCAGATCAGGGTGTCCCAATTGAAATTCTCATCGAATCTATCGGATGTTAAGGTGAGTTAGTTTCATTAATCTCTTAAAATTTACTAAGCCCATTAGTTGTATGCCAATAAATCATCAAGGCAGAAGGCGTCAGTGTCACTACCTATCCACGAGTTTGGGTCACTTCTTCAACCATTCTAGTGTGTGGGTTATGGCCTTCTCGTCTACCCAGAGTTCTATCTGGTCACCGATAGGCAACTACATTATTGTTACTTCTCACTATGACCTAAAAATTTATTCATGAGCGGTAAAATGAAAGGATTTTTGCAATTATTTATCAATCTACTCTATTTTTGAACAGATCGTTTCGATTTTTTCTAGAGGTGGATATCAGAGGTGGAAGAACTTTTAAGAGTTATCGCATGTTTCATCTGTATTAAATTCATTAAACTTACCTGTTTTCTATTGTGTGAAAGCGTAAAACAGGCAGGTTTTTTTCTCTTTCTGTTGTGATTCTTTTAATTAAATCGAGCATACCTTATCTTTTCGACAATTAAAAGGGAACAAAGCTTTTAGGCAGAGCATCTAGGAGACGATCTCTTGTCTTCGTTTAAGGGTACGTAGAAAGGAATGCATCGGTGTTAGAATGAATAGTTCGATCAACTATGACTCAATGTCAAGCCCTTTAGTGCACATCAACCGCATTCATCCCGGATTCGGATTCGTTTGCGACCTTGATGGTCGGCTTACTGAATATTCATCATTTAAAATGCTCTCAAATATTTGCATTACGGAGAATCCATTGAAAGAGGGCCTAGATTTCGTTGTGAAAATGCGCTGTCGGTGGAGAAGATCTTTTTTCACCATTGTACTCAGAACATGCGATTCTTTACTGGTTAGCTCAATAACCCATCTATCAGATCAGTATGCCAACAACTGCTAGTGCACATTTATAGTGATTGAGCAGGGATGACTAGCTTTTAGTGGTCGGATTTGGGTGCTGAGGGTCCGTAAAATTTCGAGGTTTAAATTTTTGACATTCCTTTGGAACACTAAAAATTTAATTTCATTGCATTTCGGGGCCCATTTTGAGGATGTATGATAGCACTCGAAATTGAACATCGAGAGGTATGCCAAATGGGAGGGGGGAACGGTAAGCCCTATTTCTTTTACGGCGCCGGAACCCATTAATTAGTACCTACTCAATTCTCCCCACTATGGCTCAGCTTACCAGGCATAATGTTTCTATTTCAACCTTTGCCTTTGAATCTGATCCTCGTCTTGAATTTTTGTTATTTAATAGCAACAGAGACTGATGCGGCTAAATGCTCTTTTTGAATAATCATTTGGAAACGGTTGGTATGCCAGCCACCAATGACATGACTTGATTACCGAAAGGGGACTAGCTAAAGGGGAGGAGTTTGGTTTACAGCGACACCCGCTAAATAGACGAACTGCGCCCGAAGAGGACAATGAAAAAATAATGGATGAGGAACGCGGCGTGGGAGGAACGAAACAGACGGAATAAGTCAGGGGAATTTTTCTTTCTTATAAATACTTCCTTTTGACAATGTCCCATTAAGCCCTGAACGAATGAACTTTGTTTTGACACATAATGTTTTCTCAGTTGCCAATGTAAATACGTCGAATTCACATTAGAGAAAATGTATGTCTGCTTATTAGCAGTTTTAAATTCTCTTTATTGAAAACAGACAAGAACGATCCCTTCCATTACTTAAGTGAACCACGCCCTCTTCTGGGCTCCAGAGAAGCTTTATCGGCGACTATTCATAAACGAAGGACACAAGCCCTTCGTTAGAAATAAGCCTAAAGAGTCGGTTTTCGGCTTGATTTCTTTCGGCTGCAGATTTCCCCGCATAATCGTAACAAAAACCAAGACCAGACGGTGAGCGAAATATTCAATTTTGCCTGCATCAAGTCTGCAAAATCTATATTAACTTAGCTGATCGAAATATATAGTATTTCCTATAGTTCATTTTACTTATAAATGAACCGAATTGCTGTTCCCCATACCTCACCTGCGCAGGAACCCTACATGGTCAAAATTTGTATTCTAGAACAAATAACATCCCAAGCAAAAGGATCGCTATGAGCTGGATATATTTGTAGTCCTGTGTATCACCTCCTCATTTGCGGGAATTCTTCACAAGAACACTGTGTAGTTGTTCTTACTATCATTAAATGTAGGTATGCATACAGACATGTGCCGAATTACAGGAACACACGAAATAAGAGGACGGCTGCATAAAGAAGATAGTGCTTGAGATAGGAGGAGAAGGAAGAAGAAGAGGAGGAGAGGTGGCGGAGCAGGGCTGGGAGACGGACAGAACAATTTCAAACTGAAGCAGCGCGTGTTTCGTTTCAGGGGGTAAGTGCAGAATTGCGTTCAGGAAGAATCGCTGGGGCAGTGCTGACTACTGATGGAGCGGGTAGACTTTTAGGTGAAGAAACTGACGTTTCATCCATAGAACCATCTATTGACGATTCAACAGGACTGCCATTCCAAGTCTGGGCGAATTTGGGCTCGTGATCCCCTCTGGTAAGGAGCTTTCCTACCTCTCCCAATGATGGGTGAGTGAATTGAGCGATTCTAGCAGCAGCTAGAAGGCCTAGATTCTCAGGAGTGAATCCTCCTTGGGGGTGTGGAAATGGAGGGGAAAGCACCGGTTGTCCTGAACCATCTGACCTTCCAATCTTATTAGCGATAAAGGAATTCATTGTTGCAAGGAGATTATCACGTAATTGGGAAAATGACTGTATGTTGTGGGGATTCGGAAGCAGGGGATTTATCGATCCTTCAGGCACTGATGATTGTTGAGTAGGTGGTAACTGCGACGGAGGTGCAAGTTCCCGTGGCGGTTTCATGCCCAATAGACGTGGAATTCTGGAAATGAGCTGTGCTCCAGCAACCACTGGTTTGAACCACGGTCCTCCACGATCCCAGGAGGGATCTGGACAAAGGTATAATGGTTGATCAGGACCACGACAATCCGGAGGCCGAAGGCGGGCATAATAATTGAATATTTCTACGCAGTCGAATGGTAGGGTCTGTCTCTTAGAGTTACCATTATTACTGCCACTTTCATGTCCATCAAAAACTCGTACGCCCATTGGTCCACCGTGTCCGTGACAGAACCTAACTTCCTGTGAACTCGACCGTGAACTGAATCGTAGAAGGTCTTGAGAATTTGCATTCGTAACACACTGGAACTGACCCCAGGTTAGAGTTCGATGTTTCTGAGTTCCCACTACATTGAACTGGGTTCGCACGATCAACCAAATACTATTCAGCAGTGCTTGTGGGTTGGTCGATCCAAGGAGCCCAGTTTGCAAGAAGGTATTGAAATTGATCATCCTGTTACCATCGTGTGAATCCGAGAGTCCAAAGTCGCATTTTCCACCATCTGTCTGACTTCTGTGAGCGCTCGCACTTCCATTGGCCTGACTAAGGGCTCTCAGTTCATTCAAACGCTGGCTAAGAACCAACCTCGCCGGTGCGAACTCGGGGTCTTTAAGTACCGAGTGGGGATAGTTATGATACTAAAAAGGCGAAATCATGCGTTAAAAAGCATTCACAGTCCCATACACAAATTAAAAACAGCTAGATGAAGCATTACTAGCAGACAAGTGCGTATTTCTATTGCCTTAAATGTCATGGATACTTCCTTGCCTTTTGTTGTTGTGGTAACAGTAAAAACGTGCCTCATCAGCTGCCCGCCGAATCACTAACTCGGTGTAGTTTACCAGCGTTTTTCCAGAAGACATTGGCCGCATAGCCACGATTCCATTTGCCTGTCTATTACCGTCTGAACAAAATATTGAATTCAAATTGGCAGATTTAAAATCGCATGGAGTTGACTGGTCCTAGTGGTTGGCGAACAATGCTCGGCACGAATACTAGCAATAAATAACATCCGTTTCCGTGGGAATGTCAACCCGGGGTGTGTATTTTATATAAGCATCAACTTCCATTATTATTTGTCACTGAAAGGGGTTACTTTCGACCATTTATACCCTCTATACCGCCGGTCATCTCATTAAAGCTAGAAATCGGGCATAAATGAAAAGGCATCAGGAATCTAACTAGGTGGCCGTTATTATCTAGAGGTCATTTAACCAATGATCCCTCTACTGACCCGAATATGAGCCACAAGTTTTGATGCACTAAGGGGAGCTGACCTGATGTCAAATAAAAGGTAAATCGCTGCTTCTTCCAATTTGTGCAATTTTTAGAAGTTAACCATTGGGTCGGTTGTTTCAGTTAATTCAGAACAAGCGTAAGTACCTTTAAATGGCGTTCGAGAGAATGAACAAAAGCCTTCAGCGATTCTGGTTCATACTCGTGTCCATCCTTCTTCTTGGCAGTGATGATGAAATCCTTCGAAGAAAGCAGAGATTTAATGATTGAAAAATATATGAAAGAAACCCTGTCGAGGCTGAAAACCAACCTGGATATAATTGCACAAATTCTGTGGTGGAATTTCGTGTATTTCACGAGTATCATTCTTCACCTGAACCAAGTATCGATGAATGACCTTCATATCTGATTTCGTTTTCCTCAGAGTGTTGTGAACAACACCAGGGGGCGCCCCAACATTAGTACCACTGCTGGAACTTTCATCTCCCTGCCGAGGTCGATTTTCAGGAGTTCCCTTGTTACTAGACACTTTTGACATAGACTGTGGTAACTGCTGGGTAACGGTAGGCATTGGCGGGAATCCCATTCTCGGCAGAAAGTTAGTAGAAAGAGATGGAGGTTGCTGAGTTTGTGGATAAAGGTTCGATGAGGATTGTGCCATTCCAGGAGTATTTTGAAATCGAGAGAAGAAGGGCTGACCCTCTAGTCCTAAAATTGTATAAAATCAGAAGTGAGGTAGGTCGCAGTCTATTGAAATGTGCGCATACGAGTGTGTGTGTGTGTGTGTGTGTGTGTGTTTATAGATATACGTGAGAGTGATATGTGTGCGATTAGACAATAAAAGAAAACCGTAAATCTGGAATATAACTAGTTCCCAGTACGAAGCGTAAGTAAACCAGACAGCTTCCCACGGTACTGTAAACAGGCTTGTGCGTACACTTATCGCTGGAAACAGTGGAAAATGTTGAAAGAGATCAACACGTTCATACATGCCGAATGTGTGCAGCTGGAAATATTAAGGAATTCAGGAGATTGAGAGGATGCATGCGTGTGGTGGAGAGACGTTTCCGAACAGCAGACTTCTAACAGAACCGACTGTAAAGTTTGTGCATCTTTCTCAATTTCACATCATTCATCTCTTTTTTCCTTCATTGTGTGCAAGAAGTTCGGTAACATTTGCAAAGAATATTAGATCCTTCCTACGTTTGCGCTCATGTTATTGTTCTGCCCTGCTTAGCAGACGCACTTACGAAAGATCCTATTTTCCCAATGGCCTTGATAATTGACTTTAAGAACTGGTATCTTTAACCGGTGCCGATAGGTTAGTAACTCGATTGGTTCCCACCTTCAGCGCTCCAATGCCGTTCAATGCAGTGGTATCCATAGTCAGTGAGATCAATAAGCTCTACCGTTTGAAAAATCCTAATCTTCTGCATTATGATCCAGTCGACATAGCATGCGCACTCCAATCATGACACGATGCAGGTAAAGCGTTGCGGCAGCAGTGTATATCCAAAATCGGAATACAGCCGACTAGGAGGCAACTGCGGCGTTTTTCTTAAACAATTGTATATAAATGTTACGCTGTTTCAATAATAAAGTCCGGGCGGTTTTGTAGCCACTTTCTTACCATCTCAACGCAAAATGACCCGATTTTTAAAATTCCGGGGTTACTTTTTATTATATCAATAGTCCACGAAAGTGCAATCAGCTTGTATTATTTCATACCAAGAGCTTCAAGAGCTCTATTAACTGCTTCGGAAAGGCATCGTTCCGTAGTTACGCTAGGTATCGACTAGTCGTCTACTTACACACACACATACACACACACGCACACTAACGGACGATAAATCCAGTGCTCATGGTTAAACAAAGTGGAATATTCCCCGCCATGCTGCACTCTCTCCCGCTGGGACAGAACGGGAATTACGATTGCTGAAATAGACACCTGATAACGTAACCTCGCTAAGCAGCTCTATCGTAGCTTTCCAGTGGAGATCCAAAGGCTTTCGACTTTGTATTCTGTCAAATAACATACACGGCACAGGTCAAGTTGCCGAATCAAATAGATTTTGTCCATAGCTGAGCTCTTGTAGAGTGAAGTAGCCACGACAGATTTTGGCTTAAGGTTGCTCGTCAGTTCAATGCCTGTGCTCTTTTTCATGGAATTCCTTCAGAGTGCTTATGCTTACAAACGCTTACGCGCTAGGAAATCACCCAAGCCAAGCGGAAAGTAAGGTGGAAACTGGACTAGGGAGACTGGATAAACATCGGGTTGGTAACTGGGTCTTTGTGGAGAATAGATGCAGCCACATGTTACATGCAATAGCAGACGTTGCCTCATATGCAATATATTCCACTTGCTGCCTAAGTGCGTAATTTTTAGAGCAATGTGTGATCTCGCCTTCACGTATTCAAATTCACCTGTTTTCGTAATCCTATCTCGCCAAGCGCCGAGGTTGTTCCTAACCGCTGTGGAGCACTGCTGAATGTAGTGATGTTTTCACCTTTTTGCGGTCTTTTTGATCCGTGACAAATGAGAGAATGATTTCCATTGGCTGCTGTCTGGTTATATCTCCTTACTCATCAAGCGGTCAAGCTAACTGGCATTTGCGGTTTACACACGCATACACACAAAGCCATACGTACTAAACTTGGGTGGCCGATTTGGCATTTTAGATATCACATCTTCTCCTTCTGCCACACATACATTTAATCCAGTGTGTTATCTCTCCTTCTACTCCCATCCCCCACATTCACCTTCATCAACGGCCCATAACTGCATCTGCCATCTATTTTCCAAGTGGGAAAAGGGGCGCACTGATACAGGGGAGCCTCAACTACTGGTTTTCCACCTACCTCATGGGCAGGATTTATAATACCCTCTTCATGTCCGAACTAATTAATCTAGTAGTCATATTCACTTATAACCACATGCTATGAGGACCAAAATATACTTCCGTATCATTGATCCTACGATTCTTTGCCTAAATTTGAAAAAAAGACTTTTCGTTAGAGTGAGATTCTCAATTTGTAAAATTCTGAGGGATATGTTCTCTTAAAGACCATAGCGGAAGATAAGTAGGTGTAGGCAAGAAGAGTTGCGCAGCTTTAACCAAGAGAGAAGAAATAGCCAAGCACTGGTGTAGTGTGTTAGTCCTGACAACAGAAATGGGAAATGTGCAGGCAAATGTTTACACTCCTTGTAGTTTGTAGAAATGAGTGTTTGACTGCGGTGGGGCTATCTCGTCTTCTCTCGTGAATGTTTGTAAGATTGCCTCCGTGTATGTGTGTGTGTGTGTGTGTGTTTGTGTACGTGCATGTGCAGTGGGCAGGGAAAGAATGTTATCTCTAGGTGGGATACCACACTTAAAACTAGTTCAACTAACACTCCTCGATGAATCACATAATTTCACAATAAAAAAAATTAAATTTTTTATCTCTAAAGTCTACCAATTTCTAATCGAATTTGAGTGGCATGCTAGCTTTTCAAACAGGATTTAAAGCCATCGGGGGCCAGATTCCCCACATAGACCTACCTAGAGAGACTAGATAAGGAATTGATTCCCCACTGTTCCCGAAGGATTGATAATTTCGTTGCCACCCGCGCTCCATAGCGCGGAAGTGGCAAAGTGTTTTCAGGGAGTAGCTGATTTATTCGAGTCAAGGGTGGGTGGCACTGCAGCTGAGGTATATGTGGGGAGTCCTGCAAGTGTGAGAAAGCGGTATGTGTGCGGACAGGGCCTTACAGAAGGAGATAATGAGGGTTAACTAATGGGACTATAATGCCCACAGCGCCAAGGTTTCTCATCTTCCCCATACCTATTAATGTATGCGCCAGTTCTACCACTGGTGTTTGTATGCCTGTTGATTTACAGTGGTGTTTGGCAGATTCAATACTACTTCCAGCCTAACTCACCCCTACCTAACAAGGACTTATCGCTACCGGTAGGATGGAGGTTGATGAATGAAAGGATACGGGAGGCCATTCATTTCAATCACAATCGGTTAGTCTTCCCACGGGTACATTCTTCCTCAACAATCCCCTAAGTCACACCACTTTTTTTAAGAATAGATCTCTCGTACTGTCTCGTAATGAGTTGATTAAAACCTTACCTAAAGGAGGCTCCACTCGAGCTCTTTTGTACTCTGATTCGGAGGTTGCAGGGTTGCTCAGAACAGTTTCTCCATTTTCTTCAAGAAAGGGTAGAGGAGGGAGATCAAAGTTTAGACCGAAGATATTCTTGGAGCCAAGAGGAAAAGCCGGTTGAGGCAGGCCTTCTAGCTGGCCAAACGGGAAAGGCAGTTGGGGCAATCGTTCATTCTGGGAGTTCTGTCCTAGGGAATTCGATGCGGCCAATAGGTTTGGAATGTCCCATCCACCGCCTAGAAATATATTATGGATGAATTAAAAACAATTAACTTTTGGGTGAATGCAACTAGAGTTTGATTTTATCTTACGTGGCGTGTTTTCATGAGGTGATAGAAGACCTGGGGCTTGCAGTGTCGATAGTGGTGGGAGAGGTGGAAGGTTATGAGATGTAGTGCTAGGAGGTGGTTTGTTCTGGCCACTCTTCAACCCCGCGGCCATCATGGCCAATTGGCCAAGCATCAGGGGCATGGGAATCAAATGCACAAACGCTAGATGGCGTGCCAATTCCTCAATACTTTCACTCAACTCCGCACCACAGATATGACATTTGCGAAGGTTCTCCACCCCGTTTTTAGCCACCTCGTCAATAGAAGTACCAGAGGAGGAAACTGGGGTCACAGAAGTAACAGTAGTAGTGCTGGCAGTAACAGTACTCGTGCTCAAATCAAGACATCCGTTATCCTCTCCCCGTTTGTTAGAAGCCAGTTCACTAAACGGTGGGCTGGAATTGGACGTATTCAGTACTAAGCCGGTTGGAGAAAGCGTACTCTGGGTATTTGGGGCACCCATTCTAGCTGGACGCAGCATCTCCTGAGTTTTTATTAGTTCAGCCTGAAATAAAATCGAGATTTAATCAAGTCACCTTTGCCCAACTCGGTCAGTTCGACCATTCATAGCGTGGGAAGCAATATGCGCGGCGTGACTGGCGATCCTCTAAAATTCCCGCAAAATAACTAGCATTATATGGGGTCGCTTTAGCTAAAGCTATTTATCTTCCACTTATCTTCAACACCCGGCATTCATCTTCCTTCTTCCATCGTTTTGTATGGAATGCGCTAATGTATACCCGCCCGAACACGCGAAATTATATATTCCCGAAATAATGGTCGACAACTTAGCACATTTCCAATTCTTCTTGATGGTTGCACCACTCCCTATCTAAAAATATGATTCTGATTAATGCGTTTAGATCATCACCCTCCGGCAAATGCGTAGCATTTGTATCTTTGCTGAGGTAACTGCGCCAGAAATGGTCCCCGACATAACCTTATACAAAATCTTAATATTATTTTAATTCGGAGCCTGAGTTCATGACGGCTGCGTATCTCCACTTGAAACGCCCAGAAAGAAAAAAGCGCGATGCAGGAGGTATCGCACGCGCACACATGCGAATGATTAAGTGGCCAAAATCAGGCCGACCACTTTTACTGCTGCTTCTACTATTCTAACGCTTAGCCCGATGATAAGGCGTGAACTTTCTGTTCGTAGGAATTCCTACAAGACCATTAAATTAACCACTTCCAAGGCTAATCCCCACTCCAACCGCCCATATTCGCCAGAAAATCTTCTTGATAAATGATATTTCAACAGAAGACCACACACTCCCGATATCAGTTTGAAAAACCGTCAAATCGAAAATTTTCTCCATCAAGTCGACCTCTTATTAATTCATACTCTCATATTCAAATGTGTACATAGGCTTAGCTTATCCATTTGAGTGTAGGATCTTAAGGTGACCTGGATTAAGGCGTTAAAAGACAATAAGAGGCTCTGTTTTAGCACATAATCTAGTGTGTTTAATCAGCCTTTTGCCTTATAACGTGTAAGTTTTTACCATTTATGTCATTTCTAAATGGATTAACGTCCACGAAGCATAAACTTGTTTGAGTTTTTCTCCCCAAATCTGCTCAGTCCGCCACCAATTGCTTTCGTCTTCTCAGTCCAGTCTCGCCTACACAACTTTGCATCCGACCCCGGCCCAACACTACCCCTCCAGTTTCGCTTGTCGGCGGACATGTTTAATTAAATTACAGCTACAACTGCTACTCTGGAAGGCAGTAGACATAAATACTGTTCCTTTGGGGGAAAGGTGGCAGGTCTTCTCAATGCCCCTACACCACCCCGCATTCAACCACCCCACCTCCGTCCCCGCTTTCTGGACTGCGAGGAGGCTTTACTCATGAGCGAAGCAGAAATTTTTGTGACAGTACCAAAGAGCGAGAGGTAAAGACCCCTTCTGTTCGAAGCTCATACCTATTCCGTGTGATGGGCAACGGCGCCAGAGGTGCAAAATTCTAATCAACTGGCGCCAGCCTCCAAAAGCTCATGACCATCGCGGGGTGGGAGTGAGCGAGTAAGAGATGTAGGGCGAAGTAGCATATTAATCGCACGAGTGAATGCGCACGAGCTTTGACATACACCTGCTGCCAAACAACCCACTCGTCCACTCCACTCCTCTCCCTCACCTACAAATCTTTAAACCTACGCAATCAGAAAATAATATGCTCGCTCTTCAAAGCCCTTCCAACCTTACCTTTTTAAAACTTTGTCAAACAATCCAGATTAACCACTTTACTTTGACTTCATATAGAGAGGAACAGAACTTAATGTTTCACAGATGTACTGTTTATCAATTAATAACTCGAATCTCTCTAATCCGACATAGTCACATCAGTTTAAGCACCTGAGGCAACTAACACTGAGTTGCCGATATCAGTCGTTTAATCCGGATACCCGGAATGCTCTGAAAGATAATCCACCTAGGTGTATTTCTAGATTGTTAAGGTGGGACCACTGGGGCTGGAAAGTGTGGCCAGCAGTCGACGTCCATTTTAAGGCCTCCCTGAGTCTAAATTACAGTGTTTGCTCATTATCTGTTCTTTTACAACTCGAGCGTTTTTTATCTTAAACTGCAGGAACTAAAAAGATATTAATTGGAGTTCCATACATTAAGGACGCTGGCGAACACGTGTCAAAAGGAATTATCCTCATCAACATGAGACGTGAATTATGTGCACATTAGTCGTGCGGGGGTTGGACGGTCAGTAGGTCTGATTAATCTTTTCCTGGTCGGTCAACGGTCAGATGTTATTTCTTCATCTTCCCCCTTAAACCCACCACTATATTAATGATATGATCATGTCCTCATACCCTTAACACACCTAGTTCTCTAATTCGAGGTCATTTTTACGACCATACACATGCTACAACTTCATTTCAATGTCGAGGTCGTTTGCCAGCCCCTGGATGTGGAATATGTTGGGGAACAGGATTTGATTGTTAGCATATTTGTGGTCTTGACTAGATGAATTTGAGCGGATTGTCTCTCATATGTTTATGTACATGTAGATATATAAAACCAAGAAATGAAAATTTATGCCTACCGCAACGAAACCTTTGAATGTGTCCTGGAAGCGTGAGAGAAGGATTGAGAATTGAAGCTGACGCTTTAAATCATGGCAGATTTATACGAGAGTAGCCCAGGTGGGTGCGCGAATCGTTTGTCACATCCAGGAGGAGAGCAGCGATGGGAAAACACTAACAGACTGAGGTCTGATTCTGACCCACACATTGTCGTCACCATCTCAGCCTGGGGGAGGGTTTATAGTACGTCACGGAACACTTGTACGGCCCGCGATCACTCCCCTCATTCTCCTTTTGGCTAAGTGAAATCTGATGACACTTCAGCATGTCCCACATAGACCCCTCTCGCTAACTCGCTAAAATCTGTCTGGGCGGTCCAGCGTTCCCCCTAGCTCGCTTCCCACAGGTGTAATATGCCGAAGTATTCACGTCCTGGCTCACCCACAAAACTGACAGCTCTTTTAGAGGCTATAATTGCGTGGTGGCTGAAAATATCAAATTTCCGCCTTTGGGCAATCGCAACTAACTGAACAAAGGTAGTTTGATTTCCGCCAGTCAGGCTGCGTCGAAGTATGCTACTTATCCCCATCCAATATCCTGCGAAAACGGAAATTAGATTTCAGTGTGGGTGCTTTCGGTAAGTTACCAGCTCAACTTCCGGACACATCAACTACTTTCGAGGGAATTGAGTAGAAATAGCGACAGTATGAAGCTGAGTATACTTCCTACATGCTCGGATAACCGGTTTTTAATGTAATCTCTTTCTAATTCAAATTTACAACTTTTGACCTGAACGGCGACTTCAATCTGATTTGAAAGTTTAAACTATCCAACTCGTAAAGAATTCAAACAATGTTACGTCAAAAAATCTTTAATCTGTTCAACGAAAAACTCTGATAAAAACCTGAAATAGTTTATTGAAATAGCGCTCTTGCTACTGAAATTATTTTCAATTGATGGAAATTTGTCGAAATGAAACCACCTTAGACCATAATGCAAATAAAACCTGTGATTAATTAGCTCTAAATGAGGTTTTAGTAGTGTATCAAAAAGCAGTAAGGACTACTCCATTTTTCACAATACTTGTTTATATTTTCTAGTTGCTATGGCTAACAGTATCTCAGCACTTCCATAACTAACATATGGAAGCCAAATAAAGTAGAATATCGAAGTGGAGCAGGTTGCTCCTAGTAACTCAAAAATCGAGCGACATACGGGCCGAATAATAAAAAGTTGAGTTGGTCAGTGTGCGACAGCGCAAACTTAGGTCACAATGCTAGCGAGTGGAGTGAGGTTACGAAAACGATAAATACGATGCTGCTGCCACCAATAACGGCATTGCTGCTGCAGTCGCCCGCACCACCACGAGTCACTACTTCCATCTCCAAGTCACCCCACACTCCTTCCCCCAAGATGTCGACGTCGATTTCTCTCTCTCGTAGTCGCCTCTAAGGTTAAGACCTTCATAAAATGATTAATCCTAATATTAACTTTTATCGCGGTGTGGCGCATGCGCACGTTTGCATGATCGAGGCATTAAATTGCGATTAACTTTCTTAATTACCTCTTTTGGGGCGAATTTATCATTATCAGATCTAGCAATTCTGTTTTGGGCACCGAATTCACCCGTATCAAAGGATAACTCACAGCAGGTGTTTCCTTCAAAAAGTACGAAATTATTTTTTGATATTAGAGCACGACAAACGAATACACAAACTTATTTCCGTGGTAAATGATTGGGGGCAAAACCTTTGTAAGAGTAAATTTGTTCAAATCGTTCTGTCTCGAACTCAGGGTTCTACCAAGTTTGTTAAGGTTGTTTAACGATCGCAATCTGGTCAGAAGTGAACCAGATCGAGATATAATAAAACTGGCCTTACTTGTTTATACCGTGATTTTTTACTTGACCTCAAGAGATCAGAATCACCACGTAGAAGCCCACTAAAGTCGCATTCGATTAATCTAACCGAGTGAAATTGCTCTGAACTTATGCCGATCGGATATTAAGCACCAATAAGGAAATTCTCATGCTTATCATCGAAGAAATCATTAAACCACAAAAAAATATAAAACTCAGAAATGAATTTTTTTTTGTGTTCCACTTGGCAAGCGCCATCTTGATAAGAGTTAAAACAAACACGAATTCTCAAGCCTCACATTTATCGCTGAAAAACCACTAAGTGACATTGAAGGAACGGATCTGAGCATAACGTTTGATCATTTTCGCAACATGGCCTTTTAGAGAGTACGAATGACCGAAAAAAAGTCACTAGAGGATTAAATGCTTTGAAATTACGATTTTTTGTGTGCTAATACGGCTTTAAATGATTAATTTGAATTCCAGCGATAGGAGTCTGTACATTGGACAAATTCGATAACATACATAGTGTTTATTTTGCTTGAAAATTAATTTTCGGTGGAAATGAGAATAGGCATTGAAAACTAAATGAAGTTTATTATTCTACACACCATAATCGAAAAGTTCTGTGACAAGTGACAATTGCGTTCTTTAAACAATCGTGAAGCTAATAAATCATTGACTTGGCTCACTTTCAGATAACATTTCAAATAAATTTCTACAGTACAAAGATAATTCTGTGAATCGCATTAGAAGCTCAAATAAATATATGTATATATATATATATATATATGAGTGAATCCTATGGCCAATTTACAACTCTGAGTTTGTAAGGGACTGCCTGCATTCGCCACATATAAATTACCCATGCTAGCCGGCTATAAACTTACAATAAAAACAAGGGATTAGCATGACATTACCTGAGTTCCCTTGTGGAAGAGATCAATGTGTTCGTTCATAAGATTCAGTGAGGTAGAGCAAGCGAAGCAGGCGGAGCAGGTATGAAGGAGATAATTTCTGTTATCAGCAATGCCAACTGGTTGATTGCTGCAAGGCAGATGGCTATCGAATCGTGTTTTATTGATGGACTCCAAGCCACATTTGGAACAGCGAAGGAAGTGCACGAATCGCCCTAGCGCCTTTGAGTTGGATCTCGTAGGTGATGTCATCATAGCCACACTTCCTTCTATCTTCATTCCTGAGGAAGATTTCACGAAACCTGATTTATCGGTGGTCGTTTCAGAGGATGACGATTTCGCAGCGTCGGGGTGAGACATGGCTAGTTTACAGATCGACTGAAAGTCATTTTGACTCATTTTAGTCAAATCGTGGGTCCACTGAGGCACAGGAGGTACAGTGGACATGTCCACTATTTAGGAAACCTCAACGTGAGCAGAGCTTTATCTATCTTTTCTAATAATAAAATGCACAAACGTACAGTACACCTAAGGCAAGTGGCACGTGCGGCGGTATGTCTGTGCGTACAACCTAGCCGACAAGGTATTGGTTGGTGGTAGTGCGCACATTAAATCATAACCCGCTCGAACCAAGTACCAATCAGCTTAGCTAATTCAGATAGTACGGGAGAAACGGTATGCACTTAGGCGCGTAGGTGGATATCAGACGGATCTCGAGAGTTATCCTCTCTCTCTAAAGCGCGCTTGCTTTCTGGTTGGCAGATTGCTGCTTAATTCGCGCGCATAGCTAAAGATGTGTGTGCGTAAATATCCTGTGTGATATCCTATAGCGCGCGACGCCGTTATCCGACATATGATTGGTCAATATTACCATCTACCTCCGTCGCAATTCCAGAAAACTCCTTCCAGCTGCACTTCTTCCTATCCATTCCCCTCTTTTTTTCCACACTCTCTGTTCGAAGGTTACAGCTTTTCTCTTTTTATTTACTGACTCTCTTAAAAAACTAGAATTCTGGCAGAATATGCATTGCCAATGTCAGTTTCGTGTACTTTAACAAATCTCTGTGGCCTCAAATCTGTTGACAATACTTGCCATTTTGACTGTGAATGTACTTTATCGGGTTACTTATCCTACACTGAATCCCTTTCGAAAATGCATAAAACTCATCCGAATGAGATGCATGGCATTAATTAAGTGTGAAAGCCATTGAGGGTCGGGAAAATGTTTTGTATTTGAAGCCGAAATGAAAAAAAGAAGCCCAATAATCTAGGCCTTCGGGCTGCCGTTAAAAGGTCGTTTGCATGCATGAGATAATAAATGATGTAGCAAGCGATTCTATGGACCTTTTTACCTCTTCACAAAGAAGCAATTAATCGTAAAGGTTATCCTATATTATCGCAAGTGAAAAAACGGGGAACGACAAAACTATTTTGAATTCAAGGTGAATAAAACAAAATGGTTCCGTGAGAGCCACTAATATTAATGATATTCGCAAATAAGTTTGTGAGCGTATTTCATTATTTAAGACCGCTTTATGCATTATCTTTTATTGTGATATTGGATTTTGGTTTTGGCTTTGTCTGTAAAACAAGTGCAGTCTTGATTCCACTTAGTTTACCATTGGTGGAGGGTTTTCGTAGAATTTACCTAGGAGCTTAGTTCATCATTTTTTTAACGAATGAAGAGCTGAAGAGAGTTGGTTTTTTTGTAGAGGTTCAAATTCACTGCGAATCTGCACCTGAGTGTAGCGCTGTCTGAGTCAGTCTCGAAGTATTTGGGTTAGCGGTCTACACTACAAACAAACTATCTTTCCATTGTCGGTGACTCTGACAATATCGTTTGTTGGTTAACATTCACGCCGATGGAACACACCCCCAGGGGCGCGTACCCGTACACAAGCAGGGCGAACATATGCACACAAGGACTAGTGATCACAAGCTCGTTATCTTTTCGATACAGATGCACTATATCCCTGCCGTAGTAACTTCTTTCTCTTTATTTGGGGCTTTAAAACTCGTTTTTCAGGAAGGATTATGCCATACTGTAAATGTTTAGAAGCGCAAGTGCTACATAATCAGCCTATACCTCAACAGGAGAGTTCAATTGGGAACTTAGATAGGTTTTTAAAATAGCAACAATATCACTTTCCAAAGTTATGCTGTCTTCGATTGCTAAGTTCTGAGATTCATTTTGGTCTCTGCCTCATCTCTATTTGTAACCTTTGAAACAATTTTTCCTTTAGTTAAATAGCAGAATGTACCAGAGGGTAAAGTAATGGACTTGAAGCATGTGAACATGCATCCAGAGGCGTTAAGGTCACTCCAAAAGCAGTACGATGGTCTGAACGGCCACAGGTATTGCATGAATGCCAACATTAACGAGAATGGTTTTTAAGACGTCTTCAGGCAGGAGGCTGTAGAGATGCTAAATCAGTGTCCCCAATCAGAAGTTACCTGGAAGTGAACGTACTGTGTACAAGGAACGAGCCTTTCAGCTTTTCAGTGACCGATCATCCCGTCTTTTCGATCGCGCGTGCTGTTAAGTTACTGCTACTGCTTAGCATCGTGAGCAGTTAAGTGATGGCTCATAGAAAGCGTGGTTGGATGTAACTGTTGCAATCACATCTGTTTACCTCTTCACTAATGTTAGCATCTCGCATATTTAAGTTATACTGAACACCTGACTCTGCATGCTAAAGTGACCGAATCCAACCTACTCGGTGACCTTAATAAAGATCATTTCGAGCAGTGGGGATTGGATATGCTATTCCACTATCAAATAGTCCTATACAATTTAAGAAAGTGACATCCCGTTATTTTACGTCTGCCCATTATTTAGTGAAATCAGCGCACATCACGAATGAACATTAGATCTTGTCAGGACAGCCTTAATCTAGACAGCAGTAGAGGTCCTTAATCACGGACTCAAAAATAAGCCTATCTTATCGCGCTCCACCAATGTCATCATATCAAATCTGGTCGCTTCAACTCAAGCCCGATTCAATCACTTCAAAAGCGCGTCTACCAGACATGTATTTGCGTAGGACTGGTAATGGGGTCAACCCATCTGCCATCATACTTCATCACGCGTGCAACGGACTAGGTGGGGGTGAGGGGCGCTTAAATCCTATTGGGGGAGGTGATGGGGTGGGAGGTACAGAAGTAGGAGAAGCGAAGGGGCTCGGTGGGAGCAGAGGAGATGGGGTGGAGGAGATGTGGATAGAGTCCTCCCCCCAAACCGCTGTACACTATGCCGGGATTCTCCTTGCCATTTTAGGATGTTTAGGGGACTTTTCATTGCAGGCATAAGGTTTTTGGTGTATGTATTCAGAAAGACCTTTCCCGTTCACAGTGGAAGCCTGTTAGTGGAGACGGAAGGGTTTTTTGCCTCTAATAGGCCAACTTGACCCATTTTATAAAACAAATCATATAAATAGGACGCCAATTAATTAAGAACTGCAAATAGCCAGCTTCTGAGTTATAAGAGGCCTGAAAATGTGGGACCCTAACAAGTGAAGTTTTTGAAGTGAAACTTCCGAAGCGGGAAAACAAACCGAAGCTTAAGTAGAATAGTTTGTTTTGTTTCCATATGCGAGATTCTTCTATTAGACAGCTAATTCCTCACTGCGCCATTGACACCTTGACGCCAGTTTTAGGTGTGTGTGGTATTTTGCTTTAAAAGACGCAATTAACGCTTCCTGAACTGGGGCGGGGGGGGGAGAGGGAGGGGGTAGGGGGAGGCTCTAGCCCATTTTGAGCGAATTCTTAGTTTAAAAGCCATTAACTCTTGAAAAGACCACTGGGATTCGCCGAACGAACACAAGACTGATAAAAAACATTTGTTAGACAGTCCCTCATATAAGATCGATCTGCTCAACAGTGAAAGCAATTTATATTATAAAAAGTAACCGTCAGTAAATTTTAAGCGGTCGGACGTCTGGCTCGATGACATTTGACTAGAACTTCAATAAAAGCGGTTTATGTTAAAAAAAAACGCGCCGACCGTGAGACTTGATTCGGACAGTTGAACCAACCAAAAGCATTTTTTCCCAGTCTAATTGAAAAAAAACCATCGAATAGCGGAAATAAAGCCCATTTAATCAAACGCTAACCCTTTTTTTATTGGAACTGCCGAATCTATTATTGTCCTGATTTGGAAAGAGCCTAACAAAGTCGTTATTATCTAGATGCTTGATAGGATCTGTACTTTAGGAGCACTATCTAAAGAAGTTATGTGATAGGTCCTAACGCATCCAAGCAAGCGAATCCAAGTAGACTGTGTTCTGAAGAGGTAATGCAATCGCGATAACAGTTTCTTCAATTAAATGTAACTTCCCTAGATAGAAGCTTGATCATAACACTCACCTGATTCATAACTGTGCTCTACCCGGAGGCAATCCTTTTCAGAATTATATTCAGGAGCAAGTGATCAATTCAGAAGGCATAGCGTTTTCCACGATTTCAAGGCGATGCCTAATCCTCTATCAATTGGGAAGATCGTTTAGAGGTAAATATTTATTTTAACTCGAGTGCTTTAGATTGAAAGCAGGTGCCATTCACATCAGGGCCAGAAAATTAAAATAGTAAAGGAAGTTAAATAAAAATATGTGAAGTCATTTATCAGACTTTTCATAAAACACAGTGGATAAATATTCAACAATCAATCAAAGGTTCAAGTACAATTTCAGAGTCTGATCGTAAACCCTGCGCGAATTTACTGTCAGATCAATAGCATGGATAAAGATAAGATTATGGAAGTCATATGAAGGGGCGCCAGGAAACCTAAGCTCAAGAGAGATGGAAGAGGTGATTGGTTTCAAATTTTGAAGACTATCTCGAATATACAATTTTATCTATAGGGAGCTTCTATTGCATCCTAGTAGTCATCTAGTACTTTGGCGATTGTTTCGAACAACCGATTTAATCCGTTTTTGCTCAAACGGAGGCCTTCACTTAGAAGACGCCAGCGTCGATTGAGATGCAAAATAGAATGTCCACACTTTGAGGATTGACGACATGTGAAAAAAGGCGCAAACTTCCCTTAATCCTGAACGTGAATCGCCATGAACCCCACGACTTAGATAATATTCGAAGTGAGACGGCCTCCAATATCTAGTTGTCTTATTAAATGCGTTTGTGTAATTTTACCGGCGTAGAATTAGACTGCACTTATCAAGAGACCTTTGCTCTGTTTAAGTGATGATTAAGCACTATTATTTCGGCCATACGCCTGCATTATTGAGTTCGGCGCTTCACCTTTGATACGCGTATCAACAGTCACACGAAATACTCGAGTTGCAAAAAATTTTAGGTAGAGTAAGTAAGTAGGATTTCATAACTCTCTGTGGCTCTCGAAAAAAAATATGCATTTCGTTTATCACAATACCTCACTACTACACGTACATTATTAAAAATAAGGGAATTAAGGTAACTCTAAATAAGCATATCTTATAATATCGACAGAATTATTCATGAAGGGATTTCGAATTGGTCGAAATGAGGCATGTATCTCTGGCTTCCCATTGTAGCCGATGAATAAAGGATGTTTGAATGTAATCATATATTGAAAGGAACCTTGTGCCTAGTGTTAATCCGACAATTGAAGTCTTACGTGCGAGGAAAATATGGCATGATTGGAACACCCAGAAAAGAGAAACACATGTCACGGCAGATTAGAGCAAGGCATTGGAGTACCTCCTTTGAAGTAGAGTCATATTACCAAGAGTTGCCTCGCAAAATTGCCAAATTTTTAATAATGTGCATTCTTACTTTTTAGAGACAAACAGTTCGCTGTATTGTAAATCATTACAAGAACACAGTGAATCCTAACATGTGTAGAACATGAACCTCGAAGAATGAGCACATGAGAGCACAAAACGGTGGGGAAACGACCCAAATGTGGACATGAACAAACATGAAATACGGGTTTATGCGTACCTTTTATTCTATACCCATAAGGCTTACTGTTTATAGCTAACGCTCAAAGCAAATCAGACTCGCCTCTCATGTCAAGCTGAAAAACGCTTTGATTAATGAATTTGTATACTCTCCGAGTAACTTGACAAACCGCAGTTTTTGGTTAACATGGTTTTTATAGAACTGCCATATTAGAGTTTTCTGGCTCAACTTTGAATGACTGACCATGTCATCAAATTCAGCGTTACCATTGTCGATACAAGAAGTGGGCCCCTGTGACGTTGCATTTACGCCAGAAAATTTACTAATTGGACACGCCGTTGTGTGTAAAAATGACAGGCATTTTAAAATAATATCGTGGCGTTAGCGGTTTGAAGAGCTTTTTGTGACTTGTCGGACAAAAAATAGTCAGGCAAACCCTAGCTCATTGGCTCGCCTTACCTTGTCATCCACAATGAGAGAATTTCAACACCATGCCAATAGTCTGTCAGATTTTGACCGCTGTGTGGTGCATAATCACGACAGGAATGATCGTGAGAAAATTCGACACCGGATGTGAATTTATCGCATTCTGGTCTATAACTTGAAATGATCCTAAATGATATTTCGCAGGCTTCAGGCACTTTTTGTAAACTTACATGTGATGCTGACGTTATTTAGAACTTGATCATAACCTCCTAAATACCCCCTTGTCTGCCATATTTGTGTGTCTGAAGCTCAAAAAACGGGGCAGAATTGGTGAACTGGATACCTATAAAGTAGTTCAGGAAATCGATTTCAACATTATTGGAGAAAATCAAATCTTTACGTTAACTGAAAATTTATTCTAAAAATTGGGTTCGTTTTCCACGAGTTTCAGAAACAAACAAAGTGTATAGATATTGGGAGAAGATGTATCTACAAAATGATTCTATTGGATTCACTGATTTGCAAACATGACTTTAGTGTCCAGATTCACAAACTGAATTCCTTGTTGTTCGCGTGACAGACAGTAAAGAGGGCGTAAGAAAAGGGCGCTATAGATAAAATAGTTGTTCAAGAACGAAGCTTTAGCAGGGTGTTAAGGTTGACGATGAAGAATCAATCGACAAGGACTAGTAGAGGACCAATTCTAAGCTTGAATCAGTACTTCTTAACTCTGTTTGCCCACAGAGAATTGACCTCATATTAGTAGTTGAAATGAATCAGCTTATGAAATGCGATCAAATGCATGACGTGAAACTCTGTTCTTTTTCAAGAATCGATCCATATTCTAGGCATACAACAATCATTATATGAAGACTTAAGAAAGAATTGCGCCCTGTGCTCAATCACAGAAGTATTTAAACCACTGCTTTGTTACGTCTCCTCCCAGGCTGAAATTGTTGACACTCAAAGTTAACCTAATAAAACGAAGTTAATAATGGCGAATCGCAATAGTTTCGTGGAATTTCTTTCGATTTACTTTGGCGTAAAGCTAATCTTTGGTCATAAATCACCGAATGGAATGCTTAGTATTACCACTAGTACACAATGGGTTAAAAAATTTCGCATAAATACATTAATATCACGAGGATGGTTATTAATGAATATTATCGGACCATTTACTTAAATTATACGTGGCACTTTTAAGGAATAGAAGTAACAGACTCAATTTTAGCATGCGAAAGAATCAAAATAGAATACTCCAAATATATCAATCACTTCTGCGTAGCTTAGCACAATCGAATCGGGTTGAATTTTATTCCACTAAAGATAATTTCAAAAGTTATTTGAGAATATTTCATTCTAGTTAGATTTTCTCGAAGCATATCTAATTTTGGTTAGAAATGCACAAATCCGAATTCTGAAAGAGGAATTGTACAGCGCGTGGTAGTACGGATTATCAAAATTACAAAAGGACACGTTGGGCTTAGAGTTTGAAGATGTACATCAAGTAACATCGTCCTCAGTCTATCAAATGAATGCATTGAGAAAAATGCCATTTAGGCGAGCTACAGCAGTAAACGACTCTTTAGTAATGGCTTAAATTAATATGAATTCAATAGTACTTGCTTAACCCGCTGAACTGGACGGAATAGTGCAGAGAACGCACTCTACCATTTCCACACTAAACCTAATAATGCACCCTTTTTTTCCCAAAAAACCGAAGTCTTTAGTTTAGGACCAGAATAAGTGCATATGTATTTTAAGTAATGCCTCAGTTCAAATTCTCCTACCTTCTTCTGAACTTAAACATTACAAAAAAAGAAATCATCAACCAATGTCAACAATTCAAAGTCGGGGTGAGTTTGTAGAAATCGAGAAGAATTAGCGTTTCTATTCCTAAAATAAATAGATTGAGGTATTTCTTTTATGTATGCCTAAGTGTGGATTCTGAAATACTTGTAATCTCATGCTTAATTCCCATTTGTTTTGAGGCCTATCCAAATGTCTTGGTTTATTGAACATTTTATGAGAAGAGAGGAATTAAACACTAAAGTCATCATTACACAGGTCTATGAACTCCAACCACTAGTCGTATTTGCCAGTACCTCGAAGAACTCTGGCTCAAAGTTCTTTAATGCATAATCCACCAACAAAGAGAGTGTCCAAACAAAAAAAATTGAACTAACTTTCATAAGTGCTAATTTCTAAAGTATCGGTTTTATCTACTTTGACACAATTTGAGTTCAAGTATTTCGAAGCTTTAAGGTAAACCATGTACCGCTGCATCAGGTAGGCCCTAAAAAATCAGTGGATACTGGTTGGTTGCATATTAGCAAAGTATGCACACCTCAGCTGTGAGATTTTAATCTCAAGCAGGAAATACTACTTATAACTGAGTATCTCGAGCTGATTTATACACCCCTTTATTGGGACGAGAAGAATTGCACATTGAGAGCTTAGCCAACGCTCTCCTCAAACTGGATCAAGTTTTGTTTATGTACATTTAATAAACAGTTACTCGAATTATGGGAATAATCTTTCTATGGCTTTCATCAAATTTATGCATAATGAAAGAAGATCACACGACCCAGTTTTCGTATGTACGGACGAAAGTGGTTCTCTCTCTTTCTCTCTCTTTCTCCCTCCCGCATTCCTATAAACGAGTAAGGCAGAAAAATGAACGCTTTTGTGCTTAGAGTTCGTTTAAAATAAAAGTGAAACGCCACCGAGGTGGACAAAGGGCCGCTCTTTATAAAAGAATAGGGATCAGTTAGACATGACGGTTGAATAAGTATTCATTAAGGTCAGCTTTAAGTCACTGACAATATACATCCACTAAGCGTGGCTGCCATATATGGAAATTCCCAATTGTCTCTATACAAGACAGAGTAAAGTTGTTTTGAGTCGTGTCTATAGTTATAGCTTATTTTCTCTGATCAGGTGTAACGACTTGATTGTTGGCCTGGCAGTTTGAAGCATTACGACAAGAGAGGTCAAAATCTTCTGCTATTGCAAAATCATGAGCCTATAGATCGTCTTCACATCAGCATTTTTGATGGCACATCGGTTTAATTTATCACCTAGAGAGAAATAAAAAAAACTATATTTTAAGTGAGTTCTTTTAGAGAATTGAATAGTTTAGCTATTCCAAAGGGCAAATAGAACCATGTGATGGCTGATAATCTGATACTGAAATAATTGATTGGATTTAAAAATTGTGCAATATGAAATCTGAGAGGGAATTTAGTGATAGTTACTTGAATGCAGAGAAAGACAGAAGTGTAAATGCGCAGTTAGCGACGCACAAAAATGCCATTTAACTGATAGGAGCTATATAGCAGAAAGCAGTTCCAGGGAAGCGAACGAACCAGAGAGAGTGGGAGCATTCACTTGTATGTATCAACATCATCAGAATGGGCCGCATTTCTTGAGATTTTTAAAGTTGTGGTGTGCCTGAAAGTACCAATTGTTTGAACATCTAACTATAGACTCCCGATGATGCTGTAACTTTGATACGTGAGACTAGGCTACAGCACACATCGACTCAAGAATACGATCGCACACACTCGAAAACAAGTGGCCTTATTAACGAGATAAATCACCAAACATCTCCTCCACCAAAGCAAACTCAACGCCCCGCCCCGCCCCGACCCGCCCGCACCCCTATCCGCCGTCCTACCATAAGACGCCTCGGAGTCACTATTGCAGCACACAGGTGCTAACTCAAATAACTCGAGATGTTTTTACTATGAGGCCAAATGCGTAGGACCTAGCGTGGTATTTCGGTCAAGATTATTCATGGATTCTGTGTTGTAGGATGTGAGCTGGGGATATTATACTGCGCTCGAGGGCCGACTGAATATGTGCGCAGGATGAATCAGTTCTTGGAACGAGCACGATCAAAAATATTTGCGTCACTCTATCTCACGATATCCGCATATTTATTTACGGGAAGGCTTAAGACTCGTATTATTGTAAGAAGTAGATAATAATGTTTTCTAGATGTCCAAACCCATCACGAGGTTTTATAGAAATTGGGTTTATAAACATATCTTATTAATAGAGCAAATGTATCGAAAAAAATATTAAAAAAATATGTATATATATATATATATATAAAGCCAATTTCTAGGCCTTTGACTCTTCAAGCAATTGATAATTGTCATAGGAACTGCAATATATGTTTTTAATTTTTGCCTAATCTGAATGCAGTCGGCAAAAAAACACCTCACTTGGCTACCAGGTACATCATCAAGATAACTTAATTAATGTTGGCATCTATGATTCTCTAAAAATAAATAATAAATGGTGTTTAAGTTTAAACTATTAGAAATCGGTCATTATCCGAGAGGATAATAGTTTTGTGCAATTAAAATGCAGACCACCTGACTGTGAAAATCGGTTCTTGATAGATAGATGGATAGACTTTGGATGGTGTTACAATGCCGCACCTATGCATGAACGATAAGCGTTGGCATACATTTTCATGCCAACAATGTCGTAACAATTCGCCCCATCACAATTCATGGTTTCAAGTCTAACCCCCGGAAAGTTCTTCTGCTTAAACATAAAGGGATAACAAAGGCTCATGTATATTAACTGTTGTCTCACTTTTAACCACAGCAAAATACACATTGAGTGTACATGTGAAGATTATTTAAGGAATGAATTTTCACTAGTCTTCACTGCATAAGATTCAACTGTAGAAAGACGTATTGCTTGCCAGTAGAATTGTCTTTGTTAATGGAGACCACTTACTCGCTGAAATAGTTTAGGCATCTGTTATGCAATTGCTACCTGACTTGTAAAAATGGGCTTACCATAAAGAAATCAGCTGTAACCAAAAGGCGAATTTTGGAAATGCGCCCTAATCTTTTGCACTTATATTCTAGTGTTTATAGAGTTCAAGACATAAAAAAAGAGTTTGTGGAGAGTTTTGAGGCTTATAAACTTATGAAACTTGGACTGTCTGATAGGAGTTAGGGAGAGTTTTAAATAGAAATGGCGCCAATATTGAAAGGACTCTGTCTACAAAAAGGAAAAAAAGTACCTCAGACCTCGATGTCGCACGCTATGGTGACAGCATGATAAGATAACGACAACTGGAAGAAGGAAAAAGCGGCCAGGCCGTGATGCCATTGTTTAGCTCTTGTGCCGCTTATTTGACAGGTCAGGTTGAAAAAACGCATACGCACATGATCACCTGCTGCTGAACAACTGGAGAGACAGGCACTCGGAGAACCCGGTTGGTAGCGGTCAACTGTCAGTTCAGAATGAACGTTGTCATTGTCAGTTACTTATCTGACCGAAGTGTGAGAATTATTGTGCCAAGAAAGGCGGAACTAACAGTCAAAATGTCAATCTCTCCAGATTTTATTCACGTACCGATGCAACACCGCGTAGCAGCTATTTTAGAGAAATATTTTAAACAATTGGAAAGAACTGTGGACGATCATAGTTACATGTAAGGATGTCGTTAGAACTCTAAGTAATGACTCTTCTCTGATGCTGTCCGCATATGAGGAAAAATAAGGAATACTGCCTGAATTGAGCCAACATGCATTTCTCATCACAAATATTGCATTTAATTTCATTCAATAGGATACACCACAAATTAAAGCGTAAATTTACGATTTGATTGGCTAAAAACGTGGAATCCAAATGCCAGGGTCCTCCCAGCTTTAGTACCAATAAATTACATTAAAACATAAAATTTACAATTACCAGAAAGCTCATCACTTAAACGTGATCATGTTCTTATGTCGACATCCCTGAAAATCATTCAAAATCTTAAAGGTTCTCATTATCTAAAGTGGATCACTGAATTAGGTGATTGCATAAATCATCTTCTTTACGCAGTATAATCCTTTGTGGGGGCGTCTAATGCGAATATTTTGGTGCCAACTGTTGACATATGGACGAGATGTTCTTATGATAACAATGATGGGAAAAGAAAAGAGGGACTTACTCAGAATCGCGACAGAGTTAGGGTAGTATCATGAACCCTAGAGGAAGAGTTAGAGGCGGCATCTGGATCGATAAGTAGTAGGTTGAGCTGGGGTGTGCTTAAAGGTTGTTTGGCCACTGATCAGACGAAGGTGATACTCACTCAGTTGATGAGGTGGTACGGAGAACAATCATGATTTGTGGTTTACACCAAATTGCACACTCGAATCATCCGAACACACTCTGTGGAGAGAGCGAGAGAACGCGCGCTTTCTTGCAAACGCACCTTTAAGCACACGCACACACACATACACACACACACTCACAAAGTCATGCAAATATACACACTGCAGCTATTCGTTATCTACACTTTACCATAAATAGCTCTGAAAACATCCAATTAAATTACCAAACTAGAATTCATATTTCAAACTGATTTAAAGTAACTATCCTTCCATTATAAAGCCTCCTATGATATAAAAAGGACTTTCAGTTGGGATTCACACATGCGTCGACTGGGACGAACTAGGTCCTGATAATTTCTATTAGCCCCAGTTTTCATGGGACTTCGAGGATCACGAAATAGACATCCGAAGTCACAGAAGTATCACTTTCCAGAGAATCTGGTAAGACCTGCTACTTCTGGAAACCCATTGATAAAATTCGGCAATCGTTTGGTCTAGTGATGGCAGCCTCGTGCTCTTGTCCTCAATTCTAGGAAATCCGGAGGTAAAAGATGGGCGAAATTGTTTAATTCTGTCATTTGCTATTGACTTGCGCTTCATGTAAAATTTGTTTATTTAGCTAGCTACTCCAGTAAGTTGGGAAGATATACACGTTGAATTAGTTCCTTGAATGTCAGTTGACGGTTTTCAACCTTCTTCCTTTCATTTCTACCATAAATTACAATTTTGAAGTTGAACTTGAAGACCAACAGTGGTGTAATAAAATTTTGAACCGTGAGGAAACAAAAGAAAGTATTTAAATTCACAAATTCTTCGTCATAACCTGATTATCTCATTCGAGGAACAGAAGAATGCGGTGAGATAGTTCTAGGGTGTTCTTTCCCATGGTTTAATAAATATCTGGGTAAGCTGAGGTAAATTGTTACTCGGATATTTTGCAAAACCATTAGAGCCTAGTGGTTAGTTTAAGAAACTAACTTTATAAAATATTTAACCGTGGAGCGGAAATAGTAGCAAAGCAAATACATTCTTTCAGACGGACCCGTTTCTTTTTAATACCCCGGTTTCCGTTCTTTCAATGATTCCAATTTAATAAAACACCAAGGAAAAAATGAGTTCTGAGGGCCGCAAAGTAAATGAGAGAGCACAGAAACCAGGAGAGTACTGAAGGTAGTAGCATGGGTGTCCATGGCTGCTTTAAAACATAGGACTTTGAGTATCTCGCTTTTATGAATTGTTCTCATTCTCCTCTCTTCAATGACCTTTAATCGTCCCCTTCAGTATGAGCTTCTCAAGCCAAGAAATTAGTGTTTTTTTGTAAAACTTCGTCTGAAGATCTCAATGTAGATATAAAGGTATGAATTTCTTCGTCAACTACATATTTCAATCAGTAGGATTACCGAAAAGACGTCTTCAGATGAAACGTGCATTTTAAAAGGAAAATAAGATCGAAACGCATAAAAACCAATAGAATTGACACCTTTTTCAAATATATCCATTGTCTTTGGATTGAAACTGAAAAAATTAGGATTTAGAAAAAAAGCTTTAAGTGCACGAGAAACTTCACTTTTGCCCTCAGTATCTAGTGAATAATATTTATCGCCACGACGGTCTATCTGCCGACCTAACCCAAGCAGTACCTTACCCAATACATGAAGCCCAAATTTTTCTCAGCCATAGAATAAGCTACACGAATGAAAATTAATGTTCTACCTGTTACTGAATCGAGGTGTACCATGAGTGAAATGCGGCATCTCAGAATACGAGTATGTAGAGCAACCAATTTCACATGGTAAGATCGAATAATTTCAGCCAGATGAGGCTTCGATATAAATTGGTTTAATTTGAGCACCAAGTTATTGTAGGTATCGTCTTCTGCCATGTTTGAAATCAGTTGACCCAGATAGGCCCTTTGAGAAAGCACATGATGTGTTTTATTAAAGCCCGAATTATCGTGAGAAGCGCGATGCAGCTTCTTAAATTGGTCTCTCTCCCGTTCGCTGGCTCTTTTGAAGCTCACTTCAAACGGAAATGAACCTTTATACAATTCAACCGTGAAGAGCTCTTGCCATCTGCGCAAGTTGCAATGAGACAATCTAATAGTTGAAAGGCGTCAATGAATTTTCCCATTGAGTGGCGCATCCATTTGTTCCCTTTTCAATGTTTCCTTTCCATTAGTCTCCATCGCTGTTTCAGTACCTCTTCCGTAGATCACACCTTAAACTAAAGGAGGAAGAAATACGTTTAGAATGCATTCTCTTCGTCTTTTGTTCAATTCAGTTCAATTCAGAGTTAGAAATAAGAAATGAAACAACCAAAATCCCATCATTGTTTCTACCAGAAAAATTTGAATTGATTCCCGTACACAGGCCAAGCTGACATGAGTCAAAATTCATGGTTGGGTTATTAACTATTCAGATATTGGCGATAAGCCTTCTTAGTTCCGCTTGACCAGACGCGCTGAGCAACGCTGAGCAGTTGGCAATGAAGTTCGTTAGGCTAATAAACCACCACTTTTACTCACCAGCTCCGTATCTTGCGAGGACTAACATTGCTACAACAGGACCGCGTGCGGATAAAAGTTAACTTTAACTTTCCGGATACACATATTTGGGTAGGCTGCCTTATCAAATTCCGTGATCCTTAAAGGGCTTTGAAGTAGCTTCAAGAGCTCAGGAAAAGGATTGTTACCATTAACCCTTTTCGGTAATATGGTCCCGTGTCACGGCGGTCGCACTTGACCGTCGACACTGGCAATTGTTTGGACAGCCGGAGAAAAGTTGACTGGGGGCGGTCCCCATTTCGAGTAAAATTGGATCAGTGATCCAGTCACCCGGAGGGGACAAGGTATCGGAAGCCATCTGGAAATACCTTCAGGATTAGGTGGAGGAATTTTGAGCGAAACTCGTGCACTTACAAAACGCTCTTATATTCCCAAGAAACCCACATTTCGATGTCAATAAAAAAAAATATTGTGTATGCAATACACGAAGTCGAGGAAGACGAGGTTCCATCATCTAGATTAGTCCGAATACGTCGGCGGTTGTGGCTTGAAAATTTAGGGTAAAGATTTGTCAATGTGTTAATCGAGACTGTCACTGTGGACGCGATTTGAGGAATGAGCTGCCGGCAGAAAAGAACTCTAGGATCTGGTCGCCTACAACCAACTCCTTATCTAGAAATCCTCATTCTGCAAATCAAATGTTATTATTCTTTAATTCAACATGCTGTTCAATAAGGATACGGTTGAAATATTCAAAGGCATGGAATACAGAAACATCACTTAGACCACCCCGCCTTGAACTGGCTTCTAGTAGGCACCTGCGATACATCCATTTGAGCACACTTCTTATCTTTCATGTGAATGATGATTCCTGTTTTGAAGGTTAGAATGAAACTAATTTTTTCTGCTGGTTCGTCTGATTCATTAATAATCTAAACTGAGAAAATATGGATTTACTAAATTCATAATGGCAAGAAGGGCCATAAACTGGATTAAATGAAAATATAGGAGATATGGGATTAATGCCTCGTTTGAATGTAAAATTTATAAGTGGTATAACTAATAAACATGGATTTGAGCTCTTACAAGATCTCAAGCCTAGTCATCCCTTAAAATGCTTCGAAATCTCGTGAACTTTCAGTCAGTACATCAGGACTAATCTCAAATTTTGCTATGCAATGCACTCCACTTTTAATGAAATTTGATAAGTTATTCAGCTGGGTTCGCTGACTACTTGAGATTTCATCGGGTCTCCTGGGTTTTGTCAAACAGGCAGCATATAAAATTTATCCAATCACACGATTAAGGATCGATTGAGCACTGGGTGAGAATGCACCATCGATTGATGATGACCTGATAGCTCAGTTGCCCCCTTCACGGTATCGGTTCACGGCCATTCATGATTGTCGTGATGATGAGCTGAAAGGTTTGCCAAGATCATGTTCAGAGCGGAGGGGCCTGGGGGGCAGTTTTGGTCCCTCTTCTCGCACCCTTCTCAGGGCAAAATTCTCACGGTGCAGGTGCATTCTCAGTGCTTATCCGAATTGGCTGCCCTCTCAACTCATCGAATAACAATAGTTTCTTGCCTTCTATTTTAACGCCACTAATTTTTTTCCTTTCTGACAAAATCGCAGACCTTTTAGCAGAGGTTTCTTCAGATTTTCTTCCAATTCGAAAATAGTTTTTCAATTATGGAAGTTTTATTTTGGAAAATTGGAAAGAAAGGCCACTACCTCAAGGGAGACACTTGTGCTGTGAAAAATCTTAAATCATAATAGGACAGGCAGAGAAACTATTTTGAATCTAAAAATAAAGTATCTGTATTGGTGAAGAGCACATTATGGAAATTTAATGATAGATAATCATTAAAGTAATTATAGGCAACAATCATTATAATTACTAACGTTAATGTTGCTCTTATCACTATCATTAGGAGACGAAAAACCTCTGAAAGCGATGAAAACGTTCTGCTTTAATAAATGCCATTCTATTTGGCCCGTCAATTTGCGTTTACAGGAAATACTTGAAAATAAACTTAATTCTTCGGCTTAAGTGAAGTCAGCAATCTTCCAGGCGACTAAACCTTAAAATCAAGGTTCTGTACTAAGATGAGTTCAACTGAACCGCATTGGGAATAAAGAGGCCAATGAATATTGGAAAGTCAAATTTCCTGTTTTGATCTCCTAGACTTAGCTGCCGCGAGGTATTTTATCTCATAGACTCTTCCATTTGAACAAGTGCCATTAACCTAGGCCACTGAACTCAAACTGTCTATAAGTAAACATTTATCCCCCTATCAAACGAACTAGAAGACGCAAGGTATGACAATGAAATCGTTCACAATAGAAATCCATCGGATAAAAGCTATAAACTCAGTAAAAACGAAACGAGAAGAAGCTAGAAAATATTTTTAGAGGCGCGATAAAAATTAAAGGCATTGCCTATGTATTTACAGCTAAAACGTCGACGGTGATAAAATGTCCACCGATTAGGTAACGCATATTCTTTATCGCAATGAATCTGTTGTCTTTTTCATTGCGAAGCAGCCAGCGATTTGAAGTATATCCAGATGTATCTCGAGCTCATTAATCAGCCATGGGAAACTTCCAATAGTGAAGACATACCAGGTCACTGCCCTTAGATAGACCTACCTGTTGTTGGAAGGCTTCGTCAGTGAGCCTGGACGCAGTTCGTCTCTCCAATCTCGAATAGGAATAAGCATCCAAACCAAGGTTCTCTAGCATTGATTTATTTTATTCCTCCTCACCCTTTAGGGCAAGTCCCAAGGACTTATTGGGGGTACAACAGAAATACAATAAGTTACATATTATAGCATAGAGCAGTTGGTTGAGTTCATCGACCCGCAATGGCATTCAGTTCTCCTGCTGCATCTTGTGGGGTACCTGGGATAGAGTTCTTTGCAGCAGCAGAGAGGGAGCAGATGTGTATTTCATCCTGCCTGAGGACTTTTCGTTGCTTCCTATCTTTCATTCTATCATTTTTTTTTCATTAGTATTCGGCTTTTCTGCTTTTCCAATTCAGTTTGATTGTTTCCTATTCTCTGTTTGTTTCTCCCTTTCTCTGATTTCGACCGAAGGGTGACAGTTCCTAATATGTCTTTCTAGCCACCCTTGAGTCTTGTATCTTTTAAGGCAGTCTATAAGAGGGCACTTTAGTCTAGGGTCGAGCACCTTTTCAGTTCTATGTTCTTCTTCTCCGTGATCTTGTCTTACGTGCATTCGCATATCACTTATTCTGGCGAAGGATCTTTGGCAGTTAGCGTTGGTAGAGACAATATCACGTTGTCTTTCTCCTATCAATCTAGGTGTATAATTTTCGTCTCGAACTTGAGGGCTTTCCTTTGGATCAAGTAGCCATGAATCTGAGTGCTCTTGCCATATTTCTTTAGCATCCTTAATTAATTGAAGCATCCAGTTCCTTGTATGTGAGGCTTTCTTTGTTTCGGCTTTTTCAAAGTTACTATCAAGTATGGAGAGTGTCAGGCTATCTTTGTCCATCTTTAAGCCCTTCTGTCTGTATAAGACTTGCCAGGTTACGCATTGGGAGTTTCTTTCGGAATTCCTCAACAGTTTTGTCTCTTCGCAAGTACAGCCCAAGTATCATACGGCGAGCCGTATTCTGTATTGCTTTTAGTCGATTGTTATCTTTTACTCCCAAGACAATAGTAGATAATCCGTAAGTGGTTGCAGGGTCGACAAAAATTCCCACCAGATGCGCTTTTGGGGTGTTTTTGAGACTTCCTGAGCGCAGAAATGGTCGCAGTCGTATTAGGTGCCTTTTTGCTCTGGCTAAGTTTGCGATTATTGCTCCGTCTGGCTAACCGGTGTCTTGAATTATGGAACCAAGATATTCGAAGTGTGAGGCACGTCGGAATGACATTCCAGCTGCCTCAAGAGGCGTTTGGTCCTCACCGTCACCAATCTGAAACCAGAAGGTTTTTTTCGCTGCGATTTGCATTCCATATTTTTGCATCGTTTTCGCCAGATGCTCTATTAATCTGATAGCTGCGGCTTTATTTGGCGCAATCAGACATAGGTCATCGGCGTATTCTAAGTGATTTAGCTGCCATCTTTTATCCGAGTAATCAATCATCTGAACTGCACTGTCCTTGAGTGAGGAGAAGGCTTCATCCAATATGAGTTGGAAGGTTAAGTTGAAGAGAAGTGGCCCTTCTTTTGAACCTTGTCTCACACCACATTTCATCTCAAAATAGCCCCTTGTTCCTCTCAGTTTCCCCTTCGATGCGTCCATCAAGGACTTTACTGAGTGGATCATTTGCCAAGAGCAGCCTAGATCTATCATTCGGTTGATTATTGCAGCTGTAGGCAGCGAGTCAAAGGTCTTTTCCAGGCCAGGTGGACAAACACTAGCACTATTTTCTGCTTCTGGTCCATGGCTTTCAACGCAATGGTTCTTACTCCAAGTATAGCCTGTTCGGTTGATCTTTCTTCACAGAATCCAAATTAGGTTCTTGAGGATAGTTCGTCAAGATGGTGCTTCAAACGTTGGCACAGGATAGATGCATATAACTTGTCCAATATATCTAGAAGGAAGATTGATCTATAGTTTGCAGGATCTGTCTGCGAACCTTTGCGCTTGTAGATACAACTTCAGCATCGATCCAAGCTCGAGGTATAGGAGTAGTCCCATTATAGAAGTCGTTGAACACTTCTAGTAGGTAGGCATTTAGACACTGGTTGTCCCATTTCAGTAGATCGGATCTAATTCCATTTTCGCCGGGACTTTTATGTAGTTTTAATCTATTTTTAGCTATCTCGATCTCCTGCATTGAAATAGAGGAGTCTCTTGGTAGATGAGCATAGTTTTTAATTTCTGCAGTGGTTCTTTCCTTGAACAGTTCCCGGCAGTGTGCGACAAGATCTTTCGGTTTAACTAGTATCCTTCCAGTTTGCGTATTCCATGAGGAGTTCTCCTTCACTATGTCCTTCAGCAACATGAAGGCTTCACGAGGTTGTTTCTCTGCGAGGTGTATAGGAAAGTTAGTTAATCTCGCTTCTTGATATGCTTT
This sequence comes from Moniezia expansa, assembly GCA_019097775.1. Lineage (NCBI taxonomy): Eukaryota > Metazoa > Platyhelminthes > Cestoda > Cyclophyllidea > Anoplocephalidae > Moniezia > Moniezia expansa. Next base: position 8,339,120 of record JADFDV010000072.1, read on the forward strand.
TTTCCAGTTTCGTGTCAGGTTGTTCACCTTGTTTCTCTGCTCTTTGTACCTCATAAATGTTTCCTGAGTTGGATTTGAGAGCAATTTTGTTCTCAACTGCTTTTGTAGCAGTAGTTCTCTATCCCCTTTCTAGCAGATAGCTGGATACCATCCGTTTTTCTTTCGTTCAGTTTTTTGCCTTGTTGTTTTAGCAGCTGCATTTTCCATAGATTTCAAAATATCTTCGTATGTAGTAGTCAAAGGGTCCTGAGTTAATCCCCTATTGACCTGTTGAGATGTTCCTGGTATGTTTCCTTTGATTTTCTTATTTGTTCTATGCCTTTAGGCGGTTGCCACCGTTGCTTCTGACTATTTATGTCCTCCTCCAGAGTTCTGTTCTTACTTTTTCCTGAGCGTTTTCTGAGATGTGATTTGAGCTTGAGGATTACTATTAGTAAGCAGTGATCAGAGTTTGGATCTGCCTTTCTAGAAGTTCGCATATCACTTATTAGGAATAGATTTCATCTTCTCATTAGAACAAAATCAAGAGTAGCACCTCTCCCCGTAGGGTGGTCCTAGGTCAGTCTTCGAGTTGTTGGTTTCCGAAAGAAGGTATTCATAACGTATGGATTATATTCTTGGCATAGTCCTTGCAGCCTTAGACCATTTTCTATAGTGTCTTCTTGATCAGCAAAGGGACAGATTAGTTTGGCACCAATGTTACGGGCATCAGATCCCAATCTACAATTGAAATCACCAAGGATAATTATTTGGGTGCAGTATGAAAGGAGTTGCTTGTAGGTTTTGGGCACAAGTTTGTAGCTCGGTCGGAGCATAGCATCCCATCAGTCCAACTTTGACTCCTCCAATTTGGAGAGTCAGCGTTGCAATTCTGTTTGAGACAGGGTTAAATTCAGCTTCTATGTTCTTTTAACAAAAAGATGACCCCACCATTTGGTCTAGAGCATTTACTGTGTCCAGAGTTGAGAAAGGCATAGTTATCGTTAGTTAAGGAGCAGGATTTCATTCGAGTTTCCGTTAAGGCAACAATTTCCATACCCCTACCAGAAGTCTCTTCAGCTATCTGGCGGAGTTTCCAATCATTGCTACAGCCGCTCACTTTCCATAATCCGAGTTTCAGACCATGGATCCAGGTAGTATGTCGTATCTTTTTTAAGGGGTTGTTCGTGGACTCTGATTGTATTTCCGTTGGCATAATAATGAATTTGTACGTCCGGCGGTTTATTAGTCCTCTCCGACCGCCCCTCTCTTTAGCCCTCTGGGTTTCCTTGAGGTTACCAGTGGTCACCACGTGGAGGTAGAGAGTACTCTAGCATTGATACCTTTCTTTACACAACCAAGCAATAATGCATGGACGAATGGTATTCTTGAAGATTAATTATCTGATTCCTAAAGGTTTGCAAACAATTAATCATCGTAGTTAAGTTAAATCCTAACAAATAATTGAACCTCTATTGCTGTCGCTCAGATTTTTCAGTTTTAATCCCGATCAAACTAATAATTTTACAAGCAGATATCAATTTCTACCCCTCATAGTAGGTCATAAAGTCATTCTGCTTTTACAGACCGCGGCTTAAGAACTTAAATTGAAAATTAATCGTATAACTGCTTTAACTACTTCAACCGATTACCCCATTTGTATCGCAAGAAATTAATTCGACGAAAATAAATACCATAGTATATTATCAGGAGGCTCCCATCAAGGACGCTAAATGTGAATGTGTGGCCCTCCTTGAGCGGTGCGAGAGGGGGAAACATAGTGTTGCGCAATTGGGAGGTCTGCGTGAACTGGTGCAGATCTGACCATGACATATGAACTAGCGTGCGTGAAGGGAGGACGCTAAAGAAGCCTATTTATGTCCTTTCGCTTTGCCCAGTTCGGAAGAGAAGTGAAGGACTAGAGACTACCGACACAGTAGGCACCAACACACCCACACCCACCTCAATAGACCTGGGAAGGTATAAGTATAAAAAGTGAGAGACTGATGCAAACTCAGAGACAAACAACGATTTGAAACCTTGTATATTCCACCTGACACACAGCCTACGAGATCCGTAGTCTGGGATATAAAGCAATGAGTTCAAAATCCAGTTTTGCAGGACTAAGTTGTAGTAGAAAAATGAATTCTCATACTGTTGGAAATGATTTTTTTTCTGCGTTTTGAGATGAAGCATTAATTTGGAAATCATATTTGTCATAAAGCTAAATATTAAGTGGTGAAGTGGCAGATATGTCTATCCACCGATTTTAACACGCAGCTTTTGGCACCTGGTCAGAAAGACTCTAAGTAGAATCACTAACAATCCCTACCAACTAGTCACTGAAAATCACTGGTGCTCTAGATTGACTTTTGTCCTTGTTGTGCATAGAGAGACAAAAGCTAGATGCGGTTTGAGCAAGACACTTGAATCAGTAGCCGCTCTTTCTATTTAAGCGATCACTCAGAATAATCACTCTGATCGGTGGTAGGGAAAGAGGGTGAAATGCTTGGAAGTCCTCATACCGAAGACCTACGTTATCCAGTACGTTGCAGAATATATCGTAAGTGAATATAGGGATTGAAGATCAAATTCTAGGGCAACTGGTAGGCCAGTTGAAAGAAGAATAAAAGCAGAGTTGAGATGTGGAGGGCAAGGGGGGGGAGGCGTGGGGTGGCGGTGTTAATGGCTTTCCCTTTAATGTTCATTCCCTTATAAAACCCCGACGAACTGGTCAATCACAGATAATTATTAGTTTTTCCCATTTTCTGAATGAGTTAAGTTGTGATCACTAGGATTATCCTTCCGCTCCAGAAATTCGTCAGATAAAGTGTTAAGAATTTCGACTATTTTTTTCACCGCTTAATAGAAAGTTAACTATTTATCTGAGGTACTACTAACTGCGAGATTAAATTAACCAGCCACTTTATCACTGGTCAGTTTGACTAAATGTGACCTGTTCAAACAAATCGGTCTCACTTCTGGAGTACCTGCTAAAATGAATTTCGCTATTGCCCGAGGAGGTAAAAGGCAGCAAATTTCTTTCTCGAGTGCGTGCGTATATGGGACGCGGTCGGTCTGCTCCCTGCATGGCGGTGCTTGATATTGACTGATCTAATGGTCAACTTTTCAGATTTCCATTTGCAGTTATCATGATACCGCAATTTGACTGGGCCAAGTTGATGGGAACTTTACTATCATGGTGTGACTCAGCTTCTTGGAAGTCTGTTTATGGAAACTGCTAGTTTCTCGACTTAACAGCGTTTATCCACCTAGTGGGGCGGTCTCACCCAATACAATAGCCAGTTATCGAAATTACTACTCACAATGGCTAAATGGGGGTGATCTGGAAAGGGTAGACTAAATTGGTGGCCCTAGCCAGGAACACTAAGTTTTCAAAGTCGGCTCAACAAAAGCATCCTGAAGAACACTGGAAGAACAGGTGGTTTTGATGAAGTGGATATTGGCTTTTATCTCAAAAAAACATGAGAAGAGGGGCCATTTAAAGAGAACATTCATCGTCTACAAAAAGAAGCAAGTCAGACAGAGTGTGGAACGAGTATTTTCCGCTTAAATATTCGTTCGTCCTTCCTAAGATGAAAAGTTTAAAGGGGTTCCATGTTAATTTAAGGTTTGAACATAAGCAAACACCAAACCCAAGCACAGCAAGCTTTGAATATCGATGGTTAAACTAACTTCTGGCCCTCATAAAATGTCTTGTTCAGATGAAACTCTGTAAGTAGACATCTGCAGATTATTGGAGAGGGAGAAAGGCACGAAGACACCTGGGGAGATATTTACTTAAACAAGCTCGTGCCGTGTTTGTCACCTTAAGTATCACCTGAGATTGACCTGTTGCATAAACATAGGTAGTGTCACCAAATATATCCAAAATTCAAAATAACAGCAAGTATTCTGATCTGCATAGGAGGCAAAATAACAAAACCCTAATTTTTTCCCAAGCTTTTGTTAGCAAAAGGATTATGTACTTAAATTAATAATTGGACGCTTTTCGACGACGTAATTACCATTTCAAATCGTTAGAAAGGTAGTATTATTGAAGGATAGAAGGAATCTCTGTGAGGGTGGATTTCAGTTATATTTCAGTGAGAATTGAGAAGTACATTTAACCGCTGGTCAGTTGACCTGTGCAATCATGAAGTTTCTTGTCAAAACAAAAAGGCAAAATCAAAAGTTCTACCTTGAATTTAATTTTCGAACCCATCTGTAAGTTTTTGCTGAAAGTTTTAACCACTGAAGGGCAGAGGATAATATAAATCTTTGCTTTTCCAGGCTGAAATATCCGTCTTAACCAAAGGCAAAGTCGTCAGCGCGTGTAATTTAGATCATAAATTGACTTTTAGCTTGCCGTCGGAGTTTTCTTTTAGTGGAGAAACCGTTTGAAGGAATAAGTAACCAGCAATAAGCTAGAAACCCATCTTCAAACTCTTTTTACTTCTACCAGTCAGCAGCTTATCTTTGTAATCTTTGACGCCCCAATAACAATCCTTTTCGGCTGTTCACTTTAAATGTATTGTCATTTGAAGACTCCCAGTCCAAGCAACTTGTGATTGATAGTCTTACAAGGCGACTATTTGGATATGGTGTTAAAAATACCTGAAAATGCCAGGACTGTAAACAATGATTTCGTTGAACTATTGGACGAGTAAGTTACCTTCTATGAGAGAGATACGTAAAGATTAAGAGAGAGCGATTTGCCGTAGGCACTTTGTCAAACGAGTAAACGAACTTTCTCGTTTCTCCCTACACCTTGCCCCTGGCCAATGCGCCGTGCAAAGGTCACACAGGCAAAATTATTAATTATAAGCAGATCAGCACGAATCAAAAAGTGTGGTGTAGCTCTCCCTCTCTTTTTACTTCTGGATGTTTTCATCAGCTTGCACACATAAAAAAGGCCCCTCCTAATTGCCCGAAACCAGAGAAAGTGGCGGCAGCGGTACTCGGATAGGGGGCGCCAACAGGACTAACGATTGGCTCCTTTCCACTGGCTTATTTTCGCAACTATAAATGTTGACTGGTGTGTGGACTGGTGTGTGCTGTGTTGCGAAGGGGAAGCAGGTGTGAATCACGGTATTAATGCGGAGAAATCTTTCGCGTCTCTTGCGCTTCTTCCTGCTATTCTCCCAATCCCTCGCCTCCCCAACCCACCCAATTCCACTTCTCCTCCTCCTCCTCCTCCTCCTCCTCCTCCTCCTCCTTTCCCTCCTCCTCTCTCCTTTTATCGGTTTTCTTTCCTCATCCAGACGCCATGATGGGTGGCCATTAGCGCTTTTTTCCACAAACATATGTGCTGGCTCGGTTAGTTCTTTCACTCATGGCAATAAAGGTGGTGTTTTATATCATATTGTTTCTGATTCAACAGATCATTGTGATTATTAATTTTTGTTTTCCATTATCATTTGATGTTCAAATGGGCGATAACGCAAAGCTTTTAGGTGAGTTTGTTCTTTGGTTAATGGATAAATAAGACGATATCTCAGCTAACTAACCAAGGGAATTGGAATAAAAGGACAGAAAACTGGCATCTAGAACCACCCTAGAACCTTGCAAATTAATTACCAATGATAGAATTCGAATCATATTAAATTCTCGGAACATTACTCCAGTCTAGTTATTAACTACTCAAGGAATACTTTGTCGTTCTGATCTCGATAATGCTGGTGAAAATATTACTCAAATGAATCGCTCCAAAATCAGTTTACTCAATTCGCGGCATTATAAAATTTCGTGTTTAACGGACAGCATCCGGCATCATTCGACATTCAATTTTTCATCAGCTCATCTCATCAACTTCAGTTTTTGATCCTTTCGCTTAGATAGTTGCCTTTAATTAGAGAACATCTTACTTCTTAAAAGGCTTTGGGAATTCTTGATCGCAGGTGTCTGGGTGAATATACTCTTGTTCTCTTGTAGAATTTATTGAATCTCCTCTCTGCGTGGGTTACAGCGTTGAGGGAATGCCCCGCTTTCTCCCTTTTCTCATTACTTCTCAAATATTGTCAGCATCATTCGCATTAGCAAAGATCCTATAATCACGTTGAAACTCTTGGCGTATCTATTCTCTACGTTTTCTCTGGAACAGTGAGCCACTTAAGTGCACATTTTTCGTCGAAATCCTACATTGGACCAGTATGGGGTCATCTGAATCATCTTATTCTAACCTTACATAAGGATCGGACAAAACTATCATCCGGAAATTCAGTTTTATAAGAGAATAAGTTAAATGAATTTATCACTTTTGATTGAAGAAAATCACCTTAAATAAGCAATTCTTCCGATTGGCTAGGTTATGTGAAGTTGGTGGCATTACGGATGGGTTTTTTGTGTGTACATGATGCACCATTGACTTATTAAAAGGTGAATTGAGAGATCAAACAGTGCATATACTTGCTGAACTAAATCAAGCCTCTGTGGGCGAATATTCAATCCCTATCTGGACAGATTTAGAATTTAGTAAACTTCGTCACTTGCTATAACAATCCGAAACTGCTGTGGAATGAAATATGTTTTGACCTGAAAACCTGGAGACTTGGTATCGTATTACCATAACCGATAAGGACTGATTTTGAACTGCTGCAATCCGATGATTCCCAAAGAATGGCTACGTTATAATAGCCTGATGTATATAATTGATTTCTGACCTTAAGTGTGGATGACGATGCTAAAAATACTTTCCAGACCACCTTGAGGGCGTACTCTTGCTTACACATTTTCCCATATACCTTCTTTGAAATTGAGATTGCCAGCACCAAAATAGGTCAATGTAAAATCAGTTTAATCGCATTTTACATCAGCGAATTTTACAAGTCAATGCATCCATGTTGAGATTAGATTTTGTATGCTAACTGGCCAATGTACCTGGCGAAGCCTGTGCATTTTTCATGATCTAGAATGATGCAACAATTATTTAAACCTCACAAAGCCTAACATTTCCTAATAACTGAGTTGTTTGTAGAGTATTTTATAACAATTTGAAATAACATTAGGCTATTAGTTATTCAAAATGGGAGAACTTGAATCTGAAAATGTGAAGGTAACTACTGAAAGTGTATTTTTAAATGCGTTATTGTTTTAGTGACCGCCAGTGGGATCCTGTACTTTATGACTATCCAAATACCATTTCAGATTTCATTTTCGAAATAATCATAACAGAAAGAAAGCCTATTAATGATTATTGAGTAAATGTGCTACTTCAGATATTCAAAAGTGATATTCAAAATCAAGGATCATAAACAACGATTTTAGGGCGGGGGAGGAGGGAAACCTTAGCACGTTCGGAGGCTTAACATAGTTATTGTGCTTCATAAGCCGATTCATACCACCTTTCCAGACCTCTCCCGTATTTTTCCCAATTTTTTTCGCTCAAATGTCATACATGCTTCCTTTTACTTGTGGCGCTTTTGATGGTGTCTCGAATGCAGACAGATCCGAAACATGACAATTTCCCCCTTGGACTAATCAACCAAAGTTGTGCGCCTTTTTAGATAAAACAAGTGGACCAAATACAGGCGGCCATCAGAAAGACATTGGCAGTTTCGTGTAGAAGATGAATATTTTTTAGCGCAATAACACGGTCCGGCCTTCGTTAAAGTTATAATGATGCCGCCACTGGGCCACAAACTCCAATTAGTTAGCTGAAGTGCTTCAACCAGCAAAGCTAGTATACACCTAAATTAATCAGACATTTTATATCTTTGAATTTTGGAGACAAAAGGCAGTGGACAGCGGAGGTTTCTGCTCATGACTCTCGACTCGAAACAAGTGTTTGCTTTCTCCAACCAATTAACACAGCGTTTAGTTCTTCAACCACCGGTCATTACATTTATTTTCCTTCCTTCAAAATGAAATCCTTATCTCACCATGTTAATTGGCGTTCGGTTTCAAGTTCTTTGGTTGGAGGAATTATTCATGTTATTTAAGTTAAGTTTATAACCTAAGTGATCTCCACTTGGTACGTTAGGGGATTTCTATCATTTTTTGCTCATTTCTCGCGAATGTTGACTCACTTTTTTCCCACTGTACTAAAGTCTAACACATCATGGATCTCAATGACTTGAACTGACTACTCAGGTGTGATTGAAAACAGCTAATTGACGCATGTATAAATTTTCTTAGGCGAGTTATAGCAGTGTTTTAGGAAGCATTTAAAGAGAATCGTTGCTGAGACCATCAAGTCACTCATCAGTGATGGTCCCTTGCGAACCAACCCATCCATCTAGGTGCCTTTCGTCCGTAGAATCATCCTTCGCCTCTTAAATGGATTTGAGTTTTTAGCTAGTTCTTGAGCTTCAGGAAAAGTGGCTATCCGAAACTCATTTGGTCAACAGATCCTAGCAGCAAAACTAACTCTCCTGTTGTATTTAAATTGGGAAAGATAACCAGTACCAGCAGCAGTTCGGAATAATGTCAAAACAATTACTCAGATGTTCAGCTGATTGCATAACTCTCTTTCCTGGGGAGGATCAGCTACTATTGGTCGGAAAATGTCCCATTCATCTAAAAATGCTTCACAGATATGAGAAATACGCGAAGCCAAGTCTACTTGAACTCACCAGTATTCCGATTTCATGAAGCCCTGATACCAGACGCCGGTTTAATATGTTAGATTTTGCATAAATTATCAGTTTGTTGTTTAGGAAAGTAGAGAGATTTTGTTGTCATTAATGACTGGTATGTTTACCTGCAACATTCCTTCCTGACGTACGTCAATGTCTCAACTCATATCACTGGGCTGTCCTACATTTATATGACTGTCAAATGAGATGTCCAGAAGAAGGCAATGGGAAATTTGTATCAGTGTCGGCTATTGTTGTCAAAGGGCAATGCGTAACTTGTGATTGATAGAACTCCTCTTCTGATGTAGTATTCATACTTTAATGTATAGCAAATAGAGTACAAATGGGTTCTGTTTCTATCATTTTCATCCGCTTATTTCCTCAATCTCAACTTCAACAGAAATTTAATAAGCAAAATTATCTGGGGAACTTAAGACACCAAATCTAAGTGTCTACTACAGTTTTCGATTGATTTGCCAAGTGGCTCATCTATCTGCAATCCGCAACTAATTTCACTGACGCAATCTGTCTCCATCCTCAGTGTAATTTGCGTCGTTACTTCATTTCCAGTATCCATTTTATGAGGAGTCAAATAATTGAATATGGCAATGGATAGAAGGAAAGTCAAGAGCTTCCAACTCCTTCAACCAAGATAAAACTACCATTATTTGTGGACGGACAAATTGATCTGTGAAGATCCCCGAAGAAAACTTTACTCAATTTCAAAATGTTCTTTGAACAAATGTAAAATCTCTTATTGAGGAAATAGTCTCAAGGAGGAAACCCCTAGGGCTACACCATTTCCACAAAGTGGCTCCCATCATTCAAGCTTAACGCAAACTGTTCAGGATCCATCACTACCATCGAGAAAGTGAACAGACACACGTGAGATGAAACCCTTCGCCGGTCGAATGGGATATCCAAAAAATGGCTAAAACGTGGTCTCCAAAGAACGGAACTTGAAATTTACATAATGGAATCTACTATACATGAAACGAATAAGATAGAGGAAACAACAATTTCAAATTGATACCTTATCCTGCTACCCCGTTCCCCTAAAATTGTTTGAAATTCTCCTCATATGTCATTAAGAGTGGTCTTACTATTAATCTGGATGTGTACATTACTTTTCTTTCAAAGACTGTTTTAACTAAATGGGAAAGTGAGCCATTACTTCTAGCATAATTTACTTTGTATTTTATAAGAATTTTGAGAAACTGAATTCATGACCGATGTTGCTAATAGTGGAAGAGTTTAAAACCTCTTTGAAGAAGCACATCTGGTTCGAAAAAGCGGTTGATTTTTATGTTTCGCTGAAAAATAGCTGAAAATGAATGGATGCTTTTGTTGTTCCAGTTGCTGAGTCAGAGTTCAAATGACCAATCGTTTAGAATTTCAGCAACCAATGTCAATTACTCCACCTTACAGCAGTGTATGTCTCTCAGATGCTTTTCAAATTCCACATCTTAGACCTTGGCTACTGGCGCAGATTCTATTTAGAAAGTATTTTAAGAGGGATATTACTGATAAGTGGAAATACTTATGGGAGGGGAAGTCACCAAGTCTTTTTTCCATAATTATCGGACTGCTCTTATTGGATACAGCCATAAAAATGTCGTTGAGTTAGTTCATCACTTTGCCCTAGTTTATATCACAGTGGAGATTCAGAAATTCCGAACAAGTAAGAGTTCCATATCTCCTTGTTGTGAACATCTTCCGAGCTGATTCAGCCCAATCCAATCGTATCAATTGCCGGATTTTATGTGATGAGGTTTACTGAATTATCATGTACATTCGATGACAAATGCTATTTGAATCTGCATTTTGAAATATCCTAAACCCCAGGACCTATCCAGTGTTAGTTAATGTGCAAACTGCGGGGACATAACGCTTTGCAGTGGTATCGGAGTTGGCCTTTTTTGTCAAGAGATATTAAGACGGTAACTGTCGATTTCATGTAACACCAAAACTCTATCAATTTTAATTAATGCTATTTCAATCGAGCTCATCAGAATGGTACTTGAACTCTGTCAATCCGAGAAATTGCTCATTTAACAAATTTTGCCTTTTCAAGATACATGACTAGTGATTGTGAGCCGAATGGCAATGTTTCTGACTAGGATGAGTTTTCTGCTTTGAGAACTAGTGCCGCAGAGTTTTCGAAAAACCTAAACTGTGTGCTTTAGTTAGTTTGGATGCCATCAATTACGATAGGCAATAAAGGACACTTATCAAATATCAACCGCCATATCCACTTTGAAGTTGAGAGAATCAGAGTTGTAATTTGAGTTTGGTCTCCCAACCCCTTACTAGTCGTTAAGTTTAGGAGATTTGAGAGGCGATCTTTCTTATAAGTCAGACTTTTTTCACTTCATTCTTTTCAGTTTGCCTTTCCGATGAATTGTTTTGCCACTGTCATCATTTGTTTTCATTCATGAACATAATCTCATACAATACAGACTCATTGATTGCTGCCGGTTTTTAAATTCCTGTTTACTGTAGAGGGAAAAGCTGGCTCGGACGTCATCTGAAGATACGACTGTTAAAGACCAGAGGGATTTTTGATCGATCTGAACTGCAAATCCTAACACTCATCTTCTCATGGGTGGACTAATATCTAAAAAAACTGTCGCAGAAGAAAGAACTTACCGGCTGCTTTGCTAAATCAGCCATATGTCCAGAATAAGAGCCAATTTCGAGGAGACCTCGGACGATCGGAGACTGGATCATTGAAGTGGACTTTGAAGAAGACGACTTCCAATGTCATCCTTCCAACAACTCAAACTATGACTAATGGATCTTCCCTTTTACTAGCAGTATGGATGACCTATTTCACCGAAATCCTAATTTGCTTTTACAGTGCGGTTCCAATGCATTCCTGATTAATAGTGAAAAAGAGGCTTTATTCAAGGTTAATCATGCGTAAAATTATGCCTCTACAGGGTCGAAAATATATCTGATAAATTGAAAATCCCCGAGTTCATGTAAAGAGAACCAAATTATTTATATAACTTTCCGTGAGCGTATTAGAAAGTTATTTTCATCTAAACACTCAAAGTATATTTGGCTGCAATAAGATTTTATCAAATCTGAAGTGGACATGAGATTTGTGCAATTCAAATCACTTAAGTGTAAGAGTTGAACGTTTAAGTTTTATGACCCGACACCGCGCACGTCCAGATAAATCGGTTGTTTATCTCTTATCTGCATCACCTGAGACAGAATATTTTAACTATTCGCATGACAAGCTGTAATATTGCGACAGGAGAGCGTCGCAAGTGCAGTTCACTCACAAACTGACTGACTGACTGGCACCGGGTGATGGCTGATATCGCCGTTATTATCATCAGAGTCCCATTCGTCGCCTTTTTCGATTTGTTTATCACATAAACAAATAAATTTGTTTGACGTCCAGGATGTCACTCCTTTTGGAGCTGTCAACAAAATCACTAGTAACGAGGTGTCTTGTTTCTTTATCATGATTATTGTTAAGATACTAATGTTTGATGTCACTTTCTGTTATTTAAGACTTTTTAAACTCTTTCGAAAGTGCTAGGGTATCTTGATGATGAAACTAAGGATGGAGCGAAATCAAAATAAATGAAGCAGAAATTAAACGATTTAAAAGTAGATAGGACATTTTTGCAAGTCCGCACTGACCGAATGGATAAGAGGTTGAATATTTAAAGCATTACAAGTGCATGAATGCAACGGTCAGTGAAATCAAAGACACCAATTCGGTCTAAAAATGCAAGCCCAAGTGACTTGGATTTAGAAATGTTAATTAATATTCGCTAGTAGTGCATATAGACGTTATCAAGGGTATGCAATTTAAGGGTAAACAGGGATCGCGATTGTATACTGAATATCTCCACCTACGGCTAAAATTAGTCTGGCGTGTTGTTGCTGCATTATATTTCTCCTAAAGGTTCGGAATTTTGAGTAATGGGCAAATCATCAGGATGAAACCAGAAAATTTTGGAAAAAAGACTGCTACTGAAGGCGGAAGCTGACCGAAGTGGAGTGCGAGTTCTGTCGAATCGGAATTTCTGTTCCTTTTGGTGCGATTCCCCTCTAATTCTTTCTTTAACTCGATAAAAAAGTCCATTATTTGCAACAAATTCCTTCGATAAACAGAGATACTCGAAATAAGAAAAAACTTCGAGAGCGTCTCTGATCTTGACTTTCTTATATAGACTCTAAAATTTGCTTATCAGACTGCGTGTTACGTTATTTTCCTCATCGATGTCCATCAGCCTGAACTATTATAATTATATTTTTTTTTCATTAACTATAGGAATGAGTGATAAATCTGGAAGTTCCAGTTATAAATCTATCTCTCTATCTGAAGCCACGATGGCGAATCATATTCAAACTTCCTGCTGTGCTAGATCATAAAACTCGGGAAGCACACCCAAGCTGGCGCGCTAGTGCCCACAGTTAGATCGGTGGTTGAGTGAATAAAATTTCCGTTAATTTGCTTTTGCGCCGAGTGCGATGTAATAAGGTGTGTTTGTGGCAATTTGACCCGACACTGAATCATTCCATGGCGCGTGCCCGGTCACCTGGGTGACGGAGAGAAGAGCGAATATTCTACCAGTTTTGACAGGGGGTAGGTGAAGGAAGGGAGTGGGCTGAAGAGGTCATAAATCACTTCAGTCCAGCCCTGATTGATATATCTTGATGTTCGGTGCAGACGTATTAATCCATAAGTTGTGGGTATATTAGTAAACTGTCACCGGGCAGCCTCTGTAACCTATTGGGCACGTGTCCAAAAGGTCCAAATGTATATGCCTTACTCTAGGTAGGAGCGGTCTGAGTTCCTGCTATCTTTCTGAAGATGCACAAATAGCATTTTAGACGTCTGCTTACATTATCTCAAGAAGTAGTCTATCAAATGGCAGCTGACTTGCTATGGGCACCGGAGGCCAAAACAATAACAATCCTGCACATCTCATTTTTATGCCCTTGGTGACCTGATGATCGAAAGCGGCTTCAGGAAGATAGTGAGCATCATGTAAGTGAATTCAGTTAATTGATGCCGATTATCATAAAGCATCACTTATAGAAAGTGAATCTCTGTGATGAATTTGAAAGCTTTAACCTTCCACAATTCTTTCAGGCCGAATGCTAAGTGACAGTGTCATCATGAAATATCAAAATGTATTAATAAAAGCAAGCATAATTGTATTTTTTCTGCCCTATGTTATTTTTAGGTCAAGTATGCTCATCATTTTAAATAAGTACTACCTTGAATAAATTAAGTTAACTAACTGTGGAGTTCTCTATTTGAATCTGCACGATCTATACAGGATTCTCCACCATTCAAAATAAATCCATGTCAGAAATCTCGGAACCATAATATCCCACCAAAGAGTTGATGATGATATTGTCCTCCTACTCAGGGCCTTGGTTAGACAACACGGAAACAACAAGGAAGGTCTAAGTAAACTCTGCCATCAGGCAAAATTCCAGCCCAATGTCTTGCATTTAGTAGAAATTGAGTTGTGCGATCAATGTGGAAGTTCGCGACTGGTCTATCGAAAAGTTCATTGAAATCATTACTCCTTCAGTGATGGTAGTCAGTATTTGCATTGAAAGCGATGAGAACAAGACAAACCAAAGTACCGTACTGCTATATAAGGACCGTTCAGTTACATGATATTGCACTTGGAGATAATCAGGTCTATTTGTCCACGCACTCTTATTGAGAAACCCATTGCAAGTTATAAGGCCAGGTTTCACAGGGTTGATTTTCAGAACTGTTTAGATCATGCAAAAGGCATTAAGTGCTTTGTGATAACTCATAATGCAAGAGTGATAACTAGCAATGAGTAACTAAACCTCCCAGAGAAAATGAAGCTGAAAAGCACAACCAAATGAACGGAACTAATTTTACATCGAACCGAACACTTGTGCTTCTTTAAGAAACCGAGTTATGATAAAAACGACAAATTCGCATGCATTAAAAATGAGGAAACCCATTTAACTTTACTTTGAAGACAACTTGATTAGTCCATATGGGCCACTAATCCTCTCAGGATTACTTTACTGAGGATAACGAGGGATAACTTACTCTAACAAATAACGCATTTCATAAATAGTTTGCTTCATATTAAGCTGCTTTTTGAATGCTGACATCATCTTATTTTTCTGCGATGGGTTTCAATAGTTCTAGTACTCAACCCACCCTTGCCCCATCAGTCAAAATATGTAGAATCGGAATTTAATGAATGTAGAACAAACCAAGAGATATTAAAGGGCTTTCAAATTGCACATTCGACTGCATCTAGATATTCAGCTAAGGCATCGTCTTCAAAAGAGCCCTAATCATTCACATTGATATCCCTTAGCCTTGCTAATTCGCCTCAAGTGACCAAAAATTGTGATGGGAGTAAAGGTTATCAAATCGAAATTTCTGTCAAGAAACTTTTTCACAACAGAACCTCGATACACAAAGTAGACTGGTGTTGCCTCCTTGTGGAGTGGAGCGCAATGCTCCCTTTCGAATCCCTGTCCTAGCTGAGTAGCAAATGGTCAAATTCGTGGCCCTAGATAAGAGGTTATGTAAACCTTGCAAATGACCTTTCGGCATACATGAAGAATTTGAATATCATAGAGATTATCTCTAACCCCGGAAAGGAATCCAGAATCAATAGAACTTTAGAGACTACGGTTGTCAGTCAATTCCCCACCTAAGGAGTGCAACAGATGCCCTAACGTTAAAAAATGTGATTAAAAAGATGATAAACTGCTTCCAAAAACGGATTTACCATGTGATTGCACAAATAGAACCAGCTCCATTTTCCCTGGCATCGGAGCAGAATTGCTTATCGATGCGTATAACTACACGCACATCTTGAATTTGGCTACGTGAGTGAACATTGTCTTGTTAGACGCCAGAACGTGATCGAAGCCCAACATAAAAGAAATTATTTGAATTTGCCAATTCGTGCGTGTAAGAATACATACACATCCAGAAGGAGCCTATGATTTGGTTCATGAATCGCAAATATCTCATTAGGCGGCAGAAATGTGCGAATGCGTGGCGCACCATCGTACTAGCGTGACTCGCAACATTTGGGGATATTTTAAAACCTGTTTCGCCCTGAATGGAAGTAATACAGGTGGAGTCGGCAATCCTACCATCTGCGATGCAACAAAACCAACCCTCACCTCTTCATGGTTGGTTGTGCTAACACCAGACCTAATTATCGGCTTAGATTACACTGTTTAAAATAAGACCAAATTATTTTCGGCTTTGTAGAGTGGACTCAAGGGAAAGACGACACTTGGCACTCGCATTCATTCAGGTAAAATACTGTCTCATTGGTGCAACAAAGCATGAGTCAGAAAAACCATTCTAACTAATTTCCCAAATATATCTAAATTGTAACTTCACAAATTATCGCCCCGGTGCTATTTTATTGAAAGGAGGGAAGATAGCCAAAAGAATGGATCTCAAGCATTGAAGCCTTTCTCACGTCATTTGGAAGGTTACTTCAAGATAATGAACTTGTGAGAAAATAGACTTTTATTGGGAAAGCCAAAGCGACCAGTTAACGAGATAGGGGAGGGGAACCCCTCACCAGAAGTAAAGGTAGTGAGATAATTTCACAAGGACACTCATTCAGCTTTTCAATGCCCCCAGGTAAGTTCTGACGACTTAAATTAAGTACGAGCCTGCGATAAAAGGGTAAAGAACACAAATTCTAAGATCACTTGAAGTACCTTCTGTGTTTCGCGGAAGAGTTGATACAAAAAATCACTCCTAGAATGAAGTCATGTTCATTGTGGCCGCCCTATTGAGATGCCCCTCAGGGTTTGAAAAGCAAATTTAGATTAATCCAATCCCCAGACCTTCTGACACCAATTAAGCCGCCGCGTTCTCACCGATTCGCAACTTCAAGGAGCGCACTTTTAGGAAGGCGCCGAACACTATTCTCTACAACCAACTGATGCTGTGAAACGATTTTAACCTCATCGAAACTGGAATTCGAATACGCTTGAACTCTCTAACGAATCGCACGACCAAGGCTAAACAGCACGCCCAGGAGACAGTGTGAACGAGTCATATTTATTAAACAACGGGTCCTGAACAGAAAAATGTGGTAACACCTCATTGGAAGAATCCATTTCGTAAAATAACGTGCTTAATAGATGCGAAGTAAACGCGAGCCCCACTGCATGCTAAGGTCGAGTCCAGACCTTTAAACCAATGGGACGGCTAAAGTTACCATTCGGAAGAAAGGAGCCTGGCCTATGCTCAGCTGAGATTACTCCAGAAGTAAAACTTAACAAAGCTAGAAACGATACTCTACTTCTACTTTTCTTAACCACATTTCAATTAGAATACGCAGTATTTGCCCTAACATTGGACTAAGAATAATCTCTTAAATGACTTCCTGAAAAGTGGTAATAAAAAGATAAAATATACTATTAAATTTTATAAAGTTTACTACAATCGCATTTACACCAATGATATACTGCCGTAATATATATAATAATAATATCGCGACGGATGAAATGCAGATTGTCACAAATGCTTTTAATTGGTTTTCATATCAACCAGACATCGTCGTTGGTGAGCATGATGCGATTGCGGTTGTGTAACAACTCCAGCCCAGCCAAGATCTCTGCACGAGTGAATTCAGTGGTCTGCCCCGCCACGAAAGCAACAAGCTATAGGATAGAGTAAAAAGGTGAAATCAAAGTGCCTCTGTTCGAAATTGTCCGCATTAATAAATTCAATGGATTTTTTCATTTTTTTTGATACATTGACTATTCCTGCGACGTTAGTTAGCTATTGTTCCTTTGGCCATAAGAGAATTGCATGGCCGAATGCACATACATATATATTAACTATCTAGAAGGCAATAAACGATAGGGCATGACTGGAAAAAAAGATAACAGGAGTGTATCATTTTTATTCACGCGTGACCAAGGGGTGAAGTTACCTCTGGAATAGAGAGCTGCTCAACCCGACGTTCCTGGAAGGCCCGAGAGACGATGGTAGAGAAAGCACTGAGTCGTGCGTCCGTAAGTTGAGGAGCATCTGGACGGGATCCAGCAATTTGCGTCTCTTTAAAAGCGTAAGGTTCGGTGAAATTACCACCAGCACTTCGTGCTGGTTCAAGACCAGCCGGTTCTGCTTGCGTCGTAGCTGCCAATCTATAATTTATTAGAAAAAGGGGAAGAACCAATCGTGTTTGTTATCGTCCAAAATGAACTTTATGGGTTAGACACACAAGAAGGGAGCACACATGTACACAATAACAGCAAGGGCATGTGAGAATCACGGAGGAGACAACATTTTGTTTAAGAAGATTTCGCCTGAAATTCCCCAAAAAAAAATGCAGAGGGGAAGGAAAATATTACAGATAATAGGAAGCAACTCACACAAATAAAGCTCTGTTCCTCAGAAAAAGCAGAAAAAGGGGCATTTCTCCGCCAGACTTTTGATCATTTCGGCACATTCCTCGCCAATGGCTGAAAAATGTACCCACAAGCGAGCATATCCTCCTCTCTTACGCGCTATCACCATCCCATTACCCCTTTCCGTTGCGTAGAGGATAAAACAAACGCGCAGCGAGCAATAGCCTGGCCACTCAGCCAAATGGATACATTCGCAATTAACAAGCCGAAGACGGTAATGAAGACAATAGGGACATAGTTACACTAGCTGGAGACACGCATAGAATTCAATAGAATTAATGGCCTGTACTCTCACATGCTCTTACTATGAATCCCCTTTAAGAAAAAAGAAGGCGCATGAACCTACAGCAAATTAGGCTAACCTTTTCAGAGGTCGGCGCGTCGCCTTTCCAGTTTCTCCGTCTGAGTTTGAGTCATGTCCAGATTCATTGTCTTCATCAGCGTCTGCGTCAAGGCGTCGTTTACGGGTTGTCTTCTCAAGTACCTCTTTGAAGAGAACGAAGGAGATTAACTCCACAGCAGCCTCAGCATCTTTCCTGATGACAGTCTTCGACATGCGGGCTTTGGCATTAGCCGTAGCCAAACGAATGAGAGTCTCGAGAGTGCGGGCAGTGACTGGTTGTGTGCGGCGCAATGTCGACTTTTCTGCATCCTGCTGCATCCGCAAATCGCAGTACTTTTCTGAAATGATGGCGGCTGCTTCTTTGCTCAACTGAGGTCGTAGTTGGCGAGCGATGTGAATGTATTTTTTAAGGAAGTTAATTGTAAGGTATTCCCTGAATTAAGGAAGAGGGAAACCACATGAAAAGCTTGAACAGCCATAGGGGTAGCATAAAGGGAAGAAGTACGTGTTTCGTGTGCCTCTGCCGTGAATGAAGCCACCACGTTCCTCAAAGACTTGATCACTCGATTCCTCAATACGTGCATTAGCATCAGCAGTATTGCTAGCTGAATTTGGATCCATATTGCAAGTGGCGAGATGTACAGTGTTGTCCTGCAAAGGCATGGCTTCACCATCTTGTTCACCTGGTGCACGATACTGATGAGCCTGAAGAACGTGTTCTGCAACACCACGATCACTATCAAGATCAGCCTTATCCAAGACTAAGAAGAGCAGATCAAAACGCGAGAGCAACGAATCCTAAAAAATAATATCAGCTACTGACAAATTATAGATAGAATATGAATTTTCACTCAGGTTTACTTGCAGGCCGATATTTTCCGTCGGAGTTTTATACTGATCATAACGGCCATAAACGGGGTTAGCAGCGCCTAGAACGGAACACCTAGCATTGAGTTGAGCTTGAATGCCAGCTTTAGCTATGGTTACACGACCCTGTTCCATCACCTCATGGATGGCCGTTCGGTCAATATCGGACATCTTATCGAACTCGTCGATACAAACAATGCCTCGATCAGCCAAAACCATTGCACCGGCTTCTAGCTGGCGTTCACCTATAAAACGAAATGAATTTAAGCTTCTATATTTTGAATATGGGTACTCTACTCAAATAAGATCAATTAGCTTACCGGTTTCATGATCAGTAGTAACTGCGGCTGTCAAACCAACGCCAGATGAGCCCCGGCCGGTAGTTGAAATGGCCAGATGAGCAACGTGAAGAACAAACCGAAGAAATTGAGATTTTGCGACCGAAGGATCACCCAAAAGGAGCAAATTAATGTCACCCCTAATTCTTGAACCATTAGATAATATTCTCTCAACACCACCAAGAAGGAGGTATAGGATTGCCTGTTTAATGTAGTGATGGCCATAAATTGAAGGTGCGAGTGAACGTGCGAGAAGATCGACGATGTCCTACAAGATAAGTAGATGTTTATCAACTGCTTACGGGGCGCTTTGAAACCAATCGCATAACACTAATATCCTTGTCCGAAAAGGTCGGCTCCGACTGACGATTAAAGAGCTGAATATTATTTGCAACAACCGCCGTACGGAAACTAGCAGACGTGTAGCCGTTCTTTTTCCCGGGAAGACATCGGAACTGACCGACGACCTGAACGCGATCTCCAGCTTTACAGGCATCAACGAGATCAGCATCCATTAGAATATCCACCGATCTAGGGAGCTGACCAGCGGGAGCGGTTTCAGGCATTTCTTGTATAGTAATCTTTTGATGATCTTGATAAGTGGAGAGGCCATATTCGGTTTCTAACAGGTTTCCACTTTCATCCTTTGTTGGATATGCACCGGAAGAAGGAAAAGCATCAAGACTGCTCATATCAGCATAACGACGTTCGATTGTCTTCTTCGTAGCGGGGCAATAATGGACACTGCAAACGATCTTGGGTCGGACAATAGATGCTAAAAAAATGATTAGCTTGCAATATACGCACCCTTAGTGACGATTCCTTCAACACAAACCATATGTCCCAAGAGCCCAGAAGTAAGCGTTCTTGGGGATACATGCAACGCACCAAAGCTGAAACAAGGATAAAGGGGGTAAAACACGCATTTACCTTCCCTCAAAACCGACGAAAAAATCAGTATGCTTCTTCGCATATTCTGGGTTGACATTTTGTACGCACCTCCTAAGTGCTCGTTGGCATGCAGTTACCTCAGCGAACGAATTAGTAAGTAACCTAAAATATAAGTTCATGGACAGAATATTACTCATCCGTTCGCTTTGGATTTTCACGACGAAGATCGTTGATATTAATAATTAATCGATACTTCTCATTGTTAACCATATGAAGAATACGTTCCTTGTAATAATCCTGAAAACCGAATAAGTTCGGAAGTCAAGCACCTACGGATTCATCGATAAATTCTAGGTATTCCCTTTCGCTTTCGAATAATGATTGGTCCTCAGATACATCCATATCTTACAATCAGGAGCGAATAACAAAATGGTCACAAATACGCAAGCGGTGACGCTTATAATAATATATTATCAAAAAGCAACCAGTGAGATAAGACCAATCCACTTCAAACGGAGACAATTAAAGAAGTTATTCTTAATCGATTCGTAAAAACACAATTCATCCGAAAATCAAAATTTTCGTAAAGCTTTATTTCTATAAAAGAGTAGCTCAAAATATAATCGTCTTGAATTTTTTGCCTTTATCGGGTACTTAGCATGTTTACTTTGATATCCTGAATAAGTAAGCATTGAAAAATCGACTGGCCCCTAGTATTTTTTAATATTTCACGTTTTATATACATAGTTTAAAACCAATGCGGATGCCAGTAAATTTGACGAGACTTTGGTTCGAGCCAAATACTTTCATACATAGGTGTGAGGGGGCCTATGTTCAGTTTTAGTAGCGTCCACATTTTTTTTTCGGATTTTCGGTGCCGTTTAGGTGCTGACTGAGTAAATCGTTCTCATTTTAATCTTGAATAGAAAAGTTGTGGTTAACTCAAAATTGTGCTGAATTGTGGTGAGCCCATATAGACGAGAACACCAGCCAGTCAGCCTATTGGTTCTCAGTTTATAAAACGAGGTTTACTGCTGGAATTAAAGTGAACAGGTAAAAATGACCGAATTTTAGTTGAAGATTGAAAAATTGCATACATAGAAAGTTCTCAATAACAAAGGAGATTGTGCTGAATAATTATTCAGTACAACAGCACAAATATGTAACTAGTATCTGTAAGGCAGGCTAGTATGAAGTACTCAATAGTTATGCTATCGATAACGGTCCAGTATGTTTAAAAATAAGAAACGCAAGTAATTTTTACACGAATTTGGCTCCTACATGGTAATGAAGGTAAAAAGAAAAAAATTCAAGGCAAACTTTTTACGAATTTTTCAATAGAGCATGCACTTGTTGAGTAGATATAGTTAAGGTCTATGAAAATTGCGGTTGAAATGGTCGTTCGGAGTTAACGGGGTTGTCGGACTACTCCCAAAATGTGAAGGCGACTCAACAAACGCAAAAGATGTAACCATGCTGAGATCCAGTCTGGTCACCTCTGATCATGCAGTCTTCCATATCCGATGTCCCATCTATTCAGAAGTCGTCGACACAACTGGAGCAGGTGATTGCTTTGCAGGCTCCCTAGCCTTCTACATGGCCTGCTACCCTGAGCTTACAATCGTGGAGAAACTTCGCCGTTCTGTCTGGATCGCTAGTCAGTCGGTTCGCCGACGTGGAACCCAAGCTAGTTTCTTCGGGCGCCATGAACTGCCAGAGGAGCTCTTTAAACCCAATGAATTCCAATGGCCAACAGCGTAAAGCAGCAATTGTGCGATTCAAATGCATGCCTATTTATATCAATTCATTCTCTTCTAAATTATTGGAAACGGAGAGAAAATAGGCAACATACCAAAACACATATTTACAGGGCGCAAGAAAATTACAGGCACAATCTTAGGGAGAAGAGTGTCACGTTACTTTCGGCGTAGATGTTTATTTGCCAATTGGTCTATCTTGTAGCTATTCTTCCTCGATCGCTTCGCTAAAAAAGGCACAACAAAGTTGAATTATGGACTAGATTAAGACTCGTTAGAAAAACACGTGGGCTTGTAACAGGTCACAACTGTAAAAAGTTCGCTTGCATAAGGCTTAATGATAAACGTAGATGAATTTTACTTACCAGCTCTCTGGACCACGCGTTTTTCAGAGAACCAGTTTGCCCGTTTTGGTTTGATGATCAGATCAGTATCTTTGCTCTGCATTAAACTCTCCACTCTTGCCAATTGCGCTTGAGCCGCGTTCAGCTCACGCTCCTCCAGTTCAGCCGCCAAAATCTCCCTCACGTAGGTCTGTACTTTATCAATCCGTGCCTGGAAATGGACGATAATCTCTGGAACGTGGAAAGCGAATTAGATTTTTCCGAACTCTATGATAGCAATCTTTAGGCTTCTTGAGGAAAGAGACCTTGACCAATGTGAGTGGTCACTCCAATGAAATTTGACCCCATTTTAGAGGAGGTTTCTGATGTGTAAAAGATCGCTACACCATTGATGTATATCTGTGCTCTTTAATTTTAAGATATACGGCTTAACACTGGAAAAAAACACTGTTGCCCGAGTTGTGATAAAGAGCTTTAGAAATAGAAGGACAATTCTAAAGAAATGACCCTGAAGCATTCTAAACATGCAACTTTATGATCTGAAGATGCGCTTTCGAACTCTCAAATCTAACTAATTGAAACGGTTCTCGCACACCGAGGTCTAAATAAAGGTTTGCGTGCTTAATGGAGATTGAACGAAACCCACTGATCTTGTTGGCTTTGTTGAATTAACGATTCGTGGCGTCCTAGAGAAGCTTGCTGGCTTTTCCTGGGCGACATTTTACAGTTTTCAACAACAGCACATCCTCAGTTAATCACGTACACACAGCCGAAGAGTTATATGCATTAGACGAGTCGAGTAAATAAACCCAAAGCTAGTGTCAACTCTGTAGCTGTATTGAAATACATTTGCAGACAAAGTAGATTGTGCAACTCCTGATGGCGCCAGCAACGCACAGGCGTGGCTAGGTGGTCCCATTTGGCTACTAGACATGCACTTTCGAGGCCATTACACTACCATTGCTAAAATCATAAAATGCTTGATGACACAAACCCAGTGAACAGAATGAGAGCTGTCTTCATGCCCGCACCCTCCATTTAAGCACACTCCCAGAAGTGCTGCAGATAAGACGCAAAAAACGTGAGCCTCACAAATGAAAAACCCCTCAAGCAGTAGATAGGGCTTTTCCAGTCTTTAGAATCCTCGAAAGCAAATTTTGTTTAACAGCACAGAAAAACCAATTGAGTGTGGAAGCACATCACCATTGATGGCAAAGATACCAAGCAGAAACCCCCTATGTGCTTATGCACTCATATGACAAATACTTAACCGAGTAAATGTGCAAGGTGTATGTGCACGTGCATGTAAGTAAAGGACACTTGGAAACCCCTTACAGGCAAAGTATTGACTCTGGGCTTTGCACAAGGAGGCGGAGGTACATCCATGTGAATCAGGACTCAAGAAAAGAGATCATGAAATACCCATCCCCAATACCGTTGAACCATTGTTGTACCTTGTACCTTCAAAAGCCCGTTAAGCCTGAGCGAGTAAGTTAGAAGCAAACGGAAGTTTTGGCCACTAGAACCCATCAAAATGGAGTGGCTCCGGCGGTAAAACCCCAAAACTATTGCATTCAACGCAAAATTTGAAAGGGGTGCCAGGAACCACAAATCTCTAGATTCCATTTCCGTTATAAGTACAGAGTTGCATCGAGAGTAAAATTTAGGGCCATAAAGGTAATAGTTCAGAAGAATGAAAATGTCATAGACAAGGTACAAAACAGCGGGAAATCGCCAGCGCAAAGGCATCGCTATCAAAAGAAGTTTGAACGAGAGTGAAAGTAAAAGCTATAAACCGGTGGATTCAATTAGCGTTCTGATCTTTATTCCGACAACTTTTTAGTTAAACATGATTATCTTACCAGAATAAGCAACTACCTAATGTAAAGTTCATCTCTAGCCTAGTCTGAATCTAATGTAATATTATTTAAGAGCCAGATGGCTTAAAAATGGACAATAAATCCAAAATGTAGCATATATATTATACAGCAAATATGAATTGTATTTAAGGTATGGGCAAGAGATTTAGTGTGCGACAATCCCTTACGAATATGTTCCTACTACGCTAGTATTTTCTCAATCAGCTCTGTTATTTTTGACACGATTTAAATGGCCATGATGATGCACATTAATAAACCTGGAATAAATCAGAAAATATAGAGTACGTGGGTCTTTTAAGCAGACGATGAAGGCAATCACTTCAACACCTTTACAGTGAAAAACTCTAGATTATTTTGCAAAATTCAACCAATTCGATTGGTAAATAGTATCAAAGGAATCCTTTTAATCGGATTGCCTCTCTTGATGAGTACTTTTCTAAAATAAAGCTAACGTGATTGAATCCGTGTTAATAATCAAACGGTACTCCTTATTTCTGAAACCAGATTTTGATTGCAACACATTTTATAAGACTAACTTTGTTTGATCAGATCGATATTTAGGCGAATGCGACTTGTGGGCGTCTACCCCTGTTATAAGCGCACCCATACAATTGGCTAACCACCAAAGGTACTGTCTGCCATTCATTGGTTTGCTTGACGCACATTATTTCACCTCCATTTAGTGGCACGGGCTCTGTGCTTTTAAGGCCGTTCATTTCTCAGCCACCTAATTTTCGAGTGTTAAAAAATAGATGGAGGTCACCATAGTCGGGTCTATCAACACAGACCTAGTGTGGTAGGAAGCATTCAAAATCATTTCCCTACCCCATAAAGTTACACAGATAAGTTCCCCCTCCCGGGTGAAACAATTAAAGGAACCAAATTTGCCACTGGATTCGGTGGCAAGGGTGCCAATCAGTGCGTCGCTGCGAGGAAACTCGGTGCCAAGACTTCCCTCGTCTCACGCGTACGTTCTTTCTAATTATACAGATCTTATCCGCTCAAGGTTGGTAACGATTACTTCGGAAAAGATTACGTCGAATACCTTGAACGCGTCGGCGTCGAAACCGGTAATCCTAAGACTAAGTCACGCTTTTACTTATGTACGATATCTAGACTGGGTATTTAGACCACATGCTTAGGTTTATTCAAAATAGCATGACTCAGCTGAAATTAACGGCATGTATTCTCATAAAAAGGTGGTATTCGAGTGAGCCAGACTGCGGACAGCGGAGTTGCAATCGTAACAGTAGAGCATACCCATGGAAATAATAACATTGTCATAATACCTGGAGCAAATGAGGAGATCTCGATCAGCGATGTGGAGGAGGCGCATACTAAAGGGCTCATCAGCGACAAGGTGGTCGAATGTCAATTTGAAGTACGACACTCAACACACTTAAATAGAATCATAATGTGCATTGTTTCAACGCTAACCACAGTCTTTTCAACTTGCATCTTCTTTAAGGCAAACGCCGAAGCTACGCTTTACGCTTTAGAAAAAGCCAAGGGCTCTGGACTCATTACGATACTCAATCCAGCACCTGCACCCAGCGTCGGATCTCCTTTTCTGCCTCTCTTGAAGCGATTCATGGAGGCCTCTACAATAGTCTGTCCCAATGAAACCGAAGCGGCGGCAATCACGGGCATCCCGATTCCAGATTTCGAAGGAAAGAATCCCACTCAGATAGCCCAAGCTGCTCTCGGATGGCTACTGAAGCTATATGAAGATGGAGCAACATACTCAATAGTCACCCTCGGAGTTAACGGGGTTGTCGGACTACTCCCAAAATGTGAAGGCGACTCAACAAACGCAAAAGATGTAACCATGCTGAGATCCAGTCTGGTCACCTCTGATCATGCAGTCTTCCATATCCGATGTCCCATCTATTCAGAAGTCGTCGACACAACTGGAGCAGGTGATTGCTTTGCAGGCTCCCTAGCCTTCTACATGGCCTGCTACCCTGAGCTTACAATCGTGGAGAAACTTCGCCGTTCTGTCTGGATCGCTAGTCAGTCGGTTCGCCGACGTGGAACCCAAGCTAGTTTCTTCGGGCGCCATGAACTGCCAGAGGAGCTCTTTAAACCCAATGAATTCCAATGGCCAACAGCGTAAAGCAGCAATTGTGCGATTCAAATGCATGCCTATTTATATCAATTCATTCTCTTCTAAATTATTGGAAACGGAGAGAAAATAGGCAACATACCAAAACACATATTTACAGGGCGCAAGAAAATTACAGGCACAATCTTAGGGAGAAGAGTGTCACGTTACTTTCGGCGTAGATGTTTATTTGCCAATTGGTCTATCTTGTAGCTATTCTTCCTCGATCGCTTCGCTAAAAAAGGCACAACAAAGTTGAATTATGGACTAGATTAAGACTCGTTAGAAAAACACGTGGGCTTGTAACAGGTCACAACTGTAAAAAGTTCGCTTGCATAAGGCTTAATGATAAACGTAGATGAATTTTACTTACCAGCTCTCTGGACCACGCGTTTTTCAGAGAACCAGTTTGCCCGTTTTGGTTTGATGATCAGATCAGTATCTTTGCTCTGCATTAAACTCTCCACTCTTGCCAATTGCGCTTGAGCCGCGTTCAGCTCACGCTCCTCCAGTTCAGCCGCCAAAATCTCCCTCACGTAGGTCTGTACTTTATCAATCCGTGCCTGGAAATGGACGATAATCTCTGGAACGTGGAAAGCGAATTAGATTTTTCCGAACTCTATGATAGCAATCTTTAGGCTTCTTGAGGAAAGAGACCTTGACCAATGTGAGTGGTCACTCCAATGAAATTTGACCCCATTTTAGAGGAGGTTTCTGATGTGTAAAAGATCGCTACACCATTGATGTATATCTGTGCTCTTTAATTTTAAGATATACGGCTTAACACTGGAAAAAAACACTGTTGCCCGAGTTGTGATAAAGAGCTTTAGAAATAGAAGGACAATTCTAAAGAAATGACCCTGAAGCATTCTAAACATGCAACTTTATGATCTGAAGATGCGCTTTCGAACTCTCAAATCTAACTAATTGAAACGGTTCTCGCACACCGAGGTCTAAATAAAGGTTTGCGTGCTTAATGGAGATTGAACGAAACCCACTGATCTTGTTGGCTTTGTTGAATTAACGATTCGTGGCGTCCTAGAGAAGCTTGCTGGCTTTTCCTGGGCGACATTTTACAGTTTTCAACAACAGCACATCCTCAGTTAATCACGTACACACAGCCGAAGAGTTATATGCATTAGACGAGTCGAGTAAATAAACCCAAAGCTAGTGTCAACTCTGTAGCTGTATTGAAATACATTTGCAGACAAAGTAGATTGTGCAACTCCTGATGGCGCCAGCAACGCACAGGCGTGGCTAGGTGGTCCCATTTGGCTACTAGACATGCACTTTCGAGGCCATTACACTACCATTGCTAAAATCATAAAATGCTTGATGACACAAACCCAGTGAACAGAATGAGAGCTGTCTTCATGCCCGCACCCTCCATTTAAGCACACTCCCAGAAGTGCTGCAGATAAGACGCAAAAAACGTGAGCCTCACAAATGAAAAACCCCTCAAGCAGTAGATAGGGCTTTTCCAGTCTTTAGAATCCTCGAAAGCAAATTTTGTTTAACAGCACAGAAAAACCAATTGAGTGTGGAAGCACATCACCATTGATGGCAAAGATACCAAGCAGAAACCCCCTATGTGCTTATGCACTCATATGACAAATACTTAACCGAGTAAATGTGCAAGGTGTATGTGCACGTGCATGTAAGTAAAGGACACTTGGAAACCCCTTACAGGCAAAGTATTGACTCTGGGCTTTGCACAAGGAGGCGGAGGTACATCCATGTGAATCAGGACTCAAGAAAAGAGATCATGAAATACCCATCCCCAATACCGTTGAACCATAAAGGTAATAGTTCAGAAGAATGAAAATGTCATAGACAAGGTACAAAACAGCGGGAAATCGCCAGCGCAAAGGCATCGCTATCAAAAGAAGTTTGAACGAGAGTGAAAGTAAAAAAAAAATGCAAACCAATTTGGGGAATTAATGTATGGTTGAATTCCAAAATGAATACAATTGAAAGAGTTTAAAAATCAGTTCTGAAGTTTTCTGGTTTAAAGGTAATTGCATGTGATAGTACTATGACTTACCAGGAGGTATCAGGCGAGTTTTCACGGGTAATGGGGCATCTTTGACTATTTCTTTGAGCAGCTTTCTATCCTCTTCACCAGCCAAGGAAACAGCTCTAGAACAAACAAAGCTATATTACTTTACAAATTTAAGAGGAATCAAAAAAAAATCTACGTTTCACTGCATTTTGGAGATTGACGATGATTACTGAGATCTATAAAACATTAAATAAGAGATAAGTATGAATTGATAGCGAAAATATTGTTGAACTGATGCCATTCCAGGGAAACTTTGATGACCTTATAAGTGATAAAACAGCCTTAGCACCGCAAACACCAACTAGAATAACGTTTTAATACTACATACGATACTAAAGTTGTATTTTACGTACCGGCCGGAATTGGAAGCCCGAGCCGTGCGCCCAACGCGATGGACGTAAGATTTCATGTCCTTTGGCAGTTTGTAATTAATGACCTGTACAAAGAGAAAATATGCTAGACAATCAGAGAATAGGGAAGTAAAGGACCACTGTAAAGCGTGGGCACGAAGTAAAATAAGTCGCCAAAAAGTGAAAGAGCTTCAATGCTTTATATCGAGCAAGCGGAAGAGAGACCCAATTTACAGTTAGGTACGGAGGCTACACTTCAAGGTTGTGCAAAGTAAGATACTGATAATTTCAACGGGGGCGAGGGAGAGAAGAGTTAATTTGCTTATGACACAAAAATTAACAACGGATAAAACACCCATAATGGTAAATGAATGATAAACACGGTAGTGGAATGCTACAGTCAGACATTACTATTTTACAAAGCGGACTGGAATATTGACGCAAATACGAGAAATTCACGAGAGGGATTAGACTCACGGTCTGAACACCAGGAATATCCAAGCCACGAGAAGCCAAATCTGTAGCAAGAAGAACATCGACTGGAGAGCGGATGACAGAAGAGTCGACCTGGGAAGAAGGCATTGAACTCATCTTTTCCTTCAATGCATCAGCATCGGTGAAACGACGCAATGCCTCTAGACGCTGTGCTTGGTTCATATCACCATGGAGTTCTGCACATTTCACACCTATAAGACCAAGCAGAATGTGCATTCGATGACAGTCCTTTTTCGTGGGCAAAAAGACGATGGTATGACGCGGAAATGTGCGGACCAATAAAGCCACAAGAATAGCTTCCCGGTCACCCTCTCTGCGGGGTCGAATTCTTACAAACTCTTGGTCCAAGTGAGCGGCAACATCAGTCGATTGGTTTAAAAATATCCTTACTGGATGTTTTAATGAAACCGTTGCCAACTCCCGTACCTACAAAAAGAAGATAAGTCAAATTCCGAAAAAAAATTATAGCAATTAATAAATTACCGATTCAGTCATAGTAGCGGAGAAAAGCAAAGTTTGCCTTTGAGCGCTACAATGTCGAACAATTTCCTTAATTTGTTCGGTAAAGTACTGGTCCAGAAGCCTAGGTAGCTAAATAAAAGATTACTGAACATTGCCTTTACTTGTCAGCTTCATCAAGAACCAAATACTCAACTCCCGTTAGAGAAAAATTGGGGGCGTTAGAGATATGGTCTATAAGACGTCCAGGAGTCGCAACGACTATATCTGGATTAGTGCGTAAGGAGGCCTCTTGGGAGGCTAAATCTAATCCACCGGCGGCCAACTGTATCTTTAGCCGCGGACAATACTTAGTTAAGCTTTCAGCAACTTTAAAGATTTGAACAGCCAATTCACGAGTGGGGCTTATAACAAGAGCTTTAGTAGACTTCCGGGAGACATATGGTGCGTATACTAATCTCTCGACGATAGGCAACAGGAAGGCCAGGGTCTTGCCGGAACCGGTTCTTGCGCAAGCACAAATATCACGGTTAAGAAGCCCTACAGGAATACAAGCGCATTGGATAGGGGTGGGCCTAAATACATTCAACTCAGTAAGAGCTTTCAGAAGAGGCTTGGAAAGTTTAAAAGAAATGAACGAATCCACGGCAGTGTATTTGGTAAGAGACTGAGCAAATTTAAACTGCTCATCCACCTTGTCTTCCGATACAAATCGCTTATTGGTTTTGCGCTCTAACTTAACACGAACAGAATCTAGAGTATTACTTGGGGAAACTAACAAACCTGCCACCTGTTTTCCATCAATTTTTATGACCTTTTTAACAAAGTCGTCGTCATCAATAAGATCACCGAATTCACCAGCATTTCTGGAGCGATACTCTTCAATTAACTTATCGACTTTATAAATAGACGCAGACTCATTCAAAGATATTTGTGCCGAAGGTTGAACATCTTCTGTATCAAAACAGAAAGACGGATTAAAATGGGCCTAAATGTCAAAACCAGAAAGCCTCAAATCTACCATCTTAGAAGCACGATTGTGAGCGTAGAAGCAAGCACCGCGGTACTCGTTTTAATGAATCTCAGTTTATACATCCAAAAATTTAAAGGTTTTTTACAAATTTTATATTTTCTTTAGGACTTTTAGCATTATTTAATGACATCGAACATTATTAGATGGCAATTCAATATATTTTGCGTTCAATTACAAAAAATAAAATTAAGAATGATTTAAATGTAATTTGTATATTCCTTTTATTGGTGCCATGAGATTTGTTTTTTATGTCGATTTGTTTATCTAGCCATTTCTGTTTTCATCACTATTTGTCTAGCTCACTTTTTTCACGGTGGTGGAGGTATGTGTCCCGGCATTGCTGTCGAACTCATCGGGCAATTTGGCGAGTCATATCCGGTACTGTTTTTGCTTGTGTTCATATGAAACTTACTAGGGCTATCTTGTAGACTACAAAGGTCCAAATTGTTTTTCGTTTCGATTTATTGGAGACCCTGGGCCCAGTTTTAATGCTGAACTCAGCGTATCTCCTATTCAAATCAAAAGACCACCTGATGGGAATCGGCATGTGGTTCAAGGCTCTGAGGTTGCTGTGGGTGATTATGTCGACGCATTAGTTGGCAAATCATCTGCAAATGATTCTATAGAAGATATTCTACTAAAAGCTTATGATCAACCCACAGCTTGGTGGCCCGCACGCGTAATAAAAAAACGAGGTCAATTCATCGTCGTAGAATATAGTGACGCTGGGAAAAATTTTTCTTCCTGTATTAGTTTCCCCAAGCCGGATCTTGAGGCGGTTCTGGAGTTAAATCAAGTTAGACCTAGAAATACCGAGATACCTCTTTCTGAATCGTCCTTTTTCTATAGCATTCTGGATATTCCCGGTGAACTAGTGGAATTGTGAGTCACTGTTTGTTTCTTTGCTGTGACATTTTTTTGAGACCCTAACTTGTGCTTACTGCGATCCGCTTGCTCGTTTTCAGATTCAAAGAGCCGTCATATATTCAACACATTGTTCGTGCTTGTGGTCCTTCTATGCTTATCAGTCAAGTGACTAATGAGATTGCTTTGCCGCCTAACCTTGGAGACGTCAGCAACACGTCAAGCCACAATGAAAAATTCCTTCTTGTTTTCGTGTCAGCTGAGGCAAAATTGAAGGCGGAAACGCTCGCTCCAGATGTTACCAGAATGCTAAGACAAAAATACGCTATCCTTAATCAAATTAATCAACTTACTTTACGTTTAATGGAAAACAATGCGGAAAAGGTGACTATTTTCTTTTTACTCCTAACTAACATGGCGTATGCATTATTTTCTTATTTTTGTAGAAAAATAGTTTGTTTTGCGAAGAATTCACTGTTGATAGCGAACTTGTTGGCCACTCAGTTGGTGCTCGTGGAGCCAATATTAACAGAGCCCGATCGGTCGATGGCATCGTTAGTGTTACCCTGAATCCTGAAACTTGCACATTCAGGGTTCTCGGAAAGGTAACTTTTTAATTCACAGCGCTTTATTTAGTATTTCCATATCAACTCTCTGGATTGTTTGCTTCTCCCTCTTGTATCTAGACTCAAAATGCTGTCGATAGCGCCAAAAGATTGCTCGAGTACGCAACGGATACAGTGGAAGTTCCGAAGGAGTATGTTGGACGAGTCATTGGCCTCAAGAACCACAACATCCAGTCATTGGTTGACCGTGTAGGCCTAGCTAAGATTCGTATACAGGGAATCGACGAAGCCACGGGTCCTGATTGCGTTCCTTTCAGTATGACCGGTACTCGGTCGGCCATCAACGACGCCAAACTTTTGATCAATTTTATGGTCGATAACCTAAAGGAGATATCTGATTTGGAATCTAAGCTCCCCCAAAGACATGCTCCAAGTGGTGGTTTCGATCGTCGCGGAAGACGGAACGATTCAATGTAAGTCTTCATTGCCGCAAGTAAGGATTTTTGCTTAATTTTCGTGATGTGTATCGATGATTTGATGTTTCTCTCCCGTCGCTTCGCAAATCCGATAATTTTAGTGGAGATAGAAAATCTCGGGCTCCGCAGACAGATAGCGGTCAGGCTACGGATAGTGGAGTGGTTACAACCCCTACGTCTAACGGCGACTCTAAGAATGGCCGAAGTGAAGATTTCGGTGGAAACCAATCCGATAGTACTCTTAATCGTCGACCGAATCATTGGCAGCATCGGAATCGCGGGGCCGGTAGGGTGAACGGGGTTAGGCCTACGAATTCCTCTCACAAAAACTCCCTCCCTCCTCCTGCACCCAAATCTAGTAAATGCCTAGCATCATTCGCTCTTGGTTCATAATTTATTTACTCTAATTCTTCATTTTAAACATTCTTAGATGGCTCGTCTCCTCATCAGGATGGTACCCCTGATGGTGTGGTACCTGCACCCACATCCAACCGACGCGTGAAAGGCGGAAAACGCATTCAGGCCAATAATCCCCCATCTATGGCTCCAGAGGCTACCGTAAACCATGTCATTTCATGATCCTCATTGTTCTTTCACTTCGTTGATATAATCGGTCATGGCCGTTTCCCCTCCTCTCTTGCCTTCCTCTCACACACACTTGAAAAACGCATTTCTTCATTTTCCCACTCTGCTTGGCTTCCTATCTTCTTTACCATAAATACGTTTGTGTATGGCAGTTTGTTAAGCTAAGCATAGCATACTGACCACCTCTAAGGTTGTGTTCTTGCTCTCCTACCTTTTGTCTTCCCTTTTCCCTTTTTTTTCTCACTGCGTTTGAAGTGTGTAAGAAAAAACGGTTGCATTTATAGGCTGTTTTAAACTTTCTTTTTCTCATTCGCAAAATTAGGTTGCTGGACCTTGGCGTTGCTCGCTTATCAATGTTTTGTTACATTTGCAGTTGTGATAGTGATAAGGACTTGTCTCTGGCTCATCGAGCATTGGTTATCGCCTAAGTTTGCTCGGCGGCCAGCCTAATTCGTTTGAAGTTTTTGTTTTCTTCCGGTGGTGAGCATCATATATTTTTGATGTGATGGAGATGGCGTCAAAAATTTTTCGTCAGGTTGTCAGCCTTGCCATAGAGTGCATCGGGATCAGCAAGTGCAGTTGCACCAGTTAAATGCTCGGAGTTTATCGGGTGAGCAATAGTCATCTTACTCGTGTTAAAGTTGTCGGGCTTTGGTGGGACTCACGGGAGGCGGACATCGTGCTCGCCAATGTCCTTCCAGAGGCCGAAAATCGATAATTCTCGCAGTGATTGTAGTCAGACAGTTACTCATCCACTTCTGAACCCTTTTTAGCCATAGCGGTAATGGTAGTAGCAGACATGGCACCAACAAACAGAACTAGGCTGAACGTTCATGCTACTTGTCCGTTGGGTTCTCTTGCATTTCGAGTTCTTCTTTTAAGTTAATGAGTCGCTTTCCTCTGCTTTGATACTCGCATAAATACAGCCGTTATTACAACTGTTAGACAGTTTTGATGGCATTTAAAGACATAGAATAGGAAACAAGTTCAAAAACCGTACTCAGATCAACAGCTGAAAATCTCGTCTTTACACATCCCTCGGAGATGCACTAAGAGGGTGACTGGAATTCTCGCGGAACCTTTGACGTAGTAGAATAATATTCAGGCCCACTGTCCAGTACCGCTCAGAGTACGACTCGTAGACTGGTTTCTCATATTCAATACGTTCCCTTTAAAGGGTTATTCAGTTCATCGTTTTACCAACATGATGAGCGAGGGTGTCTCAGAGTTGATAATAAGTCCAAGTCGCAATTAAAACCTTTTTCACCAGATTTTGAGTGCGATTTCGCAATGTGCTATTGCCTAGACGAAACTTATTAATGAATAAAGGTGAATATACAGTTTTCTATACGCCGATCTGAAATTCAGCGATGCATATCCGGTGATTGAAGTGACCACTCGCAGTGGCCAATGCTAATTAATAAAAGATCAAGTTTCTCTGCCTTCTCCTGCATAAGTGTTGGAAAAAGGCGCTTACCTTCAGTTTGAGGTTGGGTGAACGACAGCGAAATGATTGAACGCAAACCCTCACTTCCTCGAAGTCCCATGGTGGGAAAGTCAGCCTCCTAAATGAATGAAGGCCGATAGCTGACGAGAAAATCTGTCAGGATTGAAAATGAATGGAAATTTCTCCCCGGCCAAATAACATCTGACTTCTGATTAATCGCCACAGGTGGTCATTCCAATCACTGAATAATGGGCGTCATTGAATTGCTAACCTTTGCTATCAAATGCGTCAGACGCATGCAAAACTGCTACAAAATTATTATACAAGAGCATCTTCTCTCGACTTTAAAATAAATTTAATTTCATAAAGAGGTCAAGTTAAGACTGACTCGAATGCATGCCCACCTTAATTCCTTCAGGTAAATCCTCTTTTTTACTTATCCTCAGTGAAGGAAGGCGTTAGAATATTTGGAAATACAATTACAACTTCAATCTATCACTGGAGGCGTTTTAACTTAGAAGCAAATAAACTCATCTTTGGCTCTTTTTCCTGATTGAACAGCTTGCAGCAGATTGAGTACCGTAATGTTTAGCTGAGGGTATGACTCAGTCGACGCGAAATTCAGAATAATCGCAAGGTCAGCCGTGGCACAAGCACACACATGTCAGGATCATCTGATTGGATATGCAGCTCAAAATAAAAGCAATTATTGCAACCGTCTCATCACTTCAGCGATTTCTGACAACAGCAGTAACAATTTAAAGATGGGGGCCAATTATGATAAAAACTTCTTGGAAGGTTGGCTCTGATCGATGACCAGGTTATATTGGTACTTTCCAGCATGAAGTGTGGCTAGGTTATTTTTGTGGTTTTAGAGCTTGGTGAACAACAAATATACTTTCCTAGATGTCTTTAAAATACATTTTTGAAGCGAAACAAAAAGTGAAACTATCTGCAAACAAGCAACCACCCACACCAATTGAAGACCAGGATCAAGAGGGTGATTAAATGGGGGACTGGATGAAATTATCATAGCAAGGCCACGAACTTTGCACATGTTACCAATCCCTCGTCAAACATTAAGTTGCTTACCCCTTAATTTGATATAAGCGATCTAATTAGCTATTGTTCACTTGGCAGTTACGGATGACATATAAATGACATATTTGGCGGGCAAACCTATTCTCAACCTCCTCGAGGTGACCACCGGCAATCCCAGGGGCAACTCTGGGGGCTAATGAGAGGGGCGGCCGGCTAGGACTAATCACCCACCGGACCTATACAATTAGATAATGCCAGCAGAAGTACAACTTTGTACAGCCTAGTAAACGAGGCACGACGTAAATACCTGGATTCGTGGTCTAAAACTGGACTGTGCGTGCATGTAGCAATGAATGGAATCTCCGCCAGAAAGTTGAAAAGACTTCTGGAAGAGGTACGAAGATTGTCCACTCTTGGCAATGTCGAGGACGGACGAGGTGCCACTACGAGGTATAGCTGCTACCTGTACGATGAAACTAAGCCAGAGAAGTGACCAGAAGACCGACGACGTCGATAAAAGCTTTTAATGTCTTCGGTATTAACTGTTGTGTGCTACATGAATTAAAAGCTATTTGTACTTCTGTTGTACCCCCAAAAGCCCTTGAGAATTGCCCTAATGGATGGGGAGTAAATAAATAAATTAATTAAATAATGACGATGATGATATTTTGAAGTTAAAATACTCCAGAATTGACTAGGAATATAAGATCTATAAGCCATTCACATGGTATAAATTATATTCCTATTTGCCATCCACAACAGATAGCCCCAAATAAATGGCAGTTAATTTCTGCCAATTTTCAACTTGTTTTTGAAATAGTGTAGATTAAAGAGGACTTATTTATCACACCCAAGGAGACGATGCTAAAGGCATTTTATCAAACGAGGTAGAGACCACGATGCGAATACGTGCTTTTCTAAAATGGCGGCCTCAGAATATCTGATCATGAAAGCGAAGTCACTTGAAAGATGCCCTCCCAAAAACGGTTTCGTTTGGACTTAGAGCTTAAGATTTTAGGCCTGACTGATATGGTCTGTTTTAATCTTAATGCTCCGATATTCAAAGTCGTAAAAATGGCTACCACCTTGGTATGTAGAATTAAAAGACACTACAGCCACAATCGTGAATAGATCACATAACTTATTCGTCTCGGAGCTGACCCTTTAAAGCGTATACAATCCATTTCTGTGACATCCACTGCAAGCTTCCGTTTTTCCATCGCCCACTCCAGTGGCTTACCCGAAAGCTGGGATCATCGGACAGCGGAGGCTAATAAAAGAAGAACCATAAATGAAGACAGTTAATCCCACTGAAGTTCCCAAATAGATTATTTTTATGTATAAATTTTGATACGAGTTAGAGATTTTAATTCACTCGAAATTTATGCAAAATAGAGGAATGTAAACCATTTGTATATATTCTTACCGGAAAATTTGTCCATTTAGCAAATGAAATTGATACCACTGCCTTAATCTATTTCATTGAATCCATGATCTTAAAATGGCGTAAGTATAAAGGAGAAAATGTGCAGCTGATTCTCTAAAACACCCTGAAATTAAAAATGACTTCAAGGAACATGGTAGTGCTAGACCGGGATCGACATTAACTTCGTCATACAAAAGTAACCTATTCTCCTTATGAAGTGCTGAAATTAATGTCGTAGTTGGCTGACTTTACGCTCTAACTTCATTACTTACTTGTTAAAGCACTGGCCAGCTTGCTGCAAAGTCACGGATGGCGCAATAACCCACTCCAGGAGGTTTAAGGTCGAGTTCAACAAACAGATGCATGTTGATTGCCTTGTGACTCATGCCAGTGATTCAGAAAAGTGGACTTGCGCCATTATGCGCTTCATCGCCAATAAGCGATGCGGACCTTCAAAGCTGATCGATTCCAGAAAGTGCAAACACTATGATGAACTGAACACTGGATTGTTTTGCAAAATCACTCCGCCCACGAAAGTCCCCAAATGGTAATCCTTTGGACCGTTAATCAACAACATATGCCCATAACAATTTATCCTGCTTATGAAATAGATTGTGTTGATAAAAGTAGTTGTGAATATATAACACATGATCTTGAACCCCATCTTTGTTACGATGCAAAAACGAATTTTGTTCAATGGCCTCCTTCATGTTGCTTTCTTCGTGCACCGATTCCAAAAGAATATTTAAAAAGCACTCCCTTATCAAGTGCTTGAATCTTAGACTTAGTTAATGTTAACCTGCTCTAACAGATTACAGTACTCGAAATAACCTCACTAATTAATGCTGATCTAAAACAGAAGACCAGTCAGAGACCCCAGGGCGCCTCCCCATCGATCGAGATTTGGGATTAGGGGTTACTCATCTATGGCATTGTTTTAAATTGGCATAAACTTTAGTCAAATAAGTCACTCCTCATTCAACTCTTGACTACCTATTGATGATCTTTTGATACGGCAGAGTTCACCGGGTACTTCATCATCGTTCACAGTTTAGTTACTCAATAATGCATATAACGCATATTATACATACATTCTACAGATTAAACAGACAAAACATAATTTTACTCGAAGACCTACAAATGTGTACAATTACTAGTGATGAATAAATCGCGGTCGCGTTTTATTAATTTTTTGGACTAGCAATATTCTATGGTACATCATTGCATTGGATTTCAAATTTCTTCAAATTATTGAAGAACATGGTACACTTGTGTAAATGTGGAGATCCCCATTGCAACTACAGAATGTCTATACAAGATCTGGAATAAGGGTTTAGCCCTACTGGAACATTATCTATTTTAGGATTTTTTATGTGGACAAATACTGTCGATTCCAAACATCAGTGATTTATTGTGAGAACCTTTTTCACACAATTAAATAGTTTGAATATTCCAATATTCAATGCTTGTTACTAATTCTAAAACTACGTATTATTCAAATACCAAAGAGATACTCTAGAGATCTTTTATTTATTTACTACTCTTCTGTACAGGTGTAGTTAATTCTTTAGGATATCACTGGAAAGGGCACGGAGTCACCGCGAATGTAGATCCAGCAGTCTACCGACGGCAGTAAATATCGAGCTCACTTGATTTAATGGAGCCGATTAACAGTTTATCAAGAACAGTTATTGGAGTTTATTATTGAAAACTTTTGAAAAGCTCTCTTTGAGTGTCAGCATCTGGATCTTTGCAGATCAGATAACTATTACTTAATAACCTATCGATTCGGGGCCTTGAATAATAAATTTTGCAGAAAAATTGCTTATTATGAGAATTGCCACTTCTCACAGCTGAACTGCTACCTGTGCGAGGAAGCCATGCCAGAGAGGAGACCAGACGAATGAAGACGTCAAAAAACGCTTACTGTTGGGTTTTAACTGTTGTGCTTATTTGCTAAAAAAGCTATTTGTACTTCTGTTGTACCCCCAATAAGTCCTTGGGACTTGCCTTAATAGGTGGGGAGAAAGTAAATAAATAAATTATGGGATGGAGTAACTAGTTATCAAAAAATTCTGAGATCAGGTAAAAACTAGCCTATCTATAGAACAGTTACAAGAAAGCATCTCGTTTATCATGATAATTCGCCTTACTCCTACTGTTATTTGT
The DNA here is from genome assembly GCA_019097775.1 of Moniezia expansa. Taxonomy (NCBI): domain Eukaryota; kingdom Metazoa; phylum Platyhelminthes; class Cestoda; order Cyclophyllidea; family Anoplocephalidae; genus Moniezia; species Moniezia expansa. The sequence continues at coordinate 8,378,607 of JADFDV010000072.1, forward strand.
CAATTTGAGGATTAGTACTGTGGTCTGAGTGCAGAGTAAATTTGCTCAAAACAGGAAGTCCTTTTGCTTAGTATAGCCGCGGCGACTCTTCAGCCACCGTTGGCTGTGCTGACTAGCTCTGCTTATGTGTATATGCTTACGTTTCTAAATCAAATGACTTTATTTCAGGCTACTTGGCAGCAATTGGAAGGAGTGGGGTCTAAGCACTATCTTAGAGGCCTATCAACAAGGGCAAATAGATGTTGAAATTAACTGCAGCAATCGAGAGAAGAACAATATCCTGTCCACCAAACATATCTTTTAATTCCTAAAAGACTTTATTGCGTCGAGGTGGAAATATGATCGGACTAAAGGTGCATCACCAGTTGCATCAGTCACCTTTGTGATATATCTTCGGATTCAGGAGCATTAGAAGACAGAAATTCTGCTCTCCAACATGAAGGTCCAAGGAACTCAAACTGTCGCAATCATTTAACCGCCTTAGTGAATGTAACTGATAAGTAAGAGAGCCTCCCACTTTCAAATAAAGACAATGGTAACCAACATGACTAGAAGAACTATTGACTGTATACTAATCTGCACCGAATTGGCAATTCAGTCTGAAAAGGGACAGTTTAAAGTGGTAGTCATTGGTGTGTGCTATGTGTGTTTATACGTGCGGTATCATGATCTTCAGAGAACCAATCAAAAACACCAACATTTCAGGTCCCGTGCCTGAAATGCACGCTCTTAATCAGCGTGGTAAGTATGTTAGGTATTTTATTTCGCCTCGAAGAAAGTGCATTTAAATATGAACAATAACGAGTTAACTTGTAAGAATTATTTAAAACTGAGACAGAATGACGGAAAAAAACCTAAAATGTATAGTCGTCAGCATGGCATTTTAAAGAACTTTCAGTGAATTTGATTTCGAATAGGTCCAAGAAATGCCATCTTGAATGGCTAGCTGGTCTACTTTAAACTTGTATGGGGATGATTCATGGAACGTCATTAATATTACTATTAAAATTATGCAATTATGCTTCTTCTGATGTTGGAATTTGTTGATCACAAAGAACCGACACACTTTGAAGCCTAAGCAATTTCGCCTGCACGAATGACAGATGCAAAAACCTTTACTAGATAACATAATGGGAAGAATCGTCCCAGTGCAGTAATGCGCTTACTGCAATCCTATTATATGTGTAGTGTTTATAGCAACCGTTTTTCATAAGTGATGAAAAAATCTTAGTATTCATAACTCTTGCATCCGTCCATAAAATACCACAACGCCATCGGATGACGAATTCTAACCAGTAGATCTCCCGAAATCTGTGTGGTTAGAAAATTACAAGCAATGCGGTGCTCCGCATGGCATCATTTCAATTTGGTGGGTATTTTAACCGGCAGGTCTGACGAAATCGCAACTTTAACGCGACTTTCAACAAACGTGCTTCTTATATACTGCTATTCGAACACGATATTTTTTTTTCCATCTGAGTGCTATCCAGACTTCAGTTATTTGTATTACTTTCAATATTTGATGGTCCAATTTAAATGCTAAATGCGTTTAGAAGCACAATAATACTACTTATATTCCGTAATAAAGTGCAAGGACTCCAGCGAATTATTAATTTACTGAATATGTTAAAAAGGCAGCTTAAAGTTATCTAATGCAAACGTAGAAACTTGCAAGTGTTACGAGGTGAATTGGCATTTCCCATTAAATGGAAATATCTATTAGATGATCATCTCATGCCTTTGTCATGTTTCGACAAAAACTGTCTTACTTCGAATGCTTCTATTTTGACTTGCTTTCGCACAAAAGGAGACTTGATGAGAGTTCATAAACTAAACTTTCGCTAGCTGCTAACTGCGCACACTATAAATAGCGAGCTCCTGATAAGGTTGTTGCAGAATCAGGCAATCGTTCTACAGAATATAATCACGTTAATTTAAGGCCCGATAAATAAATATGAATTAAACTAGTGAAGGGAGATTATTGGAATTTCCCCAGTTATTAACGCTTGTATCTGCGCGATCCGAAATCGTGCAGCGTCGAAGTGATGGTTTGTGAGGTCGTTTGCAGTACTTTTTTGGAAACGACCAATTAAAATTATTCGTTCATCTTGTTTATGAGTTGCGCTGCGTCTACCGCAGGTAATGTAGAGGATAGTACAAACTTCCTCACTTTCTTTGGTCAAGATCTATAAGAATCAAACAAGTACCGGATGAAGAGAAAAGCAATGCCTGAGGGATGAAAAAATGCATAACCCAAAAACATCCTCCATGATTTCGATCATTATCCGTTCATTTGTGGCAACGTTTTCTATTTTTCAAATAGCCATCATCTATAACCATGTTACGAGCATAAAATACAAAGGGACGATTTCCCACTTCCACTAGCTATTCAGTCAACAAAGGCTTTTACAGGCAATTATGGTCTACCTGTAACATTTCGAACACCATTTTAGAAAATAAGGAGGCGACTGGATTATAAAATTACCCCTTTTAATCTGATCAGTAGTGATGCCATGTAAAAGGTTAAAAGCGTGTCCCAGTCCAAGGATGAATGGTATAAACAGGCTACTCAGGTCTACACACCAAGTTGCGTAGTCAACTTTCCTTTAAAATGATTATCCTTTGCAGAACTGTAGGCTTTGGAGGAGGCACTCATCCTGCAACCTGCTTTTGTTATAATGTTGCAGACCGGAAAATGCTGGACAGACAGACGAATTTCGAATAACTTTGTAGTTGAATTCAAACAGATGTTGTGTTGTAATATGCACAAAAACCTCCTTTTGCGAACGTTACAAAATGTCTCATAATTTTTAAAAATTAAGAACAATTTCAATGTTATGATCTGCTGATACCACTGCGGTCAATTTTACATTTTGCTGCAGCTTTTACGTGTAACATTGGCGAGCTTGAGTGCATGAATCGCAATGATTCCTGTTTTATCCGTTGTAACTGTTTATATCTGGTAAACCTCTTAGTTACTAAATATTTGTTAAAATTTCTTGTCTGTTCATTTACATTTTGATCTTGCCACAAGATTGGTTATAGAAAATCTTAATTCCAACATCAACACTGCTACTAAGATCATTTAAATAACAACAAGTGTGCGTTCAAAAATTTATTTTTTACACATTGCAAGCTAAGCAACCTGACTATGCTGAAATCAGTTAGCCCAGCCATAGCGAACATGATGAAACCGGTACAAACATTTGTTTTTTTGCATACATTCCAAGCTCACTTTTTTGCAAAATTCTGATGCTAAAGTTACAGACTATTCCTATGTAGTCATGAGCATATTTGGCTCATTTTGAAACTTGACACAGACTTTTTTTAAAGCACGAATCGTCCAACTAAGGCAAGTTTTAACATTGTGAACACATATATTTCAACAAATATGGATAGAACAGCAACATCCCAACTGAGGTCATATACCACTTAATTGTCCATTTTAAGTTTGCCGAATTACAATGAAACATATCGGAATTTACAAAAAAACACCAATAGATATTCATTAATACAATATATTTAAGAAAATAAAAAAAAGAAGGCTAAATTACAGGTGTATTTCAGTTGTAGCTAAGTTGTGATGAGCGCATCCCAACATGTGGTTCTCATCGATCGGAAAGCGAGTTTATCGATTGATCCTCGAGAAGAAATTTTGCTGTTAGTTAATAAGTTTGTCTTGTAGGCATCAAGCAGGATGGTAGGCCGCCTAATTGGCATAGTTACTGTTTAATTTTTTCATTCATATTAAGTGAAATTTTTGTGTGTCTTCTAGCTGCTTACAGGTCGGTTAGTGCTTGCCACACTGGTAACATGCATAAGCTCGTCGTTCATGATGGGCTACAATTTGGGCGTCATTAATTTGCCCTCGAATGTAAGCTACAGATTACTGCCACTGCGTAAACCCTAAATTCAAAATAATTTGATTATTATTTGTGATTTTTTTCATCACTCAGAATATTAAAATCTTTATGAACGAAACAATACCCAGTCTAGATTTAGAATTCTCGTATTCGTTGACGAGTGTCTTCTTCGTCATCGGAGCGGCAATTGGAGCATTTAGTTGTGGTTTTATTGCCGATAAAATTGGAAGGTTTGAGAATCCCGATTTTTAGCTTACGTTGGCAAGCCTTTAAATCGGCTCTAATCACTACTTTTTTAATCTTTGGTTGCAGAAGAAATGGTCTTCATCTCAACACTGTGATCGGTTTAATTGGCGCAGGATTAGCTGGTGTCTGTTTGACTCTAACCAACGCATATCTGCTCTTCATCGGTCGATTTATCTCTGGTCTAAACGCTGGCGTAACAATCGGTGTTGCATCCATGTATCTGCTAGAACTTGCCCCTACAGATATTCGCGGTCTGATCGGCGCTTGTCACCAACTCTTTGTAACAGTCGGTATCTTGACATCTTACTTGGTAACCCTTAAAAGCCTTCTCAACTCCTATGATCTTTGGGCCTACGGCATCATGATTGGTGCGGTGCCGCACGTCATCGGTCTTATTTTGCTTCCATTCTGTCCCGAGAGTGCTCGATATCTCTATCTGATTAAGAAAGACGAGGAACGAGCCAAGGATGTCTATATGAAAGTCACTGGAGCCGATAGTGCTGATGCTTTTGTGAGGGAAATGAATGATGAGGCTGCGGCTGCTAATGCTGAGCCTGAATTCAAGATTTCTTACCTCTTCACGAAAAAGGAGTATAGAAAACCCACTGCTATTGCTATTCTCATTCAGGTGCTCCAGCAGCTCTCCGGTATCAATGCTGTAAATAAAATTTTCTGCTTTTTAAAATTAAGTAGACTTGATATTTCAGACTCGTACATTATCCGACTCAGGTAATTGCGAACTCTTCGTCAATGTTTGTGACTGCCAAGGTTGATCCAAATAACATGGAATACTTTGTTGTTGGACTGGGCTTGTTGAATGTTGTTGCCACCATTGTGGCACTTCCACTACTTGAGAAAGCAGGGCGTCGCGCTCTGCTCCTATGGCCTACGCTTCTCCTCGCCATTACTCTCCTCGCCCAAACAATAATCGTCACCACGGTACGCATGCAACCACCTGAAAAGCAACCTCCATTTGCCATCATTGCTGTCATCATGGTTTTCCTTTATACTATTTGCTTTGCTGTTGGTCTTGGTCCTATCCCTGCCATGATTGTCGCCGAAATCTTCCGTCAGGGGCCTCGTACTGCTGCTTACTCCGTCAGCCAGTGTGTTCAGTGGCTTTGTAATCTACTGGTCCTTGCTACTTTTCCGTCCCTTGATGTGAGTTCCTTTAATAAACTCGGAATAGAAAATTGTAAGATAAGGAAAGGGTTCAGTGGCAGTTTATGATAAACTAAATTGTATTAAATTGCATACTTATCTAGCACCAACGCCATGGAGCTGTTTGAGGCTATCATTTCCAGGGCATTTATTTTTTGATTTTAGAATTACTGTTTATTTAGTCAGTTTCAAGTAGAAACGGAGAAACCTTCAATCTACACGTTTCGTTTCTTTTGTTTCAGAAAGTTATGGCCGGTTTCGTCTATGTACCCTACCTGGTGGTTGTTGTGATCTGTTGGACCTTCTTTTTCTTCGTGATGCCGGAGACGAAGAACAGGTCCTTTGATGAAATCGCCAGAGTACTTGCCAGTGGGGAACTTTTCGGCAGAACACAGGCTTAAATGAAGCGTTTTCTTTTCACTTCTATTGACAAAGACAGTATATATACTCGTCTCTTGAAGAAAAAAACATTCATTTCACCGCAATGGGCTTATTTTACAGGTTGGACTTAAATGATAGTGAAGTTGAAAACAAGATTGGAAATATAGGATAGATCAATTGAAAAAAATACTGCCTTCCAACATTGGAAAGGTCCAAGGCTTAACACAGTAAGAGTCACGTTCGATTCACATCGTTTAGCTCCTGCGGGACTTTACCAATCTTGTCCTGCCTCTTAGGTCACTGAGGGAATCTGTCCCTAACTCTCATATTCTATCTCTGAGTTTGATCGGATTCATGGATATAGTAAGTTGAACCAATTTCCTGTACTTAATCCGATAGAAGAAATAGCCTTTCACCACAATTGGGAAGCATCCTTTGTATTTAATAACATGTTTTAAGTAGAAGTAGAGGTACATTTAAACACCAGCAGGCGATATTTTTGAGCTGATAGTTGAAGGACGATGATGATTTCTCGGGGACGATACAAGATGAATGGCTATTCGAGACCGCTAGAAGTACGGACCAATAATAAAATAACTCTTTGAATATGTCAATGTGATAATTTAGTGGATTCCTCGTCAATGTGAGTGTGAGACCAGAGGCTGGATTTCATATGAAGCCAAAGTGATGACAAAAGAAGAGATCTATTACATAACTCAGAAAGCAGAACAAGGTGACAAGAGAAATTAGTACCAGAACATAAGCTCGCAATAAAGTGACAATAGATGATCAAGAATTGAACAGGGCAATATGTTAGGCACGAGACAGACCCGATCGCCTATTGCGCCATCACAAGGACTTTGCTTGGCCTGATCTGTGTTGACCTATTTAAAACACCTCAAAGACTATCTTTTATGCCTGAAAATTAAATGACAGAGAATGGCTAATTATAAACCTGCACAGAGTCTGCCTTCTGACTTTAGCGCTCTCTTAGGGTAGTTTGAAAGTGCTGCAGGAAGAAATGGTGAAAAAGCGAGGAAGAGAACAAATAAGTGAAGAAAAGGTGATAATAGCATTGGGAGACTTTGATATTGACAATTATATGGCAAAAATAAGAATGAGAAGGAATGGAGTTTAATGGAGACTGTAAACAGTTGCACAACTTGCCCCTACGATATTAATTTCGGTTTTTATAAGGAGATTCTTCACCTTGACACACCTTAGTTTAACTTTTGTGACACCTGCAAATTGAAAGAAAGTCGTGTTTTTGACCAGTGGGTAGCTGATCAACAGTCGATAGATCTCGCTCGGTTAAATCAAGGAATTCTTGCCTGGGTGCTTTTAACTCTGAGCCTGAATTAAATGAGGGAGGGGGAACGAAGTCATCGTGTCTATGGCGCAATAAAGCAAAGGAGGTTGTACTATACTTGGTCATGGCGAAACATCAAACGCACAGAGGCATTGTCTTGCATTAGTTGATCAGAGGGTAGCTATTTCATTTGGAGGATTATTCAGTCCTTCCACTGTTAGCCTGCTAATGATGGGTCGAAAATGCCTTCGTTGAGTCATTTAAACACCGGTTGTTTACCCCAAAGAATTTCCCTGAGGTGATGGGAAGTTGTGTAAGATTCACCTTAAATTTGATTAGAAAATCTGTAAACTTGAATGAATAGCCGAAAAAAAATTAACTACCCTCATAGAACTTCAAAATTTGGGCGGGAAACAGCATGGCAGAATATTACTCAAACTTGTTGTTATTTGTTTGGTTCTTCTGTGAATTAATTTTGACACTGATTTAACATTCTTCTGACTCAAGAAAGTCGTGATACACTTTAAAACTTTCCCTTTGAAATCGTAGGTCTTGGTGCAGCCTTCCACTTGGCAATCAGAGAACCTGCTCAATTTTGATTGTTCGATAAATAAATAAGTAAACATGCTTTATAAAAACGTGCGAATTTTGTTCCGAATCAACAAATAAAAGTCCAGCATGAAAATCATATTTTTAACATTCTTCAAAATTCCTGAGGTTAGGTTTTTAAAAATGGGTAAAACAATAATGATAATTCTCGGGCATAGCAGCGTGCTGAAAGTTCATCTAATTGTCAGTTCTGTCTGACAGGCTGAACTCTGAAATGTTCACATCAGTGACCAGTAGACAAGTAGCCATAAAAAGTACTTGCCGACTGCCAGAGATTATTTATAAATTTGCTGTTTGGGAGGAAAGTGGAAATTACTCTTGCGTCTGAAGAAAATAACAGCGGTAAACTAGCGTGATATTTCTAACATGCTCACCGTAAAAAACCAAAGATTCGAATTTTCAAAATCCTCTTAAGCACTTCAGATTAGAAAAAAATGTTAATGTATTTAATGCCCCTAGGTGTTTTAATTTTTGATAGAAGGACAGAAAACATGACTAAACATGAGTGAGTATTTCGTAGTAAGCAAGGATGCCAGTTTCAAAAAAGAATTACGAGGGGCTAAACTCATGATTCATTTCTAGGCCAACTGCAGGTGACAAATTCCTTCCGTCCAACTTCTCGGACACAACACATTGCGGAGTACTAACAAAGCCTATAAGAAGCTAATTAGGCGAATAACTTAAGAAGCATATTTCAGCGTCAAGAGGCGTCTTATAGAAATTTTGTGAGATTGGTTTAGCTGCTGAACTACGGATTTAAAACAATGGATGGCTTGTATCTTAAAATAATGCTAAAAGTCACGCTTATATACGTTCTTATCGGGTCCAAATGATTCATACAGAGGTTGAGATAGTCCTTAAAGAAAGACTCACAGAGGGAAAAGAATTGAATTTTGGCCAATTATGCCACCCACATCACAGAGAATCCGCTCTTACCGTGGGTATCCAAGGCATACTTCTTACCTAAATTAATTCAAGAATTATTAATCTGGAGTGCTACCGAGGATATATGATTTAGATTTCAATTAACATAGCGCGCTACCACTCTAACTAACAGTTTTCAATAAGCGATTCTATTAAATGAATTTTAAAAGGATTCTCTGGCCTCTTCCATGTGTAGATGGTGAACATTTTGAGAAATCCTGGTCACGAATTCATCCACAAGTCTAAATATCCTAAAAATAGAATTCATGTTCAGGGAGACGTGATGAAATTGTGGTGACTGATGAACCAATCATATAGCCACTCCGAAACAGCCTCGAGAATTCTCACGTACTGTTTGATTAGGTTGCATTGTGATCATGGGTTGAGGCAAGTGAGGAATTAAAAGGCTCTATTCTGTTCATTAAGTTGATGTACTTTTGCAAATTAAACACAAAACAGCTTGACAAAATATAATTTAATGGAATTATGTTTTTTTTGCGAAAATTGTCTAAGTGAGCTGGTAGAAACACAAATGCTGCGATGTTCAAATATTTATCTGAACCCGCTAAGGCTAGTTGCAAATTTGAGAAGGGGAAAATGTAAGATCTTTCCGAGAACCTCTAAGGTCTCTGATTCTTGCGATTAGAAACAGAAAGTAAGTCAACATGTATATTTCAGATAGCGCTATCTTACTTCATTTAAAAGGATAGCTGCAAGGATCCATGGATCGTGAGGTAGAGTAGGGCGTTTTAACAACCTTCGCTAACTTCTGACAGTTAGAAAATTGTTGGTAATAGACTAAAGTTATTGCAAAGCAAACACTCTGGAGTATGAAAGTGAAAAGAGTAAAGTTAGAATCTCCAGTCCTTAACGAATAATACCAAGTATTTTCCTACCAGAAAGGGTTAAGATTTGAGAAATTTCGTGACGTTCAGGGCAGGAAAGGGCAAATAAAATCCTTCTTCTTTATTGAAAGCTTGTCTTAATGTTGCCATAATTTGATTGACTTGTTCTGAAAAGCTAACTGCCATCCAGAAGGAAATTCGCGCAATTGAAAAAAGATACTACGTCAGAACTCAAATTGAATAGAAAGAAGTATTGCCTGGAGCATCGGTTTATTGCTTACAGCTGCTTCAGTTTAGGTGCTCCTATATTTGATAAAAGAAAGCATTTGAAGCAAGGAGCAGGTGTTCAAACATGAGGAATGGGTCTATGAAGAAGTGCATGGAACGTAGAAAAAAGGAGTACAAATATGAAGGAAGAAAATCTCTAGATGAGGAAACAGAAAGCAGAAAAGGAATAGCTTCATAAAAAAGCAATCAAATTACTGCAATCGCTGTTGTATTATGGATTAACAGGCTACGATAGATGGACCGAAATCTTCTTAGTAAATTCAGAATTAGTTTGGTAATTGCAAGGAAGTAGAAAACAGAGAAAAACGCAGATATTCCACGTTCGTCAACTTAATAATCTAAATGGCCACTGAAAGAGGAGACAATGAATAAGGAGGACGCCAAAGGGAATGATGTGAATAAATTAAAGTGCATGAGAGGGATATCTTCGTATATTAGGGGAAGATTCCCTTTGAAAACTGCAGGTTCTAGGGCACTCGCCTTCCAGTAAAGTGCTTATCTTAATAACATAAACTTAAACAGGGAAATTGTTTTATCAATGACAAAAACTGTACGCATCAAAACTTCCCAATTTGCTCCAAACAAATACTTCTAGTTAGCATGACGTCTGGAAGTTATGCACTTTCTTCATTTTTTATACTTTTCCTATTTTAGTAGTAAATTTTCTCAAATAAGCAAGACTGAGAATGAGATGGATTGAAAAGTTAGGAATTTTTTAACGGATCACTGTTTCTCGAATAGTATTATTCAGTGTCAGGTGAAATCATGACAATTCAATAAAGTGCATTGTGCAAGGAAAGGTTATCTGTCAATGGTAAAAGAATAAAGAATTCAAGTTGAAAGTTCAAAGTCTTGGAAAGACTAAGCCTACGTGTTGCTATTACTTGCAAAGAAAGACATTTTTGGTTGCCAGGCTATCTTAAATTATGTGCTAGAAAGCAAAAACGCAGACTTCATTACATCAGAGCAGCACAGCGAATTCCCATTTAAATTTAGCAACACTCCATTTCATGCGTAAAACTTACGGTAAAATGCTAAAACTAAGTACATAGATGTGGAGTAATAGAGGTCTCTTTTCGAGCCAGGGGATTCATCAAGATTTTCAAAATAATGTTTCGTAGGCAGGTGGTTAGCTGAATGAACGAGATTCATTCCAACCATTCAATTTTCCCAGACTCTTGCTTAAGCAGCGCCGCGTGAACTGGGAACTTACTTGGGGAGCCATGCATGGAAGTACATAAACACATATTTTGCATCCCTATCTCACGTCAGTGTTAAGGGTGGAAGGAATTGAGTGAGCCATCAGTGCAAAATCTATTGCAAGTTGTGTTCTGCGTTGTACTACCCTAAATCGGAGCTTTATTAACAGAAAATGTTTTAAAATTCTTGCTTTGAAAGAAGAAAAGGCCCTTTTTGGGGTGTTACTTTTCTGGAACAAAAAGAACTATTATTTTAGTGCTACGCGCCCGGCCTGACTTCTGTGGCCTGAAGGTGACCATAATTTCCATTCGCATTCGGCTTTCTTCCGAACATCCTCCTCTCCTATGCACCTGTTCCAGAATCTTGATTGACATTTGTGTCGATTTAGATCGGGAACACTGGAGCTCCTCTTGCTGGAAACTTCAAGGTTGGCTTTGCCTAAAGGTTTCTGTTCCTGAATATGTACTGTGCTGCAGGTAATTAGCACTTTCCGGTACTAAGATTAATCTATCAAACCTCTGCATAGTACAGATGCCTTTTGAACTGCTTTTCCTATATGAAAACCAGTGAACATAGTTGGGACCTGTGATTTAACTCTCGCAGCAATAATAAGTCAACCCCTCTTTTATGATTCCAGCTGAAGTGAAAAGGTGAAATCGGGGTGGGTGTTAAAGTTCTTGAACTCTTGTGTAACTTTGAGATCAGATGATCAGTAGTACGCATAGGTAGACAAGTGCAGACATTTGTTTAATCATTAGATAAATTAGAAATGAGGTAAATACCAGTGGATAGAGGGACAGAATAGACTAGCCATGTTGACTTTAGCAAGCCTTTAAGAATTTTTCAGAGATTGCGCATTCAGACGTTGCCATATTGTGCACAATCGGTTATTTTAAGTAGGATGAGTTCAATCTTTCCAACCTTTTTAACTGGAGGGAATTTATATCGATTAAGGGGAAATGAGTCTAGACGAGGTACTGGTTATTACTTTACTGCAAATCACTTTCCCCGCATCAGGTGTATCAGCGTCAGTTCGAGGACTCATCCGAAAGCTCCTCCTTGAAGATTTACTTCGTCCACCTTCCACTCACTTTGTTCTCCTCAGAATCCTATTCATGTTTTGACGACCATCCTTTTGAATAACCATACTTTGTCCCACTGATATGGATGGGCAATCTGATTACCATCGAATGACCATTTCAGCACAACTAGCAGAGTAAAATTTTCTCCTACTGTCAATTTTTAATTTGATATCAGAACTTCGATAGCCGTAAGGGCAACGCAAGTATATGGTTATTTAATTCGCTATGATTATATCATATAGAGTAACTATTTCCTTCATTTTGCAGTGAAAAGAACTCCATTAGTAGTAAAGCTACCTCAAATGGGCCAATTGGCTTCGATTATTTTCGGACGATTCCAATTTATTGGCGGAAGCGGTGGTGTACTCACAATCACAGCGAAAGTTGAAATGTTATTTAAGAGTTAGATATATTTTGAACGCTGATTTATAACATCATTAAATTAGCCAGTTCTTTACTTAATGAATGGTTCTCGATAGCATTGAAACTACTGAAAATTCTATTTGTAACCCTTTCATCTCTCTAGTCATTATCATGTTTTAGCGTGCAGATACTGTAAAATAGGGGGTCATGACCTGCTTCTAAAAGAATTATCGTGAACAGATGGCAACATTAAGGCCCTTGGAACCCCGATTAGTTTAAAAGTCACCTTTACAGTTTAATTAGCTCTTCTGATCCGAAAAATTTGTATTTGTCGCTATTCATTAAGATTAGAAGAACCCTATAGCAGTACTTCAACTAAATTTTACGTGCTCGTTGAGTTTTATGTTAACTGTGCAAGTCGGTTGGCCATAGAAGAAACGCTTGACTACACACCAAATGAAAAATCCGCTGAAATCCACCTCGGTAGGGAAAATTTTCTATCCTTCTAAGCACTTTAAGCTTCCAAATGGATTCTTCGGACTTCTGCGCTCAGTTTAAGTTTATACAGTCTCTTCCGAATAAAAATTTGACTGATTTAATTAATCGAGAGGCTGATGTAGAGGAGCATAAAGTTCGAAATAGGAGTTTCTCGTCTAGTTTATTAGTGGCGAAATCGCTGGCAGCCCTTCTCTTCCAATGATATCTCTGGCATGGCGATCATGGGCAATGGTCTATTGCCCAGATTTGAATCAAAATAAAGCATAAAAAGGAATTATTAGAATGATCGTTGGTCGAGAGATGCATTTCCAAACAAAATTCCCTTGGAGGAAATATGTGTACTTGAAATTCGCGAACATTTTAATCTGCACAATGAATTTAGTTGAGAAAATTACTATGAGAGATTCATTGTGAGCATGCATTATTATAATGTAAGTTTAAAGGATTCATTTAAAATCAAATCCTCGAATTATTGACAGTGCATACTGGCATCAGTTCTCAACTTGTGGTTCAGACTGGTTCTATATAGTTAAAGAATACCAATAAATTCATATGGATCACGTGCTTTTCATTTGAATCCGGTTTCATTTATCGTCAACCTTGATACAGAATGAATGTTTACTAAAATTGTAATTGCCCGACTGGGGGAATCCCACCCACCGCCATTCATGCGTGAAGGACGCCGCATATTTACTCAATGATTCATAGTGAATGGCGATCTTAGAGCTAAATTAAAGCAAAAAACGGAAGAAAATCCCAATCAGAAAATGTCAAAACTAGAACTGATCGATACTTGGCGTGTCGGTGCCTGTATAACTCTATAACCATAGCCATGATAAAAACGAGAAAAAGGCAAGACTAGTGGCATCAAAAACTATGGGAAGTCCTGATTATTGTTCGACATCTACAAGGTTAGCATCATTGAGAAGGGGAGTAGCGGGGAGCGGAGAGGAGCTCTTAGATCTCAAGGAGTCTAAGATTTTGGTCATTGAAACAACGAATTGATCAAATCTGGGTGAAGGATGGAGGACAGCCAACTGTGGAGACACCGCATAAACACTAGCACGAAACACAAGCAAATATCCAAACAGTAATGTAGAGGATTAAGGTTGGAGTAGTGGGTAATACTGGTGACAAGAATAGTGTCCATGGGAGATACATTGAGGAGGGGGAATTAAGCCTTGACATCGTCGCCGTTGGCACGAAGAGCGACGGCGGCATTCTCGTCTTCCTTGGTGAAAACTGGAGCTTGAAGAGCAGCAGTCCGCCTGCCTACCACAATATTACCGAAGGCCAAATCTCTCGCCACCTCGTCAAAAGTGCGGTTCTTCGTCTCCGGTATGAAGAGGAAGAAGACTATCCAACAGACCACAACAACCACCAGGAATGGTAGGTACACGTAGCCACCCAGGAGTTTCTAGAATACAATGAGGCATTACAAATTAAAATAAGGCAAAAGTTACTGCATTTACTAAGCCACTTTGATTTGGCTCGGAATCGGTAAATAAAATTTGACTTTAGCCAAAACTGTTCTGATAGAATACTGGTTATGAAGCAGCAGCAGCGCTGTGCAAATATGAATGATGTTTGCACAAAGGGTAGTCAAGTCTTCATGCCCTGCCTCTGTTTCATGGATGAGTGATCGACTCTCTCTGTGTTTTGGCTAGGTCAACTTCTGAAATGGCTTCGTTAAAAGACACATTCCAGTGCACAAGCCAACCTCGTGATGTCGTTGGCAGCTAACGCAAGCTATGTATCGTGGGTTCGGACCTTTGCCCGCCAACTTTTATTAGTCGGGTCATAATTGTTTGGATGACTATTAAGACCTATGAGTTGATGAGGCAGACGAGGTGACTGACCAGGACATTGTTTATATCACAGGCCTGGACCAAAATGAAATGATGAATGATGATATCAAAAAGAGAGTAGATCCCAGCAATGCCAGTAAACTTTTAGTCGCTCAAATGACGATCCCTTTTTTTGATCCTAAGTCTATTTACCTTACAAAGGCAACTACTCTGACCCTAGGTCAGACCCAAGCTTGATAATATGCTTTGCATGTATTAACGTTTTGTTCAACCATCAAATTCCTTTTGTAAACGGCTGTTTATTGCTGAGAATAAGAGCATGCGAGAATTGAAAAAAAATACGCCCAAAGAGTTTTTGAAGAACCACAGGTGAACAACAACTAAATGCCAGGAGTTTGGTTCAGTTAGAATTAATGATTTATATTTGCAATTATTACTAAAGTTATTGTACAACTAATTGGAAAAGCAATTCCAACGTTGAATGGATACTTTCATCTGATTCGGATGAGCATTTGCAATATTTGAATGCTCCTAAACTAAATTTCTATTCCAGTTGCCAAGATACTGCAATTCAGAGAATGCATAGGAACATGAATTTTGGAATTTGATCTTTCGGGGCAATGATCTTATAACAGTATGAAAGATTTTGTCAAGCAGCTTTCAAATTATTAAATAGGTTTTCAATGGAATGCAATAGCAATTAAAACTACTAGATGGATATCCGCAAATCTGAAATCAAATTTTGGGCGAAGATCTCCGATGGAAAACCACAATCTGGAAGTAAATGAACAGATCTTAGTACTAAGCGAATCTTGTAAAGCTTTTCAATCCTTGTACATTGCAGTGAATATTCTCAGCGACATTGTACCTAGACTCAAGCGTGCAACAGTTTGAATCATTCTTATGTCATAATCTAGGAGAGTGACAAATTCGGTATTTGAACTGTGGTATGATAATTTATTCACTAGGCACAATAGGTAAGAAACCAGAGATTGGATTGACTGCAAACGCTGGCTGATTACGGGCCTATGAGTAGGAAAGCAGCTAGTGAATATAACTAAGAGGCAAAGTAAAGCAATGAGCCTGATAGACGCTTATATTGGACAGAAAGTGGAAGAAGTGCTGTTATGTAGGGGAGAAGAGCGGTGGTCCTCAATTAAAGAAAGACCTAAAGGCTGATGCCTTCCAGCACACCAATTTTCTGCCTCAGCAAATATGAAGAAAGTTGAAGGACACTTCCTTTTTTTTAGTTAATCAGTGTCTTTGTGAAAGTCAACTCAAGGGAGAGGCAAATGCCTGACAAATAAGCTATTTTAAGATCGCAAAACCAACTCGAAGCACTTATGGACTCAACCCAGTTTTTCTTAAGTTATTAAACTAAAGTACTTTTCTTAAATAGGATATCTGGAAGTAAAGGAGACAGAATATTCATATAGAAACAATTTTTTTCCGAGAGGAATTGAGGGCACTAAGCAAACTGGTACTAAGATATGCCTCCGTGCGGCTGAAAATAAATAACCCTTTGCAGTTCAGAAATATGCAAGTGACTCACATCAAGAGGGGAAAATGAAGAGGTGACAGCGAGGTTGCAAACCCACTGGATACCAAGACTGAGAGAGAAGGCCGAGGCACGAGGCCCCTGACGGAAAATCTCGGCAACAATGAGTGCAGGCAGCGGACCTAGCCCAACAGCAAAGGCCACAATATAGATGAAGACCAGAGCCACTGAAGTCAGGGCATAGGGAGTCTTGTTCAATACATCGTCCCTGTTGACAACATTGACGAAGATAACAAGAAGTAGAAGGGTCACTGCCAGCACAAGAGAGGGCCACAGTAAAAGAGTTCGTCGTCCAACTTTCTCAAGCAGAGGCAAAGCAACTATCGTAGCAATCACATTGAGGATACCAATCCCCAACACAAAATAATCCAGTCCTTCCTCCACTTGAGCAGTCTTTAGCATCTGCTTGGAGTTGGTAACCACCTTTTGTCAAATAATAAAAAAAGCGTTAATTTAACAGGTAAGTTAGAGTTATAGTTAAATCCATTCAATGAATGATGATCTGGTGTCTTGAAATTATTTGTGAAATGAACATTTTTGGCGTTCAGAATGCCGATTTCCTGATACTCATTCATACACAAGAGGGTACACAGATGACTGCCACCTGTGGGCAATGTAACATTATCTAGTCGGGTTGAGGCTAAAGGAAGAGAACTGCGAAGTTATGAACTGTTCATTTCCACAGCACGGATCGATGGAACAAAACACAATCGCATTTTCTAAGGTACCTCATAAGAAGCACCAAATTACAATAATCCTTTGCGAATTCAAAATTTTTTATAGTTTGAGCTCACAGCATTGATACCCGAGAGCTGTTGCATGACTTGAATAAGGACAGCGATAATGACAGGCATGCGAAGATCTCGCCGACGGAAAAGTTCGATGAACTTAAAGTCCGCCTGACTTCTGGCAAACTCAGCCTCTTCACGCATTTCAGCGAGGAACATCTCAGCGTTCTCACTGCCGTTGATACTCACGAAGGCGGCCTGAGCACCCGCTTCGTCTTTCTTCACCAGGTAGATCCATCGCGGCGATTCCACGACAAAGAAGAAGGAAAAGAAGGAAATTGCAGCAGGAATTCCACCGACGGCAAGGGCTATTGGCCATAAAGTTGGAGTGTTGAGAGCTGGCTTAAGGGTCGTCAAATATCCAATAACGATGCCGATGGTGATGGCCAACTGGTTGCATGCGCCGATCATGCCTCGTAGATGACGGGGGGCGATCTCGGTTAGGAACATCGAGGCGATACCAATAGTCAGACCACAGTTGACTCCGCTGATTGCGCGACCAACGTAAAGGGGAGCAGGATGGTCGACAGTGACGCAAAGAAAGCTGATCAGTGCGCCCACCACTCCGATCACATTATTAATCATCAAGCTCTTTTTCCTATTAAAAGTCAAGAGTTACAGTTAGGTCTATACATATTACAGGTCAAAGCGTTTTGGCGTTCCAATACATGACAAGTTATACTGGATCACTTTTATCAGGATAGTTGCACAATTTAATTCCAGATGAACTATGAATAACGGAGATTTCAACTTTATGAACGCTTTTCTGACTTACCGACCGAAAGTATCTGCCACGTATCCGCAGCAAAAAGCCGCGATTGCAGCCGAAGCAAAAAGAACAGAATTCACAAAGCCATAAAGAACAGAAGTGTCGAAGGATTTGATGTGCTTGCCCAAGAACTTCTTGATGTTCTATTGGAATGAGGTAACCAGAAATGGTGTTGACATTTTTCTGAATGACTGATTTAAGAGCATTGATCAATTAAAGGGCAACTTACATCCTCCGGCAAGTTGATGACAGCAGAATTGTAGCCAACCACGAGAGAGGAACCGAAGCATGTTGTGAAGATTGCAAGTATCAAATTGAAGGTTATCCCTTGCTAAAAAATGAATGCTCAATATGAGGTCGCCATTTAGATATACCTCACTAATACTGAATACCTCACTAACGGAGCCATATGAATGTAACCGTTTTGACATTTAATGAAGCAAACACCCAGAGCAAAAGTGCACTTTGGAGAGATTATGCTACTGGTGAATAAGCTTTGATGGGTTTAACTTCACTGATATTTAGTATTTTCGGTTAAATGTAGGACATTAATCGATACCTAATGCAGAAGTGATAATGACTGCGTTTTCATGTAACCTCCACTGTGAGTGTATTAACAGTTGAGCCATCTGTAAATATTTGATGTGATTTACGAGTCCTATTGGTTACAGCGGCTTTGACATTCGAAGGTGGCTTACTGGATAAAACAAAAAAACGGGGTATGGGCGAGCACATGCCAGAGTAATAAATATTATACTACTTACCATTTCTTAGTAAAACGGGGGCGATAAGAAGTAAATATGCTGACGTGAAGACAATCGGTTGCTGTTTCTATTTATCCACCTGACAATCCCGTAGCATTGGCACTGGCCACGCGCTGCAAACCCCAGAGCCAATCAATACAAACATAAATGTGCTCAACCAATCACAAGCCAACAATCATGAGAGCCAATGGGAATGCGCTAATCTTAGGCTAACAACGCCACGCATCCAAGCCGACCACACCCACCTAACCAATGCGACTTTTCCGCCCGTTAATTTTTTAAATGCCCATTTTATGGGCTCTCAATTATTTTCGGAGCAGTACTTAGTAAGCTTAAGAAGGCGCCAGATAAAGAATCAGATGACATTGCTGTAAATATGCCAGGTCTTTGATGAACGAAAACTCCAGCTTTATGTTGACAGCAACCGTGCAGACTCAGGGCACGTAAATAGCAAGTAAATATTAGCCTGCAGTGATGAGAATCGACAGTATGAGATCTGACAGTAACTGCAAGGCTTCAATTTGGATTTTTTTCGGCTGTTTAAATGAAAAATGGTCACTCATAAGTTATTTGAGAATTCGAAAGTAATTCAGAAGACATCCCTGAAGTGATTATCTTCTTGGAGCTCATCCACCTGAGTGGAAGGGAAATGATGAGCTACTCCACGATGGCCTGTCAATGTTACATTTTAACTGCCCATATCAACCTACTTTCCATCGTTTATAGGGTGAGACAAACAACAATGAGAAGTACTCCCTTAAAGAGGCATTAGGTCCACTTCATGCATGTTGGCAAGTCTGCCTTTTGCATTAAGGGAATCCTAGAATTTCTCACTCAGAGCTGGCTCCTTCTGTCAATTTGAACATACGTAATCAAAATCCCAAATTCCGAGTTATTTCTTACTATTTTTCCAACAAATAATATCTGCTTTTCATAACTGGACCCGTATAACCCGACAAGGTGGTTATTTTGTAAATTATTTTTCTAGTGTGCTCTGGACTGTGACAGGGCGTGTATAGTTTTCCAGAAATGGAACTTTGAGTCGGAATTCACCCACAAACCCTTCATCCCTTTCGGAGAACCAAGTTAAAGATGGAAAATGATCAAGAGAAGAGCCAATTATCACAGTGCATTTAGGTACTGTTTTGAACTGCAAGTACGACAACATCATTTGGAGGTAATAAATAACTGTTCTCTAAATCTATAACCAAGAACGTAAGGAACATAAGCGCAAAGTCGGATAGACGAAGGGGGAACAGATGAAGCCGAACTGACGCGAAATCTAAAGAGCATTCATCTGCTGGAAACTTAATCATCATTAACAGTTTCATGCTTTCTTCTGTTTTATATAAATAAATGGGATTTCTCGAATTCATTTAATGCTTAATGCATTCAAGTATTTGAACACTGAATGTAGTCTCGGATCAGGTTTCACGAGTTAGATAGATATTAGATGTGTTTTCCTACAGGTGCCTCACTTCTGTACCAAAATGTTCCTTCTTGCGCCATCCTTGTGAAGATCGCATATCAATTTATCTAAAATAATTTGAAGATATGCGTACTCGTCCTGTTTATAAAATTCTGTTAAAAATGTTCAGCTTCATGGTTTCACGAAGCTAAAAATTAATGTATGCTGCCACTGTTTCTATCTTTTTTTTTCAGAATGAGGAAAATTTGTTGTCCTGGAGGGTTGCTATTTCAAATCTGGTAGGCCCATTGAGCAAAATACGATAGTTTTGAACAAAACGTAATGTACAGATGAGAGACATCAAAAATATACTGATTTATCACTATAGGCACTTCCTGTGTCAACATTAGTTGCGTGACCTCTCGGAAACCAAATTCATCCAGAGTGAACTACCTACTTAATTCTCTTAGATTCAACAAAATTTTCTTGCCCTTTCTATTATTCGAGCTCTAAATATTGAAATAATGAATGGAGGCACTTAGCTATTTAAATTTCGGTCACCAAAGTGCAAATCTAATCCATAATCATCAGTTATTTCAGTAAGAGTACTATCTGAAAAGGAACTAAGTCATTGCCAATAATTTGGAGACTTAGATAGCTACTTCCATAAGATGACGTTGGCTGGATATCAAGAATAATTTAAGTGTCAAGGGGTCAGACCTCCGTCATGTGACGGAAACAACAAACGCACACGCTGCTAAATAGAGTTGCATAAATCTATCTAACATTATTTGTTTTGCATTTTATAGATCAAGTTTAAATCTTGCAGGACTGAATGATTTATTGAGTTCATATAATCCTTATTATAACAAGAAGTCCATATTGATCAAGAGAGACCAACTACATTCAGTGTTTCAAAAGTTAAGCCAAGAAAGTCTATGGAAATAGGCGATTTTCCAGCTGTCGTTCAAATTGGTTTCGGTTTGCGGATGTTGGCTGAGATGGACCATCAACAACTTTCATCGTCATGGTTGGTGAGGCTTAATCTCAGCCCCGGCATGTGGTGGAGCCAGTATAGAGATTCATTAAAGCTGATAATCTGAAATGTGACATCTTAACCAAACCTTTTGGTGAGATTATAAACGTCCCTTGATGCAGTATTTGTATTCATTGGAGTTTTCCTTCTTGGCCTTGCAGCGCTCTTGCTCTAAATGCAGGAACATTTACCCTGCTTCAGCAAATGTTGGCCTGATAATGAGTCTGAGTTTAATTGAGTTGGTTTAGTCGGTTTTCATTAACGGGACTAAAAAAATTCAGATTCTAGATCCGAAAATAACAAATCACAGTTTTCTTTAGAACTAAGCTGAACACGAAGAAAATTTGAAGATCTATCTTTTACTAAATGAAGAGTGATGTAATCAATGGACTTGTTTCTGCCGAAGAAAATAATTGGCAATTTCGTAGGCATGCTTTGTTTGATCTTTACCTAATACACAACAACTCGACCATTTTTATATTATCTTTGATTTATTTTATTCTGTATTGATGCCTTTTCATCGTTTCTCGGACGTGGTAAAATAAACATTTGGGCGAAGGTTGCATGAAGTAGACCAATAAGAGTTGAGATGGCGTGGGCGGTTTGTAATCATTCGCAGAGAGCTAACATCATGTGCCTCACCGGTCTGATTAAGCACATCGCTATATATTTCTCTCAGAGAAAATAGCTGGTGAGTCCCTCCAGCCCTGCCAGGGGCCTCATTAATCGCCGGACTCTAACACACCGGGGCGATTTGTGCCACCACTGCAGAATTTCGAGGAGATGAGGGTTCGGTCTTCTACGGCTTTAATTAATACAATTTTAATCTTTCTTTGGTTTCAATTATTCATTTTGTTTATTTCTGAAGTTCCGAATCCTTTATCTTATTACGAAAATCACAGAAGCCATTTTTTAAGATCATCATTCGAGTCAGCGACCACAATTTCGAGTTCCATGACGAAGACGGAGGCTTCAAAGTAGTTTTTGTAAGCATGTGCATCGTAGTATCACCTTGATTGCTTGATCAACGTTTGAAAAAATCAATGAAGCATTTTTTGTGAAAAAAAAACAAAAGGCAATAGAAAATAAAATGAAAAATAAAAGAAATTACTTAGTGAATGCTTTACTACTGTTTTAGTAATTTTATTTCTGCCGAATAAATCTTGTTATAGAGAAGCGAAATCGACGATCGCTTTACTCAAAGTGCACAGCTCATATCCTGCTGCAAAGGACTGCTAACCCATTGCCGGATCTCAGCTTGCTAAACCATTTAATATGGGCACATTTATGAAATTGCTAACACGTTAAAATTTCGTTTTAGCTCAACAATCCAGCTGTACATTTTGGTTTGTTACTGAGATTTTAATGCCAAAGTTTTGCGATTAATCGCAAGACTTTGTGAACGTATCCAAGAAACTATGAAAGTGTTATAATGAAATCAAAAGCCTTTCATGCCTTGGCATAAATAATTGCGCCCGTATCGACACTGCTTTGCTAGCAAATTTCCCAGTCAAGTCATCCAAATCGACAGCAAAGTTCCTTTCGCTGAGTCAGTCAGTAGGCCATATATGCGTGTTCGTGGATGCTAAATGCACCAAACTAGGACCCTTCATGTTGTGCCATTGAAGGTTTTTCTGCTTGTTAACAAACTTACGTTGTCCGATTCGCAAAATCCTTGACATTTTGGCAGATATTTTTAGCCAAAGTGAAACAACCAGTCCTAGAATTTAATTAAATTCTTGACTCCTCAAGATGCTGTGAAATGATAGCTGCTTTTCAATGGTTTGGTAGCTAAAAATATCGCCACCACCAGTCATTCGTCTCACAGATCGGTCACTGCAGCAGTTCAGTCATTCGATTCTTTCGAGGGAGAATAACTAAATTACACAACTTGAGAGAAACCATGTTTCAAAAAGATGAATCAGTAGTAGATGATCGTTTAAAACTAACAGCCAACCAGTTCACGAGGAGACTTGGCACTGTGGAACTGAAGGCGACTTCTGCTGCACTAAGTGCCCCATGTCCCTTATCCGCTCCTGCACTGATGTAGCTCACATGGGCTCCAATACCACGCCAACACCATTATTGAAGTAAAGGACACTTATATGCAACCTTTAGTTTCTGTTCAGAGGAATGGTATCCACAAAGTTTTTTGTGTTTCCGTATCCCTACCGCCATCCTAGTCGGTGGTCTTTCATCTTAATTTGTTTAAAACATGCCTGCACTATAAGATCGGTTTGGCGTAGGTCTTGAGACAACTTTAAATCATCGCTAATTGCAAAAAGCCGCACCAAATGAAAAAGGAGGCGGTGCAGTCTTCTAAAAAACTAAACAATTATTTGTTTAAGCGCCCCCCAAAGTGAAAAGAATCCTGCGTGTAAAAAACCAAAATGACCAACAGACCACCCAGTAGCATTTATACTTAGTTTCCAAAGTCATGCTACTTTGATTTAAGTCAAATATATACTTGCCAGTCAGGTGGTACCACATCAGGCCGTCGCTGGATTAAACTCGCAGGAGACTTGAGGTATACTAACCTATCATCTTAAATCATCAATCAAAATGGGCTGAATTGGGAATGAAGTTTAGGAGTATTGGCATGACAATGTACTGGGACAACTTGGGTTTTACTGATTCATAAATATCACAAACTTGCTAAATGAGAAAGATACCTGCTGATTAGTTGTGGTTTGAAAGTAGAAAAACAAATTCTGCGTAGGTCAACTGTATCTACTGATTTGTATAGGTCTCTTGGTCGATTCTTGGTTTTTCGATTCATTTTGATTAAGAATACAAGCATTTGAAATTTCATTTCAAGGATGCTCCTTCGGAGTTCAACGAGATAGATAATTTCTACTTATACGGACACATTCGCTCCAAGAAATATTCCTTGATGGTAATTTATTTCTGCCGAAAATCTAGCACTTGGAGATGAGTGGGAATATCACAGTTGTAGAGAAAAGAGTTATTTATACTGCGATCAATTCAAATGAAGAGTGGAAGAAGATATAGAGAAAGATACTTGAAGAGATCGGACATTACTATTTTAGCAGTTAAATTGCATCATGATGCTTGAAATAAATTCAACCTTTACTCTTCTTGAAGCTGTGACTTTTATTAATTAAGATTTAAATTTTACCAATCTAAACTAGAAGTCACCGTAAAATGGGGTCAATCATAGAATTGTTCTGATCTTCAGAATCCAATGAGCTTGGTCAATTCAAAAGTTGTAAAATGAACAAGTGTTCTGTCGAAGGGCTGGTCACGAGGAAAAAGTGTAGGGATTGAAAATCCATAAGTTGGATCCTATAGTAGTAAAAAGCCAACCATATTTAGATTAATTCGACTTCAAACACCCCCGTCAGCTTTTTCACAACTTGTGTTTCTCTTGGGGCCATCCCATCCTCATTGGCCCCTGTCCTCCCCACATAAATCCATCATACTTGATAACATGTTTTGAACTCCCACACTGATAATGCAGTTAAAAACCTTACTCTCTACCTCAACATGGTGACCACCGGATAGGACTAATCACCTACCGGACGTACAAATATATTATCATGCCAGCAGTAGTACATCCTGAGTCCACCAAGAGCCTCTTAATCAAGGCACGGCGTAACACCTGGATTCTTGGTGTGAAACTTGGATTGTGGAACGTGCGCGCCTATAGCAATGAGTGGAAACTCCATCAGATAGTTGAATAGACTTCTCGTGGGGGTATGGAGATTGTTGCCCTTATGGAAACTCGATTGAAGTCCTGCTCCTTGATTATAGATGACTACGCTTTCTTCAACTCTGGACGCAGTGAAAGCTCTAAAGCGAATGGTGGGGTCGCCTTTCTGGTCAAAAGTGCATTGGAGCTGATTTTAACCCAGTCTCAAATAGACTTGCCACACTAATTCTCCAAATTAGAGAAGTTTTAGTTGGCCTGATGGGGTGCTATGCTCCGACCGAGTCCACGGAAGATGCGATGCTTAAACCATCCTTCTACAAACTTATGGCCAAAACCTGTAAACTGCTCCTCTCTAAATGCACGCAAATAATTATTCTTGGCGATTTCAAGTTCAGATTGGGCCCTGATGCCCGTAACATTAGCTCAAATTAGTCGGTCCATTTACCGATCGAGAAGGCACCACAGAGAGCGGACTAAGGCTACTAGGCCTTTGTCAAGAGTATAATTTAAATGTGATGAATACTTTATTTCGGAAACGAACTTCTCGGAGATTGACCTGGTACCATCCTACAGGAACAGCTGCTATTCTTGACTTTGTTCTGATGAAAAGGTCAACTCTACTCCCAATAAGTGTTATACGAGCTTCCAGAAAGGCAGATGCAAATTCTGATCACTGCCTGTAAAACCTTCATCCACAAGCTCAAATCGCGTATTGGGAAGTGCTTAGGAAAACGAAATAATAGAACTTTGATGGAGGGCGTAAACAGTCAAAAGCAAATATGGCAGCCTCGAACAAGTGAGAAAATCGAAAGAAACTTGCTAGGACCACCTCAAAAGGGAACTACCTCAGGACCCTTTGACTACTACATATAAGGATATCCTGAAATCTACAGAAAAAGCTGCCACCAAAACAGCGAGGCAAAAAGCTGAGCGAAAGAAAAACGGATGGTATACAGCCATTCGCAGTTGAGAACAAATTAGTTCTCAAATACGTTTCAAGAAACGCTCTTGAGGTACAAAAATCAAAAAGCAATTGGAATTAGATCTGAATTATTGAATTGGGACGCTCAGTATCTAAAAGTTTTCAACGACTTCTACAATGGGACCACTCCTAAACCTCGAGCCTGGATTGATGCTGAAGTTGTATGTATGTACGAGCGTAATGGTTCACAGACAGATCCTGAAAACTATAGATCAATCTCCTTTCTAGACACATTAGGCAAGTTATATGCATCTATTCTGTGCCAACGTTTGAACCACCACCTCGCCGAACTACACTTGAAAACTCAATTTGGATTCTGCGAAGGAAGATCTTCCGGATAGGTTGTACTTGGAGTAAGAACCATTATACGGAAAGCCGTGGACCAGAAGCAGAAAACAGTGCTAGTGTTTGTCGACCCGAAAAAGGCATTTGACTCGCTGCCTAAAGCTGCAAAAACCAACCGAATGATCAAGCTAGGCTGCTCTCGACCAATGGTTTATTTGGTAAAGTCTTTTATAGACTCACCGATGGGAAAATTGAGGGGAACAAAGGACTATTTTGTGATGGAACGTGGTGTGAGACAAGGCTCAAAAGAAGGACCACTTCTTTTCAACCAAACCTTTAAACTCATGTTGGATGAAGCCTTCTCCTCACTCAATGACAGTGCAGTTCAGATGATTGATCACTCGGGCAAAAGATGTCTGCTAGGTCATCCGAAATTCGCAGAGGAACTATGTTTTATTGCAACTGTCAGACTAATAGAGCATCTGGCGATAACGTTGCCTTAATACGGAATGCAAGTTGCAGCGAACAAAACCCGCTGGTTTCAAATTGGTGACGGTGAGGATCAAACGCCTCTTAAAGCAGCAGAAACGTTATTCAGACGTGTCTCATACATCGAATATATAGGCTCCATAATTCAAGATACCACTGAGCCAGACGGAACAATAAAAGCAAACCTAGCTAGGGCAAAAAGGCATCTAATACGACTACGACCATTCCTCCGCCCAAGAAGTCTCAATAACACCCTGGCAGCAACTCTGGTAGGTATCTCTGTCGATCCTGCAGTGACTTACGGATTATCTACTATTGTCTTGAAAGTAAAAGATAACAGTCGACTAAAAGCAATATAGGAAATGGCTCGATGGATGATACTTGGATTGTCGAGGAGCTCCGAAAAGAACTCCCAATGCGTAACCCGGCAAGGAGGTTGAACCTATGGAAAAGCTTGAAAATGGACAAAGATACCCTGATGCTCTCCAAACTTGAGAGTAACTTTGAAAACGAGGGGAACAAAGAAAGCCTCACATACAAGGAATTGGATACTTCAATTAATTAAGGATGCGAAAGAAATATGACAAGAGCATTCCGAATCATGACGACTCGATCCAAGGGAAAGCTTTAAAGTTCGAGATGACAATCACACGCCTAGATTGGTAAGAGAAAGGCAACGTGATATTGTCTGTACCAACGCAAACTGCCACAGATGTTTCACCACAACAAATGAGATGCGAAGCCACGCAAAACAAGATCATGGGGAAGAAGAACACAAAACTTGAGAGACACTGGACCGTAGGCTGAAGTGCCCTCTTATGGACTGCCTTAAAAGATACAAGACTCGAGGGTGGCTAAAGAGACATATTAGGGATTGTCACGCTCGGTCAAAATCACAGAAAGTGGAGAGCCAACACATAAGAAGAAAGAACCAGACTGCAGTAGAGAAAGTAGAAGAACTGAATACGATGGAGAAAAAAGTTAGAGTGGAAGGCAAGAAAAGACTGCGCAGAAAAGATCATCCAGCAGGATGAACAATACAACTGCTCCATCTCGGCTGAGAATAACTCTGACCCATACACGGCCGCTAGAAAAAAATACCTAGATAAGGACAAACAGACGAGGACAACGAGAAGCTGCAAGTGTAACGGAATATTGAACTGTTGCTGCACCAAGAAATTATGCCGAAAATTGGCTGGGGAGCCGAAGACGTCAATTTACCTATTCTATGCTATGTGC
Organism: Moniezia expansa; assembly: GCA_019097775.1. Lineage (NCBI taxonomy): Eukaryota > Metazoa > Platyhelminthes > Cestoda > Cyclophyllidea > Anoplocephalidae > Moniezia > Moniezia expansa. The sequence continues at coordinate 8,406,175 of JADFDV010000072.1, forward strand.
AAGTGTCTAGCTGTTGCACAAGCTCTTCTATTTCTGTTGTACCCCACTAAGTCCTGGGGAATCGCCCCATGGGTGTAGATGAATAAAAAAAAATCACTTCCAATCCTGCTGCTATTCAATTGAGATGTTGATGTTGGCGTTACATTGGCTTCGAGGAACTTAAGGGGATGGCTGCATCCTCTGTTCTAGAGGACCGTACCACCTATAATCCTGCTCCTTATCCCTTAATGAGATTTGTATTTTTTGTGAGAAATTTGCTTTTGCAGCTTTCGTTTTGATTAGATCACGAACAAAGTAAAATGGTAAGATAGGTGGAACCACTTTGCATATCACTGCTTCAGCAGGTAGTGCACTTTGATTGACCTTAAATCTCTGCAAATTCTACGAGAAAATGATATTAGTTTGACAAAGTATAAACCGCTCAAGGTTACGTCTTCGTAACTTCTCACACGCGAGAGAACAAGGTATTTGTTTTGAATATATTTAGGATTAAACGATATCTTTATTCAGCCGGTTGCTCAGAGGGATCACAATTTTTACAATGAGACTCAAATATATAAATAATGATCATTCACGAGGGTGTGAATTCAGGTACCTAACTCTAAGGTCTAACCATTTAGCACGTTGAATGAAACAGGTTTAAGGCAGATGTGTTTCCGTAATTTCTCCATCGTGTACATTCCTAACAGCCACTCCATAACGGCAGTTTTCCAGCTTCCTCCAAAGTGCTTAAGGGAAGCATTATGGTTTCCGAACGTCAGGCGAAATTCGCTCAGCTAATTGTTGCCTTCAAGCATTTCAGTCGCCTGATTGGCTGCGTGGTGTGCTTACAGATTCTACAAGAAAAATAGCCGATTCAGGCGCTACACCGGCCGATGGCCAATCGTCATTTCGGTCCTGATCCTCGTAGCTAAGCACAGCTGATCAGTAGGGCCAAATAAATTTGAAAGGGAATTCAAAAATTTTAGTTTTAGTGCTCTTCTCAACCACTTCTTGAATTTTTTCAGGGAATTTGGGCAATTGTGCCGGTAAAAATACAATCGCAAATAAAGCGTGCAGGATTTTTAGTTCCGCATGGTAGTGCTTCGAGGAGGTAAAGTAAGAGATAAATTATCTTCCAGCCATGACTGACTCCCGCTGATTCACTGCCTTGGGATTAATGTGGCGAGAGAATTAGGCAAGTCCAAAATTGGCGTCTAAATTGAAACGATGACGGCTTGGGAAAGCTAATCAAAAGGTTTGACTTATAATTCATGTTCAGTTTTAATTTCAGTACGGTTAGGAGAGAATAAAGGTAACGCACTCAACTGAAAACGCTGATCTTTTCTTGAAGTCGCCAGTTTTTAAAAAAACAACTAAGAAAAAACCCACATTTCAAGCGATTGTTTAGATGAATGAATCAAGATTTGAAAAAAAATTGTTGATAAGGCTTGTCAACCTGAATAACTCAGTTCTGTCAGCCAGAAAGCTGATTCTCATTGGAATAAGTGCGAGAATAGCGGAAAGGAACAACGGTTTCGTCTGACGAATTCTAAAGAATTCAAACGATACCAGTTTTGTTGAAAGTGGAGGACAGTTAAGGTATTACATTCTCCCCATCCATCATCAGTCCTCGAAGAAACGGGATCTAATGTAAAATCTCTCACAAAAGGTTTCCAGCGAAGTTTCAACGAATATCAACGATTGTCTATTTATTGCTGTGTGAAGATACTGCTGTAGGAGCACATAGGACTAATAAGAGGAAGCAAGTGCACTCTGTCGAATTCGAACTAAAGAAGAATGGTGTTCCTCAGGCTCAATTGACCTTTCCTCCCCAGTTCCCAAATTCAAGGCCATATGCCTTTAATAATGATGATCCTAATGTTCCAAGAAGAAGCAACCAAATCAGATATTATTAAGAGCGATATAGATGTTCTAGAGAGAAACAGCGTAAGATCTCATTCTAACTTCTCTTCACCACTTCGCATTTGTTTTCACCTCGAGGCGGCTTTGCAAATTATTCTTCTTCAGTGATGAATCCTTTCGATCGCATCTATTAGTTAATTCAAAAGTCAAAATGTTTATCGAGGTGATCTGGGCATCTTCCGTACTAAAAAAGGGCTGATTAGATTTCGGTGAATCAGAAGGAAGCGGTAGCATGTGTTGAGAGCTCTTGACCGCCAGCCTCGATATACTAGGTGAACTAAAAGTACCTCGCGAATTCGCCATGAGAACATTTAAAAGGTTTTCATCCATAGCATGCAACAGGTAACAAACTAATCACAGTACATGGTTATATAATAATTTTATAGGTAAAAACAGTGAAAGATCACATCATCTGAAATATCCAAACGTTCACTTTTTCTCTTCGTCGATATCTCTTTGCTACACATCGTTCTTCGCTTAGCATCAAGAGAGAGAATTCGATTTGATTATTTTTCAGCAGTTTAAGAAGGCCCAATCTTCGTCAAATTCGTAATTATCCAGATTAATTTTACATAGTTTCATAATGACTTTAAAGTATAACCTTGTAAAGATGCATTCTTTTTCAGAGACATGACAATCCCGCCCCCCCCACCCCCACCTCTATGTGTTCCACGCTCATGATTTCTGCATCACGGGCGTTAAAAGCATGGCAATTTTTGAGCTAACATCTTATATCAATTTAACTTTAAAACAGGCTTTCTATCAAAACTAGCAATCTTTGCATACTAGATGAAAACAATGAATAGACGGGAGACTAGATAATCACCAATCCAACTCTCAACTGGCGAAACCGTGACAAGACGACTTTGAGAAGAATGTATAGATGGCTAAAAAATTCAAACCAAATTCCCTGAAATCATTGGATTGTCATAACGATCAAAATCTTGGAAAAGTGCATCAGTCAACGACCGCGGTGATAGGGACTAAACAAATACTATGATTTTGTAGTTCAACCATCTCGAATTTTTTCAACGATAGTCTAAAAGGTGTAGCCCATTGTCAGAGGAACTAAATTTAGAGAGAAGTTGTTTGAAACAAGCTTTTCAACTCTTATAATAGAATGGGGATGGATACTTATTTGACCTCCCATCTGCGATCAAACCCTCAGTAAACATTTCAACTCTCAATAGCCTTCTAATCTAATGCGTTCTGAGGCGCTTTTGATCATAGATATATGTATATATTTCGTAACGTTAGAAGGTTTGGACCAAAGTTTGATTAATTTATGATATTTGTAAGTCAAGATGTCGTTAAGATCGCTTGACATCAAATGTGCTAAACCTATTGTGTGGAGCCAGTGAATTTATGGGGCTACAAGGCACATCATTCATAACTCTGGTAAAACCAGAAAAAAATTTGTTCACTGTTGAGAACTTTGGTTCGTGTCTATGGCTGCTTCTATTTACTCATGATGCTCAGACTTCTATATTTTTCCCACAGCTTCCCTTAACTTGAACACAAAGAATATATTATAGATATGGAAGTGTGTCACCTCTTATGCATCGAGACAGGTGAGATCATTGTACAGGTCATTACCTCAGATAGAGACACATGCGTTACATATTTCTCAATACGCAAGAGAAATATGTTAGCCCCATCCTTGTTCGAATGCCCTTGACCATCTCCCCCATCGGAAGAGACCAATCATATCGCAACGTAGTACCAAGAATTAAGAATGCGTTTTATTGATGAGATGAATCAGTATGGCCTCTGTCTTTTAAAGCAGGTTGTTCTAATATCCCAGCTGTATTAGAATATGACAGACCTTCTTCTTGAGCTAAATTCCGTCATTGGGTTTGGATCATGGATTTCCCAATATGCCCAAGCGCGGGTGAAAACGGAATCGAGTCCATGAAAAGGGCAGAAGATGCTTTGGCGCCTCTCAAATTAATCAAAATACTTGTTCTCGTAAGGTCGCGATCGGCGAGAGATTTTGACTGATTCGAAGTTTCAGAAATCACTTGTACTCGTGAAAATAAGTAATATATGCTGAAGGCAGTGTCTACTCCTTCTGATCAACTTGCATGAAAAATATTATTGGATTAGCAGCGAAAGGTCGGATAGTTGTCTTTTTCTGCCATTTCAATATTCATGTACTTTGAAGTATCGGCTGCCAAATACCAAGAGTTTTAAATAAATTTAGGGTTGGCAAAATCAGTTTTCAGTGGATTCGTAACTAAATATTTGACAATGCTAAAAGTATTGCTATACAAATATATTGAGTTCAACCTTTATAAGTACCTCAATTTGGATAATTTTAGCAAATAATTGCGGTACAATGATTGCAAAATACATTACATTCTCAACTGACACTTCCTGAAGCACATTTAATGGAATGATAATTGCATTCACGCATTTTGGCAAAATAACAAAAAAAAAATGGAGGCAGCATATTTTATTGAAACTTGATCCGCACTACATCGAGATTTAGTAAAATTAAAACATTTTTTGATACGAACTATATCAGAAAAGAAAATAAGAAATTAGGGTAAAGCAGCAGAATGGGTCCTTAGGAACTGGAAGGCAAGTAAGGGGGAATTGGAATGCCAAAGAATCCAACTAAATGACCACTTCTAACAGTTTTCTTCCTTCGTGCTTTTGTTCCTGTTTGATTGATGCTGTTGATTGACAGCCACGTGCCTAACTGGAGATAGGCGTAAAGTGTGGGTACCCAATTTTTCCTAGTGTTCTTTAGACTAGTGGCAGTTCAGTTCATTCCTCGCCTTGAAAGAAAAATCTTGCTGGAATTTTCCATTCAAAGATGTCCCCTCTAGCATTTGCTCCCATTTTTTCGAAAATAATCTGTATGATATCGTTATTGGGTCCTCACAAGCTATTAATAGAACATATCTACATCGAAAAAGTCCGACTTCCGATCCGTTCTATGAGTGCACTCAAAAACCGGCTTTTAGCCTATTTGATCACAATTGTCATTAAGTAGTAAACGATTTTTATGTGCAAACCTATTTTTAGGGATCTTTGAGCGCTATCAATAGCAGCTGGATCACGGAATCTGACTGCACGAATTCAAACATGAAAATAAAATTATCTAAGTTGTGAAAATGCAGCATATTGAGTTTTTATGTGATCGGAATATAAATTCAGAAATACAATATTAAATAGCATCTTACGCTCATAAGATACAACCGGCAATCTGTAACTACTGCCTTTCTGGGAATAGAGATTAAGTGGTCCACGATGTCATACACGAATGAAATTGTTGTTCGATAGGTGTTAAGGCACAATTTGAACAGAAAAGTGCATATTCTGATCAGTATGCGCAGAAGGAGCAGTGCATCGAACCAGATCACTTAATTGTGTTTAGCAAACTACTTTTGATCGTAATATTTGCATTGACCAAATAACCAGCATAGAAAGGCAGCTGCAACCGCTAATAAAAATGCTTCATAGTTCCCGAGGTCGCTGATAACTCGTAGTCATGCCTAAAAGGTTTACTCGAGATTGTTATAATCCTTCTGTTTCCCGAGTTCCTTGCACCAAGAGAGCCCATTGCGATAAAATCAGTTATGCAAATAAGAGTTCCTCCCCATGACAAATATAATAATGTCCTGAAGATATCAATCCTTTATTTAACTAGATAAGTAAATTCAATTGGGCGAGGTAGAATGGTATGTAAGTTCAAAAGAAGACCGACAAAAAGTAACCACCACTACAGATCTGTATTGTTTTACAAAGCAAAATCTTAACACTGGCCAGTAATAAGTTACCTTTAGACTCTTCGATCACTGGCAAAAGGTCAATTATTAAAACATATTTGACGACTTCAATCAAATCACACGGAATCTTGTGGTGGTGATATAATCGTCAGGTAAAATAGAAGTCTAATGGACTTAAAGCATATTATTTCGAATTCTACCGCATCTGATCTTGAAGTCTTGGTGACGCCTCGTGAAATATTAAAATGACTTTTAAATGGAACTGAAGGAGCAAGTCCGTGGGCATTAAGGAAAACCCTGCCAGTATGCATTTCGGTGGACATGAAGGCAATTTTTCTTGAGGCACTGCACAAGGAATTAGATTAGGTCTTGTGATATCATGACACCCCCTAAAATCCACGTCTTTAAGTCTCAACATCGGTCATTTGAATCTGAGTTATTCTAGTGCCCTTTAGGTGCCGATACTCACAGTTCTTTGATTTCGAGCGATTTCGCTCATATCACGCTCCCTGCTCCGTTAATTTTGGCAAATGACTTCTGCATAATTAAATAATAATCGGAGAATGCAATAAAATTTTATTTGCAATGATGATTCAAAATAAGTTTATTAACATACAAGATGAATAAATACGTTACTTAAGGGTTAATAAATTTTTCTCGTCTAGCAGTGGTCAAACCCACTCTCAACCTCCTCGTGGTGACCACTGGCGGTAACCCCAGGGGCAACTTTGGGGGCTGATGGGAGGGGCGGCCGGATAGGACTAATCACCCACCGGACGTTTAAAATTAGATTATGCCAGCCAAAGTAAAAGTTCTTACAGCCTGGTAAACAAGGTACGACGTAAGTACCTGGGGATTCATGGTCTCAAACTGGATTGTGGAAAGTGAGTGCATGTAGCAATGAATGGAATCTCCGCCAGAAAATTAAAAAGTTGCAATGATGATTTAAAATAACTTCATTAACCTACGAAAGAATAAATACGTTAGTTACGGGTTGTGCAATTTCACTTGCCTAGCTGTAAAGAGGTGGTTCTTTTATGTTCGCCCACACGAAGACATGAAATATGCTAGCTCAATAACACTTTACTCGAATTAAGTAAGTGTCTGATAAGCTAAACTAAATACTCTGGTTACAATGGGTTTCTTTTTTGAAGTGAAATTTCTATCAGAAAAGTAACTATAACGGATTGTAGTGCTTGACAAAATTTTCGTCGATAATAGGTTTGGCATCATAAGTCCCTATTCCACGGCCTTCTGCCAACCAATCAGGATCATGGATTTCCAGAATGGCCTGAGAATTTTTTAGTCTTCGTGATGGGAAAGCTGCGATCCTTATTGGGCTCAAAATTTGATATAGTCGTGTAATTTTTTGTAATGAACCCAATTCTGTGATTTATTATTGCAGTGCATCGCGTTTTGTCTCTTGGTCAAATCAAAAACGTTGATTAAGACGTTTCCTTATTCATGTAATATATTCTTCTACGTCCAGCCTTCCCTATACCTAAAGTTTTATTGATTTGGAGTAGACTAGCTCGATGTTTGATTCAAACGGTCAGCTAATGAACATTTGGATGCGTATTCCAAAGGATGCTTGAAGACTTCACTGTTTGGGGGGAATTCAGGCCTCGACGATTTGAGGCAGATTATCAAAAACCTTCTGTTGGTTCTTATGGCTGATCCCTGTATCATGTTATAACTTGTGTATAAGGCCCTGTAGACTTTTCTGGACTTACCTTTGCATTATCATGGATCTTGCTGAATCGACCACTAGGAAATTTTTCATACTTGCTCATAGCGATGCGGCATGCGTCACTGGAAATAGTAGAAGGCATCATTACGCTGTTATGCTGAAGATGTCTTGCATACAATAACAATTTCGTTGCCTCAATTAAAGGATGAACAGAGTTTCCCAGGCCATCTGAAGATTTTAAATGGCTATAAATATTATATAAGAATAAATGAGATCTCCGAAGTTCTGGAAGGTATCTCATTTCGGTGAGGACTGCTTCTGTTGATTAAAACCGACAGGCACAATTGAAAGACGTCGTAGTCGGTTCCGAGATCTAAAATGCACCACAAAGGTTACGTTTCCAGATAGGTGGATTCCGATCAAACGCCAAGAAGCGGTTTTCTGCCTTAGATGACACTAAATGATCACAGTATGTAATGAAAAGTAGGCCATCTAAAAATATTGCGCGCGGAGTCAAAGAATGGAAAAATTGTTCAACTTTACGCATCTGCTTCAATCATCAATTAAATGTCTATATCTATCGTGAAAACTTTAAAATTTGATAAATACGTTTTTATACCTTCGTTTAATTCTACCTAAGTTACCGATTATTAGTTTGGCCCTTGCTAGAGAAGTTACAATTTTCAATCTAATATCTGTTATAGATTTACGGGTAGATACCTCTATTATTCGAAAGAGTGCGTACGGTGAGCTGTTACTAGCAAACTAATGTTATTTTAAAAGTAGACTGGAGGACCGCAAGGAACATAGAAACGTAGCATGCCGCTCAAAGAGTGTTTTTTTTCACTTACTAGTTATCTCCCAAATAAAGGAAAAACTAGGGATTAACTCGAAAACATGTCTTCTCATGTCAGAGTGCAGGGGTGCAACGATTAAATTCAATCCCAATCCACTTGCTTGACAACAATATCCAATCTGCCTAAAAGCAGTACTGTTGCATGCAGTGTTCGATGTGGAGGAGAGACTCACTTCGTTTATAAATTTAACAAACGTTTAACAAATTTTAAATATGGCCTGATTTTTGAGTTATCATACATGTATGACAAAATACTAATTTTTAGAGTCACAACAATATTAGCCATTTAAAACCACTTCTTCTATTTGCTTTCATGAATTTGAATTGTCAAATTGACACAAAAAAGTAATTTGACAAAAAATACAGGCTTCATGTGTGTAACGCACCAAATTCAGACTTCTGTAATTTATTTATTTATTTCCTCAAAGTTTACACATTCAATGTTCATTTCAGGCAGAAGATTTTAAAAACTCTCTCGAACTATTTCCACCTTCAAAGTCTACAGCTACTAATATCGCCATCAAAGCATCGAAGAATCAATCGGGTACTCATCTCTCGCTCTCACTCCTATTGGATAGGCTGGATGGGACACCTACTCCAGTATTCTTTTATCTGCATTTTCGCTGACCACTCCGGGTTGTGACTTGTATTGACAACTTGAAATTTGTTTCAGTGCTTAGGAAAATAGAGTAAAAGCAAATCATCCATTCCAGCGTCGTTAGTGGTACCGGATGGTAATTCGACCGTCACTAATGGGCTATCAGAGGCTCCGTTTGGGACTATTACAGAAGCTTCCGAGAATGCGCCTGTAGAATAATTCTCCCCACCAACATATTTGATCTATTTTGCTGTTATATGATTTGGTTCAGATGGATTTCTGGGGAAAGTGATTCAGTATTTTAACTTGTTGGTCGGATAGGACTAATCACCCACCGGACGTATAAAATTAGATTGTGTCAGCAGAAGTACAACTTCATACAGCCTGGTAAACAAGGTACGACGTAAATACCTTTATTCGTGGTCTCAAACTGGACTGTGGAAAGTGCGTGCATGCAGCAGCTCATGGAATCTCCGCCAGAAACTTGAAAAGACTTCTTGAAGAGGTATGAAGATTGTCTGCTCTTAACAATGTCGAGGACGGACGAGGTGCCACTACAAATTTGAACCGTTACCTGTACGATGAAACCATGCCAGAGAAGTAGCCAGAGAACCGAAGACGTCGATAAACGATTTTACCGTGTTCTGTGCTAACTGTTGTGTGCTACATGTCGTAAAAGCCGTTTTTACGTCAATTGTACCTCCGATAATAATTTCTAAAAATTGTAACACGTTAAATTGGGCTAATGGGTGAAAGAAGGTTTCGACAAGGAATGTCGCTTCATCTACTCCTCTAATAACTTTCACGCCTGCCGGCGTTTCGAAGTATACCAAAAATTCCTTTTAGTAAAAATGAGCCTTTTAGTTCGCTTTTTCTGTGTATAATGCTTCATTTTGAAGTAAAGACTTGGTATGTACAGAATCAGTACGAGAAATCACTTCTAAATACCGTTGCATTAATTGAAGCTCCAAGGATTTCAGCTGGCCATGGCGCTATTAATAAGACCTCTGTCACCTCGTAGCTCTCAACTCTTCCAATGACTGTAATCCTTTCCACAGCAGGAAATACTGCATGTTTCACACAAGTAAACGCTCCCACAATGATCTATAAAGCATATATCAAACAAACGATAGTATAATTTTTTATAAATGTACTGAATAATTGCCTTCTAAGAAATTAATTGGGGGTTTCATATATTTTAATTATTCAAGACCATTAATTATTTTTGATAAATGCTTTTAAAGCGGTTTATGCATATTTTAAAACTTCAGATTTATTCCTTAAGGACGCTTAATAGTTTTGATTTCATCTGCCTTTTCATAATTTTCAAAAATATACATACCTAGCTGTTGATCTAAAGAGGATTTAATATGGCCGAAATTAAACTTGATTTCATGCACAATATCATCCCTAATAATTAATAAAACATGATTTTGAAATTAATTTACCATTTTTGAACAATCCCAAAGGCAATATGGGTTTATTTTTGGATTATTGGCACAATGCGCCGAAATATTTCGAGATTAAGCTCGGAATTCATCGAGGAAATGTTACCTGTAATGCGCTATGTACCTATTTCTCAAATTTCATCCCAATAGCACTTATTCCTTGGAAACTTATTGTTTTTACATCAGATTTCGAAGCCTTAGTGAAAAGTTGCATCTTTAAAAATTGAGCTCACTGGGAAGTGGGTCTAACTTAAGTTTCATAAGTGAGATACGACATTTTATTTTTGAATGAAACTGATTCCCCTGTAACCATTTCCATTCGATTTCGTTTCATAACAGCCGGTTGTACGATGGCCCCAAATAACATTTTTGCCAACCTCAATGATATGAGGACAGCGCAAAGTATCGAATTCACTCCACTGGACACTAATCGTTGCTTTAAAATCACTGCTTGACTTAACGCCTGTTGCAAACCGCAGAATCACCAGAGAATTCTCTCCCAAGTGCAGGGATCGGTTAAATTTAGATCCAGTCAGGAGACATTGGATCCCAAGAACCATTCGGTTTGGCGCAGGTGGCTATAAGCAAAATGCATTAGAAGCAAATGAAATCTTGTTAAAATAAACATTCTAACTGCTTCTATCTTTTCAATAGATGGCAAGGATTATTCATAATGATTTTCAATTGTCCTTGGAATTTCTAGTCTGTGTATTTGATGGTGAATCTAAACTCCTTTGTTTCCCATTTAAGGCGCCTGCTATTTCTGCGTTTGTACCTCTACTGAAACTAGATGAATAATAGTTTTAAGTTCAGAGCCAATAGACGAGAAGTATATAATTTTCAAAATCTTATGCATTTATAAGAATTAGAAACAAATCAGCAGCCGATGTTACCAATCAATGACCGAAACACGAATCTGATTTGATAGAAGAACCAATATCAAATAGAAGACAATCTAGATCAGTGGAATCGATCGAATGTAAATGTGCCGAAAATAATCTTGTCTTAGGACAATCTAAATTATTACTCCTCAGAAGACCCACTATTCGACTTCTGTAAATCATATCATTGACCCGCCTGAGAGCGGGTCACTTGACGTGCCAAGCCAGATATTCAGATGTGAACATCGACCGCCAGATTAGGCAGTTAGGGATCCAGTTACCTGCTTTTGGTTGATCGAAATTGATTTCACCAATATTCGCATAGAAGCCTCTCCATAGTGCAATTATAGCATCGTAATATAGTTAAGAGTTTCTGGATGCTTACGAAATACCTCGTCCCGAGAGCAATCGATCTCACTAGCCATCTTCTCTGGAGGTTCAATGAGTTTCCTACTGATACCACTTTTATTTGAAACACCGGTCTGCCCATTTTAAAGGAAAAATTCATGCTCCAACACCGAAACCATGGAAAAATCAAATGAGAATTCCTCAGTCACGAGGGTTCTCAAGTATATAAAGTATATAGTTTCGACCAAATGGATTGTTGAGAAGGCCGGCATTAAGTGTGCGATTGCACCATAAAGGATATTTGCTCACAAAAGTTTATTCTCACCCTGATCTGATTCCATTCTTGTCAAGATAAGAATCGTTGGTAACATTCTTGGATAGATGCTCAAACAAAACGCAAAAAGGTCGAAATTATTCCTATCCATATTCCACCTTTTCGTTTATGACTTCTCTACGATCCAGAGCTGGAGGCGGTTTATTATTCAGGGGGAGCAAAATTAAACGATTTGATTTAGTGTAGCAAATGCGAAATGGATGCCTTTACGTAAAAAAGATCCGATCAAATAGATTTCCCAATCTAAAGGTCTTAGTAGTATTTGTCATAATGAGCTCGGTTCTTCTTCATTTCTATGTTTTTACCGTACAGTGCCCCTTTGATACTCCAAACTTTTATTCCTCTCCCACCATCGCGATAAATATTTGGGGTTAAAACCTCCTCCTGAAATTATCACCACAAAAGTTGTCACCCAGAGTACATTGAAGTTCAGAACTTCGAAACTACAAAAATGAGTGCAATCTGTACGCAAAAACTAATCTCTCCGAAGGCTAGTTCAATATCTAAAGAAGCAGCTCAAGGTTGATGGAACTTTCCCAAAAATCTAGTGACACCTAATGCAGTCAAAAAGTCGGAGCATCCATTCCCAAAGTCCCATTTATTTTTGATTTTTTTCTGAATATTTACTCCCTTTCCCATTAGGTCAAATCTTAAGGACTTATTGGGGCTACAACAGAAGTACAAATAGCTTTACAACATGTAGCACACAACAGTTAATACAGAAGACAGTAAAAGCGGTTATCGACGTCTTCGGTTCTCTTGTTTCCATAGTACAGGTAGCAGTTCAATTCCGTAGTGGCACCTCGTCCATCCTCGACAATGTTAAGGCAGACAATCTTCCTACCTCTTCCAGAAGTCTTTTCAAGTTTCTGGCGGAGATTCAATTCATTGCTACATGCACGCACTTTCCACGGTCCAGCCCCGTTTACCAGGTTGTTCGAAGTTGTACTTCTGCTGACACAATCTAATGCTCTACGTTCGGTGAGTGATGAGTCCTATCCGGTCATTATTGCTGATTTTTTTTATTTTTATTTTCTCCTCACCCATCAGGGCAAGTCCCAAGGACTTATTGGGGGTACAACAGAAGTACAAATAGCTTTTATAACTAGTAAACACAACAGTTAACACAGAAGACAGTAAAAACGTTTGTTGACGTCTTCGTTTGTCTGGTCGCTTCTTTGGCATGGTTTCGTCGTCCATCTTCATGTCTCCTACCAGAACTCTTTCAACATTCTGGCGGAGACTCCATTCAGTTGCTACATGCAGGTGCATTCCACAGTCCAGTTTGAGACCAGCAATCCGGTTATTTATGTCGTGCCACCTTGACCAAGATGTAAGAAATCGTACTTCTGCTGCCATAATCTAATTTTATATGTCTGGAGGGTGCTTAGTCCTAACCGGCCGCCCCTCTCATTAGACCCCAGAGTTGCCCCTGGGGTTACCGGTGGTCACCACGAGGAGGTTGAGAGTAGGTTTGATATTCTTTCGGAAACCCTTTTTCCTCGATTCTCCACGATGACGCGAGAAAAGAAGGTGAATAAAGCCATCATAATTACTAAAATGAGCAAGCTATTTGGACCCAGATGAATCTCGGGATTGCGATTGCGGAATGTATTTCTTACTCTGAAATGACAGATCATATCATAGCAATATTGAGCTGAAATTCTTTAAGATCCCAGTACCTTTCAACTTGCCAGATACTGATTTTAGACGTTTTTGTCATTCTAGGATCTTCTCTTTTTAGCCTCATGCAGAAAGAATAGTTCTACCCTGGACTAGATAGCCAAATATGATACAGTAGCCAACCGTTACACACATAAGCCGATTTCAAATTAACTCGCTACACAAATCTCAGGACATTAATCTGGAGAAACAAAACAGAGGATCATGTTTGTGCTGACGAACTTGACGTACTCATGATAAGAAAGAGTAGTTACATGGGAAAAATAAACTTCCAAATGAGGCTGCATCGAGCTGGCAGGTCTTATTCATTGAAAACACGTTTGAATAGGCTTTATTTTAATTGTTACATTTCTATATTCGCATGACTTTTGGATGTATTCTACCAGCTTGAACATCTGTCAGAACCAAGTCAGAACCAAATTTCATAAATGAACTTTAAAAGACCGTCATTGTATTCTTCGAGTATTAATCGAGGTCTATTTGCACTGACAAAGAAGCTCTGGGAACCAAAAAATTACTTTTGGATTTTTAGTTCGAAATGCTTAATTATCCTGTTGTAATGCTTTGAAACGTCTTTGATTGTTTTAGAAGTGCGATTTAAGCTCATTTAACGTAGTGCCGCTTGAAATAGAATCGGTATTTCCGTCGTTCTCATGACAGCCATTTTGGTCAGATGGATCGTAATGGGATGAAAAAATGAGTACCTTCGGGTGACATATCAAGAGACTACTCATTTTTCAAGAAATGCCTTGAACTGTCTTAATGTGATAGCACTAGCGCAGGGTGATTCTGATCTGAAAAAACCCAAGCTATACTAAATCTTAAGCCACACCTGGAGGAGTCATTAGGAAGCGAAAAATTGATCATCAGTGATCAAAACCTACAGATAGATAAAAGGTTAGATTTATTGGTGGGAACAAAGATAAGAAGGATACTCAGGAACCAGTGCAATCTGCCTACCTACAGGATCTCAGACAAGCTGAAACAGGTCCCGACGTGGCGTGAGAAGACACTGAACTTGTTGCAAGGTGATGGCTAATCAGTTCCACAAAAAATAGCCAGCGAGGGAAAGCTGGTGATAAATCTAAGCTCCTGGATTCCTCTGACTTTCTTCTCCAACATCCCAGCGCTAAAAGCTGCACATCTACACACTTATTATTGTACTTTAAACCATCTCTAGTCATTGCAGTGATCCACTTAATGGGCTGCCAAATTAACTGTTTTAGATCTCTTTAGACTTGCACTGGTGTAAGACAAGCGAGTAGTGGGATGAATAACAGAGCTTCCCCCTTAAACTCGAATAGATGGATCTCAATATAATAGCAATGTTTGGTGCAAAGTATTGACAAGACACCACATTGCTCTCAATCATTAATCTTTCAACCAACATTATGCGCAGTATTTAATGTTATTCATTTCTTAAAAGTTATCCTTCTCTTCTACGTCTAGTTTTGTGGAATAGTGCTTTGCAGTGGATATCTTTCCCAAAAGTAGGGCCAATGATAGCAGTAATAAAAGACTTGAATTACAACTGGCAAACCTATCTCATTTTCCTGCATGACAGCGAGAGCAGAGGGCTAAAAGCAGAGTGCGAGAATCCCAAGAAGTAATGGCCAAAGCATGAAGACTGTGTAATAGAGAGGGAATGAGATGATGCCCCTTTGATACTCTTGGTAATTTCCCCTTCAAAATAGGAGTCCTCATCACTATAAAGATACGTCAGATAAGTCAAGATCAAATGATTAAAATGTTTTTTTCTTATAAGAAATTAAAAGTGAACAGACAAATCTTAATATTCTAAGTGTTTTTGATACCTCGGAGTCCTATGGCAAACATAAGTTATTAAAGCTTCTTGCAAGTCTCGACTTAGAAGTTCCTGAGTAAGTGCTTATAGTCAAGAAAAAGCTGGTTCACTAAGGTTCACAATCACAAACAATTCAGGTTTACATGTTCTACGAAGGAAAGGCTTCGTTTATGAAAGCGATGAGACCAAGGTGAACAAGAAGACCAAAGATGTCTCCAATTACGTTCTTCATGTGAAGGCAATTTTAATAGAAGTTAGGACAGTACAAAAGTGAGACAATCTACTTTCTGATGCTCTACATCCTCTATTCGTTTCTTTTGCCCACAACGAGCAAACGTTGCATTTTTTTCCGGCCTTCAGTAAAGAAGTGAATACTATTGCTATTTTATTTTGTTGATTTGCTCCCCACCCATTAGGGAAAGTCCCAAGGACTTATTGGGAATACAACAGAAGTACAAATAGCTTTTACAACAAGCAGCACAAAACAGTTAACGCAGAAGGCAGTAAAAGCGTTTATCGACGTCTTCGGCTCTCTGGTCAGTTCTCTGGCATGGTTTCATTATACAGGTATCAGTTCAACTTCGTAGTGGCACCTCGTCCATCCTCGACAATGTTAAGGCAGACATTCTTCACACCTCTTCGAGAAGTCTTCTCAGCTTTCTGGCGGAGACTCCATTCATTGCTACATGCACCCGCTTTCCATAGCCCGATTTGAAACCATGAATCCAGGTATTTACGTATTGCCTCGTTTACCAGGCTGTACGACGTTGTACTTCTGCTGGAATAATCTAATTTTAAACTTTTTATTGGGTGATGAGTCCACTCTGGCCGCCCCTCTCATTAGTCCCTAGAGTTACCCCTGGGGTTACCGGAGGAGGTTGCTCACAGGTGGATGAGCAGTGCTTCAGGTACAATGAATGATGGGAATGAACGGCAGGTGAATGAGAGATCCTCCATGGGTGGCAAATTCGCTCCAAATATTATGTAAAGTAAATATGAAACGCACGCTCCTTCAATGGTTCTTGTAATGCCATCAAGCCCCCGTTTAATGTCCTTGCTGAAATAAAAGCACTTACAATTTAAAATATTACGATACTCATTCTGTCAATTTCCACAGTATGAAAGACAGTTGCAAACTTATATTGTACTCCAAAAAAACATTAAACTCTTTATATTTTCTGCAAACAACAAATACGTTTATTTCAATTAAATGCATAAGCAAATACTTTACCTTATTTTATTTAAAATTATATCTAGTGTGCTGTATGTTTGACTATTTATTTATGGTACTTAACTCTCTTTAACTCTTTTTCCTTTTTATTTTATATGAAGACTTTTGACCATAAAGTAGAAAAACAGCTCACTGCCCCACTTCAAAATTGTGTATCGAACCTGGGGTCCGTGGGGCTCCTTCAAGGCGATAAATTTAAGCTCCAACTAAGTGAAAGACTCCGAATAAATCGTCTGAGTGGATGACTGTGTCAGAGCGCATATTGACGCCATCATAAATGGCTAAGGAAAATTGAAAAACCTGTATTGAATGTGGCTCTATCTCGCTGTTACTGGGGTGAATTCTATTAAATCCTACCTCAAATGAAACAAAAGTCTATAGATAATACTCTGGTTAACATTTTTCCAGAAAATTATTATGTGGTACAAAGAATGCAATAGTATAAGGACTTAGTTATGATCACTTGGTCATCTCTAACGGGTGAACCACAGTGAGAGGAGTGAGCGGTGGAGCTGGATGAGGCATGGTTTGCTTTCTTGAATGAGGGAAAACTGAATGTAATTCCTGTTTGCGGCCATTTCTACAAATATAATTTTCCCTATATCCCTCAATAGTGTAGCTGTTGTGTGAAGATGTCAAAGAAGGCATTAAGTGCAGTGATCATTATTTACTTGACTATTGGTGGCCACCTCCATGTCCGACTCCGAGAGTTGGTGATTGGTCTAACCAGCTAAAAAATCCAGTCCTACCCCGAAGTAACCGGTAGGATCAAAGGTAACGTTAAACTTTAATAATCGGAGAAGAGACAACAGTTAGGTCCTCAGTTTGAGGGACGCCGATTCCGATATCTGCACATTGCGTAGCCTAGCAGAACAATAGAGACGGACCGAAAGTATACAGAATGAGGCCTTCGGTGGAGTATCATTGTGCAAGCTAAACACACTTTCAGTGCGTTCCTCCTATCTACTATTTCGTGTTTCAGTCGCCTTACTGCTGCTGATGACCAAAATATCCGTACTAGAATCAGATGCCAGTCTAATTACTCACATGGGCGTCATCACGCTTATTCGCTATTTCGCGCAGAGAAAAAAACAGACACCAGTTTGACTATCTGTTATGAATGGTATGTACGGAGTCGGAGGAATTACCTCAAAAAGGAGCCTCAGCTTTATCAGGGTGAAAAGCGCCTCGACGATCCCAAGTACATCCAAGTGATGAAGTCGTCAGTAGTTTTGAAGTACACTCCGCCATTGGGGACAAGTTTAAACAGCTGGTGTTTCGCTTTGTCATATAAAATCTCGTAGTCGACCACTTGACAATCTGCTGGTGAAACGGAAATTGAGCTCGTATCCTGATCGGCTGCAGTTACGATAAACACTATCCTTGATGCTTTTTCAATCCAGAACTTGTCGTGAATCGTGTTTGTGGAAAATTAAGTGGGTGATTATATTGAATCGCAGGAAGGACATACCAATTTTGATTATCAGCAACTGGCTGAAGAGATGTCAAATTACAGGCAACTAGATAGGTAACAGGCAAGCAGATATGCAGCCGAGTTTCTGAAAACTCGTAAAACTTAATTGGAATGATGCAGAGTGTTCCACTGCAGCAAGGTGGACATAACCCTGTGTTTTGCCTCTACTTAAAGAAAAGAAGTGAATATTTTCAGAATTTATATAGAACAGTGGCTGCCATCGGAGACAGAAGGATAATCGTACCCTCTTGCCATGAATATCATTAATATAACCGGAAACATATAGGCAAGCAGCACAAGGCGTGGGAGAAAGAGCATTTGAAAAAAAAGATGGTGTTTTTAAAGGGGACGATGTAAGAGCCAGTGGGAAACGTCAAAACTTAACTCTCTGAATGGAATGAATTTCGCCATCCTTTTGCGTAGTGGGTCCAACTAAATACCATTCTTAAGAGGTCTAAATCGGCAGGAAAAGTTTACTCTGAGTGTGTAGTCTTATATAGTTGCAATAACCACAGAACTGAACTGAGAACTTGTTTTTGTTGTGTTTATGAATCGTTTTCATATGAATGAGAACCTGACCAAAACTTTCTCGACAATTTATTCTAAAGCTATAGAAAGCCTTGGAATGGTCTTTTGACTGGAATGATATTCCAAGAAGTCAGGACCGTCGATGCATGCAGAGGTGCATTTATGGAGCTGTTAATGGCAATCTGCCCTGGATATCTGCCCTAAGTCGTTGGAAGCTCAAACATACAACTAATACTCACCTTCTCACTTGTTGACCTACAAAAAAACACTTATGTACGTCGAAATAGGGTTTATAAAGGCAGTAAACAATTTTTGAAATTGGGGGAGCAAATCATTCATTTAACTGTGGCATCCGACGTTTACTCAGTAACTTAATTTATTGAAACAAGATGCACTGGAGCGTCGACTCTGGTGCTATAATCTCTCCTGAATGCTCCAAAACAGTCATTCGTGTCGATTTGAGTTTCCCGCTGTCTGATCAGAGATTCACTTGAGGATTTGTCAACTACTTCTTATTTTGACGTTTTCCTTCACGTCCAGACTTTCCTTCAAAGGAGCAAGAATAATTAGTGCAATTAAAATCGTACTTATCAAACCTAATCAACTATTCAGAGTACTTTCGAGCCAAGAACTCGCTAAATCGCATGATAACCATTTTTTTCAAAATTAAAATAGGCTGACTGAGTTTTAAAACTTACGCAATAAGTACAAATATATAATATTTTTTTTTATTAAAAGTAGTCAGGATCATCTCATTTGTATTGTTGTGTGGTTTTCAGTTTTGAGAAGCGAGGCGTTCATCGAAACATTTACATTCGCATCGTATAAAGGCTTAATCTTAGTAAGTTTAATGCAGTCGTCCGGAGTATTTTAAAAAAAGAGGGAATTTGCACCAGAGTGCATATTATACGGAGCCTGATGAGGATTAAATGAATTCAGAGAACCAAAGGCATAAACCTCTGTAATTCGCTGCGCAGGGCATGATTAGGGTTTCTCCTTATGGTCAACGTTCACTTTTGGTTTCGACCAAATGGTTATTAGAAGATGGATAATCCAAACTATCGCTATGCGGATCACAAATAATCAGCATGAGTGATCATTTCAATCACAGAATGCGCACTGATGCGTTTCAAACCTGTTTTACCTGAAGCGTCAATTGGGGCGTAGCTGGTTAAAACAAAATAAAAACAGTAAATAGAATGGAAAAATTGCTTGTTAAGTGCACTAACAGGCGAATATTATCTTCAACTCTCCTTGCCGAGTAACCGGGCATTAATTTGACTTCAACGTATGTTGTTGCCCCCATCGCTGATAACACTATTTTCGCTTTCTCATGGTCAATACAGTAAGCAAAAATTAGTTCATGAAAGAGGGACAGTAGATTCGATGGACCACAAAGAGAGGATGAGGAAGTGAATGAGCTAGAGACTTTGGAAGATGGTGTAGTGAAGAAAAGAGTAGCAGAGAGCAACATAAAAATTAAAAAAAAGTGATCATTTGGGGTAGATAATGGTGAACATTAACTTAATGCAAGAGCAAGTCTGGCCTGAGCTAAATCCGACATTAATTGAGCTTTCTGTGATATGCAAAATAGTTTTATATATTTTAGATCCGTTTTTTTCCCACTTAAGATGGGAGTCCTTCGACAACCGTCTTTCACTAAAATCATATGCTCACGTAAACGCAAATCTCACCCCTCAATAAGTGAGATCTTCTGCCACTGATAGCAGTTTCGACTATGGGAATCACACATTTGCCATCTATTTCAATGCGCTAATTCCTACATTCTTTAAACTCTTTCTACAAAATGAAAACCGAAGATTGTCCAAATTATAGCAAGTTCTGCTTATACAGTTATAACAAACGTTTCATGTTTTCTTACAAAGAGACCGGCTCTCCATTACGTTTCCTCAAGGAGGCTGTGTATAAAAGTAGCGAAATTAATTTCTAACGGATATTTTATTTAAAAACTTGCTACACGATAACTGCACCACTGGGGCACTGTACACTTGTCTCGCTTTTGCTTCAAGTAATGTGTTAAATAAATCATGGATCCTTATAGCCGAAGGCTAGGCTTTAGCTATTTATGTTAAAAACACATCAGTTGTTTTTGAATTTCTTATCAATGAAAGTTCGCTTGTAGCTGTTGGATTGAGAGTTAAGCAAATACTTCACAAATGAAATCAGAATGAAAACATTTTCATCTATCTGATTTGTTTTGAATTTTTATCCCAACTGGATTATTTTCTAATGCGGTTAGTGTTCATGCTATGTTCTTGGGAAAGTTAAGCTTCACCTTAACTAAGTAGATATTCTGCCAGAGAGGTATGGTTTTACTTCGGAACGGACTTCTCTACGATATTTTCGCTTTTTTTTTTCCTTTTTACCTATGAAATGGCAAGGAGTTTAATACATTTTTCTTCACAAACAAATGACTACTGAATTCGATGATAAATAGTGAAGTCATTCTCCCTCAGCATTATGGTAATGTAGTCACTATGTACCTGGAAGCTCTAGACTAGATGGATTATCGCGAACAGTTCCCGGAACAGGTTCCCTCAAATGCCACGTAAAAGGCAAATAGAGGCCGTAAAGGAATTGACTTTTTAAGAGTGGTATTTAAACCCTCTGAAGGAGCCAAAAGAAGCTGATAAACAGGGTTACCTGTCTCATGTGGACAGCACAGCATGATCAAGAATGAGCTGTTGATATTCTCCTCTCCACTGGTGAATAATCCAGTTTAATGGACATGTCCAGCATCAGGGGGTTTCCTACAGTCACTATTCGGATTTCTGATAGTAACTAGTTGCTCCCGAAATTGATGGACCATCCAACTCTTCTTAAAAAATATGGTGCCTCAGTGGTTGAGAATATCATACTTGGCCATTCCTAGGTAGGTAACACTTAATCGCATTCTGGTTGCTCTTCCAATCTCAGCCGCTGATCTAGAATTGGTGCATGAATATAAAGTGGAGTCGGCTGCTCCGTTGGCAGCGAAAATAGCCATTGCAGTCTAGGAGATATACTTAACAAAAGTTTTTTATGCCAACTTTGACATTCAGATCCTCAGCCTTTATATTTCCACTTAATAATAAAAAAATAAACATTCAGCTTCATAGATTACTTGTCATACAAAATAGGTCTGTTATTGACTGTACGGAAGTCAAGTTGGTCAGAAACTTGTGTGTACTCAATATTTACATTTGGCAGGCTGTTAGTCCCTCAGACATCCATGACCTTAATTGGAAATTATAGTGTCTTCTGTCGAGTCGGTGGGACTCGATGTAGTAGTGATGCCATTTATTAGCTGCAAATTGGGTTTGACATTGCTTGTTTATTCAACTTGCTAGTTAATTGAGCGAAACAAATGGAACCAAGGTGAAGTTGGCTCAAGTCGCCATTGAGGGAGATCACGGTTTATAAGCGAATCTAAGGTCATACTCATTGTATAACCAAAATATCAAAGCTTCTAGGCAGACCGGTTCT
Organism: Moniezia expansa; assembly: GCA_019097775.1. Lineage (NCBI taxonomy): Eukaryota > Metazoa > Platyhelminthes > Cestoda > Cyclophyllidea > Anoplocephalidae > Moniezia > Moniezia expansa. The sequence goes on from JADFDV010000072.1 coordinate 8,428,178, forward strand.
GACTTTAGACCATTGCATTTTGATGCCCCCAGGTCTGTATCCTTCAGTACTTTCTCTGGTGGATAAGACGACCACTTCTTGAGCGGGAGCAGAGTATATACGAGGTTTAGATGTCTTATTCTTTGGTTTTATAACCTATTTGAACTATTTGACTGCGAGATCGACCGTCAGTCTCTTATTTAACTGAAAAAGCAAAAGCAAACGCTTTCTGCTTGTAGGTAATCATTTTTAACTGATGCACTGCCTAAGAGCACTTTTCTAGTGGTCGACTAGAGATTTAGTAGACCATGACTAAGGGTTCATTAGATCATGATTGATCCTATATTGGACCTTGAGTAGAGCGCTTTTCTTTCATAAAAAACGTTCTTAGTGCTAAGCGTCCCAGTGATTCTAGACCATGGACCTAAAATAAGTTAGACGATAGAATTTATTCCTCAGACAAAGGGGCTTCAAGCTGTGACTTAGGTTCTTAGGCCTGATCACTGAAATTGCTTCCTCGGAGCAATGGCTCAGCCCTCGACTATTATCCTTTTAATCTTTGCAATTTCAGCACTTGGCTGTTCATTGAGAGTGGGCTTAATGTTGCAAATGAGCAAGCTGAGAATGCTTGGATAAGCTAGTTATTTTGGAGCCTTATGGATTAGTCTTACCACACATAAAGCTGCACTCTGGTTCAAGCTGTCATTACATGGAGCTTTTTAGTTCATTATCGCAATCTCAGTGATAATGCCCACATCAGTAAAAGTTCTGCCAATCTTGCAAAAGAACTTCACCTCTCGTATTTGAACCAGTCATTTGCACTTTGAGTGCGTTAATCGATACTCCTCACGCATGACTTAGGTACATAATCCCACCCCTCACTCGCTGTGACCCACATTCAATGAAGTCAACTTGTGCAGACGTGCCTCTCTGCAGGATGAGAGTGAAGCAAGAAAAAATTCAAATTAAACATCAGACAAAATTGTTTTCCTCCTTTTAGCTTTTATTCTGCTCTGAAAAGGTATTTCTTTCTCTACCAGAGAAAATTATTGAATCAATGATTTGATATCATTGAAAGAAGCTTGATGCTCAGGCTTTCAACAAATAGACAGTAAGTCCTTATGGAAGATTCCGAATTTAAATAATTCAGCAGTGGCACGATGTGCTCTGCTCACAAATGTAAAGGTGTCAAAATTCAAAAGGCTTTTTTTTCATAGGCCAGAGCAAATATCTTATACACTCTGGTTACGCTAAACAACGTTCATTTATCGTAAAAATCGGTCGTTTTTAGGTGGTTAAATTTTTGAAATTAGAGCTATAAGAGAGTAATAAAGGTAGACATCACATTTATCGCACCTTTTTTAGATCAGTTTAGCGTAGTGTAATGTATTGTAGTTTAAAATGTTGATTTGCTAAAGTTAAATCATCCAATGCCTATTAAAAGGAGAACAATGTACAATTATGTGAATTTCCGGCTGTTTTCCTAGTCGATGGTGAACAAGAGCAAGAGAAATGATAGACGTTTTGGTTACAATATTGCACTTAAGGCTGATTATACACTAAATTCTTACCTTGCTGCCCCTCCTTACCAGGTATGCTGCTGGTATGTTATAACGTGGTAGAATTAAAAGCTACGTGTTTTATTAATAACTGACATTTTTAACAAGTAGAAATAAAGTCAATCCCAAAAACTGATCGAATATCGAAGATTTGAAGTGCCTATTATTTCATTTCAATAGTTTAAGGGAATTTTAAGGTATAATCAAATTCGTTGAACACCTCTTAATCAACACCGAGAAGTTATATAGGTAGCATGCCGTCATAGTACTTATTTCGCATTGATTATCTAACCTTTGAAATGCTGAGCTATGTATGGGTGACTAGTTGTAAATCAGCCCATATATTAGTGTGTCAACGCGTGCCGCCTATTTTTTGCCCTACTTGATACCAATTAGTAAGTCCCAGGTAATGATAAGCTGATTTTGAGCACGTTTTTTGTACATTTCGTTTTTTGCGCTTGCGCCTCGTGTGCCGAAGTTTTTTACTAATAACGCTGAGGTGTTATGTTTACCTTCCAAATGATGAATCTCACACGCGGGAACTTTTGTGCTACGTTTCTTTAAAGAATATCATCTTATTAAGCACTTTTTTAATGCAATCATATCTGTGCCAGGTTTTCGTGCCTTTTGTTTCTTAGTGCTACTTGAGCCTTAAATACAGGTACTCTATGGGAAATATGCTAATATGCCTATCGTTTAGGAGTGAGTCAATTCTAAACAGTCGCGGTTATTGCACTTGAAGTTTTATTTTAAGATGGCTTTCATCTAAAAAAGAACGTTAAATGCTGTTTTATCAGAGTATAAATTATTTACAAGCTGCCTCTGGAGTAAAACAAGCACCAGCAACTACTCGATCAGAATTAAGCATAGTAACTACGAAAAGTTCACACCAGGTGGGTATTTAGCTATGCTATCTTTTGCTTGATTGCCTCGTAACATTCATCCAAGTTATGGCTGTGGAAATTTTCTTTCCTGTTTCAGCTTCACACTGACTCCATGAATTCCAAACTTCGGCAACGAATAGAGGCTGCCCAAGATGAAAAACGGTTTTATGAAGCCCACCAGCTTTATAAGTCCGTGTATTATCGTAGCACGATGCGTAAAAATAACGCCGATATTCTCGATGATTTGTTGAATGGTGTTAAATTTTTTCTTGATAATCGGCAGTGGGAGTGTGGCGCCGATTTAGCTTGTCTCTATACTGATGTGCTTCTTAAAAATAAAATTCCCATTACGGATTCAATGTTATGCTCGCTCTGTCACTTTGTTGCATCAATGCCTGCTGCTTGTTCCGATCGCGCCAAGTTCGTTTCCAAGTGCCTCTCTCTTTTGGAAAATGATGAAGCCAAACTGAGTACTTTCAATGAGTTCCTTGGACGTCATCTTATGAAGGAAGGTGCTCTATCTCAGGCTCGAAGTCGTATCATGCTTGCTGGAGACGGGTACAAGGTTGGGAGCTTCCTAATCGAGTTACATCAACTTCATGGTCTCGTCTCTGAAATCGATCTTTTTGTCACTCAAGCTGTACTACAGTTTCTCTGTGCGAGGAAAGCTGCAGTAGCCGCCCTTACGTTTTACACCTACACGCGCAACCATCCCAAGCTTGAAGCCGGACCACCCTTCAGTCACTTTCCTTTGCTCAATTTCGTTTGGTTATTAATGTTGGCAATTGAAAGAAAACTCAGCTACGACGTGCTCTCTTTTCTGTGCACACAGTATCGAACTCAACTCATACGTGATCCTAGCTACTCTGATTATATTGAAAAGATCAGTCAGGTCTACTTTGGAATAAAACGTCAAAATGATCCTTTCAATGGATTCATGTCAAATGTCATGCGTATATTCGGAGGTGACGATTTATCAAGTGAAGACTTCCCAGCGGCCTTCGGACAATCATCCCTCTCCCCAAACGCTATGCTTGTGGACGATATTGACTAGGTGTTTTGCCCTGCCTTCCTTTCCGCTGCTACTCTGCCTACCCTCCCTCTTCATGCTCTTGCCTGGATATCCTTGGCCTTATGATTTCATTAATACTCGATACACGAAGTGTAATGCAGTTATGTCAAAGATATCCTTTTTCCGTCCCCACGATTCTGCATGTCTCATCTCACTGACCGCTCCCAAATAAGCTATCTTGTAATCCCTTTGGAGGGTTTAATCTGACTTTCTATGCTTACTTCTAGTTAAAAATCATTCGGCATATTGGTTGAATGGCTGGTTTAGACAGAATACTTCCTTTTTCTATTTCAATTTAGTTAAATTTATGACCTGGTTTAAGTTCACTTTTCTCTAGTCGATAATTCTATGGGACGTTAATATGCTGAAAGAAACTGTCCTTGGTATTTTGTAAGTGGTTCTATGGAAGTGACAGTTTCGTCTGTTGTCACCGATCGATGGTGTAGTCTGCTCCTCTAGTCAGTCGATAATGGTTAATTCCGGGTCACATAAAAAAGGACTAAGCAACTGTACTCAGGAACGTTGAATGATGGGCGGTAAAGGGGCGTGCGATAAGGAAGGATAGACCGTGAATCGATCGAGCTAAAAACGTGAGGGTAGAACAACCGTCTGGCACGTGTTAGATGTCAACTGACGGTATAGGCTCCATTGCGATAATTAGGTGTGATAAAGTTGCAATAGGGAAAGGATGTCCTTGAAATCTCGAAGTCTTGTACTTCCCCTGCAATGACAATAAAGCAAAGAGTAAATATGAGTGTCTGATGAACTATCGAAAACCACATCTACAAATTTTCGAACACCTGAAAAATTCCTTCCCTTAGGCACTGGTAGTGTTAATAAAGAGATGCATATACAAAATCGCAGTGTAGGTCTAGGCTTCCTTTGGCTCTTTCTTTTAGGATGATAACTGAGCCGTGGGTGATAACGATGGTCACCACCTGATGCACTGTTCAACATCCAGAAATTCTTCCCCTAACAGCCATGCAACTGGATTTCCCTACGTCTTGCTTTTACTGGAACTTTCGGTAATTGAAGTTTAAAGTTGGAGTGGTGCCTGGGTTGTCAAGTATTCCCTACCAGTTAAGCTTGTACAAAACAATAGCGACTTAATGAAAATTTGAGACGAAACACCCAGGCTTGCAAAATTAAGCATTCTCTATCCCCGGATTTACCATTACTGGCCTGATTTTATAAGTTCTACTTATAAGTAACAAGTCGCCTATTAATTTCACAAACAATCAGCATTGCACAATGCCTCTCATTCCCTAATTTTTCAATTGGCTGGTTTACCACTGAGCTAGTGGAAGCTGTTGCGTTCGGATTGGCTGAGTATTGGCTTACATCCATTTCTGCCTGCGACCCTTAGCCAATCACAATAGAGTACAGTTCCAATTGGTTTATCTAGGCCCACACGGCCTGCTAGCTCAATTCGTTCCTTTTTCACGGCGTACGTGTCCTGCTTTGCGAGCATTGAGAGTTGAGTCCTTCCCTCAGCGAGGTAATGTCGGTTAAAAATGGCCGACCACCTTCTCGTCCGATGGACAGTGCTATTGGCAGTCCACACACCCCAATTGCAGCTGATATGGGCCTCGGGTTGCAAGCCATCTATCGAGCTTGTTATCGCCTCTACCCTGATCAACCGAGTCCCCTTCAGGTCACGGCTCTGAGAAAATTTTGGATGGGAGGACCAGACCCTCTAGATTACATCTACATGTTCTCAAATCCCGGCTCTCCCGAAGCTCGTAGTCCTCCACACTGGCACTATGTCACCAATGGACTCTCCGACCTCTATGGTGACGCAAGGCTGCACAAGTAAGTGAACATTGTCTTTGTTTAAATTATTACTTATATATACAAGCTTGATGGTAGTTGTCTCACACCTAAGCCACTTGTGCGTCACCAACTTGTGCTGTCCCTATTTTCTTCATCGCAGTCATTTTAGCTCTAAATGCGCAGTCAAGTACCTATTTGTTTGTACCGATAGTTGGTGCCATGCTTGCTTCTTGTACATGACAAAATGACAACAGGCGAACTGTAGTACCACGCTTTTAATAAGATTTTGGTTTACCAATTAATTTTTTATAAGAGAACAATTTTGATTTTTAATGTTCCTGTGCAGTCGACTGGCCACACAGTAGGTTTCCAGCCAACTCACCAACAGCGGTGGTGTTCGCCAACAGTGTTTGCCCCACCACATAGATCCTCATGCCCAAACTACCACAAAACCCTATTATTCTCTTTCGCATATACCATCGAAATCCCAACAGTTGGTTAAGTCATCTGATGACTGTCTGCTAGACGCCCTTCTGTTAACTATACCCTTGCCCCTCCCTCACTACCAATAGGCGTGGGATCCAGGTTTTGCCTCCCAAAACCAATGCGCAGGTCTGTCAGCTTAACCAGCTCGTTTGTTGTCTTATTTAACTGATTTCTTTTTGAATTTCCTCCGCTATGGCAGCAGCATCGAATTGATCACCTGCATGTTTATATATGCATGATTACCGATAGTCATTCTTTTCTTAAGCATCGAGTCCCAAACCATAGGTCGGTTTCCTTGTAATTTCATGTCCCCTTCCCACGTGACCCCATTTGGTGAAAGTAAAAAAATGCTTGTAGAGAGTGGGAAAAGTGCTTTGGACTTGTTTAAAAAAAAAGGTTTGATTTTCGTGCCGATGAGTATGTAGGCGATATGGAAGGAGAGATGGTGGCATTGTGTTGCTACCACTGCGGCTGGTGTTGCTGCAGCTTCTGTTGGTGCCTATGGGCATGTGAATCAGCGGGTTTTTTTTGCAGTGAATGCGTGTTCACGCACACAACTGAAGCTTAACATTTAGGGCGTGCCTTGGCCTTGTGGTGATGGCACTGCCTCAGTGATACTTCATTATTGCCCTCCTAATTAACTCCTTCCCCTTCCGTCCTATCAACAACTCTCTAGGGCATTCCCATGTGCGTGCAACACCGGGCGCATAGCTGAAAATCGATTCTTTTTGTTGTAACAATCGGAACTTCCGTTTCTATATAAAGATCGATATTTTGGGCGGTCTTAGATCAGCTGTTTAAGTAAGCCCTTCAAATTTGTACCGAACGTTTTCTATAGCATGTCGCGAGAGGAAATAAAATTTCTAAAACATTCATTTGCCATTAATTTGAATTTATAAGGCGTTTTATTTCAGTTAAGTATTGCTCCTCTATTTTCGTGTTTCTTTCACTCATTTTCAAGCTTTCACATGAATAAAATAAATTGTTTCTTCTTGGCATCAGAGTACCTTTTCTGTATCGTAAACACCAAGGATAATTATGATAATTGGGATTATTAATTTGTTTCCTTGATTTCAAACCTAGTTTCGGGAGCAAAAACGCTCGCCCATCTATATTAACTAATAACTGGTTGTCATCACACTCGAACCAATCGTTTAAGAGTTGTTACCATCCTATTGGTCATGCGTCGTAGGCCGGGTTTATGTCCTTAAGATTTTCTTTAATCGATTCCTCACTTGATTGGTTATTGCACGCTGCTGTTGATTTGTATTCACTGGATTACGCGACCACTCAGCATGGCGTTTTGTGCTATCGACTACTGCCTCAACCTAGCCGTAGTGCATACTTCCTGTGTCGGAGTATTATTGAGTCCTGCAGATAAGTACTAGTATCTGGATATCATCTCAGTTCTGCCACAATAATAGAGTAACCTTAGTCAAGCGGTGGTGTCAAGCTAGTACCTTGTATAAGAAGGTTAAGTTCCTCTTCAAAATTTATTTTTTTGGTGTTTTTAAAATGCATTTGGGATATAATGTAAACTCGATTGAAAATAAATAACTCAACTGACGTCCGCCACAAGTCTTTATCCTAAATACACAGATGCGGTGTTTGCGATCCCAACTCGCATTCCTTGCGGTTTAACAGCTACCTTATTCCCATACATCTGCTTAATTCAATCCTTAGGAGTCGAAAATGTTTAAAGACTGGAGTGCTCAAGGTAGTGAGGCCTGATTAACTGACTCAATTGATTTGCCCTACACAGCTTGAGTTTAAAAACTCCAAGACTGCAGAACAAAGGAAGGCACCCATAGCAGAATAGCTTGTTGTTATAGTCCTTAATCGAAAACTTTAATCTATTCTGTGCTTCTTCTCTAGCTGTTCGGCCTCTGCGGATGGTCCAAGCGGGTTTGGTTTTGAGTTGACTTTTCGCCTGAGACGTGAGCCAGGTGAGAAGAGTCCTCCAACGTGGCCGGCCCATCTGCTGCAGAGCCTAGCACGCTATGTCTTTCGATCACAGGCCCAACTTTTACCTGGAGATCACATTCCTTGGCACTGTCCCCTGGACCAACTTCCCTCAGCCTCCACGAACGGCACTCCCAGTGGATCTGCCGCTCGGCCTCACAAGAATTCTTCCACTACCCTTCAACACCAACAGCATCAACAATCAGTTGCTATGGCTGCCGTGGCTGCTGCAGCATCTTTGATCGCTGCCCAGGCGTCCAATCCGGGTGGGGAACCCATTGATCCCGCTACTTATTCCTCAGCTCTGGCTGCTGCCGTTTCCGCAGCTCAGGCCGAGTACACGAAGCGGACTCAGATCAAGCAACAACAGAAAGTAACTGCCCAACAAAGCACATCAGATGCCTCAAGAATTCGGCATATGTTGCTGGTTGACGACCCCCAGTTAGCGAAAATCAGCACTCCCTATGGTTGGGTTCGCTTTCTTCAGGTGCGTTGAAGTTAACGTCTATTGGTGCTGACTCATCGCTTTATGCGGACTTTTTTGTCCATGAACTCGTTCCCTTTTGAGAAAAAAAGGGTAGCCTTGTTTTAATGGGATGATAAGCATAATGATGGCCATTGACAAGGTCTAACAGCCGCTCACTGCAGCCTTGTTAACTGGTTTGGCTAATCAGCTTCATCTCTTGCCCTCTGCTCTCAATGGGGTGCCTAAATCAGTGCTTCAGTGCGTCGTCGCCGGGGTCATTAGTCGTATTTGCTGGCGCCATTTTTCGGAGCGAATTGGGGTTTTTTGACTGAAAATTTATTACTTGGAGGCGGTTTAATGGCCGAATTTTATGGTCCTGTCATGGGGTGCGCATATCTTCCCCTTCTTTTGACCAAAATTAGCTTTAAGAGATTCTTTTTAGTCATAAATCAATCTTTCCTAATTTTGTATTATCTAGCCGTGCTTAGGCACTTGTTTATATTAAAAAACGCCTTGAAGATTTATGTGCTCTTAGAATGGAAAAGGCTGTGAATTCCTGCTGCCCAGGCTACCACATGGATACCAGCTAGTGCTTTCATGATGTGAAGTATTTGTCTAGCCACCTGCCATCAAATAGTTATTTTAATCCATCGTGTATATGTTAATTTCACTCTGTTCACGGTTGAAATGTCGCAAACAGATAGGAACCCAAATTTAGAAGTATCATAGTTAAGGACGCAGTTGGGTAGTCTTCATGATCTAGCTCGTCACTAAGAGTGAGCTTCTCTGGTGCAGTTTTCTGTTCTTCATTAT